>CAMZMU010000050.1:42428043-43146764 GCA_947311845.1 Poa pratensis | reverse complement strand
TATTTGGTAAAGGTTTTATGATTGTTGGGTTGTCTTATCGTGAGAAATACTAAGTACATAACACACACACGAAAAGCGGACACTAAGCGTCATCCGGATGATCAAGAGAAAAATTGTCCGCATCTCGGTTGTTTGACTTTTGTAACATAACCCCACGCACGCAACAGATTGTTATACTATTACCATTTTATCTCGCGGTGGTTTAAAGCTATATAAAAAGTATCGCAACGTTTCGAAACACCTATGCATTAAACAAGGTTTTTGCTCTATTTCAATCGACTGATTCCACTACTAGAAAATGGGGCTTTAGTCCTGGTTCGTAAGGGCTTTTAGTCCAGTTGGCGAACGGGACTAGCCAACTGGGACTAAAGCCCCCCCCCCCCCCCCTTAGTCCCAGTTTGTTACCAACCGGGACTAATGGCCATCCCACGTGGCGTGCAGTGCGCGCGGCAGGGAGACCTTTAGTCCCGGTTCGTAACACGAACCGGGACTAAAGATTTCTGTTTTTTTTTCTTTTCGATTATTTTTAGGGTGGGGTTAGGGTTTTGGAGGGGTTTAGGGTTTCTGATTTTGTGTATAGGAGGGGTTTATGGAGATCACGTCGATGCGCCAAAAACAACATATATAAGGAGAAATCTATAACAATGTTTTTGCATAAAGTAGTACATGAAGATCACAACATAACACATACAATTCGGTATATCTACTTAATTACATATGGATCACTATACACGGAGGCATATTATTGTTCGCTATAGTAGTACTCTCCGGTCTTAGGTATGACCTACGTAAGGAGAAATCCCGCCAATTCCTCCGTAATTGCTTTTACGCGATCCTTTGGTAGGAGTGCGTTTCGCTTCCTCTTCAACTATAAAAGAAGGAGATCAAAACAATTATGAATGAAATTTAACACAACTGATGGTAACAAAATAAAATTGCGAATAATGTTTACGTACATCTTGAGTTCTTTGATTATTAAATCTCTCATTGATCCTCATACGAATGTACTCGCAAACGTAGTATGCACATAAATTAGTCCCGGGTTCCTGTATGGGGCACCACTATACAAGAATAAAATTCAATCAAATAAGAATAAAGCATGATAATGATATTGAAACTAGAATTAAAGAGATGTGCGGACCTAGGTAGTATTACTTACCCTGTTTATGCACCAATCCAGCTTCTCGTTCCATTCACCGGGTTCAACATCCCTGAACCGAGTCCAAACCCTGCCCGGCAAAGAAAATGAATAAATGAGTTATTAATTACTTGATATGAGGAAATGAACGAAACAGGCCGATGTAGTGAGATTGAAATTACCTTTGGATCATATGATACAAGCTTTTGTATTCTTTAGGGTGTTTCCGTAATGAGTCCATGACTTCAACGACTCCATCTTCGATTTTAATGATTATCAGAACAAAATGGAAGCTGCGCACGTTTATATACACAGTCATGCATAACTCATCAATTACACTTAACATCGGTAAGCAAAATAGAATGTGTACAAGATAGTAACACTCACTTGAATTTGTAAGGAAAAAATTTTCTCTTTTGGTATGTTGTTTCCTTAAAAACCTTAGCAAAAGTGCCTCTGTGTCCTTGGCATGGTTTTGTCCAGTGACTTCATGAACTTTATCCGGGTCAATGAACCCAAAATCCCAGATTCCTTGTTTTTTGCATTCGAGAATCTTCATTCTGCATAATAGCGTACAAAAGAATATCGTGAGGATAATTACAGGAAATGAACGAGCTGAGCTAAAAACTTAAAGTACAGAAATAAACCACTTACAGACAATAGCAACTGATGAGAGATTTGTCGAGGTCCCTGAAATTGTATAACTGGAAAAGTTTGGAAAAATCAATATGCACACCGTATTCTTGGAAGTAGTGCTCTTTCTTAACTCGTGCCATGAGAGAGCTGGGCAGCGGGGTCTGGGTGGTTGACTTGTCGACGTACGATTGGTCCAAAAATTCGACTGACGACGAAATGATAATCAGTCGACTGACAAATAGTCAGTCCCACTTGAACAAAATATTAGCATGCAGCAAAATCACCCATTGGTCGTTGTAAATACTAGATGACCCGTTGCGCATCCGCGCAACTGCCCGAATGCAGAGACTAAATTGTTTCCATAAGCTTTATTTGCCGGTGAAGATTAATTGTTGCCATATCATCTAAATAAATGAGATAAAGAATCGAATCTACGAGAACAACAAAATGATGAGAGAAAAATAGCTGAAAGTAATACTGAGGGAATAAGAAATAAGCAATCAGTAATCATGTACCATCTATAGAGGTAACAGAAGCAAATTACCTGGCAATGGTTCATGCAGCAATAAATATTGTCTTAGTCTATTACACAAAAAATCAAGAGAAGTCAGGTCACAATTGAAGTAGAGCGTAGTAGTGTCGCAATGTAACGCTACTTGTACCAGTTTAGCCACTCTATTACAAAATATAGTTCAGAGAAGACACGTACATTTTACTACAACTTAGTCTAAGGATAAATAGGGGTTCGGGCGATTAGATGGGGCTCATAAACCCACTTCAAGCAGCATGAACGTCCAAAAGTAAACCGATCACGGTCATCAAGCAAGTAGCACTGATGGATTATATTCACAGGCAGAAAAATAACCCTGCAAAACAATGTATGTAGTTAGGCGCACTATCCCGATCACTAAAAGGCTGTGTACTTGAGAAGTTAAATCGGAGATAGTATCCATCATGGAAAGCCAAAGAGATTTATGTATTTTGGCCGCATCATTTATACCTAATGTGAACTTGGAGTCGTGCTGTCTAAGGCTTGGCTTTGTTGGAAGATGCGCCGACGACCTGAGAAGATAGATGTAAGCTTGACACAACAGTTCAGACAATTCAAACATCTAAAAATAAAAAGTCAGCAGTCAGTCTTGTTCATATATACCATCGGAATGACCCATCAATAAAGAACACACATTACCTCATCAATTTTAGGAAAGCTTCTAGCTTTCTCTAGCTCAGTTGTCTTTTCTTTATCTGCATCATCTTGGAACAGAGGCTTGTGGACTTTAGAATTAATCAGTACAGTCCTACAACAGAACCATACTTGTTGTTAGCAGAACCCTACAGTGGTTGTTTTACTTTGAAGGTAACTCATAAGGTAGCTTGCTGGCAGAACCTTAGAGTAATTGGCTTGTTCACTGAAGGCTGTGTTGCGAGAGCCGCCAAGCCACATCCAGGCTAAAAATAACAATACGTAACAACTTAGAATTAATGTGGAGATAGTATGATTATTTAGGGTGTTGCAAAATATATTTTTTCTAAAGATTAACATAAATGAACTGAAGCATGCTTACATCGATGTGATTTGGTTTAGTGTAGGCAGCCTCATTAGATAGGTCAGTAACAGCAGCAGATATGTTTTCTGAAGATGAACCATCTAACAAAGGAAAGCTGGGTAGGGTAGCAGCTTTCTCCCGATAACGCTTAAAACCAATGATCAGCTTGCGTTTAGGACCCATGGTTGCTTCCTTATCAATAACTGTATCAGTGACAACCTGAGAAAACATGTGTACAACTTAAACAACTAAAAGTAAAAAAGGCAGAAATTGCTTTTCTCGTTGACCATGGCAGAGGCTGATTGCAGAATTTTACCTTAGTGTTGTTGGTTTCCTCTGTTAGATCTACTTTTGCCGGGTTTTGAGAGGTGGCTACGACCGGGGTCTTCTCTTTGAGCATCGCAGACAATGTTAACTCTAACTTATCTGCGTGTTGCTCATAATTTAGAGAAGTTGCATGTTATTGATGCTGCCCTCATGATTAAGAAGGGGCAGACATCGACTATCAATATGCCAAATAGGAATGTGTAAATAATCATGTGCTATGCTATTTGCATGCTGCAGATCATTTGATTCATATATAAGAGTAAAAACATATAGATTTGTACGTTCTCTCTTTCGCTCTTTTTTAACGAGGCATTCAGAAAATCTCCCCTTATTATTATCATGCAAAATTGCGCATTCAGGAATGGCCTCAACTTAATCATGTAAAATAAACTTTCTTGATTTCATAAAAATGATATCGATTTTGTAACACAAATGTATCATGACCATTGCTAATTTACAGTCATTAAATGGGCTCGCTTGAAAATTTGATTGGAAGCACAAGGGTAATTCACAAAAAGAAAAGGAGATTGCTGTACCTGGAACACTGCACAATTAAAGCATACATCTCTTCTTACCTTGTAGGTTTTTTCCCCAATGATATCTCTCAAGCAGTGGATTTTGTCCCAGCCTATGTGAATACCTGAATGCAGTAGTAGACAGAAAACTGAATATATTTCTCAACAATACATCTCTTCAATAGAAAATGTGACTTTCAAGCAGCCAAATTTTGTATGAAGCACTAACACCATTTTATGCCGAAAGTTATGTACCTAAACAAAAAGAATCATTTCATTTCCATGTTTGAATTGACAGTTTCAGAAATAGTGAAAATTTGAACGCTGCACTTGCACTATGTAAAAAAACATGACAGCCAAGGCATGCGACCACAAAGTTCAGACATAGGGAGATGTCAAAGTCAAATTTGGAAGGAAAAAACGAAAATTTTGTGCACAACAGAGGCTAACAGCCTAAGAATTAAAACTTGGTCCTAACCAGGTTCCAGTTTCTTGTAACGGAGTTTAATGTTTCCCAAACATTAACTTAATTCCATTCGCTACACGTTATCCAAAAACACCAATATTCAGAGTTTTGATGATCAATCATTTCACCTACAACTTTATAACTCCAGAAAATTACTTAAGAGTTAGAAACTGTATTGAATTTTCTCAGGTAAATACTTCATGGTCATAGTTTTAGTTAAACCTGCTATGTCCTTTTCCATAGCACTATAACAAATGGCAAAAGTGATATCAGAGTTGTCCTCCCTACATTATAGACACCCCCTTGATAATTTTATGAAGCAACTTCCACAAGATGGGAATTCGGGTATCCAAAGCACCAAATGCACATGGATTACAATTGTACAGAGATGGAGCTGTGTTCTCAAAAATTAAGGGTGTAAAGTATAGCAATCTTAAGTACGGGCTTTGAAAATAAAATACATCTGCATGTGACATTGGATCTCAAGAGGTAAACTGTGCAATAACTAACTACTGGCACTGGTTTATGAAAGCGGTAGTAACACAAAGCTACCTATGAGTTACACCACCAGCAAGCATCAACCGCTATCATTCTTCATTAGATTCTTCTCACCTGAAAACCAAAATTAGAGGACAATCCCCCACGTAACCGAAGTATATGTATAATAATGGTACCTAAGCTTGTCAAGTCTTGGAAGGGACTCCCAATCTCCCATCCATATTACTTCCATAATTACTCTTCATTGAAGGAGCTATTTCAGCAGCACACAAAGCAACTGTGGTAGGAATCATTATGTTAGATGATAGTTGTATGGCAGGACAAGAAAAAAACAGACAAGGCAACAATATACTCACAGTTCATCTATCCATTTTCACATCAAGAAAATATACACAAGCAAATACTACAATCAGATGTAATAGATATGTACACTGTAACTTGTGGATACTGAGGAGGGGGGGGGGGGGGGGTAATTATTATCAGGACTCGAATGTGAGCAAGAACCAGAACCTAATAGCTCGATCATGAGTCGAAATGATTTTTCGCTTGTACAAAACAAAGAACCACCTCCAGTGCTCCTAGTTTGCTCAGGAAATAAATAGGCATCAATAATCTAGTGCAATCCTAGTCTAAGTGTGGGTTTGTAATAAGACTTACTCTTGGACTTCAGAAGAAGCATCATTTTGGTCAATTTCTTCTGCTGAATGGTAACTCTCAATTTGGTCATCTGCCCCGACAAAATCCTTATTGCAATAGCTCTAAAGTAATTCCAACCTTCATCAGCTGTGTTGGTTCCGAGACCTGTACCAATCAGAAGTTCAGAACTCAATTAAGACCAAATACAACTACATGGTGCTGAAACTATCAAGCTCTCTCAAACATGTACTGAAGAATTATCTCAGTTAACTTCAAACTGAACAGGATCATTCGTTCTCCATTATTTCTCATACACAGGTATCACCAACTTAGCTAATTGATTACCTTGTCACAGCCAAGAACCAGGCTTGTAGCATCTTCATTTTCTCACTCATTCTCTCCCTTCTCGCTACAGTTTAACAATGACTACCATTAAAATTTATCTTTGTTATGGTGATGAAACAAACTATGATTATTTCTGTCTGACCAACTGGTTATGAATAACCAGTACATTTTTATAGAAAATATCAACCAGTACAATCAGATTATTCTAGAGAAGAAACAAGCAAGCACATACATACCCTCTGCAACGTTGTGGCTGTACATCGCCTGGCACCTATTGCCCCCTCCTCCACCTTGCATCCCCGTCACCACCACCATTATGCCGCTGCTTTCCCTTAATGCGTGCAGAACTGAGTGCAAAGCAAACCGGAAACGAAACCTCAAAATTATTTATCACTCAACACTACACTTACTCCAATCTAATCAAACTAAAAGGCATGACCTCCATATGTAACATTAACCACTCACATTCAGGTGTTGTGATAATCGACACCAAACTCATATATAGAAGCCAAAAGATTCATCTGAAAGAGAGCTGAGATTTAATTCAATTTGTCCAGGGCAACTTTTTTGCTGAAATTTGTCGACGCCGTCGATGCACGGTTTCTGCAAAATCTTGTATTAAATCCTGAAAACATAAATATTGTAGTAATAAGTACAGACTACAGAGACAGCTGGAAGAATCAAGAAAATGAACAAAATAACAGATTGTTGGAATGAACTATGAATCAAGTGCCTCCAAAAATTCACAACACAAAGTAAGATAATTAAGGGAGAGACACATATCCAATATCTCTTTAATTAGAGCCATCACGTGTAAGTATATGCAGAGGTCGCTAACAAGAACAAAGGCAAATTGCGGGAACAGATAAAAAGCACCAATATCCAAAAGAGCTACATCAAAGAGAAGTCAATACATTTTTTGTGCTAGCCAAACAGAAACTGAAAAGAACCTATCAAATTAAGCATCCTATAATATTTATTCACCCTAAGAATCCAAGAGGCCATCGCTGTAGCAAGATAGAAGGTTTAGGATGAACCAAAAATGGAACCATGTAGTAGGGAAACAGAGATGCCATGGTTTGTCACAAACAGTATAGAAACAATTCAGGACCTCAACAACTTTCTCACCTGACCACGCCATCAAAACAACTAATGCCAAGCTCCGGCGGCCACCCAACACTGTGCTTCCCCTGCCTCCAGTGTAATGTGGATAGAACGGAGAAACCCTGGATGCAAAAAAAAATTAATTCAAGATAATAGAATCAGACCGGATCTCGATCAAGAAACACATTATTGCAGTATCCTCTATATTAAAGCAGAAGTCAATGACACAGGGTGAACCTGAATCATTGTATGGAGCTCTCATTCCCCGGTCACCAGTCTACGCAGTACCGCTTCGATTGGGAGACATACGAAGCGATCGTTTACACAAATTGATCCACCCACCGCCTATGCAAGAGGAAGAGTGTCAAGCTTGGCATGAAAGGCAGTGTACATTCTAAACTAATAACATTCATCAACAGTTCACTGTCATTCAGGCATAAATCCTTCAGGAATCGTTCTCATAATATTCTTGGCACTTCACCTTGCCAGCTCCCAGCGGCAGCAGCGCGCCACCAGGCTCTTCACCTCGCCGGATCCCAGCGGCAGCATTGCACCACCCTGCGCATCTCTCCTAGGATCACATGCGGATGCTCACTTCTTCATGTTCATAACAAAACTGAATTACTTGACTAAATTGCAGATACAAATTGCATGTTTTTCAACTCTGAAAACAGAAGACAACTTCATCAATTTAGGCTTGGTCAAAATAGCACGAACCCACTAAATTATGTTTACAAAAGCCTACGAAATTTGATGGCATATCCAAAGTTGGCACTTCATTGAGAGGGCGTATACTGTGCAAATGCAACAAAAGCTACAGTTCCCATTGATGTAGCATTGGTGAATTGAAAATTACAATATTCTAGAGACCATAGATGGAATATTTAAATTGGACATTCCATGGAAAACCCATAAGAAAATTAAGCATTCATCAAACAAGGTCAACGTAAAGGTAATGAGTACCTTGAACACTTAGTCTCTGAAAGTCTGAATACAAAGACTTCTTCCCCTCTTGAAAAGAAAGAGAGAGGACAAGACAGCTAATTTCGCCTTGTACAGATCAAACACTCAAGGACAATGGGTAATGCAAGGTGGCCCTCAGTTCAGCTAGTAACTCACTGAAGTTTGGCAAAGAGAAAAGAATTACTCCCTATCTAGTGCGATTCACTTGCAGGAGTAGCACAAAACATATTCAGTGTATATTCAGGAGTAGAACGAAATAACTTGCAGGGGTATAAAAAACGTATGCTACAGAGTAAATTTATTTTCCATCCAAACCTATAAGCAAGCAAACTCAGAGCATATAAGCAAGCTACTGAGCACATGAGTATGTTTTTGTTTTATTTCCAAGTTAATTACAGACGGTACACGATCACGCGGTGACCGGTTCAGAGATGTCCACGATACTGTAATCTAAAATTACTACCACTTTTAGAATGGAAAATACACAATCATCTGAAACCAGAATTATGAGGTATTGATGTGATTAACAGGTTTGAGATTCACAGGTTTAGCACATCACCTAAGTTGTGAGTACCTTTGAGGAAGCATGAATCCTATTTATTCATAAACTTCAAAAATGGAATAAATATCATTATGTGGCTAGGAAAATCCCTTGATCATTATAATCAATTAAGTCTTCAACACTAAGCAAACAAGAAGAACAAAAAATAACTAACAAATAGTTAGATTCTAGCTAGCTTGTAGCTGAAACAAGGTTAGTGAAGTTTCAACTTGTTATGCTGTGAAATTCCTATCAATTACCAGTTTCAAAACAAGTTACTGAATAAAACTGGACCACCGAACAACATCAAGAAACCAGTAATATTTACTTGAACAATTGCAACTATCTTAAAAGTGGAGTGATAGTCACAGAATAAATTATTTGTGCCCTTGGACATAAATTTACCTAGCTTGCTTGAGGATGGCCAAATCTAGTTGGGAATGATGATCTTCTAATATCTTTTTCTTTCTTGTCTTCCCATGTTCTCCCCTTGCTCTTCTTCTCCTCCTATGTTCCGGCGAGACTGCCCTTGGGCAAACGAAGTTTTGTTTCAACATGAAACAGAGAGAATTGAAGCACACATCCCTCCGAAGCACTCCATCAAACTCCAGCTTCACATCATCAGTATGAACAACCGCACACATTGTACACTGGAAAACCGAAGTATCAAGCACGAGTGTTGTACCGCTGCAAACCTGAATGCAATAGTAAATACTAAGCTGGATATTTTTAGACGATATACCCCTCCGACAGAAAATGGGAGGTTCAAGTAGCACTGGCACCATTTTAGGCAGAAAATTATGTACCTAAAAAAAGAATCATTTCATTTTGCATGTTTTTTTCTAATATACCATCCACATGCCTGATTAAAAACTACTTGCATCTGAACTAAGAACAATCACTTGCCTATCAAATTTGATGTAGTTCCGTAGGGAAATGTAACAGCTGAGACATTTGCACCTATTTCAATCAACAATTGCACGCAATCAAAATGGTCATTCAGAGCTGCCATGTGAAGAGCTGTAAAACCGCCATCATCAGGTTTGTTGATGTACCTTACATGAGCTCTGAACAAAAATTATATAAAATTAATTGCTGATTATTTCAAGCAGAAAAGACGACAGTAAATTGACATTTGACAATACGTACAGTTTATTAAACTTCAGCCCCAATGAAGAAGTAGGACTGCTGCCGCTATTGGCCTGGCTGTCACCTCCATCCGCCACCGAAGAGGCAATATCATCCAACGGCAAGTAACAACATTACACGCCAAGCAAGGCCATCGTGCGCTGCAAAGTGCAATGCCGTTCGGCTACTCAGTAATCTGCCCTTGTAAACCTTACAGGCAACACAAAAGCAAACAACAGTCAGCACCTTCCTGATGAGTGTCTAAAATGCAAGGAAAGTGCAGCTTTATATCTCTACCTATTGATTCCTAATACCTGCAGTAAAACCATATGATGGGAAACAATAGAAGGACTGAGGCATAAATAAAAGGGAAGCTTGTAGAACTACCGCTTGGCTACCAGGGATGCAGAAACATGCAACCTAAACAGAGGAGCTGAAAATTTGCCAGTTGTCTAGGAGACATGTACGTATTTAATCTAGACAGGCGGCATCATCCAAACAATAAGGTGTAATAATATTTTCGTGATATTTATGTTGTCCTCTAATTCTTTTGTCTAATCCTTCCAATAAATTCCTAGTGGTGTGAAGGCCTATTTTTCCATTCTAGATATTACGAAAAGAACAAATTAAATACAAAGCAAATGGAGAGGAAAACCAAATAGCAACAAGAATAGCCCTGGAATACACACCTTGCACGAAAGGAATTAATATCTCGACTGTCCTCATGAATATACCAGCAGGACATGCAGAACTATCGCTTAGCCATCTAATACCTGCAGTAAAACCATATGATGGGAAACAATAAAAGGACTGAGGCACAAACAAAGAAACCTTGTAGGACAGTATAAGGAAGCAAAATGATTAAAACTACATTGTAAAAGATACAAAAGTATGTAGTAGCAGAGGCATGAAGCCGGCAATATAGCGAGAAAAAGAAAAGAGGATCCTAGCAGTTACCACCACACATCTTAGGCAATGTTCCCACAAAGATAGCAATAACCTGCTCTTTAACACCCATAGCATGAAGCACCTCTGCATCTAACTCAACCGCACTATCGCCGCAGAGAACAATCCTCATCTCATGGCCTCTACACAATTATGATATTCATGTACGTGGAATCTACTACCACAAATCTGTAACTTTGCTTAAGTGTAGCTGTAACTAAAACAAGCATGTTTCATTCTAATACCCATCTACATCATATTATGAAACATATTATGACATATCCAACAGTTAGGTGTAGCGGAGATGCGCATGTTGAGATGGATATGTGGCCACACAAGAAAGGACCGGGTTAGGAATGATGATATACGTGAGAGAGTTGGGGTAGCACCAATTGAAGAGAAGGTTGTCCAACACCGTCTAAGATGGTTTGGTCATATAGAACGTAGGCCTCCGGAAGCGCCATTGCATACCGGACGGATAAAGCGGGATGAGAATGTTAAGAGGGGTTGTGGTAGGCCAAACTTGACATGGGAGGAGTCTGTTAAGAGAGATCTGAAGGATTGGAATATCACCAAAGAACTAGCCATGGATAGGGCTGCGTGGAAGTTAGCTATCCATGTGCCAGAACCATGACCTAGTTTCGAGATCTTATGGGTTTCAACTCTAGCCTACCCCAACTTGTTTGGGAAAAAAGATTGTTGTTGTTGTTGTTGTTGTTGCATGAACATGTGATATCTTCCTTCAGCTGATTATGACCAAGCCCACGTGCAGATCAAACCAATAAGAAACTTGGTAACTTCAAACTACTCAATCAAGCTTCCACCTCCCTGCATAAAAATCCATGGAAGCTCCCTTGCACAGCAGGGCCTTGTACAGGAGACTGCGTATAAGTATCAGCACAAACAGAATTTAGTTTTTTCGATAAAGATAAACAGAGTTCAGTTAATAACAGTTCTCACTAAATAAGAAAAGATTGAGGTCGTAGCCTCATGTCAGCAACAATGTTATTTAGAAGGTAAGACCCGATATAGACCATGTTAAATTGAGTAGTTTTCCAATCTCTACATTGTGCACATGTAAACATCATAAACCTGCATTAAAATGATGATAACATCGCACATACAACGAGTAAAACAAATTTTACACTTAGCTTCAAAACAAAATCTGAAACACCTGAGCTTTGAATCTATAATATGCCCCCCAAACAATAGACCACTAAATACTGGATGGCCAATTCTATACGTGTACCTAAAATTTAGTCACCCTTAAATCTCCCTACATGCTTGAATTTGTACATATAAATAGCTAATGGCAAGTTTAATCACACCCGTAATCGCAAGCAACATACCACATATTACCACAATATAGGAGGAGAGGTAAATTATCTTGATTGAGAACTAATTGTCACGCTGATGCAGTGCCATACATGCCACAGCTAAAGAACACTACTTGAATTCTAACCAAAGCACACAATTATTTTCTCAGGTGACTGAAGAGGGAGAGGATGCCCACTATTGATGTCCCTAAGCAGACCAAGGGTTCCACCTCTTGTCCCACCAATCCACACAAGATCGTACCTGCAAAACAAATTAGACAGCACATAAACAATACATTAGGAACAAGAATAAAGTTGGAAAGCAGCCAAAATAGACCCAATAAAATCCCAGAACCAAAATATCCAGGAATAAACACCCATCAAGCAGCCAAAATAGACCCAAAAAATCCAAAGGAGCAGCAACTCCAGAACAATAAACCAAAAGATGAACAAGAGATGGGAACGAGCCAAAACCTAAGGTCAAAACGACTGGGGAAAATCAAATCAAGGCAGCAGGGACTCACCTCAATCGAATCCACACCAGGTAGTCTCCAGCTCGTAGATCCTCAGCAACCAGGGGCACGAACAGCTAGGGCTGGCGAGCAAAGCAGCGCCCTGCGGCCCTCCACCACCGGCGGCGACTTCCCTGGAAGCCGACCGGAGCAGCACAAGGAGGGGCGGCCGGAGCTGGCGAGGGCGGAGTGGAGGGGGCGGGAGAGAGGAGAGGAGGCGAGGAGAGAGAGGACCCCAGTGCCACTCCTGCCGGCACGGCCATCTCCCACCGCCAGACCGCATCCCCGCTGTCCCAGATCGACTGGTCCCCGCCGCCTGAATCCCAGACGACCCCGTCCCTCCCGGATCTCACCAGCAGCGGCGCCTCATGCTCCTCCTGCTGAGCACCGAGGAGAAGAAGGGAGTGAGGGGCGGAGGAGGAGTGTGGCGGTGGGATCGGGGAGGAGAGGGGATTGGTGGGAGAGAGAGACGCGGGGAGGAGAGGGATTGGGAGAGAGAGACGCGAGGGATTGGGCGAGGGAGGACGCTGACGAGCACACAGTAAAACGCCTCTTCGCGACGGCGAACAGACAAGCGCGCCTCGGACGCGCGCCCGCACACGGTCGGCTGACGACCCGGGCCCAGCAAAAAATGGCCCCAGAGGTCAGCGCCTGTGCCCCTCGGTCGCATAGTAAGAAACGTTTTCACCGCATCCAACGGTCACAGGTGAAACAACAGCACGCTTTTACCAATCGGACGCATGGAAATCACCGTGAGGGGCGGGTAGACTACGGGCCTTTATAGAAGTAATATCTACCCATCCATCGTAGCAGATCTCTTAAAAAGTCAACACATGTATGCAACATGGGAGGACAACATTTGCAGCAGTTCACGGAAAATTTTGCAGTTGACGCTGAAACTTTGCAGCATCTCGCTCGTGTATTCGCAGAAAAAACCGCACGAGAGTTGAAAAACATTCACGCATCATCAGAAAATCCACGGAAACAAACATTATGATGGAGCCAGGGGCGGACCTAGCGCCCCTACTGCCCGGCGGCCACCCGGGCTTGCTGACGGCGTACACCTTGTATTTTAGATTTTTCTATAGTGATTTTTCTCGAAAATACAGCATGTTAACCTTGTTTGCCCGGGCTTCCGAAAGTTTCTGGGTCCGCCACTGGATGGAGCACCGACTTCGCCGATCGACCTCGCCGTAGCTCCATCGGCATTAGATCCAGCGTCTCCTCAGGCTTCACATGGGTGAAGATCTACTGATTCGAAATAACCGCTTAATCATTTTATGCTTGTTCGGGACATTATGTTAGCTGCATCATTTGTATGTCTTTATTTCCACTTTTCATTTAGTTACAGGAGTATGCAGTACGAGACGGCTATGGTTGTGTGCATCAATTGAATTTAATTAGTGACGGGGTGGCTTCCTTTTAATATTTTATATCTCTGCAGAGCTTCTTGAAGTAGCGAAAACGTTAGGACGTGTCTCCCAAAACGTCAAATGAAAGCAACAGCAAAACCGCCATTGCAAAATCTGTACTACGTACTAGCACTAATGCGTCATGCTCTACGCCTTAGTCTTGGGCCGCAATGCACAGATAATAGCCAGAGGTCAAAGATAACATTGAGCAAATTATTCAAGCTGATAGGCACATGTAATCTGTCACATCTGTCGCTTACTTCCCCTCCAAGATGGGCAGCGTATATCTTTGTTCTCCAAAGCATCATCCATGACGCATCGTTTGATCATTTCCTGGCAACCAATGAATTACCCGAACTCCATATACATGCAGTTCCCTCTCACTTGATCCACCAAGCAACCTACAAACACAAGCTAAAACAAGCAGATCGACCTTCACACAAAGATCTAGCAGGAAACCATGGCCGCGGGAGATGACCTGAAGCTGATCGGCGTATGGGCAAGTCCGTTTGTCATCAGGGTGAAACTTGCACTGAGTTTCAAGGGCCTGAGCTTCGAGAACGTCGAGGAGGACCTCGGCAACAAGAGCCAGCTCCTCCTCAGCTCAAACCCGGTGCACAAGAAGGTACCTGTGCTCCTCCACAACGGAAGCCCATCTGTGAATCCATGGTGATCGTGCAGTACATCGACGAGGCATTCGCCACCACCGGCCCCTCCTTGCTTTCGTCCGACCCCCATGAGCGTGCGATCGCCCGCTTCTGGGCCGCCTACATCGATGACAAGGTTTCATTCATAGCTCTTCGTTTCTTTCTAACTATCGCATTGAAATTTACGGTTCAGGCGTTTGTGATCTGTTTTCACTGATTACTGAAGCTTTTGTGCAGTTTGTCACCTCGTGGGTACAGTCGTTCAGGGCCAAAACAGAGGAGGAGAAGTCCGAGGGGACAAAACAGATGTTTGCTGCACTGGAGACATTGGAGGAAGCCTTGAGGGAGGGCTCCAATGGGGAGGGCTACTTCGGAGGCGAGAGCGTTAGTCTCGTGGACGTTTCGCTGGGGGGCCTGGTCTCGGATATGAAAGCGACCGAGGTTATGTCGGGGGGCAAGATCTTTGACCCTATTAAGACACCGCTACTGGCGGCATGGGTGGAGCGCTTCAGTAAGCTTGACAGCGCCAAGGCGGCCTTGCCGGACGTCGACAGGGTGATCGAGTTCGCCAAGAAGAGGCAGGCAAAGGCTGCCGCGGCCGCTGCAGCTTCGGAGAACTAGTAAATTAAGTAAGACAGAGGGACGTACGTGACTCATGAGTTATATTCCGTAAGAGTATGCATGTTTGCTCCGAGATAAAGATCAGTTATTATAGTATGAAGTATATTCTACGTTGTTCGTATGACTTCCGTATGTAAGGGTGCTTAGAATAATAAAAACATATTATATTTGGTAAAGGTTTTATGATTGTTGGGTTGTCTTATCGTGAGAAATACTAAGTACATAACACACACACGAAAAGCGGACACTAAGCGTCATCCGGATGATCAAGGAGAAAAATTGCCCGCATCTCGGTTGTTTGACTTTTGTAACATAACCCCGCGCGCAACAGATTGTTATACTATTACCATTTTATCTCGCGGTGGTTTAAAGCTATATAAAAAGTATCGCAACGTTTCGAAACACCTATGCATTAAACAAGGTTTTTGCTCTATTTCAATCGACTGATTCCACTACTAGAAAATGGGGCTTTAGTCCTGGTTCGTAAGGGCTTTTAGTCCCAGTTGGCGAACTGGGACTAGCCAACTGGGACTAAAGCCCCCCCCCCCCCCCTTTAGTCCCAGTTTGTTACGAACCGGGACTAATGGCCATCCCACGTGGCCGCGTAGTGCGCGCGTTGCAGGGAGACCTTTAGGCCCCCTTCTTTTCAGCTTATTTTCCAGATTCTCCCAGAAGGTACCCTCCATCAGCTTCTCCCAGAATCTCGTTTTTTAAATTTGTTTAAACTTCTAAATAAGTATTGGGAACTGGGACTAATGGCCATCCCACGTGGGATGGCCATTAGTCCCGGTTCGTAACACGAACCGGGACTAAAGATTTCTGTTTTTTTTTCTTTTCGATTATTTTTCAGGGTGGGGTTAGGGTTTTCGAGGGGTTTAGGGTTTCTGATTTTGTGCATAGGAGGGGTTTATGGAGATCACGTCGATGCGCCAAAAACAACATATATAAGGAGAAATCTATAACAATGTTTTTGCATAAAGTAGTACATGAAGATCACAACATAACACATACAATTCGGTATATCTACTTAATTACATATGGATCACTATACACGGAGGCATATTATTGTTCGCTATGGTAGTACTCTCCGGTCTTAGGTATGACCTGCGTAAGGAGAAATCCCGCCAATTCCTCCGCAATTGCTTTTACGCGATCCTTTGGTAGGAGTGCGTTCCGCTTCCTCTTCAACTATAAAAGAAGGAGATCAAAACAATTATGAATGAAATTTAACACAACTGATGGTAACAAAATAAAATTGCGAATAATGTTTACGTACATCTTGAGTTCTTTGATTATTAAATCTCTCATTGATCCTCATGCGAATGTACTCGCAAACGTAGTATGCACATAAATTAGTCCCGGGTTCCTGTATGGGGCACCACTATACGAGAATAAAATTCAATCAAATAATAATAAAGCATGATAATGATATTGAAACTAGAATTAAAGAGATGCGCGGACCTAGGTAGTATTACTTACCCTGTTTATGCACCAATCCAGCTTCTCGTTCCATTCACCGGGTTCAACATCCCTGAACCGAGTCCAAACCCTGCCCGGCAAAGAAAATGAATAAATGAGTTATTAATTACTTGATATGAGGAAATGAAGGAAACAGGCCGATGTAGTGAGATTGAAATTACCTTTGGATCATATGATACAAGCTTTTGTATTCTTTAGCGTGTTTCCATAATGAGTCCATGACTCCATCTTCGATTTTAATGATTATCAGAACAAAATGGAAGTTGCGCACGTTTATACACACAGTCATGTATAACTCATCAATTACACTTAACATCGGTAAGCAAAATAAAATGTGTACAAGATAGTAACACTCACTTGAAGTTGTAAGGAAAAAATATTTCTCTTTTGGTATGTTGTTTCCTTAAAAACCTTAGCAAAAGTGCCTCTGTGTCCTTGGCATGGTTTTGTACAGTGACTTCATGAACTTTATCCGGGTCAATGAACCCAAAATCCCAGATTCCTTGTTTTTTGCATTCGAGAATCTTCATTCTGCATAATAGCGTACAAAAGAATATCGTGAGGATAATTACAGGAAATGAACGAGCTGAGCTAAAAACTTAAAGTACAGAAATAAACCACTTACAGACAATAGCAACTGCCGAGAGATTTGTCGAGGTCCCTCAAATTGTATAACTGGAAAAGTTTGGAAAAATCAATATGCACACCGTATTCTTGGAAGTAGTGCTCTTTCTTAACTCGTGCCATGAGAGAGCTGGGCAGCGGGGTCTGGGTGGTTGACTTGTCGACGTACGATTGGTCCAAAAATTCGACTGACGACGAAATGATAATCAGTCGACAGACAAATAGTCAGTCCCACTTGAACAAAATATTAGCATGCAGCAAAATCACCCATTGGTCATTGTAAATACTAGATGACCCGTTGCGCATCCGCGCAACTGTCCGAATGCAGAGACTAAATTGTTTCCATAAGCTTTATTTGCCGGTGAAGATTAATTGTTGCCATATCATCTAAATAAATGAGATAAAGAATCGAATCTACGAGAACAACAAAATGATGAGAGAAAAATAGCTGAAAGTAATACTGAGGGAATAAGAAATAAGCAATCAGTAATCATGTACCATCTATAGAGGTAACAGAAGCAAATTACCTGGCAATGGTTCATGCAGCAATAAATATTGTCTTAGTCTATTACACAAAAAATCAAGAGAAGTCAGGTCACAATTGAAGTAGAGCGTAGTAGTGTCGCAATGTAACGCTACTTGTACCAGTTTAGCCACTCTATTACAAAATATAGTTCAGGGAAGACACGTACATTTTACTACAACTTAGTCTAAGGATAAATAGGGGTTCGGGCGATTAGATGGGGCTCATAAACCCACTTCAAGCAGCATGAACGTCCAAAAGTAAACCGATCACGGTCATCAAGAAAGTAGCACTGATGGATTATATTCACAGGCAGAACAAAATAACCCTGCAAAACAATGTATGTAGTTAGGCGCACTATCCCGATCACTAAAAGGCTGTGTACTTGAGAAGTTAAATCGGAGATAGTATCCATCGTGGAAAGCCAAAGAGATTTATGTATTTTGGCCGCATCATTTATACCTAATGTGAACTTGGAGTCGTGCTGTCTAAGGCTTGGCTTTGTTGGAAGATGCGTCGACGACCTGAGAAGATAGATGTAAGCTTGACACAACAGTTCAGACAATTCAAACATCTAAAAATAAAAAGTCAGCAGTCAGTCTTTGTTCATATATACCATCGGAATGACCCATCAATAAAGAACAGCACATTACCTCATCAATTTTAGGAAAGCTTCTAGCTTTCTCTAGCTCAGTTGTCTTTTCTTTATCTGCATGATCTTGGAACAGAGGCTTGTGGACTTTAGAATTAATCAGTACAGTCCTACAACAGAACCATACTTGTTGTTAGCAGAACCCTACAGTGGTTGTTTTACTTTGAAGGTAACTCATAACGTAGCTTGCTGGCAGAACCTTAGAGTAATTGGCTTGTTCACTGAAGGCTGTGTTGCGAGAGCCGCCAAGCCACATCCAGGCTAAAAATAACAATACGTAACAACTTAGAATTAATGTGGAGATAGTATGATTATTTAGGGTGTTGCAAAATATATATTTTTCTAAAGATTAACATAAATGAACTGAAGCATGCTTACATCGATGTGATTTGGTTTAGTGTAGGCAGCCTCATTAGATAGGTCAGTAACAGCAGCAGATATGTTTTCTGAAGATGAACCATCTAACAAAGGAAAGCTGGGTAGGGTAGCAGCTTTCTCCCGATAACGCTTAAAACCAATGATCAGCTTGCGTTTAGGACCCATGGTTGCTTCCTTATCAATAACTGTATCAGTGACAACCTGAGAAAACACGTGTACAACTTAAACAACTAAAAGTAAAAAAGGCAGAAATTGCTTTTCTCGTTGACCATGGCAGAGGCTGATTGCAGAATTTTACCTTAGTGTTGTTGGTTTCCTCTGTTAGATCTACTTTTGCCGGGTTTTGAGAGGTGGCTACGACCGGGGTCTTCTCTTTGAGCATCACAGACAATGTTAACTCTAACTTATCTGCGTGTTGCTCATAATTTAGAGAAGTTGCATGTTATTGATGTTGCCCTCATGATTAAGAAGGGGCAGACATCGACTATCAATATGCCAAATAGGAATGTGTAAATAATCATGTGCTATGCTATTTGCATGCTGCAGATCATTTGATTCATATATAAGAGTAAAAACATATAGATTTGTACGTTCTCTCTTTCGCTCTGTTTTTAACGAGGCATTCGAAAATCTCCCCTTGTTATTATCATGCAAAATTGCGCATTCAGGAATGGCCTCAACTTAATCATGTAAAATAAACTTTCTTGATTTCATAAAAATGATATCGATTTTGTAACACAAATGTATCATGACCATTGCTAAGTTTACAGTCATTAAATGGGCTCGCTTAAAATTTGATTGGAAGCACAAGGGTAATTCACAAAAAGAAAAGGAGATTGCTGTACCTGGAAACACTGCACAATTAAAGCATACATCTCTTCTTACCTTGTAGGTTTTTTCCCCAATGATATCTCTCAAGCATGGATTTTGTCCCAGCCTATGTGAATACCTGAATGCAGTAGTAGACTATGTACCTAAACAAAAAGAATCATTTCATTTCCATGTTTGAATTGACAGTTTCAGAAACAGTGAAAATTTGAACGCTGCACTTGCACTATGTAAAAAAACCTGACAGCCAAGGCATGCGACCACAAAGTTCAGACATAGGGAGATGTCAAAGTCAAATTTGGAAGGAAAAAACGAAAATTTTGTGCGCAACAGAGGCTAACAGCCTAAGAATTAAAACTTGGTCCTAACCAGGTTCCAGTTTCTTGTAACGAGAGTTTAATGTTTCCCAAACATTAACTTAATTCCATTCGCTACACGTTATCCAAAAACACCAATATTCAGAGTTTTGATGATCAATCATTTCAACCTCACAACTTTATAACTCCAGAAAATTACTTACGAGTTAGAAACTGTATTGAATTTTATCAGGTAAATACTTCATGGTCATAGTTTTAGTTAAACCTGCTATGTCCTTTTCCATAGCACTATAACAAATGGTAAAAGTGATATCAGAGCTGTCCTCCCTACATTTTAGACCCCCCTTGATAATTTTATGAAGCAACTTCCACAAGATGGGAATTCGGGTATCCAAAGCACCAAATGCACATGGATTACAATTGTACAGAGATGGAGCTGTGTTCTCAAAAATTAAGGGTGTAAAGTATAGCAATCTTAAGTACGGGCTTTGGAAAATAAAATACATCTGCATGTGACATTGGATCTCAAGAGGTAAACTATGCAATAATACTAACTACTGGCACTGGTTTATGAAAGCGGTAGTAACACAAAGCTACCTATGAGTTACACCACCAGCAAGACATCAGACCGCTATCATTCTACATTAGATTCTTCTCAACTGAAAACCAAAATTAGAGGACAATCCCACACGTAACCGAAGTATATGTATAATAATGGTACCTAAGCTTGTCAAGTCTTGGAAGGGACTCCCAGTCTCCCATCCATATTACTTCCATAATTACTCTTCATTGAAGGAGCTATTTCAGCAGCACACAAAGCAACTGTGGTAGGAATCATTATGTTAGATGATAGTTGTATGGCAGGACAAGAAAAAACAGACAAGGCAACAATATACTCACAGTTCATCTATCCATTTTCACATCAAGAAAATATACACAAGCAAATACTACAATCAGACGTACAATAGATATGTACACTGTAACTTGTGGATACTGAGGAGGGGGGGGGGGGGGGTAATTATTATCAGGACTCGAATGTGAGCAAGAACCAGAACCTAATAGCTCGATCATGAGTCGAAAGGATTTTTCGCTTGTACAAAACAAAGAACCACCTCCAGTGCTCCTAGTTTGCTCAGGAAATAAATAGGCATCAATAATCTAGTGCAATCCTAGTCTAAGTGTGGGTTTGTAATAAGACTTACTCTTGGACTTCAGAAGAAGCATCATTTTCGTCAATTTCTTCTGCTGAATGGTAACTCTCAATTTGGTCATCTGCCCCGACAAAATCCTTATTGCAATAGCTCTAAAGTAATTCCAACCTTCATCAGCTGTGTTGGTTCCGAGACCTGTACCAAGCAGAAGTTCAGAACTCAATTAAGACCAAATACAACTACATGGTGCTGAAACTATCAAGCTCTCTCAAACATGTACTGAAGAATTATCTCAGTTAACTTCAAACTGAACACGATCATTCGTTCTCCATTATTTCTCATACACATGTATCACCGACTTAGCTAATTGATTACCTTGTCACAGCCAAGAACCAGGCTCTGTAGCATCTTCATTTTCTCACTCATTCTCTCCCTTCTCGACTACAGTTTAACAATGACTACCATTAAAATTTATCTTTGTTATGGTGATGAAACAAACTATGATTATTTCTGTCTGACCAACTGGTTATGAATAACCAGTACATTTTTACAGAAAATATCAACCAGTACAATCAGATTAGTCTAGAGAAGAAACAAGCAAGCACATACATACCCTCTGCAACGTTGTGGCTGTACATTGCCTGGCACCTATTGCCCCCTCCTCCACCTTGCATCCCCGTCACCACCACCATTATGCCGCTGCTTTCCCTTAATGCGTGCAGAACTGAGTGCAAAGCAAACCTGGAACGAAACCTCAAAATTATTTATCACTCAACACTACACTTACGCCAATCTAATCAAACTAAAAGGCGTGACCTCCATATGTAACATTAACCACTCACATTCAGGTGTTGTGATAATCGACACCAAACTCATATATAGAAGCCAAAAGATTCATCTGAAAGAGAGCTGAGATTTAATTCAATTAGTCCGGGGCAACTTTTCTGCTGAAATTTGTCGACGCCATCGATGCACGGTTGCTGCAAAATCTTGTATTAAATCCTGAAAACATAAATATTGTAGTAATAAGTACAGACTACAGAGACAGGCTGGAAGAATCAAGAAAATGAACAAAATAACAGATTGTTGGAATGAACTATGAATCAAGTGCCTCCAAAAATTCACAACACAAAGTAAGATAATTAAGGGAGAGACACATATCCAATATATCTTTAATTAGAGCCATCACGTGTAAGTATATGCAGAGGTCGCTAACAAGAACAAAGGCAAATTGCGGGAACAGATAAAAAGCACCAATATCCAAAAGAGCTACATCCAAGAGAAGTCAATACGTTTTTTGTGCTAGCCAAACAGAAACTGAAAAGAACCTATCAAATTTAGCATCCTATAATATTTATTCACCCTAAGAATCCAAGAGGCCATCGCTGTAGCAAGATAGAAGGTTTAGGATGAACCAAAAATGGAACCATGTAGTAGGGAAACAGAGATGCCATGGTTTGTCACAAACAGTATAGAAACAATTCAGAACCTGAACAACTTTCTCACCTGACCACGCCATCAAAACAACTAATGCCAAGCTCCGGCGGACACCCAACACTGTGCTTCCCCTGCCTCCAGTGTAATGTGGATAGAACGGAGAAACCCTGGATGCAAAATAAAAATTAATTCAAGATAATAGAATCAGACCGGATCTCGATCAAGAAACACATTATTGCAGTATCCTCTATATTAAAGCAGAGGACAATGACACAGGGTGAACCTGAATCATGCTGTATGGAGCTCTCATTCCCGGTGATGCATGTAAAATGCATACATGAACTTTGCATTATTTTTACTTATATTCCAGTCATATTTGCATCATATAAGGGTTATATCATGTTTTATAATGATTTTGGGAATATTTGACATGTTTCCTATTTTTTATGGAATTAACCCTGCGCAGGCAGAAAACCCTATTTCCATATTTTAATGTTTCAGGGAGCCAAACGACGTCCAAATGACCTGGAAATTTACGAGCATCATTTTTTGGAAGGAACAAAGCGTGGGAGCGAAGGAAGCAAACAAGCGGAGGCCCGAGGGCCCAGATGAGTGGGCCCACGCGGCCCAAGTACCTGGCCACGTGGGACCCCCCCCCCCCCCTTTTGGCCCTCGGAGCTCCGTTGCCGTCGATCTTTCCTCCACCGACTCCGTTTTGACCTAAAACCGCCTATAAAATAGTCCCCCGACGTTCTCTGGAGGGAGCGCCGCAGAAACACAGAAACACCGAAACAGAGATCTGGAGTTGCAGATTGGAGGGGGAAAACTCCGGCGGGGCGCTGCCGGCGTGGTCTCCATCTTCTCCAACGACTTCTCCACCGTCTCCATGATGAAGAGGGAGTAGTCCACCTCTGGACTATGGGTTTGTGGAAGTAACTTATGTATCTCTCTCTCTTGAGCTTCACTAATTAGTACCGTATGAGCTGCTGAACATGATTACGGTCATCTATGTAATACCTTTGTGGTGGATCTTTTTATGAGTTAATATATGTTTGAGATTGCAATGGTTTTGTTTCAGTTATAAAAGTAGATGCACATTATGTACCCGTTCTTATTTACTTGTCATGATCAAGCATGTTTATGAGAGCGTGTGAGGGGGAACGTGTGCATTAGTTGGAGTAACGGGGGGTGGCTAGTGCAGTGAACGTGAGAGAAAGTTCTGCGATCCACTTGGGTATCTCTACCTTACTTTGTTGCCTCACTAGGGATAAAAAGAATACCATGCTACCGGAGATGTGGGTGTGACCATTGCCACTACTCCATGACTAGATCTAGCATGTTCTTATTTTAACTTCATGTCATGATACTTATTGCTATACTCTGAGTTATCTTAATTACTGAGGTGTTATGATTTAGTTCGCATCTTGGTGGAGTATAAGAGAGACGAATAACCAAAGGTCTCTATGTTAGGACGTGATGCCCATATAATTATAACTTGTCATTAAACTATTGTGTTGCAATCTCATATGTCAACTCTAGTGTTCCATTGTCTACCACTTTATTAAAGAGAGAGTGCATTTGTGAAACCATGAACCCCGGTCCATTTTTTTAATCATAAGAAACACCTTTCCAACAACTTTTACCACTTTTCCATTTTCTGCCATTTAAAAATCCGAAAATACAAAAACACTTTTACATCTTGCATTCATCATATAAAACCCAAAAATATCATTTATCATTGCTACCACCACCATTGCATATTTATTTCTTGTTTGCATTGCATATTATCTTGATATCATTCTCACACCTTGTGCTTGACAACCACTAGGTGAGGTTGAGGACCAAAACATTTACTTTGTTTTGTAGGTAACCAAAAGAAGGATAGGAAAGATAAATCTTCACTACTGATTCCCCGAGAGTTCGATATTAAACCCTCGAGTCACCCTCGTGGGGAAAACACGTCTTCCACTTACTACACACTCTGCACTTGGAGTCTCAACCTAACCCATTTACTTTTCACGCAGGTAACTACGTGAAGGGCCATCACCCGGTCACCAGTCTACAGTACCGCTTCGATTGGGAGACATACGAAGCGATCATTTACACAATTGATCCACCCACGCCTATGCAAGAGGAAGAGTGTCAAGCTTGGCATGAAAGGCAGTGTACATTCTAAACTAATAACATTCATCAACAGTTCACTGTCATTCAGGCATAAATCCTTCAGGAATCGTTCTCATAATATTCTTGGCACTTCACCTTGCCAGCTCCTAGCGGCAGCAGCGCGCCACCAGGCTCTTCACCTCGCCGGATCCCAGCGGCAGCATTGCACCACCCTGCGCATCTCTCCTAGGATCACATGCGGATGCTCACTTCTTCATGTTCATAACAAAACTGAATTACTTGACTAAATTGCAGATACAAATTGCATGTTTTTCAACTCTGAAAACAGAAGACAACTTCATCAATTTAGGCTTGGTCAAAATAGCACGAACCCACTAAATTATGTTTACAAAAGCCTACGAAATTTGATGGCATATCCAAAGTTGGCACTTCATTGAGAGGGCGTATACTGTGCAAATGCAACAAAAGCTACAGTTCCCATTGATGTAGCATTGGTGAATTGAAAATTACAATATTCTAGAGACCATAGATGGAATATTTAAATTGGACATTCCATGGAAAACCCATAAGAAAATTAAGCATTCATCAAACAAGGTCAACGTAAAGGTAATGAGTACCTTGAACACTTAGTCTCTGAAAGTCTGAATACAAAGACTTCTTCCCCTCTTGAAAAGAAAGAGAGAGGACAAGACAGCTAATTTCGCCTTGTACAGATCAAACACTCAAGGACAATGGGTAATGCAAGGTGGCCCTCAGTTCAGCTAGTAACTCACTGAAGTTTGGCAAAGAGAAAAGAATTACTCCCTATCTAGTGCGATTCACTTGCAGGAGTAGCACAAAACATATTCAGTGTATATTCAGGAGTAGAACGAAATAACTTGCAGGGGTATAAAAAACGTATGCTACAGAGTAAATTTATTTTCCATCCAAACCTATAAGCAAGCAAACTCAGAGCATATAAGCAAGCTACTGAGCACATGAGTATGTTTTTGTTTTATTTCCAAGTTAATTACAGACGGTACACGATCACGCGGTGACCGGTTCAGAGATGTCCACGATACTGTAATCTAAAATTACTACCACTTTTAGAATGGAAAATACACAATCATCTGAAACCAGAATTATGAGGTATTGCTGTGATTAACAGGTTTGAGATTCACAGGTTTAGCACATCACCTAAGTTGTGAGTACCTTTGAGGAAGCATGAATCCTATTTATTCATAAACTTCAAAAATGGAATAAATATCATTATGTGGCTAGGAAAATCCCTTGATCATTATAATCAATTAAGTCTTCAACACTAAGCAAACAAGAAGAACAAAAAATAACTAACAAATAGTTAGATTCTAGCTAGCTTGTAGCTGAAACAAGGTTAGTGAAGTTTCAACTTGTTATGCTGTGAAATTCCTATCAATTACCAGTTTCAAAACAAGTTACTGAATAAAACTGGACCACCGAACAACATCAAGAAACCAGTAATATTTACTTGAACAATTGCAACTATCTTAAAAGTGGAGTGATAGTCACAGAATAAATTATTTGTGCCCTTGGACATAAATTTACCTAGCTTGCTTGAGGATGGCCAAATCTAGTTGGGAATGATGATCTTCTAATATCTTTTTCTTTCTTGTCTTCCCATGTTCTCCCCTTGCTCTTCTTCTCCTCCTATGTTCCGGCGAGACTGCCCTTGGGCAAACGAAGTTTTGTTTCAACATGAAACAGAGAGAATTGAAGCACACATCCCTCCGAAGCACTCCATCAAACTCCAGCTTCACATCATCAGTATGAACAACCGCACACATTGTACACTGGAAAACCGAAGTATCAAGCACGAGTGTTGTACCGCTGCAAACCTGAATGCAATAGTAAATACTAAGCTGGATATTTTTAGACGATATACCCCTCCGACAGAAAATGGGAGGTTCAAGTAGCACTGGCACCATTTTAGGCAGAAAATTATGTACCTAAAAAAAGAATCATTTCATTTTGCATGTTTTTTTCTAATATACCATCCACATGCCTGATTAAAAACTACTTGCATCTGAACTAAGAACAATCACTTGCCTATCAAATTTGATGTAGTTCCGTAGGGAAATGTAACAGCTGAGACATTTGCACCTATTTCAATCAACAATTGCACGCAATCAAAATGGTCATTCAGAGCTGCCATGTGAAGAGCTGTAAAACCGCCATCATCAGGTTTGTTGATGTACCTTACATGAGCTCTGAACAAAAATTATATAAAATTAATTGCTGATTATTTCAAGCAGAAAAGACGACAGTAAATTGACATTTGACAATACGTACAGTTTATTAAACTTCAGCCCCAATGAAGAAGTAGGACTGCTGCCGCTATTGGCCTGGCTGTCACCTCCATCCGCCACCGAAGAGGCAATATCATCCAACGGCAAGTAACAACATTACACGCCAAGCAAGGCCATCGTGCGCTGCAAAGTGCAATGCCGTTCGGCTACTCAGTAATCTGCCCTTGTAAACCTTACAGGCAACACAAAAGCAAACAACAGTCAGCACCTTCCTGATGAGTGTCTAAAATGCAAGGAAAGTGCAGCTTTATATCTCTACCTATTGATTCCTAATACCTGCAGTAAAACCATATGATGGGAAACAATAGAAGGACTGAGGCATAAATAAAAGGGAAGCTTGTAGAACTACCGCTTGGCTACCAGGGATGCAGAAACATGCAACCTAAACAGAGGAGCTGAAAATTTGCCAGTTGTCTAGGAGACATGTACGTATTTAATCTAGACAGGCGGCATCATCCAAACAATAAGGTGTAATAATATTTTCGTGATATTTATGTTGTCCTCTAATTCTTTTGTCTAATCCTTCCAATAAATTCCTAGTGGTGTGAAGGCCTATTTTTCCATTCTAGATATTACGAAAAGAACAAATTAAATACAAAGCAAATGGAGAGGAAAACCAAATAGCAACAAGAATAGCCCTGGAATACACACCTTGCACGAAAGGAATTAATATCTCGACTGTCCTCATGAATATACCAGCAGGACATGCAGAACTATCGCTTAGCCATCTAATACCTGCAGTAAAACCATATGATGGGAAACAATAAAAGGACTGAGGCACAAACAAAGAAACCTTGTAGGACAGTATAAGGAAGCAAAATGATTAAAACTACATTGTAAAAGATACAAAAGTATGTAGTAGCAGAGGCATGAAGCCGGCAATATAGCGAGAAAAAGAAAAGAGGATCCTAGCAGTTACCACCACACATCTTAGGCAATGTTCCCACAAAGATAGCAATAACCTGCTCTTTAACACCCATAGCATGAAGCACCTCTGCATCTAACTCAACCGCACTATCGCCGCAGAGAACAATCCTCATCTCATGGCCTCTACACAATTATGATATTCATGTACGTGGAATCTACTACCACAAATCTGTAACTTTGCTTAAGTGTAGCTGTAACTAAAACAAGCATGTTTCATTCTAATACCCATCTACATCATATTATGAAACATATTATGACATATCCAACAGTTAGGTGTAGCGGAGATGCGCATGTTGAGATGGATATGTGGCCACACAAGAAAGGACCGGGTTAGGAATGATGATATACGTGAGAGAGTTGGGGTAGCACCAATTGAAGAGAAGGTTGTCCAACACCGTCTAAGATGGTTTGGTCATATAGAACGTAGGCCTCCGGAAGCGCCATTGCATACCGGACGGATAAAGCGGGATGAGAATGTTAAGAGGGGTTGTGGTAGGCCAAACTTGACATGGGAGGAGTCTGTTAAGAGAGATCTGAAGGATTGGAATATCACCAAAGAACTAGCCATGGATAGGGCTGCGTGGAAGTTAGCTATCCATGTGCCAGAACCATGACCTAGTTTCGAGATCTTATGGGTTTCAACTCTAGCCTACCCCAACTTGTTTGGGAAAAAAGACTTTGTTGTTGTTGTTGTTGTTGTTGCATGAACATGTGATATCTTCCTTCAGCTGATTATGACCAAGCCCACGTGCAGATCAAACCAATAAGAAACTTGGTAACTTCAAACTACTCAATCAAGCTTCCACCTCCCTGCATAAAAATCCATGGAAGCTCCCTTGCACAGCAGGGCCTTGTACAGGAGACTGCGTATAAGTATCAGCACAAACAGAATTTAGTTTTTTCGATAAAGATAAACAGAGTTCAGTTAATAACATTCTCACTAAATAAGAAAAGATTGAGGTCGTAGCCTCATGTCAGCAACAATGTTATTTAGAAGGTAAGACCCGATATAGACCATGTTAAATTGAGTAGTTTTCCAATCTCTACATTGTGCACATGTAAACATCATAAACCTGCATTAAAATGATGATAACATCGCACATACAACGAGTAAAACAAATTTTACACTTAGCTTCAAAACAAAATCTGAAACACCTGAGCTTTGAATCTATAATATGCCCCCCAAACAATAGACCACTAAATACTGGATGGCCAATTCTATACGTGTACCTAAAATTTAGTCACCCTTAAATCTCCCTACATGCTTGAATTTGTACATATAAATAGCTAATGGCAAGTTTAATCACACCCGTAATCGCAAGCAACATACCACATATTACCACAATATAGGAGGAGAGGTAAATTATCTTGATTGAGAACTAATTGTCACGCTGATGCAGTGCCATACATGCCACAGCTAAAGAACACTACTTGAATTCTAACCAAAGCACACAATTATTTTCTCAGGTGACTGAAGAGGGAGAGGATGCCCACTATTGATGTCCCTAAGCAGACCAAGGGTTCCACCTCTTGTCCCACCAATCCACACAAGATCGTACCTGCAAAACAAATTAGACAGCACATAAACAATACATTAGGAACAAGAATAAAGTTGGAAAGCAGCCAAAATAGACCCAATAAAATCCCAGAACCAAAATATCCAGGGAATAAACACCCATCAAGCAGCCAAAATAGACCCAAAAAATCCAAAGGAGCAGCAACTCCAGAACAATAAACCAAAAGATGAACAAGAGATGGGAACGAGCCAAAACCTAAGGTCAAAACGACTGGGGAAAATCAAATCAAGGCAGCAGGGACTCACCTCAATCGAATCCACACCAGGTAGTCTCCAGCTCGTAGATCCTCAGCAACCAGGGGCACGAACAGCTAGGGCTGGCGAGCAAAGCAGCGCCCTGCGGCCCTCCACCACCGGCGGCGACTTCCCTGGAAGCCGACCGGAGCAGCACAAGGAGGGGCGGCCGGAGCTGGCGAGGGCGGAGTGGAGGGGGCGGGAGAGAGGAGAGGAGGCGAGGAGAGTGAGGACCCCAGTGCCACTCCTGCCGGCACCGGCCATCTCCCACCGCCAGACCGCATCCCCGCTGTCCCAGATCGACTGGTCCCCGCCGCCTGAATCCCAGACGACCCCGTCCCTCCCGGATCTCACCAGCAGCGGCGCCTCATGCTCCTCCTGCTGAGCACCGAGGAGAAGAAGGGAGTGAGGGGCGGAGGAGGAGTGTGGCGGTGGGATCGGGGAGGAGAGGGGATTGGTGGGAGAGAGAGACGCGGGAGGAGAGGGATTGGGAGAGAGAGACGCGAGGGATTGGGCGAGGGAGGACGCTGACAAGCACACAGTAAAACGCCTCTTCGCGACGGCGAACAGACAAGCGCGCCTCGGACGCGCGCCCGCACACGGTCGGCTGACGACCCGGGCCCAGCAAAAAATGGCCCCAGAGGTCAGCGCCTGTGCCCCTCGGTCGCATAGTAAGAAACGTTTTCACCGCATCCAACGTCACAGGTGAAACAACAGCACGCTTTTACCAATCGGACGCATGGAAATCACCGTGAGGGGCGGGTAGACTACGGGCCTTTATAGAAGTAATATCTACCCATCATCGTAGCAGATCTCTTAAAAAGTCAACACATGTATGCAACATGGGAGGACAACATTTGCAGCGGTTCACGGAAAATTTTGCAGTTGACGCTGAAACTTTGCAGCATCTCGCTCGTGTATTCGCAGAAAAAACCGCACGAGAGTTGAAAAACATTCACGCATCATCAGAAAATCCACGGAAACAAACATTATGATGGAGCCAGGGGCGGACCTAGCGCCCCTACTGCCCGGCGGCCACCCGGGCTTGCTGACGGCGTACACCTTGTATTTTAGATTTTTCTATAGTGATTTTTCTCGAAAATACAGCATGTTAACCTTGTTTGCCCGGGCTTCCGAAAGTTTCTGGGTCCGCCACTGGATGGAGCACCGACTTCGCCGATCGACCTCGCCGTAGCTCCATCGGCATTAGATCCAGCGTCTCCTCAGGCTTCACATGGGTGAAGATCTACTGATTCGAAATAACCGCTTAATCATTTTATGCTTGTTCGGGACATTATGTTAGCTGCATCATTTGTATGTCTTTATTTCCACTTTTCATTTAGTTACAGGAGTATGCAGTACGAGACGGCTATGGTTGTGTGCATCAATTGAATTTAATTAGTGACGGGGTGGCTTCCTTTTAATATTTTATTATCTCTGCAGAGCTTCTTGAAGTAGCGAAAACGTTAGGACGTGTCTCCCAAAACGTCAAATGAAAGCAACAGCAAAACCGCCATTGCAAAATCTGTACTACGTACTAGCACTAATGCGTCATGCTCTACGCCTTAGTCTTGGGCCGCAATGCACAGATAATAGCCAGAGGTCAAAGATAACATTGAGCAAATTATTCAAGCTGATAGGCACATGTAATCTGTCACATCTGTCGCTTACTTCCTCTCCAAGATGGGCAGCGTATATCTTTGTTCTCCAAAGCATCATCCATGACGCATCGTTTGATCATTTCCTGGCAACCTAATGAATTACCCGAACACTACATATACATGCAGTTCCCTCTCACTATGATCCACCAAGGCAACCTACGAAACACAAGCTAAAACAAAGCAGATCGACCTTCACACACAGATCTAGCAGGAAACCATGGCCGCAGGAGATGACCTGAAGCTGATCGGCGCATGGGCAAGTCCGTTTGTCATCAGGGTGAAACTTGCACTGAGTTTCAAGGGCCTGAGCTTCGAGAACGTCGAGGAGGACCTCGGCAACAAGAGCCAGCTCCTCCTCAGCTCCAACCCGGTGCACAAGAAGGTACCTGTGCTCCTCCACAACGGGAAGCCCATCTGTGAATCCATGGTGATCGTGCAGTACATCGACGAGGCATTTGCCACCACCGGCCCCTCCTTGCTTTCTTCCGACCCCCATGAGCGTGCCATCGCCCGCTTCTGGGCCGCCTACATCGACGACAAGGTTTCATAGCTCTTCGTTTCTTTCTAACAGTTGCATTGAAATTTAAGGTTCAAGCGTTTTGCGATCTGTTTTTTCTGATTCTGAAGCTTTTGTGCAGTTTGTCACCTCGTGGGTACAGTCGTTCAGGGGCAAAACAGAGGAGGACAAGTCCGAGGGGAGTAAGCAGATGTTTGCTGCACTGGAGACTTTGGAGGGAGCCTTGAGGGAGTGCTCCAAGGGGCAGGGATACTTCGGAGGCGAGAGCGTCGGACTCGTGGACGTTTCGCTGGGGGGCCTGGTCTCGTGGCTGAACGCGACCGAGGCAGTGTCCGGGATCAAGATATTTGACCCCATTAACACTCCGCTCCTAGCGGCATGGGTGGAGCGCTTCAGAGAGCTTGACGGCGCCAAGGCGGCGTTGGTAGACAACGACAGGATGGTCGAGTTCATCAAGAAGAGGCAGGCACAGGCTGTCGTGGCCGCTGCAGCTTCGAAGAACTAGTAAATTAAGACGCCATGGGGACGTGTTCCGTACGTAGAAGTATGCATGTTTGCTCTCAGATAAATATCAGTTCATTATATTATGTATAAGTAGATACTATGTGTTTGGCAATAAATATTCTACTTTGTTCATATGACAACTTCTTTTATGTAACGGTGCTTATAATAATAAAAGCATATGATATTTGGTAAAGGTTTTATGATTGTTTGGTTATGTTATCCTGAGAAATAATAAGTACAATACACACACGAAAAGCAGCACTAAGCGTCGTCTGGACGATCGAGGAGAAAATTGCTCACCTCCACGACCGTCTGATCTTCATAAAAGATAAATCTCAGTGGTCTGACCTTTGCAATATAACCCACCCGTGCAGCAAATTATTCTACTATTGCAGGATCGTTGTAGCATTTTATCTCGCGGAGGGTTAAAACTATACTTCTCCCTCCGTCCACAAAAGGATGTCTTAACCTAGCCCAAATTTGTATGTATCTAGACATGATTTAGTGTGTAGATACATACAAATTTTGGCTAGGTTGAGACATCCTTTTGTGGACGGAGGGAGTATATAATAGTATCGCAACATTTTAAAACATCTTCGCAACAAACAAAATATAAGTAGGCAGCAAAATCACACACTAGCCGTAGTAAATCTCCATCCATCGTAGCAATCTCTGAAAAAGTGAACACATGTATGCAAAATGGGAGGACAACGTTTCAAGTTGCTCACGAAAACATTTCCGGCTGACGTTGTTGTAGCATCTCGCTCGTGTGCTCGTAGAAAAACGCGCACGAGTTTAAATTTTGCAAAACAAGTTTTAAGCATTTGAAAAACATTCATGCATAAATTCACGGAAACTAACATTTTGTTGGAACACCGAATTTGCGGCAGCATTTGTATGTTTTCTGCACTTTCACTTTTCATTAAAGAATCCGGCTCGCCGGAGCTCCAACAGAACCAAATCCCACCATCTCGAGCCCGTTAATTCTCACTAGTCCGCCATCTCCTCGGGCTTGACAGGGTTTAGCGGCATCATTTTATGTTTTCTATACTTTCACTTTTCATTTAATTAATGGAGTATGCTGTACGATTACGATGACTATGGTTGTGTGCATCAATTGATTTACCAATGACGGTATCAATACCACTTCCTCCACCTACAAGATGCAATTTGAAGGCCTTATTGCCTCCTCTATGAATCAAGTTGCTTGGAAAATCATCCCCCCCCCCCCCCCCTTCCCCCGAAGTGCAAGATTTTTGCTTGGTTGGTTATGCAAAATACAATTTGGACATCGGGACCGTCTCCAACGTCTCAGTTGGCAAAATTGCGGAAATTGCTCCTTATGTAACCAAGTTTAAGAATCTGCGGCGTGTCTCCTCTTCAAATATCGCTTCTCCACAAGGATTTGGACGGCAATTCTCGTTCATAGTGGCTACAACGATATCTCACCTTCTCTTAATTTGGTCCAACAAGGTTAACGTCAAGGATTGGTGGATCAACGAGGAGGCCAAGCTTTGAACCTTGGCCGGTAATTCTCATTTGGGCATTGTAATCCCGCGAGATTAATCTCCTTGCCTTGTGTTTGTAAGCCCTAGGATGTGTTCTAGACATCGATGTTGAACCTCTAACTCGCCTTCTTATTTAATGAAAATGGCAAATATTTTTCCTCGTTGCAAAAAAAATGAATTACAGGCCAAAGGTTATACCCTCCTTTTTGAAGAAAAAAATGCAATAGGATGACTTCCTTTCACTATTTTCTTCTCTCCGCGGAGCTTCTCCAAGTAGCGAAAACGTTAAGTCGTGTCGCCCAAAAGGTCAAATGAAAGCAACAGCAAAACCGCCATTACAAAATCTATATATATACGACGTGCTAGCACTAGTGCGTCATGCTCTACGCCTCTACGCATTAGTCTTGGGTTGCAATTCATAGATAACAGCCAGCTAGTGAACTCTCATGAAATCATTGCTTCGATCTTCCCAGCTATAGTGGTCAAAGATAACATTGACCGGATTATTCAAGCTGACAGGCACATGTATTCTTGCCACATCTGGCGCTTACTTCCTCTCCAAGATGGGCAGGTACATCTTGGTTCCATGCTCCCAATCTGCAAGCATCATGCATGACGCATCGTTTGCTCATTTCCTGTCAACCCAATTACCCGATCGAACACTATATATACATGCACTTCCCTCTCACTATGATCCACCAAGGCAACCTAGGAAACACGAGCTAAAGCAAAGCAGATCGAACTTCATATATACACAGATCTAGCTAGCAGGACACCATGTCCGCAGGAGATAGCCTGAAGCTGATCGGCGCATGGCCAAGTCCATTTGTGGCCAGGGTGAAACTCGTGCTGAGCTTCAAGGGCCTGAGCTTCGAGAACGTCGAGGAGGACATCGGCAACAAGAGCGAGCTCCTCCTCCGTTCCAACCCGGTGCATAAGAAGGTGCCCGTGCTCCTCCACAACGAGAAGCCCATCTGCGAGTCCGTGGTCATCCTGCAGTACATTGACGAAGCATTCGCCGGCACCGGCCCCTCCTTGCTTTCCGCTGATCCCCACGAACGCGCCGTTAACCCGCTTCTGGGCCGCCTACATTGACGACAAGGTTTCATATATAGCTCTTCATCTTCTTTTGGTTGCTGCATTGAAATTTACGGTCTGCAATCTTTTTTACTGATCACGGAGGCGACGTATGTTTGCGCAGCTCTTCGCCCTGTGGATGCAGTCGTTCAGGGGTAAGACAGAGGAGGAGAAGTCCGAGGGGACTAAGCATATGTTTGCTGCAGTGGAGACCTTGGAGGGAGCCCTGAGGGAGTGCTCCAATGGGGAGGGCTACTTCGGAGGCGAGAGCGTTGGTCTCGTGGACGTTTCGCTTGGGAGCCTGCTCTCATGGCTGAAAGCGACAGAGGTGATGTCTGGGACCAAGATCTTTGACCCTCTTAAGACTCCGCTCCTAGCGGCATGGGTGGAGCGCTTCAGTGAGCTTGATGGCGCCAAGGCGGCCTTGCCGGATGTCGACAGGGTGGTCGAGTTTGCCAAGATGAGGCAGGCATATGGGGACGTGGCTCGTGAGTCTCATTTCATAGAAAAATGCATGTTCCCTTCGAAAAAAAGATCAGTTATTATATAATATATATTCGAAAAAAAGATCAGTTATGCATGTTGCCGGACGTCGACAGGGTGATCGAGTTCGCCAAGAAGAGGCAGGCAAAGGCTGCCGCGGCCGCTGCAGCTTCGAAGAATTAGTAAATTAAGTAAGGCAGGGGGACGTACGTGACTCATGAGTTATATTCCATAAGAGTATGCATGTTTGCTCTGAGATAAAGATCAGTTATTATAATATGAAGTATATTCTACGTTGTTCGTATGACTTCCGTATGTAAGGGTGCTTAGAATAATAAAAGCATATTATATTTGGTAAAGGTTTTATGATTGTTGTTTTATCGTGAGAAATACTAAGTACATAACACACACACGAAAAGCGGACACTAAGCGTCATCCGGATGATCAAGGAGAAAAATTGCCCGCATCTCGGTTGTCTGACCTTTGCAACATTACCCCACGCGCGCAACAAATTGTTATACTATTACACCATTTTATCTCGCGATGGTTTAAAGATATATAAAAAGTATCGCAACGTTTCAAAACACCTATGCATTAAACAAAATATTAGCACGCAGCAAAATCTCCCATTGGTCGTTGTAAATATATCTACCCATCCATCATAGCAGATCTCTTAAAAAGTCAACACATGTATGCAACATGGGAGGACAACGTTTGCAGCAGTTCACGGAAAAGTTTGTAGTTGACGCTGAAACTTTGCAGCATCTCGCTCGTGTATTCGCAGAAAAAATCGCACGAGAGTTTGAAGCATTTGAAAAACATTCACGCATCATCAAAAAATCCACGGAAACAAACAGTATGATGGAGCACCGACTTTGCCGATCGGACTCGCCGGTGAAGAATCCACCTCGCCGTAGCTCCATCGGCATTAGATCCAGCGTCTCCTCAGGCTTCACATGGGTGGAGATCTACTGATTCGAAAAAATAGCTTAATCATTTTATGCTTGTTCGGGACATTATGTTAGCTGCATCATTTGTATGTCTTTATTTCCACTTTTCATTTAGTTACAGGAGTATGCAGTACGAGACGACTATGGTTGTGTAGTGCATCAATTGAATTTAATTAGTGGCGGGGTGGCTTCCTTTTAATATTTTCTTATCTCTGCAGAGCTTCTCGAAGTAGCGAAAACGCTAGGACGTGTCTCCCAAAACGTCAAATGAAAGCAACAGCAAAACCGCCATTGCAAAATCTGTACTACGTACTAGCACTAATGCGTCATGCTCTACGCCTTAATCTTGGGCCGCAATGCACAGATAACAGCCAGTGGTCAAAGATAACATTGACCAAATTATTCAAGCTGATAGGCACATGTAATCTGTCACATCTGTCGCTTACTTCCTCTCCAAGATGGGCAGCGTATATCATCCATGACGCATCGTTTGATCATTTCCTGGCAACCAATGAATTACCCGAACACTATATATAATAAACCTTGCTTTCTATCTAATCGGATGGCAGAACGCCTGCACTTAAACCTCAAAAACTATATATACATGCAGTTCGCTCTCACTATGATCCACCAAGGCAACCTACGAAACAGGAAACACAATTTAAAACAAAGCAGATCGACCTTCACACACAGATCTAGCAGGAAACCATGGCCGCAGGAGATGACCTGAAGCTGATCGGCGTATGGGCAAGTCCGTTTGTCATTAGGGTGAAACTTGCACTGAGTTTCAAGGGCCTGAGCTTCGAGAACGTCGAGGAGGACCTCGGCAACAAGAGCCAGCTCCTCCTCAGCTCCAACCCGGTGCACAAGAAGGTACCTGTGGTCCTCCACAACGGGAAGCCCATATGTGAATCCATGGTGATCGTGCAGTACATCGACGAGGCATTCGCCACCACCGGCCCCTCCTTGCTTTCTTCCGACCCCCATGAGCGTGCGATCGCCCGCTTCTGGGCCGCCTACATCGATAACAAGGTTTCATAGCTCTTCGTTTCTTTCTAACTGTTGCATTGAAATTTACGGTTCAGGTGTTTGTGATCTGTTTTTACTGATTCTGAAGCTTTTGTGCAGCTTGTCACCTCGTGGGTACAGTCGTTCAGGGCCAAAACAGAGGAGGACAAGTCCGAGGGGAGTAAGCAAATGTTTGCTGCACTGGAGACATTGGAGGGAGCCTTGAGGGAGTGCTCCAATGGGGAGGGCTACTTCGGAGGCGAGAGCGTTAGTCTCGTGGACGTTTCGCTGGGGGGCCTGGTCTCGTGGATGAAAACGACCGAGGTGGTGACCGGGATCAAGATCTTTGACCCCATTAACACTCCGCTCCTAGCGGCATGGGTGGAGCGCTTCAGAGAGCTTGACGGCGCCAAGGCGGCCTTGCCAGACAACGACAGGATAGTCGAGTTCGTCAAGAAGAGGAAGGCACAGGCTGTCGCGGCCGCTGCAGCTTCCAAGAACTAGTAAATTAAGTTGGCATGGGGACGTGACTCATGAGTTACATTCCGCAAAAATATGCATGTTTGCCCTGAGAGATAAAGATCAGTTATTATAATGTATAAGTTAATTCTGTTTTTTGCCAATATATAATTATCTTCTAGGTTGTTCATGTGAAAAAATTATGTAACGGTGCTTAGAGTAATAAAAGCATATGATATTTGGTAAAGGTTTTGTGATTGCTTGGTTATGGTATCCCGAGAAATATACTAAGTACAATACACGCACGAAAAGCGGACACTAAGCGCCGTTTGGATAGTCGAGGAGATGAATTGCCCGCCTACATGACTGTTTGATCTTTGTGTCGTCCGGCCTTTGCAATATAACCCCACCGACGCAGAAAATTATTATACAATTGCAGCATCATTGCAGCATTTTATTTCGCCATGTGTTAAACTATATAAAATAGTATCGCAACATTTTGAACACCTATGCACCAAACAATATATTAGTAGGCCGCAAAATCACCCACTGGTCATCGTAAATCTCCATTCATCGTAGAAATCTTTGAAATATCAACATATTTATTCAACATGGGAGGACCTTTGCATCTCACGAAAACATTTCTCGCTGATGCCTGAATCATTGCAGCATCTCGCTCGTGTGTTCGCAGAAAAACATGCACGAGTTTGAAGCATATGAAAGACATTCATGCATCATGGCAGATTCAAAGAAACTAACATTGTGTTGGAACACCGAATTCACCGGACCGGGCTCGCCGGTGAAGAATCCTGCTCGCCGGAGCTCCACTGGCACCAGAGCCAACGATCCCGAGCCCCTTCTCACCAGTCCATCGTCTCCTCGAACTTGGCAATGTTGGAGATCTCTTTGTTCGAAATAATCTCTTAATCATTTTATGGTTGTTCCGGACATTCTGTTAATTGCATCATTTGAATGTTTTCCTTACTTTCATTTTTCATTTAGCTAATGGAGTAGGCAGTACGATGACTATGGTTATGTGCATCAGTTGATTTAGAGGCCCAAGTTTACCCTCCAGTTTGAAGAAAAAAAGCAACATGATGATTTCGTTTTACTATTTTCTTATCCTTGTGGAGCTTCTCAAAGTAGCGAAAACATTAGCCCATCTTCAATGGGCCGACCCAAACAGAAAGGAAATATGTCTGATTTTTTCTGTTTGGGTGGCCAGGTGGACATGCGTCCGGCCTTTCATCGGGGCGACTCATTTTGGTCCGTCTTGACCGCATTTTTTTCAATTATCTCATGATTTGGCATACATCTAGCAACTAAATCTAGCATTTTTTTCATCGTTAATATGTCTGGCTTTATGTTTAGACCTTGGATCGGCTAGGACCAGGACATTACTGTTGTCACAGTAGAGCTCTATCGATCATGTTGCAGAAGGGACCACACCTAGTTCAATGATGGCGGCGGCAGCGTTGGTGGTGTATTTCTTCTTCATGTTCCTCCTCCGGTTGCCCGGCTTCATCGTCTCGGAAGCTCTCTGTCCGGGGTGAGCTCCTTTTTCGGCTTCACCGCTGACACGACGCGTGCAGCCACGGCGCGGACAGGGACGGCTTCACCGGCGCCTGCTTCGGGAGGTCCGTCCGCCATGGAATTTTTATAGGGCATGCATGGGAGCTTGTCCTGGGAGAGGGAAGGGTTGGAGTGAGGATGGTGCGCCATTGGTGGGCAGGTCAGGGGAGGACACCGTGGGCGTCCGCGCGTGTCCGAAACAGACATAATCTCGACCCAAATTTAGCCAAAAAATGGGTCGACCAATCGGACAACATGGGCCAACAAAATGCGCTGCCCCGTTGAGTTGCGCTTAAGTTGTGTCTACAAAAGGTCAAATGAAAGCAACAGGAAAACCGCCATTACAAAATCTGTACTACGTGCTAGCACTTGTGCGTCATGCTCTACGCATTAGTCTTGTGCAGCAATTCATATATAACAGCCAGTGGACTCTCATGAAATCATTTTTTTTCTCAATCTTCCCAGGCTATAGTGGTCAAAGATAACATTGACCAAATTATTCAAGCTGACAGGCACATGTAGTCTGTCACATCTGTCGCTTACTTCCTCTACAAGATGGGCACGTATATATATCTTGGTTCCATGCTCTCAATCTGCAAGCAACATGCGTGACGCATCGTGTGAGCATTTCTTATCAACCCAATTACCCGATGAAACACTATATATACATGCAGTTCCCTCTCACTATGATTCACCAACGCAACCTACAAAACACGAGCTAAAACAAAGCAGATCGACCCTACACAGATCTAGATAGCAGGACACCATGGCCGCAGGAGATAGCCTGAAGCTGATCGGCGCATGGCCAAGTCCATTTGTGGCCAGGGTGAAACTTGCACTGAGCTTCAAGGGCCTGAGCTTCGAGAACGTCGAGGAGAACATCGGCAACAAGAGCGAGCTCCTCCTCCGTTCCAACCCGGTGCATAAGAAGGTGCCCGTGCTCCTCCACAACGAGAAGCCCATCTGCGAGTCCGTGGTCATCCTGCAGTACATTGACGAGGCATTCGCCGGCACCGGCCCCTCCTTGCTTTCCGCTGATCCCCACGAACGCGCCGTTGCCCGCTTCTGGGCCGCCTACATCGACGACAAGGTTTCATATATAGCTCTTCATGTTCTTTTGGTTGCTGCATTGAAATTTACGGTCTGCAATCTTTTTTACTGATCACGGAGGCGACGTGTGTTTGTGCAGCTCTTCGCCCCGTGGATGCAATCGTTCAGGGGTAAGACAGAGGAGGAGAAGTCCGAGGGGACTAAGCATATGTTTGCTGCAGTGGAGACCTTGGAGGGAGCCCTGAGGGAGTGCTCCAATGGGGAGGGCTACTTCGGAGGCGAGAGTGTTGGTCTCGTGGACGTTTCGCTTGGGAGCCTGCTCTCATGGCTGAAAGCGACAGAGGTGATGTCTGGGACCAAGATCTTTGACCCTATTAAGACACCGCTCCTAGCGGCATGGGTACAGCGTTTCAGTGAGCTTGATGGCGCCAAGGCGGCCTTGCCGGATGTCGACAGGGTGGTCGAGTTCGCCAAGATGAGGCAGGCAAAGGCTGCCGCGGCTGCTGCTTCTTCGGAGAACTAAACTGTTAAATTAAGTCGGCATATGGGGAGGTGACTCGTGAGTCTCATTTCACAGAAAAATGCGTGTTCCCTTCGAAATAAAGATAAGTTATTATATAATATATATTCGATTGTTGTTCCTATGACCGCTTCTTTGATGTAACGGTGTCTACAATAATATAAACACTAGCAAAGTGCCCGTGCGTTGCCACGGGAAAACAAATGAGTGTATAAATGCATTCCTTATAAGTTTTTCATGAATGTGGACAACAAACACAATATTTCAACGTGCCACTACTAATTATTCTTCCTTGACGAAATATCATGAATCCCTTGCGGAAATCTTTCGACCCACCTTGTGGTCACTCACATTTTCTGTCCCAACTCTTCCCTACCTCCAAGATCATCCTTACCCATGTATTTCCGATGCTAAATTTTGTAGGGACATTAAATAATAGTAAAGAATTCATAATAAGTTGTTTTTTCAGTTCAAAAAAAGATGCTTTTACACCTATGTGATGATGTAAACTAAAAAAAAATCTACTATATTTTAGCCGACCATTTTTTTCACTTGTTTTTTTACTACATGCTCCTGGTCCACTGGGTAAAGCACGAACCAGCTACACCTATCTATATGTTGCAATCTTCCGTCTCTCCTGAAAAGGCAACAACAACAAGAGAAATCCTCTTTCTCTTTTGTACCAGTGATTCTACTCTGAATCGATCCATCGACTTGTGTGTGCATCAGCAATAACTCTGAGGAGCTTTGCGAATTGTGAGGTGAGCCAGACACGGCTGCATCAGAGCACGACCCAGGTCTGCATCTTGAATCAAATCCTCTGGAATTCCTAGCAGCAGTTCTCCCCGTATGCAGGACCCTTCCTTCCCGTATGCTTGCGCTTGCTTTCCGTACGCTTGCACCGCCGCTGCTGCTTAGGCCAGCCAAGAACGAAGACAAGGATAGGGGCGTTATTGGGTGGCGGAGGAGCTGGCAAACCGATGGTGGCGAGCACCTAGGCGTGCTAGAACGGTGCGTTCAGCACGAAGGGACCTTTGCTTCAGGCAACGCTGCCCTGGATCTCTTCCGCTAAAGTACTAGGCCTGGTCCGCCGCCACGCGGTTCGTGCTTGCATTGAGGACCGGTCCTGCTGGCTGCTGTTGTCGATGACGGATGGGAGCTGGGTGCGGTGCCGGATCCGGTGCCTCCCTGCCCAGATCAGGCAGGGGAGGGGTGGACACGACCGGGCCTGGCGCTCTTCCGGCGGGATGATGGCGGCCGAGACGTAGGCGGTGCCGGGAGGAGAGAAAGAGGCTGCGTGATTTGGTGGGCTAGTGTTGGAGGAAAGCAGAGCGCACGGGGTGGCCGAGGAGGAGGCCACGGCGGAGGAGGAAGGCGTGCGAGCGGAGCACGGCGCCGCGGGAGCGGATGCCGTGGCGGAGGAAGGCGTGGAGGTCGTCGGCGGGGAAGGTGGCCGTGACGACGACCACGGAGGAGCTCGGGCTGGAGGCAGTCGTCCGGCGGACAAGGGGCTCGGAATTGGGGATTTCTTCTTTCTTTTCCATGGGTGGATCGAACCGTTTTTCTCACTTATAGGTGGCATGATGCGTAATTTATATCAACTTCAGGGGTAGTTTTATCATGACCTACCATCATCACCACCTCTATTCATATTATAAACATATATAGGAGTCCTATATATGTTTTGTGATAAACATATATACAGGAGTATATAATAGGAGTCCTATATATATATATATATATATATATATATATATATATATATATATATATATATAGGTAAATTAACAGATGCTCCCTGGTGCCCGGGCACCAAGATGGAATACGAAAAGTTTGGGGTATGTAGGAAACCCGTATACCTCGGGTATGCACATGTTGGATATATTGGAGGTACATATACCCTTGGGTATGCGTATTCGAGGTATCTACATGTTATATATACCTCGGGTATGTGTGTCCAATTGTACGCGTACAGATCAGGTATATATATAAATAACTTAGGTATGTGTATATATTAGGTATGCATACCCATAATGTTCATACCCATAATCACATGAACCTCCTACATAGCTAAGGTATACATACCCAATGTATATGTATATGTCTACATACCTAAAACTGCTCGTATAACATCCTGGTGCCCATGCTCCTATACCCAATATATATATATTGTCTTTCATCAAGGTTTCGTGATAGTATCTATAGTAGTCCTATCCTGAGAAACATGTTACCTTTTATGTAACGCTGTCTAGAATAATATAAGCGTATTATATTTCCGAAAGGTTTTGTGATAGCCTAGTAGTCATATCCTAAGAAACAGAGTACAATATAGAATGTACACACATACACCATGGCATGTGCATACTCATAAAATGCCAACTGAATACTTGAGTCATGGACCTTAAAGATTAACGAATTCACCTCACACACGCTTCACAATCAATGGAAAGACGCCTCTTAGGCTTTCACTTAAGAGTGTCGAATGTGAGATTTGATCCTAGTGGGTTAAGGCTACTACTGCCCTTCTAACCACCCAATCCAACCAAGGAATTGTTTTTGTAGTTCCATTTACTCCTTTGGGAATTTAAATTCAGTTCTTGTTTCAGTAGTTTCAACTCCTTAATAAATCTCTACCTAGATTCTCTATCAACTGAAATAAATCTCCGTTTAAAATTGAGCATATCAACACACGAAAGCCGAAGGAATACATAGCATGATGGATCATACCTGAAATATTTAGGCACACATGACAAACGTCGAACATGCATAATTCATGCACCTAATTAAAGCAATTGACACATTTGATAACTACAATATGATATTTCCCTTATTTCTCACTCGATGACGTTGTTAATCTCATCGAAGGGTTGTGGGATGGCCCTCAGTGGGATATTATCTTGATGCACGTATCTAGATAAATCTCTGATGATAAATCACTATTGATATAGGGCGATGTAGGCGGCCGTGCTTCGATGTCCATATGCAGCAGAGGTGGAGAAGGACCGGATCGCTTCTATTTTTCCTCTTTTGGAACCTTTTAAAAAATATGAGGACCATGTTGTAATTTTTTTCTCCTGGGTTCTCTTTGTAATTGTCCCCACCGTTATATCAATGAAGCTTCTAAGGAGGCATCTACTACTCTGTTTTGATCGTTTTCAGTCATGGTCTTTCTGGGTTATAAAGTTTGACTTACCCAGTTCGTTAATGAGGTTTCCAGTCAAACATTGATTGGCGTGGCACTATTTTCTAATGGGTTGATTTCCAAGAACATTGTTTGGACCTGCAAGCATAGTTGATGACTCCCTCCGTGCTATGACAGCTGCCTCCATACCCCCAGTCCCAGTCCCAGTCCCAGTCCCAGTCCCAACCCGAGCGCTACTACACATACAGTTACACAATTCTTCTTGCTCTGCATTCTGCAAGCTAAAACTAGCTCAAGTTTCACACACACACACACAAACCAAGTAGAAGATGGCCGGAGGTGATGAACTGAAGTTGCTCGGCTCATGGCTGAGTCCATTTGCCACGAGGGTGAAGCTCGCCCTCACCCTCAAGGGCCTGACCTACACGGAGGTCGAGGAGGACCTCACCAACAAGAGCGAGCTACTCCTCAGCTCCAACCCCGTGCATAGGAAGGTGCCGGTGCTCATCCACAACGGCGCTCCAGTGTGCGAGTCCGTGATCATCATGCAGTACATCGACGAGGCCTTCGCCGGCGCCGGCCCCTCCCTCCTCCCTTCGGACCCCCGCGAACGAGCCGTCGCTCGCTTCTGGGCCTCCTACATCGACGACAAGCTCGTGATCCCGTGGGTGCGGTCGTTCAGGGGCAAGACGGCGGAGGAGAAGTGCGAGGGGTTGGAGCAGACGTTCGCCGCGATGGAGACCCTGGAGGGAGCCCTGAGGGATTGCTCGAAGGGGAAGAGCTTCTTCGGCGGCGACAGCATCGGGCTCGTGGACGTCACACTGGGGAGCCTGCTCACGTGGGCGCACGCGGCCGAGGTGATGTCCGGGACAAAGATCTTTGACCCTGCCAGGACGCCGCTCCTGGCCGCGTGGATGGGGCGCTTCGACGAGCTCGACGTCGCCAAGGCGGTCTTGCCGGACGTTGGCAGGATGGTCGAGTTCAAGAAGAAGCAGGCACGGGCTCTTGCTGCCGCCGGAGCTTCGGGTAGCGAGTAAACTGCAGGCAAAGGAGAATGTGTACGCTACAGAATAAAGCTTGGTTGCAACATTGTGTTGTGACTTCAGTTTTTTTTTACGATGTTGTGACTTTAGTTGTTGATTGTGTGTAAGTCTGTCAGCTGACTTTAGTTGTTGACAGTATAAACAAAAACAAGGGAATGTTGTGTTTTGCTTGTACATCTTGTTGCAGAGTGAAGGTCTAGCAAGTGTAGTGGTTTTGGAGTTTCTGGACGAAAATCGTCGGTCTAATCTGGTTGTCAGTTTTGCAAGTGTTTAACCTACTCTTAGTATAAAAGTCGATGACATTTCAAACACACGCACGGTTTCTTCGCGGTCACATGGACAAACTAACCTGTTAACTAAAACATGAAACTAACTAACCATGACAGGATTGGTTCTGAAAAGTATATATGATTTAAATTCTAGTCTACTAGAATTGAGTTGCGGGTTTTTTTGTTCAAGAAGGATATTTTTTTTTTCGAAAAGGGCACCCCAGCCTCTGCATCAGGATGATGCATGGATCTGGATCTATTATAGAAGTTCGCAAGAAGTATAAAACACGTCAAACATAAAAAATATATCAAGTTTCTTGGACCACCTAAGGACCACTATCGCCGTTGGAGCAAGTCATCGCCGCACGGCTGTCGCTGCTCTACCAGAGATGGCTTGGCATTGCTGATGGCAGCGGGGAAGTCTTCGTGCACGTGCTTAAGGACCAGCGCCCCCGAATTGAAGTAAAAAATGTAACACACGACTGTACGAGATCCACCACTCCATGGTAGCCACTCTCCGCAATGCCATCGACAAGATTGCCACCAACTGGGAGGACGGGGAGGCGGGTATATCTTATTGTTGTCCCGCACACGCCGCCATAGCGACCATAACGTTGTTGCTGATTGACCCGCCATCGGAGCGGCAAAAAGAGGCGGGGACCTGCTGATTCACGGTATGAGACGGCAGAGACAGGCCAGATGGCGGCTGCTGCTATCCACCCTAGATCGCCAGAATTGAGCTCGGGTTACCTTCACTTGATATGAATGCTATGAAGAAGTTAATTTGTATGAGAATGAGCAAGCGCCGCATAAAGACAATTAGACAAAGCAGCAGTTGCATGAAACTGTGCTGGCATCAGAGGCTTAAGAAAAGAAAAGGTTCATCCCTAGGCTACGAAGTAACCAAAAAAAAACAGAAATAAATTATCATGCCCAGATTGTCAATGCGAAAGAAGAATGGAAATTATATATATTCAATTGAGAAACAACCAACAAAAGGAGTCCATGTGTAAGTATGCAGGTGATACTAGCCACCAGCAGCAAGGCAGTAACTGCACGGAGCGAGCACATTTCATTCAATTGTGTTGACAGACATATCTCTTTTAAACATATCAATTGGTTGGCGCCATGTCACTCAAATCTGAAAAAAGTCTTCTCACCTGAGGAATACCATGAGCATTTTCCTATTTAACTGTTTTGCACTAAGAAAAAACTGTTATATTCTAGATCAAAGTGGCAAAATTATATTTTTCGGTACACTGAACTAAAAGATACTTGTGACAAAAAATAAGGTGCATTTGTTTCTTACTATAACATTGCAGGAATTCTAGATGACATGGTTCTGCACTGGCGCTTCCGACAACACACAACTTGTGTAATATGAATTGGGAGTGTCCCCCAATCACCAATAACCAATCTCCGGCTAGAAATGATAAATATAATTGTTTGCACCTTAGCTTTAAGTGGTTACCTTCATGGCCCAGTTTCACGATCCAAGAGCGATAAACAAGATTAGTTTGTGTCCGATACTTTTGCATAATGAGAGAAGTTACCAATAAAATGGTCCAGGAATCACTTAATATGCAATGTTTGTGTGATTAGCTTCAGACAGAGTGTTGGAACACATTTTGAGACAACTATGTTACATGATTTTTTTTTAATGTTACATGATTATACAGAAACGGGAATATTCATTTTAGCTTCAGTTTTCTTCTTTTTTTAACAGGACTTCAGACATGATGCTGGAACACACTTTTGCATGGAAGGGACTGTCCCCATAAATCTCACTGTTATTAGCTTTGTTCATCAAAATAAACAGAATTGACAAACTGTAACTACATTCAAAGAAAATAAGAGTTTAATCCTACAACCATCTCGAAATAAGCCCCACAACCCTACATAATGACAATGGAGCACATCAAATGTCTACTCCTGGGGCATTATATCTCATAATCACACACAGGAGCCACCTCAGAAAGGTTATTGTGCAAGATCGATACCTTCAAGTAGATCGTTAGCCTGATTTGCCAAATAATGTTGTGGACCATAGCATATGCTTGCAAGATATTTGGAAAAGGTGATGCAGCAAGCAGCTAAACTGAGAATACACCCCTTCTGCTTTTCCATGTTAATTGCTAGGCCATCTGTACAAGAAAGGTTGGCAGAATCTTCCTCAGAGAGATGGAGAGACTGAAATATTGCTGTCCCAAGCCAACTAAAGTCTATAGGGTTCTTTATCTTTTCCAGACAGGGTGAGCCTTGAGCAAGAAATGGCCAGCACTGCAATGATAACGATAACATGCGCTTGCCAAACTCTTCACAGGTTGATCTGAATTTATTGTACTGCACGGAATCAGGTTTTGCTGAACTTGCCGAACATGAAGCAAAGCTGGACTTAGCTTCAGATACATTTTCCCTCGTTTCTCCCTTGATACATTCAACAAAATCTAACATGGACTGTCCGGCGCTTAACAAAAAATGCGACAGTGGGGTCATAAAGGAGCAGTCAGATAAGAACAAACGGTGTGTAGCTCCTGCAAGAACTAACGAATAAGCTGCTGCAGCTTTGGTCATTTCGAAAGGAGCACCACTGTTTTCTACCTCGGAACCATCAGCGTTTGCTTTTAGGGCACGAAACCGGTAAGCAGAGGCAAGTGCTATGTAAGCTCTAAGGCATACATGGTGGAGAGGATGCAGTATATGTCTTCTTTGTAAAAGATCCACTTGCTGCAACTCGGCCATCCAGGTTTTGGAAAGCATGGTTTCAATCATATCACAGCAAGCCTTAGGGTCATCACCAACCGAGTACACAGAGATTGCCTGTTGTAAGATATCATCCAAATCCTCGATTGCTGGAGACATGGCAGCATCCTCTGGTGAATTCAAGTTCCTAAAATCACACTTATTAGGGTACCATGTCAGTTTGCAGGATAAGAGCTTATTTTTCTTGCAAATGAGAATGTACTAGTTTAAGCATAAAGTGTTAGCAACCTGCAACATATGCAACTATGTAGAAAAGGTTGCTAACTTATTTTAGTTACTGGTCAATATACAGTTTATTTGTAAGTTATATGTGAGAGAAGTTCAAAGACGTACAATCATGACAGAACAGCTAATTACTGTAAAATCCTAACAATCGTCAAAACATCGCATAAAACTAGCAAGTGCATAAAGGTAGTACTAAATCACTACATAAAGCACATGGTAGACTGCGAACAATGGTGATAACATTTTATCCAGAGTTGGCCTCTTACATTTAGAAGAAGATCCACATATGGTTCTGGTGATGCAGTACAACGCTTGCAATAACAAATGAATTTATACTTTGACCAAAGATCTGAATGCCTTGTTTCCTGTAAAGGGAGGTTGAGACTTACGACTATGAGTGTGATAGTAACAAAGAAAAAAAAACTTAAATTCACTCTGTTCCTGAATACATGTCACTAACATTCAAATTTGTTGCTAAATACATGTAATCTACCATTTCAAGAAAAATTCACACCCCATACCCCTTCCCTTTGGCTATTTTTGATTCTGACTTAGTAGTATATACTACTCCCTCTGTATAAAAATATAAGATGTTGTAGGTGTTTCACTATAGACTACATACGGAGTGAAATGAGTGGACAAGCACACTAAAATGTGTCTAGGTACATACAAATCTAGAAAAGGCTAAAACATCTTATATTTTGATACGGAGGGAGTAGAAAAGAAGACAACTCAAGAGAGAGTGTGGTAATGTAGTCTTTAACAATAGATTTCACAAAAATTTAACCAAGACAATCAGAGTGGAGTGTGCATCAACAACGGCCAAGAAATACATATCCAATACATCTAAACGAAAACGTGTAATATACATAGGTTCCCTTATAATCTGCAAATCCATCCTTAAGTAGCTGTGCATTCAGATAGCTTTTGCATAAGGTGGGACTGTACCTATGTAAAGTGGTCATTGGTAGTTCCATTCAGAACAAATATGCATAATGGGTGGCCCTATTTTTCTTACAGAAATAGTTGAGCCAAGTGCATAAAGAGTTCTATAAACTACAGTAGTACAGTTGCATAACTTGAGGGAAAATTTGATTATGTAAACACTAGTACTAAGTGGACCAGTGATGAAGATGCACATATTACATGGAAAAAATAAACTCTCTAATTCTGCAAAATCAATAATACACTGAGGCTACTGACCTCCTACCATTGCAAAACTCGTGCAAATTAGGATTTAGCAATAAAACAGTACCCTGGTCTGGAGAAGATCAATATATGCTATGCAAACTTCATCGGCCTTGTTGATTGGCTTTGTGCAACGAACGACAATTCTTGGACCATATTTGCTGAGTGCTAAACAGAGTCTGGTTAAAAAAAATCCTCTCACATTGCAGCATAAATGAACATGAAAGAAGTACCATGAGTAGAATCATCTTCAAACTGCCAAGCATGCCACTGCAACCAATACAAAGCTTAATAACTTATTCTACATTAAGATATGATAATGATATGCAAAGTGGTCAATTATTATCTCTCTTAGAACTGTGAAAGCAGAGGTACAGAAGATGCTAAATATATAAAACTATCATTTGATTTCGTTTACCGCATCTAGTGCTACTTCTTTGCTCGAAGGGACTGCAGGGTATTCAGATTTGTCTGAAACTGAATCTTCATTGGATGGAGCCAATACAAAACGATAAGAAGCATTTGGAGAGCAACTATGATTGAACCATGAGAAACTAGGCCCATAAACTGCGATTCCGAGATCCCGCCCTTCACTAATCTGCACCGCAACACTATTGATCATCACTGCCCATAAAGCCACTGTCTCTACTATCAGATCATTGGTGGAAACAACAGAAGTTTGTGTCCTCGTTGATCTGGCAGAGGACATCAGCATGCTTCCCTCCAGTATCCTCTCGGCAACCTCCCCACCTTCTCCCAGGGCTTCCCCAATACCACTGGCTGAAAGGCCACCAATTCTGGTGGTCTGGTTGATTGAATCGGATGAAACGAGACCATGCATCTCAAGCAAATAAAGAAGCCGAAGAGCAGCACGGGGGTCGCTCGCGTCTTCAGTAAGAAAGGAAGGAGATGCTTTCTTGAGGTGTTCAGCAAAGAAACAACATTCACCAGAAGATGAATGCACTTCACAATCCGAGCTTAAGCAGTCCGAGCAGCAGTACCGAACAGAGCAGCACGTCACACAAGATAAGGCTCGTGGAGGTTGAGATGGCAACTTCCTGAAACATGAGGAGCAGTGGGATTGGAGGAATGTGTCATGCAGGGCGGCGGCATAAGGTGGAATTGCCCGAGTCAGGTCCTCCGACAAGTCTACAGATTTACGGGCTCTCATCTCCATGGCCTTGGGTCCTCCTGCTGTAATGTTCAGTTTTGCACAAAACGAAAATCAGGACTCAGGACTAGATTATCCCATGCTCAGCAAAACTGAACTAAGCTTTCCCCAAAACATGACTATAAAGCTCCCCGGCCCTTTACCATACATCCTATATGGTGTTTGGCTCCGTTTAGTCTTAAAATTGCACCAAAAACTTGTCAATAAATCAACCTATTTTCTCCTATAGAGCCTGAGCCTAAGCGGTTCATTTGGGGGCTAAAATTAGAGAGCAGGAACACTGAAGATACATACAGCTCATCGTTCTCAAGACAACTGAAATCTGGACCTGGGAACTCCAGCGGTGCAGAAATACATAGCTACTTTACGCCCTGTTGAGATGCAGTGCCTAGGGCACCAAACCCTCGCTACAAGAAAAAAAAGTGCCTGGGAAGGTGAGGCTTTACTCAACTTGAGGCCGAGGTGACCACGGACGACGAAGTCGCAGGCCTGCAGGTGATGTAGCGAAGCGTGGTCACGACCGCGGAAGAGATGAGTGGGGGGCGCGACGGCGGCGTGATGCTCCGGCGACGGAGAAGACGCAAGTTCGCTGTTCGTGCTTGTGTTGGGCCGATGGATTACTATGTGGGGCCGTTCAAACTGGGCCCAGAAGATGTAAACGCATCGGATTGGATCGGATTTTACCTCTACCGTATCATTTAACACATTTTTTCATCGGATTCGGAGCGGAGCGGATAATGACCGGATGCAGATTCAAAGGCGGATATATGTGGTGACGGATTCGGGATCGGAAAGGATTCGGAGCAGAAAAAATTAATCTGATAGATACGCGCATACGTAAATTGTCGAACCATACAATAAAAAATAATTATTCAATAACCTAGTAACTAACAAAGTTTGTACTCCATAGTCAATACAATGACTATTTAAGTGAGTTATTGTTCAACGGACAAATTTGACAACTCACTAACTGCAAATTATGCTCCATTAGGTTAGACATTCGGTACAAAATCGGATTATTCGGATTAAAACCACCAGATAATCCTATTTAATTTTCGAATAATTCATAGTATAGGCTATTTTCCATTCCATATCCGGGTGTCAAGTACAGATTCGGATATCCTTATCTATCGGATTCCTTAAAACCGGATATGGATTCTTCAAAACGGTTTCGAAATCGAATACGGTCCGGAAATTATCCTATCCATTTACACCCCTACACAGAACACAGGCCCGCCGTCTACTGTATGCGTTAGCTGACTGGTTCTCAGAATTTCCATGTCTCAGTGATTTTTTCGGTGCTACTTTGCATCTCAAAATCGGTTGATCAAAAAAAATCCTCAATCCCTAAAGAAAATACCTCCAAAAAAAATTTGATAACACAGTCTACGGTCTTTAAGGGTGTGTCTTATTTGTGTGTTGCGTCGGATCGACTTTGTCGGCAGGTTCGTTTTTGCTACGCGGTGTGTAGGCCTAGTTTAACTAGGTTGCTCGGTGCTTAGACCCTTGCTGACAGGGTTTTTTGCTCGGTTTCCCTTAATTAACTGAGTTTTATGAGTTTTTTGGGTCCAGTTTCCCTTATTATACAAACCAATTATATTCTTTAATCAGAATGGGAGTGCTCTCCCAGGCATTTCAAAAAAAATGATCAAGTTTCTAAAATTTACAAAACAAGGAGCTTCATTTAAATTTTGAACTTTGAAAAATTATAAAATTAGCACTCAAGAGGAGAGCACGAAATTATTCAGTGTACTACTTTCAAACGAGAAACATATTTTATATAATTATATTGTACTCCATCTAATTCTTGAAAAGCTGACGTTTTGGACAACAACATGGTCTCCAGCATATAACTTTGAGCCCATATTTCAACTATATTATATTTATGTGTAGTATTATGGAATATTCTTTGGTACAAATTAATGAAATGTGATTTTAAGTATCCAATCTAACTAGTTTAAGAGATGCATATAGTCAAAGTTTTAAAAGGTTTAGCTACATCCATATTCAAAACATCAGTTTCTCTATTCTTTAACATCTTCAGCGAAGCAATTATGCAAACTTATCAAACTGATGCCACTAAACTGAACTTACATTTCTGCTCAAAGCCTCAAACATGTTTCCTTCAAGAAAGAACACTCCATTGTCTCTACCGAGAACCACAGTGTAACCCAAGAAAATGGGGTAAATTTCGGGGGATTCTAGCAATTAAAAATCACCCATCGCTGGTTAAAGTAAGGGCAAGGACAACACAAGTCAGGGTGAACATAATTGTAGCTGCAGCAAAGGCCAGGATGGCCCTCTGTGAGAAGCCCTTCTTTTCATTGCCCGCTAGCTCGACCTCCTTCAGCAGATCACGGATCTCATCGATGTCCGAGTCCTTCGCTGCATGAATTAGTCTGCTCTGAACCTCTTCAAGCTTGGCAAGCCTTCTAGCTCGGCTGGCATCTCTAGCAGACCAGATACACCGTGTCATCCTCCACAAGAGGATTCCAACGTAGATTGCCACGACGCAGTCCACGGTGTAATGATGTCATTCGCGTATCTCCCTCTGTGCGCTGTGCAGGACGAGAAGCCATATTGCAACAGAGATCCAGCCCCCATAAGCTTCCTATGCGTGCATAAGATCGAAAATAAATTTAGATGCGATCAATTACATGCGACTTGTTAATTGTAATGGAGTACAAATCTGACTGAAAGTGGTGGCTCCAGATAATTGTAATTCAGATTCAATAGAGCAGGACTACTGAAGCATTGGTGTGTAAACAAGAGAAGTAAAATGTCTAGCGTACCGTCCACGCCATTGCAGTAAGAACAGAGACAAGCATGTGCCCACTATACATAAGATCATTGCAACCTCCACTGGCTTTTTTCAACAGATGGTACCATGAAGGCCCCTCTCCAGGGGTTGGCCGTAAAATATCTACTAGGAAGCTCATCCGTCCCCAGTCAGGACTATGCTCACCAGGATAAGATTTAACATCAGCTGTATTTAAGAACAATGACAATTTAGTTTCTCCAATCCCACAAAGGTCAATACATCAACTACAGTAGATGATAAGACAAATACACTAACCATAGGCCATATCTTTGTCTATGACCCCACGAATAGCATGTGAATCAGAAGCATATGGAACATAGTATTTTTGTGCCCAGGGATGAGGATGCCCGGGTATTTGATATCGACCTGCGGCGCACCAAGGTCTCGCAGATGGAAGAATTGTAGTGATAAAAGTTGCCGTCCGAAGCAACCGGCCGATTGCCATAGTGACCATATATCTTGTGGCTATTCCAAGACCAGGAGCTTTGATGCAATCAAATAGCACTGAGAACCCCAGCATCATAAATAACATCAAATAATGGTGAAGCGTGATAACATGAGCTCTCAATAGCTCAACAACACTCCCAGGGAGTTTCTCATTCAAAGCTAGAAGCAGCCATTGGCCAGTGTCAGGAAGTGGAGCAGCAGATCTGTTAAAATGATAAACAGGGTTCAGTTTGCAAGTAACTGTGTGAGGTTTCCGAATTCATACATGTATTTATCCAGACAAGAGTGATTGCACACAAATAAACACCTTGACTAAAGTTAAAGTTGGTATGCAAATGCTCCTGGCCCATTTGGAAATATATTATTGGATATTCTTGCTGATAACGAAAAGTCAAACTATGAATGGACCAGGACCCCTATACAGAAGGCGAGTTGACAAAATAACATGACCATATAAAGCTAGTGCGGTCCATCCTGCCATCTAATGAGACATGATATGAACTTCACGGTGATTTGTTTTAGGACAGCACAGAAGCATATTAAGGGATTAGCTCAGTTTTGTAAATCAGATTGAGAGAGGAGACATCAACGCAAGGTCAACGACCAGGAATGTACTAGCCCAAGCATCAAGAGATGCATATACCTTTCTTGCCCACTTAACTTCTAGATGCCGCTTTGTTCAATTCAGATCATTGATACCTTGCTTAAACTGAACTCTTTGAAACGCTAATCGCCGTAAATATTTTGATTATTCTCTACTAGAAATAATGTAGACCTATTTATATATTACAAGGCTGCAAAAGAATATTTTAAAACTTATAAAATAGTATGGAGTAAACAAGAATGAAACAAGGTAAGGATCTCTAACCATGAAAAATAATCCACAGAAAGGTACTTGAAATCAAACTTGACAGATGGAGAAGCTAACCAAAGATGTATTTGACACACCAAATTCACTAAAATTATGTTTCACAAGGTTTCACTTTACGCACTTTTCATAAAACATATTGCCATCTCCATGAATCTCTAGTACACCCCTGGACTTGAGCACCAGTAATTGCATGATAAATAATCAACACTTCCTAGGTTCCTTCTACCTACAAAATAAATTTCTTCAAGATCCCTTAAAAGTGTAGTTTCCAAAATGTTTCCTAGCGCTCTCCAAGGTAACAGTTGGATGTCATGACACGCCTAAATATCTCACGTGAAACTTAGCCATTCTGCCATTATCCACACTCAACAATTTAACCCCTAACGATGTACGCCATAGCAAGCAAATCTGTCCAAGACCACACATTTCTGCTACAAAGAAGTCAATCGTTTCACAGTTAAAAAAGTAATCATCCAAGATCATACCGACCTGACACAAACAGCTCGCTATAAACATATGATAAAGCAAATCTCTAAGCATAATACACCAAAACAAACGCCAGAAATAGCAACACAAAAGCTGAGATGTCTCCGAGATCCATGGCAATTCGCGTCCAAACAGATGGAGTGCTAAAACATATTTCCCCCAGATCCCGGTAAGATACTGACCCGTGCCAGTGGAGCCCCATCACGGCGGAGACGAAGCGGACGGAGCACATCTCGATGAGGAAGGCGCTGAGCATGAAGACGATGGAGCCGAGGAAGGGCAGCGCGGCCCGGAGCTCGGCATCCCAGTGGCGGTAGAAGGGTGCGCGCCCGGCGGCGGCGAGCGCCAGCGCCGCCCAGAGCACCGGCTGCAGCCGGTCGTGCCATGTCGGCGAGAGGTACCGCAGGTAGTCAATCCCCACGTACGCCGCCGCCGCGAGGCTCAGCCCGCAAAACCCGAGGAGCCGTCGGGTGGTCGACCGCGGCGGCTTGGGCCTCGGCGCCTTCGCTCTCGCCATGTCCGCGAGAGCTTAGGGTTGGTCACTTGGTCATGGACTGATGTCAGCGAGGGCCGTCGAGATCGGACACTCAGGGCATCTCCAGCCGTTGTGCCTCCCAGGGCCCAAAACGGCGCTATTTTCGGCCGCCGCGGCGCGAAACGGCGCTAATCTGGATCCTGGGGGGCGCGTTTTCCAGCCGCGAACCCAACCCAAGTTTCGGCCCAAAAAATTCAAAAACGCCGCGAACAAATAGACAGGCGATTTCCATTCATATTTGGCGGAAAAATCACCGATTACAGGGCAGAAGTTGAAACTAAAAACATAAAAACATTTTATTCGGCGATCGGCGATCTACACAGGGCTAGTTGAGGCCCAGGCTGGCTTGGATCGCCTTGGCGTAGTCGCCGCCGTCGTCGTCGTCGTCGGAGCCGCCCCCAGGAGGCCTGCTCGGGCCTTCGCCGTCGCCGCGCTGGAACTTGCTCAGCAGCAGCGCCTGCCTGAAGCCGTCGACCTCCTCGTCGCTGTCGCTCGGATCGAGCACGTAGTAGGGGATCTCCGGCGCCACCGGACGAGGAGGAATGCGGCGGCGGCCCGCATTGGCGTGCTGGCGCTCCTCCGCGCGCCTGCGCTCCAGCTCGGCCTCCGTGAACTGGCGGAGGCTCCAGTCGGCGGCGAATTCCTCCGTCGCCGGCTGGATTGTGTTGAAGGAGGCCTCCTCCGCCTCCTTCAGGCCGGGCCACTCCACCTCCTGCTCTGGCTCCTGTTTGGGCTCCTTCTTGGCCCTGACGAGGCGCTGCAAGAAGGAGCGAGGGGGAGAAGCCGCGCGGCGCTGGGAGCCGCGGCGAGGCTCGTCGATGCGCAGGGCGCCGCTGCGCAGGACGCGGCGGCCGGAGTTGAGAGTGGGGGGGTCACAGGGGGGGGCGCGGCGCGGCTGCATGGAGCCGAGCGAGCGCCGGAGGAAGACGAAGTGGCGGAGGAGGAGGACGCGCCGCCCATCCGCCGCGGCGTCCACGACGCGATCCTCGGCGGCATGGTCAGCCGGGGCTCGTTGCCCGCGGCGATGTAGTCCAGGACCCACTGGAGGCGGCGGTGTGGGCCGCCCCACCACCGCTTGCGCCCCTTCGAGTTGTGGCGGCCCTCCACCTGGCCGTTGTTGCCGCGGTCGGCGACGTCCTGGTCGTGCCGGCGCTGGAAGTAGGCCTGCCAGAAGGCGTCGTTGCCCTCCGCCCTCCAGCGCGGGTCCGCGGCCTGCTCCTCCGTCAGGGCTTCGCGAACCTCGGCGATGGCGTAGTCGAACTCGACGCCGACGGGGACGGGAGGCACGGGGATTCCTCCCACGCTCAGCTGCCACGGCCCCTGGCCGCCGGATGCGTCGGGGACGCGCATGTCAGGGGGGCACGGGTACCCTGCCTGGTAGAGCGCCCATGCCTCGTCCTTGCGGAGGTGGCGGCGGGTCCATCCGTTGGCGGCGGCGTCGTCGGCCATTGGGCACGGGCGAGGGAGGGCTCTGGCGAGGGAGGGAGAGCAGAGAAGAGGCGAGTGTGCGGAGGGCCGGCGAGGGGTGGGGGATTTTAAAGCTCGGCGGCCAGGCGTGGTGGCGCGACATTACTGCGCCATTGCGCCGCGTGGCCTTCGATTGGACGTCGAAGCGATGTGCGCCGGCCACGTCATTACTCCGGCAGCCTTTTGACCGGCGCGCTCACTGGCCGCTGGCCACGCCATTAACTCCGGCAGCCTTTGACCGGCGCGGGAGCCGAGAGGATGAGGGCGCGCCGCTCACGGGCGGTTCTGTTCCGCGCCATTTTCGCCCGCGTCGCTGACAGCGCTGGCCCGCGTCGCCTTTCCCGCCATTTCACCCCCCCAAGCCGAACCCAGTGGGCTGGGTTTCCCCTGGGTGCGCCGGCGCAAAATAACGCCGAAACGGCGCTATTTGGGCTTCTGGGGGGGGCCGAGTGGTACAAAAACGGCGCTTTTTGGCCGCCGCGGCGCTAAAAAGGCCTCTTGGGGGGGCTCTGGGGGGGGGCGGCTGGAGATGCCCTCAAGTCTGGGCTATGAAGTTGCAGAGCAGCAGATCCATCTAATTTTATTTATTTGTTCAACCCTTTGCCTTTACCGGGTGACATGGTCCTTTTCTGACCATGCTTTTTCACCCGTCGTTGTAACAAACTCCTTTCCTATCAATTGAATTTAGCAGCTCTCCTGCTAACATTCAAAAAAAATATTTATTTATATATTTTCTGATGACAAAACGAGCATCCTACTTTTCATTAATCATTTAATCACCATAAAAGAACTGACATGGTAGGGAAACAAAGGAATTGTAAAAATGGTTGGAGTGAATGTTTGATTTCCTAGGGAAATATTACAAATGATTGCTTAGAAAAAATCGTATAGGATCCAATCCTACAAATCAAACGATTCAATATTTTAAAAAACCTATGAAATTTCTTTAAATCAAAGGAGTCCTAAGAGAGCCGGCGAAACCAGAGAGGAGGAGGGGGGCTTGACCCCAAGACTTTCATCATCACTAATCAAACAATGACAAAGAGTCTAGAGTACTGGTTGTTTGATTACCACTGGACAACACCCTTCAAAATGGGGAAGTGGAGCGGTATGAGAACGAGTTAACCTACCCAGCTTCATATGAACACATCGAACCACTTCAAAACTTGGTAGAACAGAGAGACCAAGGGGCCAACCTTGGAACAACATCATTAGAATGATGAAGAAACATGGAGCAGCAGCATCATCCTTTATCACCCCCCCACCCCCACCCCCCTCCCCGCCACAGACCAAACCATAAAACCACAAACCGACCAAACAACTCACGAAGGATCAACAATTCCAAAGAGTATGCCTCCAAGAAGGTATCCATGCGCGATCTCTGTCATTGTCCGGTAAATAAAATGTATCTCACACGTTCACATGGAGCACACTATGATGGACAAGGTATCAAGCTCCATGATGATTCGTCCACTAAGGAAAACGATGCCCTCAGGCGCCACCGTCCTAGGTGCCGAGAAAAGACAACACATGCTTAGGTTCGTAGATTCAGAACAACCACCCCACTAAACAATATCGTCATCGAAGCCTGAGAACTTCCTGAGCGTACAAACTCGTCGACATCCGACCAATCCTCAACGTAGACACGCCCACAATTTGCTTATCGAGGCTAGCCAAAAGTCAACCCACTTGTCGATGGACGAGATGTGCCACCTACACGCTGGATTGGGAGGTTTCCACCCACACGAGGGTGGGCCTGATCCACCTCATCTGAGATGTCGACTCATCAAGCAAGACAATGGGTGTCGACCTTTGCCCTCTGTCGGAGAGGGCGACATGCCTTTGTTTATTGTTGAATCTGTGACTGATACACCTTCACCTATCACCCTACTCATGTTGCAACAACCACTAGGATTTCCCATGTCTTTGTTGCGGCCCATGGGTAGGCGTGGAGGAGGACTTGGGTGGTGGTGCAGGGGGAGCTTCCCATGTCTCCCTAAGTACATCGACACGGTAGTTAGGAGGCTTCTTAAAATAGTCAAAATAATCTCTCAAAAAAGGAAATGTTGGTCCAAAACTACCGCCCATTTTAAAGATGAGATGTATGTATCACCTCCATGAGATTACCCAATTGCGACATCTTCTCGATTGAAGGTACTGAAAATGTAGGAACAGAAAGAGCACAAGATTGAGATGCTACATATCGTGAATTTCTATAGGATTTCAAAACACACAAATTATAAAAGTAGCCTTTGAATGAGGCATAGGATAAAAAAGGGGATTTTAAATGGCTGAGGTGAGAAAATAGGAGTCCTTGGACTTGTCGAAAACAAGGTTTGAGCTTATATTGATATTATATCGTATAGAGGGAATAAGAATGGGTTACATGGGTGCCCTTCCTTCAATTATCCAGAGAGATGCCATAGGAAAAATTTATGTAGATTATAATCCTAAAATACTTCTTATGAAAATACTACAATCAAAAGAGGCTCTTAATAAGCGAGATGTCTGAGTTAAGCACCACCTCCTAACTTGTCCTACGATTTAGATTATAACCATGGACTCTAGTTTGGTCATAGTCATGAAACCTTCTAAAATGACCCTCCTTGCGATTCACTGGATTTGACGACGGTTTTGTTGTAGTCACCGATACCATATCCTCTAATTATTTCTCATCTCCACCTCCCGTAGCAGCTCACTTAACCCCACCGGCAGTTAAAGGTGGTGTGTCCTCCGTTGCATACAATTGTGTGACATGTGACAATGATCCTGGGCGTATGTATGTGATGTTGTCTTCATGCTATAAAGCCGATTTCATGTTGTTGCATTCGTTGATTTTTCATGTTGTTATGTTGTGAAACATTTTTCAACATTTTGCTGTAACTAAATGGGAATTTGTTGCACACATGGTTTTTTGGGCACGTTTGAATTGTTGGAGCATTTTTACAACACTTTTTAGACACACGGGTAAAAACATTGCAAAAGATGTTGCATACTACTAAACTATGTTGCGCAAAGAGGTTCAATGTTGCATTGACCGGGCGGCGCAGATTCTCACATTTTAACTGAGATGGAACGCCTCTGGTGCGGCTAGTCGGTTGAGATTATCAACCGGCTGACCCCTAACGCTCGCCAGTTTAGACAACTTTTCTTTCTTGCTATGATATTCTGCTGCCTTCTCACATCGATGTTTGGTCACTGCCCTGTAAGCAGCTACGTCCCGTCTATGAGCGACAATCCTGATGACTCATTCACATCGATGATTGGAATTAATTGAGCAAGGTCGGCATACTATATTAAGCTAATTATAAGCTTTCTCTGCAGGTGCCCTGCTAAGCAGAGCAGATGCGTGTGCATTTTTAGAATCGTCCACTGTGCCTCTCCTCAGTCCTCACCGACGCCCCCAAGTACTTTCTGTACGTGTACCTGAGCCCAACTTTGCATAGTGCATAGGTTGTACTTACTCTGCAAAAAAGGCTGTAATGGAGGAGGTGAGAAACAGCCGCGCGCTGGAAAGGCCATTACCGGCTCCCTCAAACTCGCCAATACAACATTATCATGGGATTACGTTACCAACTTCCTCATCGATCGTGTTGTCTTTTGCATGTTTGCAGTCCTATAAATACCTGATCATTCATCTGAATTTCTCATCCAAACCAACGCATTTAGCAAGCAAAGCTAGCTAGCCGTGGTGTGCCACCATCTCTAGCTAGTGTGATCGAGCGAGAAGAAGATGGCGTTGCACTGGAGCAGCGGCCTCGCGGTCGCCGTCGCGGCGGCGCTTGCCGTGTCAACCCTCTTCCCGGCGGGCGCCGCGGGCCACCCGCTGGTCCCTGCAGGAGGCATGTTATTCCCGCAGTTCTACGAGCACACGTGCCCACAGCTGCAAGCGGTGGTGTGCGCCATCGTGGCAAAGGAGCACGCCAAGGACCCCCGCATGGCGGCGTCGCTGGTCCGGCTGCACTTCCACGACTGCTTCGTGCAGGGCTGTGACGCGTCGGTGCTGCTCGACGCCGACGGCAGCGGCAGGTTCACCACCGAGAAGCGGTCCAACCCCAACCGCGACTCGCTGAGGGGCTACGAGGTGATCGACGAGATCAAGGCCGCCCTCGAGCACGCCTGCCCGCACACCGTCTCCTGCGCTGACATCGTCGCCGTCGCCGCCCGGGACTCCACCGTCCTGGTATGCAACAATTTCATCGATTGACAACATGTACAATGCAGCATCGTTTCCTCCAAAACAATCTTTTCTGACATTGCCTTGATGAACCTGGCCGTGGGAGGTGCCACTGGGAAGGAGAGACTCACTGACCGCCAGTTTGAGCGGTTCCAACAACCTCATCCCTGCTCCCAACGACACCCTCCCCACCATCGCCGCCAAGTTCCGTAACCAGGGTCTCGACATCGTCGACCTCGTTGCGCTCTCAGGTATACATGCTGCCACTCACAGGTGTTCGACAGCCATTCCTCGTGGACACCATCGAACAGATTGGAATAAGTAGTAACATTTGTTGTATGTAACGAACAATCCAGGAGCACACACCATCGGTGATTCACGCTGCGTGAGCTTCCGTCAGCGACTGTACAGCCAGAACAACGACGGGCGCCCGGACCCGACGCTGAACCCGGCCTACGCGGCGAAGCTGCGCGGGCGGTGCCCCAGGTCCGGCGGCGACCAGATCCTGTTCGCGCTCGATCCGGCCACCCAGTTCCAGTTCGACAACCAGTACTACAAGAACATCCTAGCAATGAATGGCCTGCTCAACTCTGACGAGGTCCTGCTCACGCAGAGCCACGAGACCATGGAGCTCGTCAAGAGCTACGCCGCAAACAACGAGCTCTTCTTCGAGCACTTCGCCAAGTCCATGGTCAGGATGGGCAACATATCGCCGCTCACCGGGCACAACGGCGAGATCAGGAAGAACTGCAGGAGGGTCAACCACTTCTAGCTAGGCAGATCGAAGGAATCTGTCACAAGCTGGTGATTTCGTCGTGCCTCTCGCTTCTTGATTTGCAATGTTCCTTTCAAGTGTAAGCGTACGTGTGATTATTGCATTTCGCTCTTCGTGTTGCACCGTAAATGGATGCGGTCGTGTTTAATTTTGTTCTCCTTTCGGTTGTTTATATTCCATTCGTGAAATGTGCTAAATTTGTACCAAGAAATGATCCAATAAAGGGCTTATAACTTGTTCATGTCACTTGTTCAACTCAAGAGTGTTGTAGTCAGCTAAAATTTACCATGCTCATTGTGACTTGTGAGATAAATGACAATTTAAACTTTGTTTTTTAGGAATGACAGAGGAGAGGCTCCTATTACACCTATATTAAAAATAAATATTTTTTACAAATATATTTTCGATGGGCCATTTTGGCCCTTAAGCCATGAAAAATAACAAAACAAATTATATAATTTCCTGAAGATCGAATAAACACTTAGTTGTCTAAGCCTGGAGTGTCTTGAGGGCTAAACACTATACAAGTGCTTTTAGTTTATTTGTTTCGAGATCTCGATGCCCCACGGATGAGAAATTTGAATAACAGAGTCCCCCCTCCATGAAAAAGTTGTTGAATGAACTAGATGGTGGTAGAGACACCAAATAAAATCCCATGTGATACCCGTAATATCCCAATAGCTGGCACTGAAGCAGCGATAAATAAAAAGATATTCTCTAGTCTCCGGTGTTTGTTGACAAATAATCCAATCTATCCATCTTATAAAGTAAAACTCCAGTAACATGCATTAATTAGTTTTTTTATCTCAACATGCAAGTTGTCCACATTATTCATTCTCTTAGCTAACCAAATGTCCATGTCATCCCACTGACATTCATCAAAGTTAATATTTTCTTGCATGCAACAAATCCACGTCATCTACTTTTCATCCATCCAATTGTCCACGTCATAGAAAGCAAAACCCCACTAACATGTATTAATTATTTTTCTATCTCAACATGGAAGCTATCCACCTCATACATTCCCTTAGCCAACCAAATGTCCATGTCATCCTACTGACATTCATCAAAGTTAATATTTTCTTGCATGCAACAAATCCACGTCGTATACTTTTCATCCATCCAATTGTCCATGTCACCAAATTTTAATCATCAAATACAAAAAACAAATCACGTCAATTAGATGTAGACTTTCGACAATTGTGATCAATTGAATCTTCCATATTTCTATAAACAACTCCATATTTTGTGGATCTTATATGCCTTTATTTACACACTAAAAATATTAAATAAATTTCCACCGCAACGAGCGGGTTATCTTTATAATTATAACTAGTGGACACATGGCACTAACGGCTCTCGAACATATATCTAGAATTGATGCGATCTATCGATAAATGCCATGCAAGCATCTTATGTTTCATGATGCATTTTGTTTTCCAAATTTTAGGCAGATTAGGATGAGGCACTATATTTCGAAAATAATACTTGTAAAACTTTTGAGACATGAAATCATCATCTTCCTGAGTGTATAAGGTTTGAGAACCGCCACTTTGTGGTTCGCCTTGTTGATGATGGGGCACGCGCACCTAGGAGCAGCAACCTTGTTGATCTAGAGGATGTACATTGCGAGGAACTCAAGATCAGTTGTCTTGAAAAGGTGAAGTCAACGGAAGAAGCACAAAGGATAAAACTGGCAGAGAAACAAAAGCTCCGAAAGTTGGTGCTTTGTTGGACTGCAGGTACTCAAGCATGTGTCGATGACAATGCTTTGTTAGGAGAGCTAGTGCCTCCACATTCTCTGCAGTGCCTTGAGGTATGTGGCCATGGAGGCGAAACCTGCCTCCCTGCCTGGCGAGTACCAAGCATACCATCTCATCTCCCGATCTTATAGATGTTACCATGGAAGACTTTCCAAGGTGCATGGCCCTGCCGCCACTGGGTTTATTACCAAACCTCCAACGCCTGGTTCTCAGAAGGATGGCCAGGATCACAAGGATCAACTCCGGTGAACTGAATGGAGGCAGCAGAGAACCATTCACTCAACTCTGTAAGTTCACCATAGATGATATGGAGAACCTGAAAGAGTTCACGTTTGTTGCCGTCCAAGAACTTGTGATTCATAAATGCCCCCTGTTGAGCTTTGGACCTCTGCCCCCAGAGCTCAGAGGCTTCTAATATCAGACTGCAGCCAAGTGATGTCTTCATGGCGAAAGATAGATGGCGTGGAGGGTACTTCGGCTCCAGTAACTGAACTGGTGGTTGAAACATGTGATGTGCATCTAGGTAAAAACTTCTTTTTTTTCGAATTGAGGAGCCTCGCTCCCGATTTCATTTCAGAAATGAAACCGATAATACAAGAGTAGTTTCTTACAGAACCACCACCTTTGCCACCTCCCAGCTGAATGAACCAAAACAACTAAAACATCTAAGACTAAACAGTACCAGGAACTCCGAAAACAGCTTTACAGTTTTTACATGACTTCCGACCAAACTACCTAAACAGGCAAGCCTAAACCAGACCTACAAAACTAGCCATACACCTCTCTCCAGCTACCTTGCTTCACTCTTAACCTCTTCGACCCCAGCAACTATTTTTCCGCACACCTTCGGTCCTTTCTTCTTTAAACTCTATTCTTCTATCCTCATAACCATCGCACACCAGAGTGAGCATTCTTTGCTCCTCTGCGTTGGAGGCTTCACAAGGTTTACCTATCTGCAAGTCAGCCCAGTACTAGAAAAAGCGAGCAGACTGAAAAAATAACAACAGTTGTATCTTGTGGATGCACCCCGTTGAAAGCAGGCGCCGTTTCTGGTTTTCCAGATGGCCCAGATCAACGCGGCAATCCCTGTCGACAACAGGATCTTATCTTTCAAACTAAAACTCTCAAGCCAAACTGGTAAAGAAACAAAACTAGAAGGTACTGAAGTTAAAATAAGGGCACTTCTTACTACACTCCATGCATACTTTGCTAATGAACATGCAAAAAAAGATGAACAATGGTCTCTACATTGCTACTGAACAAACATTTTTCGCTCCGCTTCCAACCTCTATCAGGGAGAACACTTTTAGTGAGGATACTTTTCCTAAAGGCATATAAAACTATACTGTTTGTATCTTATATGCATCTACACATTTAGGCAGCAAAGTATTCAATCCATAATCAAAAACGGAAAATATCTAATTCTCCTCAAAAGAACTTATTTAAAAAAGCATATAAAACACTACTGATTATAGGCCAGAAGTGTTGAAAAAGCTTAAGTGAAGCCCAACTGGGTCAAGACTCTTATTGTGTTTCAAACTGAAAACAGCTAAATGATCTCTTACAATGAGAAGGGTTTCCCTAATTTAAATCTATCATTAACACATAAAACATTATAGAGTACCACATCTAAAAAATACTAGTATTAAAAGCTACAGGACCAAACAACTTTATATAATAGGAGGTAGCAAACTGCAAAAAATAGCTTCTCCTTCAATTAAACCTTCTTCCTGTTCCAAATGGGAGGTAAAAAAATCCTAGCAAGGCACTAGCTCTAGTTTCCTCTAAATACTCAATAACATGAACAGTATCATCTATCTCTGTCCTAATTTTTTCTAAACTGATGCCAACTTTACTTGCTAGAACTTGCAAAAACTTTTATCTTCCTCATCCTCATCCTCTGCTACTCTACTTTTTTTAACAACTTTATGTAACAAAATGCTGTTTATCTTTAACTTGTCTGAAAAAGGCTAGCTCTAGCTTCCTCTAAAAACACAAACACATTTAATAGTAGCAACTATCCCTACAACAGATTTTCCTAAACTAATAACAACTTTACTTGCTAAATCTTGTAAAAAATTTATCTTCCTCATCAACTACTTGCGCAACAGAAAGAAGTCCCTACTGTCCTCAGCTAGAACTTGTAACCAATCTAACTACTGAAGTTCGATTCAGCCTCACAATGACATCACCAAATCCAGCCAACGGTACGACTATACCACCACGGAATCAGGAATCGACAAACCTTGCGCTTAGTAAGCGTGAGCCTGTCGGCGATGGAGGCCCTGGGCGGGCGGAACCCAGCAGGGTCCTTAGCCCTGTAGAGGCCGGGATCCTCAACGACAGCGCGCACGGCCTCGCCCGAGAACAGATCCCTGGCCGCGCGGCCCCCTCGGCGACTGTCGCGGCCAGCCGCTCCCGCGCCTCGGCCGCCAGCGCCCGCTCCGCCTCCGTGGGGTCCTGCCCGCCGCGCACCTCCCCGGCCGCGGCCAGGACCATCACGATCTTCGCCACCCGCCGCATCCCCGCTGCCCCGTCCCCGCGCCGGCGCTTCAGCGGTGCGGATACATGGGGCGACGCGCGCCGGCGGCGGCGGGAGAGGACGAGGAGTCGCCGGAATCTTGGGGATCGCCGGCAGGATCGCCCCTCCTCTAACCTAACCTCCTAACCCGCCGGAAGTCTCGCTCACAGAGCTCACACGACAATCAAGTTAGTTTATGGAAACAAAGGTATTTATAAGAGTTAGGTAAAAACTCTTATAAATACCTTTGTTTTCTTTAAGTAGCTATGCTTTGACTCCTGAGAAATTACCTCTTGTGCTACTGTCTTGCGTAATGCTCCTGCAATTCCTAACCGTACATCCACTAGGTGACTGGAGTTTGCTTCGCCACCTCCCTGCCCTCCACAGCTTGACTATCAAGAACTGCTACAATCTAACCAGCTCACCAGTGATAAATAGGGCACTATCTTCTCTCCAGTCACTTTGTTTCTCTCAATGCGGTCAGCTTATGAGATAACTACCACCTTTTGTGTGTGAACGCACCTTGCTTCCGCGACTTGCAATCCATGGATGCCACGGCATTGAATCTTTGCCGGAGTACATGCTAGACAAGCTCACTGGCCTCAGAGGTCTGTATGTCTGGGATTGTCCAGAACTGAAGAAGTGGTGTGAATCAGATAATAACAAAAAGAAGCTCGCTAGCATCCGAACAAAATTTGAGTATGTGCCCTGCTAAACCTTGGCTACTTTTGATTGTGTATTTTGTTCTTTCTGTTTATCTACAACCAATAGTACCGTTTCTACGTGTATTCGTGCTGCTTTCATGCTGTTTGCAGCTCAGAATTCCATCTAAAATTCCAAATACAGCTTTCATCATTATTGATTTAGCCAATCAAGTTTTCACCTTGTTAATTCTGCAGAAAATTTGGTACCGGCAAGGAGCATCCTCTGGAAATATAAAGGAGTGTCTTAGTTCTGGATTCTCGTGCATTAGCCGTGTGAATAGTGCCGGACAGCTTGTAGCATTTCCTTAATGGATTGATCATGAACTTAGAAGGTTTGTCTTCTCTTATCCATCCACATCATTTAGAGAAGACAAAAGATATAAGTTATACAACACATTATCTCCTATTGCCATTCCTAAAGTCAATTAATGAGAATTAATAACGTTTTAGTGAAAAATTGTGTTGCTAAGGGAAGACATACGCTACAATGGAGAAAATAACATTCTCTTATTTCGTAAGAGATCATCTCTTAGCTAAGGGAAGGCATCATCGTTTTTCTTCATTCTCTCTTCCAACTAGACAAATATCCTACGTGTCAATTTTAATAGAAGGTTGACATCATCCCATTGTACATGCCCTTATATCACTACAAGGCGTGTGTAGGTATGATGGAAACAATGTATCAAAAGGCCGATTTTCCATCACAAAAGTAATTTAACTTTTTTTTGAGTAATTTAACTTATGTGCACACTTCTGTCCGCGGAAGCATGACTCCAGCCCAAAGAGAAAAGAAGCCCATCAACGCCCAGTTTTGTCCTCTCCGCGAGCGACCAACTGCACACAAAGTCCCTCTGTTTCTTACCCTAAAAAAAAAAAAAACGAAGTCCCTCTGTTTCCTGAACCAACCCTTTCCAGTCGCCGCCGCCGGCCCTCCGCTCGCCGCCTCGCGCCACACTTCTCCGCCGTTTGCTGCACGCTGCTGTTGGCGGCAGTGAGGGCCCAATACCAAGAGCCCGTGCCACCAACTGCCGCTAGCTCTCTCCAGGCTCCGGCCGTGACCACCACCGTCAGCTCACAATCCCCTAAACCCCAAAACCTCGCCCGCCCCATGGCGGTGGACAATTCCGGCGGCGGCGGCGGCGGGGCCTCCACATCCTCCTCCTCCTCGGCCACCTCCACCGCGGACCGCTTCCTCAAGATCGTCCTCAGCTGGGACTACCTCCGCCTCGTCGCCGACTCCCAGGTACGCACGCACCCACCCTCTAACCCCCATCCGTAGCGCAATTACGCTGCAAACCCTGAACCTTCCTTCTCCCGCTTGGTGGCAGGGCGCGGACCAGACCAGGGGGCTGCAGCGCGTGAAGAACAGCTACGCCTCCGTGGCCGAGTACCTAGCCGTCTTCGAGCCGCTGCTCTTCGAGGAGGTCAAGGCGCAGATCGTCCAGGGCCGCAGCAGCGAGGAGGACGGTGGGCGTCTGGCTTTGCTCTGTTTGCCGCTCGTGTGCGTTGCTCTGTTTGTGTTGGTTTATTATTAAGCGATTTTTGGTCTTTGTCCTTGTGTGGTGTGAGCAGGGATTGGGCTGGACTGGCAGGAAGCGGCGGTGGGAAATTGTGCAGAGTCCGAGGGGTTCCATAAGGTGGATATGGCAGTGCCTGATGCCTTCCGGGAGATTGTGTCGGAGAATGACCTCCTCCTCCTCTCCAAAGAGCAAGTAAGTTTTGTGCTACTAGTGTAGCAGGAAGCTGTCAACATCCTGATTTAACAGCCAAATTTAGTGGAGCCTATAGTGTGTCAAACACTCGTTCTGTTTGTTGTCAAATCTGAAAATATCTGAGACGAATGTACATACCAGTTTAAAGTTCCTCTTATTGCTACTAGCTAAATGCCCGTGCGTTGCAACGGGAAAATAAAATAATATAATTGCATCAATCACAACATGATGCTATGCGACTTGCACTTCTCACACAGCTTGCGATCGAGTCAATCAACGTTGACACCTATCCTATTTCCTTCCTCCCACATTACATGGGTCTCCTCCATCCCACTTTGAAGGAAGGCAAGGTCTTTTTCACTCTTAATTCGACACTAAATGTCTCTGGTTGATCAAGATCTTTATACAAATAAAATGTGTACAAGCAACACATGAACTGATGTAACATGTAAATAACCGAATGATCATCCAGTGTGGCGTCAATGCATTATGAAGTTTTCCTGGATACTTTGAACTTCAGATGTGGTCATCACAATAAGATGCTAACGACAGCACGGAAAGCAAAGATAAATGAAGCAGCTAAACGGGAGAAGAAAAAACGCACGCGAGCAATCGAGCATGCGCTGGGAGCTAGTGGTTGATCGCTAGTGCTCGTACTCCAGCGAGCTAAAAGAAACGTATTTGCCTTTTGTTTTTTGAGAATTAGAAGCGTATTTGCTTTTTTAACACAAGCGTGCTGGGCCAACTCCCGTTTTTTTTAGCACAAGCGTGCTGGACCAACGCCCAGGCCACCTCTTGACTCGCTAGAAGCGAGATATAGGGGAAATCAACTCTTCGGCTCTTGATTGGGCCAGCCCACACAAGGAATCGATCGGACGAAACAAAGCCCACACCAGCGATCAGAAACGATCGGCGCGACGGAGCGCGAGCGACGTACCTCCACGAGGAGTCCAGTTTCTTTCGGTTTTGGATCGCACGACGTACGTACCAACCAACGGACGAAAAAATGGGAGGAAGAAACCTTAGCTATATTATATAGTAGAGATGAATACTTTCAGATATTTCCTAAGGAAAACAAGCTACATAGAATAAGTTATGGACTCATGATTGCATTTTCTCACATTTACTGTACACTGGACATGGTTTGCCATGTCGAGGATGATGAGTTGAAATATGCCTGCATTTGCAGTTTAAGGAGGGAGCAACTCCTACTGCATATGCCTTTGCCGTGGTGGAACAGCGGGGTGGTAATGATAATAAAATCTCCCTTAAAACATTCGTGGCGGGGGAAATTAAAAATCTGAATGTTTCAAAGCCTGTCAAGTCTTCAAGGCTGCAGCGCATTGCTTCCATTTTTTCAACAGAGAGCGGCATGTGGGTCTTAAAGGTGAGTTCGGTTGTTACCAAAAAAAAAAGTCCTGATCTTTCATGCTTCTCTCAATTTTTTAGGGCATGTACTTCTTGATATGATCTTGATATTCTTTTATCTATATTCTCAGATGTGCAGCTTGTCTACTATACTGCGAGAGTACTCTGCGATGCACTCTGTAGCTTCACTTCCTTTTAAGGATTTGATTCTTTCAGCTTCTGAGAAGAACAAAGATGGAGACAATCAAAATCGTGCTTGGAATGTCCCTGAGCCACTTATGGATTACCTGAAAACAAATCTTAATGGTTCACAGCTAGATGCAGTTAATGTGAGCATACGTTGTATTATTTGATATTGTTGTCATATCTAGTTCCAAGGGAAACTGATGTTTGCCTAACAGACTTGTATTGTCTCTTCCAGGCAGGTCTGTCTCGCAGATCCTTTGTTCTTATTCAGGTTAGTTTACTACTTTTTATGGTTCTTGCTAACTTGCACTGTATTATCAGTTACTTTGCCAAAAAATAAAGTCAATGTCGGAGCAATTTTGGATGTATGCAAGCTCTTGAGAATCTATAAGCAGTTCTGCGCACATTGCACTCCCTAGAACCATGCAGCATTGACTGTAGAGTTTTACTGTTTATTTATAGGGCCCTCCAGGAACCGGAAAAACGCAAACTATCCTTGGACTTCTCAGTGCTGTTCTCCATTCCGCCCCCACAAGAATGCAGACCAAGTAAAAGTCGTCAGTTTATTTCTGTAATATCGAATGGAATGCATAATAGTAATTATAGTTTGGAGACGAGAAAAATATCCTTTGTCTTTTTATCTGAAATGAGATACTAGAAGTTACAATGGAAACGTACACTGCAGTTTGCAAAAGCTTATTCCTCTAATGTTTTTTCTAGATAAAAATGGGTGCATGTATCTCACATGCTTTATGATCCTTTTGCAGAAGAGGGTTTGATGTTCAAAAGCATGGGCCAGAGCTGGACGCTGATGGCAAGTATGTTAAACGTGCATATTTCCTAGTTAGTTTCTGAAATTTCCTTGATGATGGAGCACTGAAGGAAGCATAAAATGCAGACTGATGAGCATGTAGCAGTTACATCATTAACGATATTACCAGACAATGTTCTCAATTGGTGCATGCATTGCTGATTTTTGTTGTGCTTCTGCATGGTGTGCAATACTAACTAAATTACCCTAAGTTCATGTCACTCGCATTTTTCTTTGATATCTCAAATCCGTAGGGTGTATCCAGGCTTTATTAGGGGGAAAAGATTGCCGTGCTTTACATTTGCACTATCATCTGTGACGATCTTTAAGCATCTAGCTTCATGTGTTGTGTTATTTGTTCGTGTGCCTTTTGGTTGTGTTTTCTGTTCCCAAATTCCGCAAGTGGTTTTGGCACTTTGCACCATCTTACTGCAGACTTGACATGATAGGAATGCAAACTGGATGAAAGCATCTCCTTGGTTAATTGGTGCAAATCCTCGAGATTTGATTATGCCTGTCGATGGTGATGATGGTTTTTATCCTACTGGGAATGAGCTGGTACTCTTCTATACTCGGTAATTCGTTATATTTTGCCATTATGCTTAGATGTGGATGGTCTATTCCTTACATGGTTAAAACATTTCTGGACAGAAACCTGAAGTGATAAGTTCCAATCGCAAGTATCGAGCCCATGTGTTGGTCTGTGCTCCATCCAACTCAGCACTTGACGAGATTGTATTGCGCGTTCTTAAAACAGGTTAAACGGTTTTTGGCTCTATGTAATCTAATGCTCAAAACTCCTCTCACAATAAAAGTATTCCTGAATTAAGTAATAAAAGTTACGGTATGTTTTCAGGGATACGTGATGAAAATAACCAAACTTACATTCCCAAGATTGTTCGTATTGGACTAAAGGCGCATCATTCGGTCAAAGCAGTTTCGATGGATTACCTTGTATGTATTTTAGTTGCTAAGCATTCTGTCTAACTCGTGTGAATTACAGCAAGTTCAAATATTTACAGATACAACAAAAACTTTCTGGTGTGGATCGCTCAGCAGATGGCGGGAGACGAGGAGCTGGTGAAATTGATCGAATTAGAGCTTCAATTCTTGACGAAGCAGCTATTGTACGCACATCTTTTGTTATCAATATTCGTTCATTATATTTGAAAATGTTATATTCATTGCCAAGGAAAACTCGTAGGTATTTTCTACCCTGAGTTTCAGCGGATCAGCCATTTTCAGCAGGATGACTCGTTCTTTTGATGTTGTTATAATTGATGAAGCAGCACAAGCTGTGAGTATATTTTGTGCATATTATTTTATCTAATGGAGCATTACCATAATCAGATTTTGATGATGGCATTCTTTATGCTTCTATTTGTGAATTTGACATATCTACTTCGTTTTCAGGTAGAACCAGCAATTCTTGTACCCCTGGTTCATGGATGCAGACAAGTTTTTCTTGTATGTCATCTACTCCCCTCAGATGCTTTACACATCTCTTTTATTCAGTTATTTAACTTTTCCTTCCCAATGTACTATAGTTTATCATTATACTACTGGTTAATTAATCTACTAAACAGCAAGATCGTACACAGGATGATATTCTCATTGTCCTTGCGAATGAAATTTAAAATCATTTCACTCACGTAGGTTCTGTAGAAAATCGTTTTCACGCGCCCTACCTAGCCATCTGTTCTTGATAATTTTACTTCGTATCTTTTCAAACTTGTTGCTACATTGATACATGAAATACTTAGTATTTTGTTAACAATGGTGAGCCCGTATCCTCACTATCACTTTATATTCCTATCAGGTTGGTGACCCAGTTCAGTTGCCCGCAACTGTAATTTCATCAACCGCTCAGAAGTTAGGGTAAGACGTCTCCTTATTCGCTTTGATTAATTCACACTGTTAACACATTGTAATGCTAATAAAACGCCAATGTAACCATAGATATGGAACAAGTTTGTTCAAGAGATTTCAAGCTGCTGGTTTTCCCGTGCAAATGCTCAAAATTCAATATCGTATGCATCCAGAGGTAGTGTTCTATTCTCAATTCATCTAAGCTGGATTCTAGATTACTAGAATGGTTTTCTGATTTTATTAATCCATTCAATAACCAGATTAGCATATTCCCTTCAAAAGAATTCTATGAAGGTATCCTACAAGATGGGGAGGGACTCAACAAAAAACGTCCGTGGCATTCCTACAGCTGCTTCGGACCATTTTGCTTCTTTGATGTTGATGGGATTGAATCCCAGCCGTTGGAAGTGGTTCATGGGTGAACAAAGATGAAGTGGAATTCATAACCCTCCTATATCACCAATTGGCCATGAACTACCCAGAGCTCAAATCTAGTTCTCAAGTAGCTGTTATATCACCATATAGGCATCAGGTGAAACTTTTGAAGGACCATTTTAAGTCGACCTTTGGTGACCAATCAAAGGAAGTTATAGATGTAAACACTGTTGATGGATTCCAGGTAACTTGTTCATTATCATGCATTTGCCGATCTGCTCTATGTACTCAAGCAAGTAGCAGGGCTTATATTGTTGCATCTTGTTGCTCAAATGTAGGGCCGTGAAAAGGAGGTTGTCATTTTTTCATGTGTAAGATGCAATAAGGAGCAAAAGATTGGGTTTGTTTCTGATTTTCGACGAATGAATGTTGCCATCACCAGAGCTAGGTCTGCTGTACTAGTAAGTGCAGTTTATGCAAACATATTTATTTCCTCAACCCCCTGCCCCCTCCTTTAGCACTTCTTTTTTCATGATCCACATTGCATGCAAACTAGTAGAAACAATAAAGTTTTGAAATTTCACACAGAAACCGAACATGTTTGTTCACGGATATTGCTGCAATTTTTGTTATTCCGTGCGAGAGTATGGAGGTTATAGTGCCCACAATTCCTTTTTTATTAAGATCTACAGGCTGTGCAATTTGTAACTCGAGTTCGTCAATTCAACCTATTCACCTTTCTTGAGTTAGCTTATTGGTTCATGCTATTCTTCTTACTTGTAAAGCCGAAATAACAGATTAGCGTAATCCAGGTAATAGGTTCTGCTTCAACGTTGCAGCAAGATAAACACTGGAACAACCTTGTTGAGAGCGCCAAAGAGAGAAACCACTATTTCAAGGTGAGATGACTACCATCTTCCTTTAAAGCTTAGAAAACAACATTTGGTGATTCTAACTATGATCACCTTGCAGGTCTCAAAGCCATTCACCACGTTCTTTGCCGAGGACAATTTCAAAACCATGAAGGTGGAAAGACTTATTCCAGACATGAAGATATCACAAGCAATAGAAGCAATTAATGAAGTTGTTGCAAGGCAAGAAGTAGTCATGGATGTCGATGATGCTGGTGACCAAGCAGACGGAGAGGATTATGATGGCATGGAGGCTGACGATGGAGGCGGTGATGATTAATTGTTGGCTATAATGTAGTGTCGTTCCGCATGGAGAAATTTATTCTAGCCATGGTACATAGAAGAACAAAGTGTTGCATGCAGGTTGGCTCCCTTTAGGGCCTTCAGTTAGAAATTTTAGGAGGAAGATTCTGTTGCATGACTGCCTGACCTCAAATTTGTTGGAGTCAACAAATTATCTAGACGAACCCAATACATTATGGAAAAGAATTAACCTCGGAATTGCAGCACTGGCTTCTATTATTTGTTGTCTTGTTATGTTCTTCTGTGTGGCGAATAATACCACAGTCCCTATGTACTTTTCTTTGGCCGAAGGCACATGGAGGTCCTTCCTGTCGACGCATGTGTTGCAGCTGTTGTATGTTTGCAACGGCAGTGGCATTGAAGGTTTTCTTACAAAAACTTTTCCTTGACATAACTATAAAAGGCAGCGGAAGAGATCACCATACCTTCTCCTAGTCAAAAAGCAAAGTAGAGTGAGCGAATGAAGATGCTTAATTTGCTAACACTGGTTCATTATTGTCTGTTGAATTGTGGGATTGGGAGACGTCTGGACAAGAGGTGGCTCAAGAAAATACAGATCGGGTGACGCTGCTACGCTATAATGTGGTTGATCTGGGGATACTTGCGAGGCAAACAAGGGTTAGTAGCGGCGGAGCTACATCGAAGAAAGTAGTACCGGCCAGGCTGAAGGATAGTAGATGATTGGTCTGCTAAATGATTTGGACGACACACGTGCATAAGATTAGTACAAGCTCAAAGATGCCAATAACCTCCAGCTGGACGCCATTTCACTTAATACGGATGGGTCTTTCGTTATTATTAACAGACTTAAGGGCTCGTTTGATTATTTTCAAAAGATTTGTGTAGGACTGAAATCCTATAAGAATTTTCCTTCTGATTCATAGATCATATTCTATAGGAAATCTTGCGGTGCAAATTTTATAGAAAAATAACATGTGGTCTAATCTCATGGAAAATTTCTTGAACTTTATTTTATTTTATTTTCGATAAAGGGAGTTTTATTCTTAAAAGATTTAAGCATTGCACCGGCCTTTGCATAATTAGGATGCACACAGCTGTCACAAGTCCAGCAGTACGAAAATAAATAAAAGGCGAATTACATATCATAATGAGAAATTGTAAACACGCCTATGGTGGTGGAGGACCGATCCGCAAATTATGATGCCATCTATGTTGGGATAAAAAGTCCGCGCCGTATCCTCCAGTCTTGTACACACCTCCGTAAACAGGTCGCGATGCTCCACACGTTGCAACGGTGACCAAGAACGGAGCGTAGCTATACTCTATCATTAACATCTTGTCATTTCTATACAGCCAAAGTGACCATATAACGGCAAGCGTTCCCACACTAATAAGTCGTTTAAACCTATGATCCACACCATTCAGCCAAGTGGAAAAATATTAGCAATGCTTCGTGGTGGGTATAAGATAGAACATATATGATGATTGACCATACAGAAGCAGCAAATTGACACTCAAAGAATAGGTGCTTAATAGTCTCGTCCTTATGACAGAAGACTCACTTTTTACTTCCATGCCAATTGCGCTTTGCAAGGTTATCTTTGGTAAGAATTACCCCTTGACGAACATAACACGCAAAGACCTTATTATTGAGTGGAATCTTCATCTTCCAAATTTCTTTGTTGTTATCTACTGACACATCCGGTTGGATTAGAGCTTTATACATAGAATCCACTAGGAATTTACCACTCTTGTGCAAATTCCACCGAAACTCATTAGTCCCCTGTGTCAGATTGATCAAAGTCAGACGCTGTAGCAACTCATTCCAAGATTCTAACCGGGGACCAACAAGATCTCTTCTGAACGTCACATTTGGAGGGAAATTTTCCAACACATGAGCGAGCGTATCGCTTTTGTGACGTCCAAGGACAATATTATATAAAGCTGGATATTTTTTCGGAGCGTGGTAGTACCTAGCCACTTATCCTCTCAGAACCTTATCACCGAACCATTCTTGATGGAAAAAGAACCATATGGGAAGAAGAATTTCTTTGTCGCCATTAGGATTCAATTAGACATGTTATTCCAATCCTATGAGTTTCCTATTGCTACACTTTCTCTATTCTACGGATCAAAGGAGACGTTACAGGGTCATGTTTTTGTTGACGTGATTTTCCTATCCGGAAAATGCAAGTCCACACGTAGTTAGAGGTCACCGGTACTTTGGAACGTCCTACTGCTTTAAGATTCGTGCACAAATTATCAATGATTCTTCAAGTATCAATGCATTATCAATAATTTTCAGATTTATGTATTTTATTTTTTGATTCATGTATTAACAAGAAATTTTTGGGCATGCATTAAAAAATTGAAACCACGCATTAACATGATTTTTCATCAATATAACAATTATTAGGAGTCATATTTTTGGTTGGATGTAAATTCGACAGTAATGATAGTTGGTGGGCATCCAACTAGGGTATGGTATGTGCGTTGTGACTATCCCTTTCCACCAGTTCGGATTTTTCATTTCATTGACTAATGTATGAAACATGACAGGGTATCAGAGCACGGGTCGCGAGTTTGAGTCCTGATTTTCGCAATTTATCCAAAATTGCAGTCGCCCCACTCTTTGTCCACGTATAGGCATTTTAAGCCATACCTCTGAGACTCACGCGTCGTTGCTCTCTCCCGATTTGCACGTGTTAGCCTTTCCGAGTCATACGTGAGAGGGGGCGTTGACGCGTATGACAATTTTATTATCAGAACTGAAGCAAGACCTTTCATTCATGCAGGTTCTATCAAGAAGTAACATGTGAAACATCCTTTCGTCAGTGACGTGTTAGGCAGGGATTGCAGCTGCCCTAAGGAAAGGCCTACAACAAGTGATTATTCAAACTGATTGCTCTAGTCTCATCTCGCTGTGGAAGGATGATCGAGCTGTCTGGATGAAAGGTATTCATATCTTGAAGGAAATGAATGAGATGAGAGTAATTTGTTCTACCACTTCAAGATCCTCTTCATAAAGCGTGAAGAAAGTCAGGACTCAGGAGGCACATATTTTTGCTGAACAGGCTCTAAACCACGTAATTTCTGAGAGTTTCGATGTATTTCATGGGTTGTTGATTATGGCTCTGCAATCAGATTGTAATCGTACTACTGTTTAAATAAAGGATGGATTACTGTTAAAATAAAACTATGGAACGATCTGATCTTCAATCATGCAAACGAGTCAAGTCGACGACATAATCAAAAGACGTGCCGACGAAATGGCGATCTGTTGCAATTTGCAAGCGCCACCTCTCCATTTCCGCTCTTTCATCTCTCTCTCTCGATTTATTCATCATGTCTTTGCATCATTACCACTTAATGGAGGTGTGGAGCAAATTCTAATGCTACTGCGCTAGAGCGCTAGTTGAAAATTGTGGCTCCTTTGTTCTGTTTGTGCATGTGTGTGCCCGCGCGTTGTTATGAAAATACATAAGTTCACGTCAGCTTCTACCACAAGTACTAGTAGCTTCTCATACATGCATACTGATAATTGCCCCTCACCAACATTTTTTGTTGTTGCCGTTTCTCCTTTTGAACCAGTCATGGACGTTGAAGAAACATCCGTGAATCCAGCATGTAGTTCAGATTGTTTTACTACGAATAAAGCTGTAGTAAGCTTTAAGGTTAGGCATATGCTGATGAGTTGTACTCCATCACAAAACCTTCTTTTCTGTTGGAGCATACTTTATTTTTACAAAAGAGAAACTGTCTTGTGTGTATTTTATTTAGACTTAAAATTGAACAAAGACCGGGAAGTACAGTGTGCCAACAAACATGTACGTACTACTTTTAAAGAGTTTGAGTTGTTTTATGTATGCGGCTGTGTGCGCGTGGTAGAGCGAGCGAACACCTATGGTGCAGCCTCCTTTCCAAGTGTAAGACGTAGGATTTGGAGACACCGGAAACAAAGTCCATGCCTTGGTTCATTGTGACTGATAATTTCTGGTTCGCTTGGGTGATTATATTGAATGTGCTTGCACCCTTGGTTCGGCAGAGATCAAAGCTGTGTAGTTTGCCCATGTACTGCGTCCTTGAGAGCTCGTCAGGTGGCAGGCTAGTGAACTGTTTCTAGCAAATTCTAGCTACCCTACTCCAGACTTTCATAGATGTTGCGTGATTGTGTGCCTCTCAAGGCCGAAACCGAGTGTTTTTCATGCTTACAGTATTAGGTGTTATTATAGGGAAACCCATATGGGCTCATATGTCTAGATGCACCCACTACTCAAAAAATATTTTTCAAAATGTCAAAAAAATTCAAAAAAAAAATTCGGATATACTAGATGATATTTTATGGTAGCAAAAAAAGTTTTGCCAAGAAAAGACATTTTTATGGGCTGTGCAAAAAAGATAAATCTAGGGTTTTCAAAATGACTTTGTACACGATTGTTTTTTGTCTTTTTTGCACAGGTCACAAAAATGTTTTTTTTACGAAACTTTTTGTGCTAACATAAATGTCATGATGTATGTCCGAAATTTTATTTGAAATTTTTTGACATTTTGAAAAAAAATGAAAAATATTTTACATAACGAGTGCATCCGCACCCGTGACCCAAAACGCCATGTCCTTATTATAGTCATATTCATATTAATTTGTACCTGACTCAAATATAGTGGACTATAACGCTGATAAATAACAATTCGGGTGGAGCTCCTTGCTTTCTAATGTCTGATGTACCTGCAGGCCACGGGTAGTGATGGAAGTCTCCGAATGACCTATTTTCTTTGCGTCATCTTTTATCAGTTGCAACCATTGTAGTCGATGATTTGAATGTTGTTCGCCTTTTGTACTCTTGTCGCTTTTCATTAGAAATATGTAACAATGGCCTTGTTAGGGTGTGTGCATGTTATTTCGATGTGATTCAAATTCATATAAAGATAGAGGCTAACTTCGAAGAGAAGCGGAGGCCCGTCGCCGGAGGATTGGGCCGTAGCATACCATCGTTGCCGAGTCGGACTGCAGCCGATTTAGGGTTTTACCACCATATATACATCTTGTAAGCCGTCGGTTGGGATAAGTCGCATGTTGTAAATCCCCGGCGTTTGTAACCTCACCCGATCATAGTGAAGATTTGCTGGCTGGTGCCCGTGGTTTTTTCTCTCCCATTGTTGGGAGGGTTTTCCACGTTAAATCTCGTGTCCCTATTGGTTTGATCTTCCGCTTTCTTCGTCGTTTTACTGCCTATCGTTTATAATAGTGCATTCGCTTAGTGCAGAGGATGAGACACCAAACACAATGTCATTTTTCAGAAATAAATGGTATTAAGTTAACTTGTTACAGAAATTGCCTCTTCTAATTTCCTGCTTGTACAATAGAATACATTGTGTAATTTATTTATTTCTCAACGTTTATAACCCACGTCCTCGGGAGTTTAGTTACATAGCATATATTTTCTGTAGAAGTGTTGATGCACGACTGAATGAATCTTTTTTTTTTGTGAGGACAGGACTGAATGAATCATGAGCGCATCTACCATTCATCCCTTCTTTACGGAGGTTGTGTATTGATGTAGAGGCCAGAGCTTCGCTCCCCTTTTCGAAAAAAAAGAGGTTGCATATATAAGAGAGCACTGGCAGATGGATGAACACGCGACTTGGTCAATGAGAGATCAAGGTCTAGGTAACTTTGGCATCTTCACGGAAACAGTGAGCATACTCTCATAAGAGTCCAACTCTCCAAATTATTTTCGACGATTTATGTGTCATGTGTAAATAGTAAGCCTGGAAGGCAACGGGAAGCAGACCGTGCGGACTCCACTTGTATGACTTACCGGTGCATTGGAAGAATTTTTGGATTACATTGGATCACATTTCTGTTCCACATTCCATCGGAAGGGTTATTGGTTCAATCATGTCACAGATGAATGGCTACATATATATAGGTAGTCCATACATTCGAATGCTATAGCTAGCTGATTACTGCTTGCCTTAGCCTTAGTATACATCACCAAAGCATTATTTCCATTTCTAGCATGTAATGGGTAACAACACACGATTATCTTCGGTGCTGAAAATTGCTTCCAAGTGTCTTAACATTTTCGTGGTATTTTGTGTAGTGGGGCTATCCGCCTCTCCGGGTGTTACTTCTTTTCGATAATGATGCTTGGCAAACAAAATGGACGATCTTTTAGATTATACTAGTGGAATTTAACGCGGCGTCACGCCGCGATTTTGTTAGTTTGTATTTTTTCATAAATTTGTAAGATAACTTTATAATTAAAGAATATGTATTCTGTGAGTATTTGTTAAATTTAAATTACTTCATAATTAGACGAAATTCACGTAGATTGTATGTAAATATTAGCCAATTTGAATTGTTTAAATATGTTTGTATTTTGGCATTAATAAGTACCATTTATTTTTTTGAACATGTCGATATGTTTTGGAGTATTTCTAATATTTTAGTGGTTTGAAATGTTTAATTACGCTTCTATTTTCTAAATGATATTTAATTTAAGTATGTAGTTAGTGGGGCTTGAAATGGTTAATTATGCTTCTATTTTTTAAATGATATTTAATTTAAATATGTAGTTAATGGTAATGTATATTTTTTGGATTCGAGTTAACAATTTGGGAAAGTTTACTTATATTGCATCGAAATATTGACCATTCTGAATTGTTTAATTTTGTTTGTGTTTTGCCGTACGTAGGTAGTGTTGATATTTTATGAGCATTTTTTTATAGTTTAAAGAATATCCAAATTTTTGGCAAATTGAAGTGTTTAAATATGTTTCTAAGTTGCCATAATTTTTTTTACCGTAATTAGAGAAAATGTATTTGAATTATCTTCGAACATTTGTTAATTTTAAAGTTTTTAGGCAACTTAGTGTGGCGGCACAGCGCACCCGTCGGGATTGAAAATGTTTAAATTTGTTGTAATTTGTCGTTTAGGGTATATTGAAATACTTAGCAAAAATTGCATTGCTCAGAAATGTTTGTATTTTTTCATAAATTTGTAAGATAACTCCATAATCAGAGAATATGTATTTTGTGAGCATTTATTAATTTCAAATCCATAGTTAGATGAAGTCTACTTAGATTGTATACAAATATTAGGCAATCTGAATTGTTTAAATATGTTTGTATTTTGGTATTAATTGGTATCATTTATTTCTCGGAGCATGTTGATATGTTTTGAAGTATCTCCAAAGTGTTCAAATATGTTTTTATTTTTCCAAATAACATTTAATTTAAGTACGCAGTTAGTGGTAATGCATTTTTTTTTCGAGTTTACAATTCAGGGAAGTTTGGATTTTTTTCTTTAGTGAGAAAATAGAAGAATTATTTGGAAAATTAACCCAATAAAATTTAAACAAAATGAACATTTCGTAGTTCATGTGGGAAGTTCGAAAAATTCTTAATTTTAAAAATTTGTTAGTTTCACTTTAGTGTACAATGGATGTTCGGTGCATTTTTTGTGTGGAAATTTCAAAAATTTCATAAATTTGAAATTTGTAGGACGTCGTGCTGGCTGTAGTGGTTTGGAGATGCTATGTATCTGTCTGCGCAATTTGAATCGAGTCACTGCAGCAAAACCCGTTCAGGAAAAGAAAATTGGAGAGACATGTATGGAATGTATTTGAAACTTTCGTGAATATTGTTTAATAGTTTTGGGGAAATAATATTTTCATGTTGTTGAATATTTCTTGGGGTAAAATACTTGTTGCGGAATTTTTGTTGGGAAAAATTTAGGAGAAGATTGTTTGAATTCTATTTTGAAAATTATTAGAAATATTGAATGTTTGTTGCGAAATAATTGTTTTGTGCTATTAAATGGATTTTTTGTTTGTGCTATTAAAAATGTAGATATCGTTGAAATAAATCAAACAGAGTTGCAGTTACGTTTTTGAAATTTTGACTGTAAATATCGTTGAAATAAAATACTTTTCTAGAGCCATGAATTTGTCTCGGAAAAATTGTTCTAGGGTTATATGCAATTTTTGTAAAGTTTGTTGACAAATTGCGATATGTTTTTTAGAGGACCTAATGAGAGATTACGCTTATTTATTTTGTGTGGGTGCATGGAATTTGTGTGAATTATTTACTTTGTTTGTTGCAACTTTTGTACATGATCAGTCTCTGAATTTGTAAAAAAATTGTTTGTTTCGTTGTCTTGAATGAACATTTTTAAAATTTGGCAAACATGCATGAATTTGATATAAATGGACAGATTACATTTTCTATGCACATTTTGGTATGTTAATTATTATTTTTCTGATTTGAAATGAATTAGTTATGAATTTTTAAAGTTTGAACAAAAATCTGGAAGTTTAGGAAAAAAATTAAATTCTGTTAACTGGGCTCACTTACCGATTTTAAAATGTCCAAAAATGTTTGTATTGTGCAACAAATAATTAGAATTCATTTTTCTGATCATTTTGATATATTTTGCATATTTTTCTGGTAGGTAGATTTTGAACTATTGATTTTGCAGTATTATTTATTTTCTGCAAATTGAAATGTTAAAATTGAAATTACATTTAGATTATGTGGATGTATTGTAGAGTGTATCCTTTTTTTGTAGCAAGTTGAAATGTTTAGTTGTTTTGAATTTCTTTTTTTGTGAGCATTTTGATATATTTTAGTGTAGTTATAAATGTTTTAGCAAGTTGAAATGAAACCATGCTGGTAATTCTTAAGAGTTTTCTTTTTAATTTTATATTTAGCAACTTGAAAATTTTAAATTTCTTGTTTTTTTTTCCCGAATATTTTGATATAGTTTACCGTTTTCAAAATATTTTTTATATGTAGTAGTATTTAGCAAATTGCTTTGATGTGTTCTGATGTATTTTAAAATATTTGACAAATTGGAATGTTTAAATAATTCAAGTGGTCCCACATGTTAGTAGTTTAGCATTTTTTTAAAAGAAAATTATGGGAAAAAAAAGAAAAAAAAACTGACATGGTACTTTATGAGCGCGAGAAAGAAATGTCGGTTTTTTTTGTAAAAGTGAAAATGAAGGAAAATGAATGACAAAATTGTTTGGAAATTCTTATTGTTTTGCAAATTTTGATATATCATTTGACTTATTTTGAATTACGGTTTGGAAGATATGAATTTAACAAATATTAGATTTTTTTGTGTAATTATTATTTAAGTACTGACAGCTGGGACCCGCATGTCAGGAAGGTTAATAATTTTCAAAAAAATTACGAAAAGGATCAGAGGCTGACTGGTGGGGCCCGTGCTGACGTCACTCGACGACGTCAGCAATGGCCACCGTCTTCGTCTTCCCCGTGCGGCGACGTCGGCCGTGGCGCCGTGGACTGAGGGCGAGAGGGGCAGCGCGGGATAGCTCGTTCGACGCGGCGCTTCGCAAGCAACCAAACTGTGGCGACGATGGGCAAGGCGAGGTCGGGTTGGCGGTGAATCGATGTGCGACGGCGGCGTACGGGCATGGGGAAGATGACCTCGCCGCGAGCGCATCCGAGCTCCCCAAGTTTCGATTTTCGGTGAAGATAGAGAAGGAGGCGAGGGCGTTCTGTGGGGGATCTTCGATCTGAACGGGAGGGCGAGCAACGGCGGCGCGACGCGTCGGCGGCGCCGGCGGCGACCGGCCCGCGCGTGAGAGAGAAGTGACGGGGGCGATTCTGTGGCTTTTACAAAAAAGATCTTGGCGTTTCATGTAATTACAAAGAGGTCCATCCTTTCGAGGAGATGTGTTCTGCGAGGTTCAATTGGTAATTTTCTGAAACTCCGAGGACTTTTTTGCAAAAAACCGACGGACACTGTTCAACACTGTAGCAGTGAACAGTGCTTACTATTGCTCGCAACAGTGCTCGGCCGCGGAGAGGCCGCGATTTGCGCCAGCTTTTATATAGTTAGTAATAATTCACATTTCCGTTCCACATTCACATGACTAAATATGTCTCTAAGCACGTGCGATCTTTCTGGAAGGAACACGCTTCTCATCAACAACGTGTGTGTGATTGCCTCCCTTATCGCAGATGTTTTTATTCGCAGAAACGTGTGTGGTGGCCTCCAAGATCGCACACGGTTTGTGAACCTTGTGGGATTTACCACTCCGACGGTAACCTCCATGCGATGATTCAATAAATCGTGTGCGATGGATGATTTTGAATCTAAACAGTGACATGTCCATGTTCATTTCAATGCAAGAAATGTTCGTCAACATGCACATTGCACGATGGTGCATACCAGTGAAAAGCACACCCCAAGTAGCTTAGCGGGAGACTTTCTCCGAGCAAGATGGCATGTTAATCTGTCCAAGGTTTTGGTTACTGTTTTGAAAAAAAAATCTCGGAGGGGGGCGAGATTTCCGGTAAGCACGGTAACCGGAAAATTACCGGCGGTTACCGGACAAAATTCTCGCTCAAAATTTGAAATTCAAACTTAAAACGATAAAAAATTTAAAACAGATTTTGGGAGGAAGAATTTGTCCCAAATTTAAACTGTCCGGGATTTTGGGCCGAGAAATCCGGTTACCGGCCGGTAACCACGGTAATTCGACCGGTAACCAAATTCCCTGAATCTGTCATAAATATAGACTCAATGATAGGTGGAGACGAGGAGTGCCGGGGATGGAATAATCGATTCACAGTGTGAGTCATGTGGCCAACAAACCAGTACATCAATCCACCCTCAAAGGCAGCAGAATAAAACAACCGATACCAAAGGTTCAAGACATTGAGAAGTTCATTCGAGTTTTTCCAGGAGTGATGGACAGTCGTCTTTCATGCAATCTGATGCTATCAGCTAGAGACCCATGAAACGAAGATGACGATTTCTTTCCTGGAAGGGGAGATTTTAGGGCTGGGAGACATAGGAAATCTAGTAAGTGCTAATCTTCCTAGGAATTCTAGGCGCAGGGGCTAACGAACGAGATGTACCAGCAAACCTTTGTGGCATGGAATTACCTGGCATCTTACAGGCTCCACAGCTGCATGCAAGACTGCCACAACCTGGAACTAGTCCATCGCTGTTGACGAACCAAAAGGTGCTAGCTCTACCGGGTCATACAGAGGAGCAGAGTAGCATGCCACACTGGTATGGAAAATGGTACTACGTGGGAAGTGCATTTTAACAGTACAGACGTTATAGTGAGCAAAATTCAGCCTGACTTGTGGCTTTGGTGCACTCACATGGCTAGGGGTCCTCATCGGAAAGCTTTCGTCTCTCTCACCTTGCTTGTGGCTTGGGAAATTTGGAATGAAGGAAATGCCCGTGTTTTCCGAAATAAATTCACCCCTGCTTTCATCATCCTCGACAAGATCAAGAAGGAGTTGCGGCTTTGGTTGATAGGAAATTATGCCGGGAGAATAGGCTTTCGGGTGGGGTGTTGGTGTCAGTGTTATGTTCTTCCACACTTTGTAATCTTCTTTGTATCAAACTCCTCACTTACTTAATTGAATGGGGGCAAACCTTTTGCCCCGTTTCAAAAATAAATAAATCAGTGTGACGTATGCTCCACATTCTCACCTACCGAGCGAGCTGGCCCAACGGAAACGGACGGCTCAGCCATTCCTCCTGTGCCTGGCTCAGAGGCGCTTTAAGCACCGTGCCATGAAGGTCCAACTACAAGTACAAGTGTCCAATGTTTTATTATTTTTCCTCGAGCCGGTCTGGTTGGGCTTGGCGCAGCCTACCAAACATGCTCCAAGACGGAAGCCACCACACGCCACAGTGTACCCATCTGCTCCAACAAGCTCGGTATATGGTCGTGCGGGAATTTGATGGCCTATTGTCTCAGCTAAATAATATAATCATATTTCGATTATGTTGTGTTGTGTTTGTGTCAAATATTGTGTACGTGTTGGGTTAGGTTTGGACTTGGAGTTGTATTAGGTGTGGTCAGATACGAGTAGTGTTCGAGTCGAACTCTTGTAACCTGGGCCTCCCATATAATGAGGGGAGCACCACACGTGTAACCTATGACAACTTGATAGCAACAGGCACGCAGGGGGAGCCGGCGGCTTGTGCCGGCGCCTAGGGCGGCCAGGGTTGCGGTATCAATGGGGAGGAGCGCCCGTAGTCATGCCCCGCAGATGTAGGCGAGTTCGCCGAACTGCGTTAACAAATCTCGGTGTCGTCATCATGCTGTGGATTGCTTGTTTCTCGGTAGATCAACTGGGCGCCTACGACGATAACAATTGGTATCAGAGTCAGGTTGAAGGCAGCGGGATTGTTGATCTAGAGGGAGCCGAATAAATTGATCAGCATCGGACGCGGAAGTTATTGTTGGTCATGCGACAAGGAGAACGACAGGCGTGATGCAGTGATCAAGGTTTTCTTTTGGCGAGATAGAAGCAATCGGAAGCTCTCATGGCAGATTGGATCGGGTGCTGCGGTGCTGACGGACGGTCAACTCGGCGAGATCGGACGATCGGAAGCAGAGGGACGTGTGCCGTACGCGAGATGGCAAGCCATCGCTGGAGTCCGCCCAAACAGGAAACCGATCCAGCACGAGGGACGCGCACGCGGAGGGCAGCCTATAGGCAGGGCCACAGGCGTGCATGGCACGTTGGGCCATTGGCAGCTACGCATGCACGCACCAGGTTGCAGGCAGCAGAGCTAAGCACATCGGTGCTGTATGTGCTGCTGGAACTTGGAAGCGATCAAACCATGTACGAGATTTGTTGAGAAAAAAAAGGTGATCTGCACCATGGTATTCCGTGCATGGACGTGGCAACATGGTAAGGGAAAAGGAGCATTGGGAAGCTATGAGGCACATGTTAGGTGCACTTGGAAAGCTACCAGGAAGCAATTTCTTTTCAATTTGTTGCTTAATTTGCACGGGTTTTACCGGATGGTTAACAGGTTGGCGATGTGCGTATAAGGCTGGGAGCAGTCTGGAGTACGTCGTGGAGAATTATGTACCAAATGGCGTCGATCAATGCACGTTGGTGCTGGATGATGTGATGCGAGGTGGAGCATGATTGCAGTCGGATACGTTCGGCTGGGTCGGACTGGACAGTCTGACAGATCGACGGGAGGTCGGTCGGACAGAAGACGGTGAAGATCGGCGACAACGACGTAGGAGCGTGAGGGCTGATGGTGTCCGAATTCTGTGGCGGGGAAACACGTGGCGCATGGTTATGCGTGCTTCGACATGCGATGACGCGGGGTTGATTCAAGATGGTGCGCATATGAGATCTTGAGGTCGACGGGGCGTGGGGTAGATTGATCATCTACCAAGGAGTCATGTTGAAGGTGGAGCTGGAGTCTCTGGCGGAGATTTCACTCGACTGATGGAGGGGCTACGGCGTAAGCTAGCGGAGAGTCGAATCCTAATCAGCGGGAAGGCGAGAGGCGCGTGGCCTGGACTGGAGCTCAGGGTCTGGAGAGATGCGTGGAACTCGGCATCGGTCGGGTATGACTGATGGTTGTCTGCAGTGGGGCCTGAGGTGGTGTGGGTTAGCGACCCGGTAGATCTTGGCCAAGATTGCAGATGCTCGACGCGGTAGTAGCGGCGAGGCGTGCGGTAAGCATGGGACACAGCGACAGACCAGGGCACTGCCGGTCAGACATGTGGTCAGACATGAGTGCAAGAGGTGCTGAAGCAGTGTTGGCGAGTATCGGATTCAAGTTGGTGACTGGGTCTATGGAGATTGATGCATCAGGTGATAGACAAGAGTCTGCCATAGGGAATCTGAGAAAGTGTTGGAGAGTCTGAAATGTCGGAAGCGTGGAGAGTACATGGCCGTATATTCTGTGATGTTCAGTGCACATGGCAAAGTGCGGATGACTAGATACAGAAGGAGGCAGAGTGCTATAGTTGTGGGACATGTAGAAGACTATTCACGATGAGACGACTGTGAATTTGACTCAGGGTGACTAAAAGGCGACGGTGAAGTTTCTTCAAGTTGAAAGCATTTTTTACGCAGACCACTGGTCGGTGTGTGATGGTGTTGAACGGGAAGAAGGGACTACAATTGCAGGTGGAGTCACGTGGAGTCTGGGAGTAGCAGCGAAACTCATGGAAGACAACTCAAGTCGGGAGTACATGGAGGTTTGACACATTGACGAATTCATGGTGGTGGACAATATTCGCCAAGGTGGAGTTTGTTGTGTTTGTGTCAAATATTGTGTACGTGTTGGGTTAGGTTTGGACTTGGAGTTGTATTAGGTGTGGTTAGGTACGAGTAGTGTTCGAGTCGAACTCTTGTAACCTGGGCCTCCCATATAATGAGGGGAGCACCACACGTGTAACCTATGACAACTTGATGGCAACAGGCACGCAGGGGGAGCCGGCGGCTTGTGCCGGCGCCTAGGGCGGCCAGGGTTGCGGTATCAATGGGGAGGAGCGCCCGTAGTCATGCCCCGCAGATGTAGGCGAGTTCGCCGAACTGCGTTAACAAATCTCGGTGTCGTCATCATGCTGTGGATTGCTTGTTTCTCGGTAGATCAACTGGGCGCCTACGACGATAACATGTTGTCCAATTGGTTAATCTTACCATCAACTCGTATTGGTGTTTTTCACGAATGTACCAATGAGCCAATTCAACTCAAACCCTATATCAGAACACAAACTTATGGTCCATATTTTTGTTTGATAATTTAGAATAATCCAACATAAATCCTAACTGCGAAATTTTCCATAGCAAGAAAATAGAGCATGGGAAATTGATCGTACGTTTTTAATAGAAGTGTAAGTATAAATTAGTCATTGATAGTATTTTCATCGCTCGTACATAGTATTTTCAAGCTGTAGGGTAACCATTAAAACAATCATCATATGGCATGCATTCATCTTCCTCATACTTGGTTCTAGAGAGCTTCCTTCAAGTGCAACCCTAAACCAACGGTCCAGAATTTCTCATAATTCTGTTGAGACGCCCATCAATTAGCAGCAATATGGATTAAGAAGAGATATCCATGTGATTACGGATGCGAAAATAACCATGTTATTCAAAAGTTTGTTTTGTTCATCATTTTTGTTTTCCACTGAAATTGTGCTTCTATTATTTCTAATAAAGTAATCATCAAATTAAAGAAGATAAATGTTGCAAAACTAATACAGTAATATAGTCATCAGCCGATCTATTAACGATGGAAATTGGAGATTGCTTTACCCAATTTGTTTCAAGCATACAAGTTTGTCTAAAAACTTATAAGAACAACCAATAAAACAAATATAAAATAGCAATCTGGAACAAAACGATGGATAACTACATGGCGATGGAGAATCCAAAACAAATCAGTATGAGGCATGGAAATTGAGCATGCTACACTAAATGAAAACGAACAGGAATAAACAACAAACAGAGTGAAACGTTGATAGACAAACAGGCATACATGGTCGGAAGACATTTACACAAACACATACCAGGCGCATCAGCACGCTCCCCTTATGCCCAGTTCAAACAAAGCAAGTCCTACCTGCAATAAACACAACAGTGGTAGGGGCAAAACAAATATACAAGTTCTCTGTCTAAGGAAATTCGACGATAACAGAATTAGGATGATGAAAAAGATCAGGCGGGGAAACCCTATGCAAGGACTGTGGCCGTGAGAAGTTTACCGGATGAGATAGATGAAGCAAGAACATAGAGGAGCAAAATATACTCCGTAGCAGAATGTAAGCTTACGGGACATCATGAATTGAACCACGCAAAATATGTGAATCTCGAGCAAAATTAAGCACCACATTAGTGTGGGCTCAAATTCGGCAATAGTCCACATGGACAAGTTTGGTCCTGTGTCGTCTTTCCATCTTTGTGATCGATCATCTCGCGAAAAATTTGGAGTGGGGAGAGTAAGAACAAAAGCAATATGGGTAGCACCAAGGGAAGTCGATAACAATTGTCTCCACCCTTTCTGTCACCACTCTATTGGGTGTATCTGAGGGGTTTTGTTTTGTAATTGTGGGCAATTAGACATTGTTCATAGCCATGTACAAACGAGTCACATGTATGGCGAGTTGGGGGTCGGGTTTTTCTTTCTGGTCGACAAAACTAATGGTGGGTACCGGTATTACTGGTTACCGTACATACCGGTAATACCATCCAAAATACCGCCCAAGGTTTTTTAAACAAAATATGGTAGAAATTCGTTGAATTTGAGCAATTAATGTAAAAAAGGGTAAAATACCGGCCAATATTTGTATCTACTGGTTGGAAAGGAAGAACCGGTGTAAGTGGAGGTTAAATTAAAAATTATCTTCTTCTTAGTGAGCAGTCTCATGTGGTTTATCAAGAAAGATTAGCTATAGAGACTCAGTTAAGAGGCAACTCTCTTTAGGATTATCCCAGAAGTATTGTTGCTAACCATGTACTAACAAGTCACATGTATGGCAGTTGATGAACACGGGATGTTCTATGATGGTCGACGGTTATATGCTTGTTATGTGGCCAGGTGGATGGAAGGCGGCTAGCACCCATTGTTTTGTTGTTTCTCTTTTGAGGAGTATTTGCATGCCATGTAAGTGGAGGTGTTTGTATAAAATTTATTTATTTTTGCTGAATAAACTCTCGCTAGGGTTGGCACATGTTTGTAACTTTCATGCTTCCTTGATAATTTGCATGGTTCTCGTAGCCAAAGTGTTCAAATTAGCTTTCGTTCCCAACATTTGGCACCTTAGAGATCTTGCTGAATTCTTAAGTTACTCGGTCCGATTCATTTTTTTCCACTTTGATTTATCTGCATCCATTATGATATTATTTAAGAACTCATAATGTGATTTATATCTTTAAGAATCCACACGGTAGAATGCATAATGGAACTATAAGCTGGCGGACAAATATCATAGAGTGGTAATTGGGAGGGGGTTTGGCACTTTGGCCTTATTGCCTCTAAAACAGGGGCACCGCGCTAGTATTAGCTTGTACATATTTGTTTCATTGAATTTTGGTGCTCTCGCAATGGTATTCTACATAGAAAAAAACAATACAAACTTACTTGAGTGCAACAATGTGCAGTCCGTGAATTCTAATATCAATACATTGTCTAGTAAAGGTGACAATGTCTTCAATTTGCGGCAGAAATTGGTTGTTTGGCTTGCTACCATGTGAATAAACCAAACCTCACGTGTCTCAGCGACCAGACTCGGCTCTTTGAATAGGCTTGGAGCTTGTCATGCATAAGTTTGGTTGGTTACCAACATAACATCATTTTTTAAGGATTTTTTACGTACCCTCGAGTCCCACGTCGATGCCTTAAAGTAGGCACAATGATGGAACTGCCAGTGCCACAATGTGAATGCATGTGCTCCTTCAGGAGTGGTCGATCATGAATGAGGCTGCACGATTGCACGAAATAAAACACGTCAGCGACTATGGCTTTAAGACTCATCTGAGAGCCAGCCCAATGCTCCTGAAATGTGCAAGTGCAATGGGTGGCGCTCTTGGGGTAGGAGATAGTGTGCCGCTCGAGCAAAGTGAAAGTTGCAAGCTAGGGTGGACGACGAATGTTCACATCATGTTTTGCTATGCACATGTGGTGTAGTACTGGTGTCAATGTAGTCTTGGAAGGTATCAGGAATTAAGCCGTGCCGACATGTGAGGTATGCTAGCCACTCGGAACAGGCCTTCTTCGGAAAACATCGAAAACAGTGCTCAATCACAGATTCAGTGGATGTATGTGCAATCGTGTGTGTGTGCATGTGAGCCAATTGTTTCCGACATAGAAAAAAGAAGTATATTCTTTTATTAGATGTTCATTTGAATGTTACATAATGTACATACGCTTCTACGAAATTGTGACCCAAATTCCAAAGTTTTTTTCATTTCCCGTGGGCAAGCAAATGGCGAAGGCAAAACTAGATCAAGAACGCTTGAAGGATATGACTAACGAAAAAAAAGATGGTCAGTTAGATCTAGATCAATTGTGATCCAACACAAAACAGTCGCCTGATTTGTAGCAGTCCCAAAGAAATGGGAGAAGTGGAGCAGTGAATTTCTGTCCCACCAAAACAATTCCAAACTTTTTATTACTGAACTAATGGATCAACCTAAGCACAGCATTACTGGTTTCAGCGTACATTTGATTCCACAAACTGGCATGTGCAAAAGCAATTGAGACAGAAGATGCAAACTCGCTAACCAGAGGACGCTTGTGGCGCATATTCCATACCGAGTGATCCTTCCTTCCCAGCCAAGACACAACAATCAAGCCATACAATATTATGCTACCATGTATGATTAATAGATGTCTTATAAGAACAAAGGTAAGGGGTTCCTGGAAGGGACCACATCAGTGCTCCAGGTGGAAGACCACATTCAGTTAAACGTTGCAGTTTGCTTGAATCGAGCTTCTTGTACGTCGGTGCCTTTTAGGTGTCGCATCCAGAACCCAACCAGTTAACACAACGTCTTCATTGAGGAACAAAGCAACAATAGTCGTCAACTGCACTGACATAAGTAAATTTACTCTTGTTGGAAAGTTAACATGGATATCAATTAAGCCAGCATGTACCTATTTTGTACTGTATAAAGATCCAGGAAATTTACAATCGTGTAAGCAATAATACTCTTTTTCTATTATTTTAAAAATTAATTCTAACTATGAATATGTAGCAAATGATTTTGTCTCAGGCTTGGCGCAGAAAATGGTTCACACAAAAAAATCTGCACTACCTATCAAGTTGATGAGCAATGCACACTACACAGTGTGAATGTGCAGTGTGCATTCTAGGAAAGAAATGTGGAAAATATTAAATGGTTTAAAACGGAATTTACAGCCAAACATGAATGGTTTCTCCTTTGTGTTAAGGGCATGTACAATGGTGATATATTCCATTTCGAAAAAAATGGTGATATATTAGCAATCCCATGTAGCACGGTTGGTGAGTTGGATGAGAGAGAAACGAAAAAACAACTTTGTCTTATTCTTACTCCCTCTGTTTTTTAATATAAGATGTTTTAGCATTTGTCCACATTCACATATATCTAGATGTATGTAGACATATTTTAGTGTGTATGTGCACTCATATTAGTATGCATGTAGACAACATGTTGGATAGCTAAAACGTCTTATATTTATGCACGGAGGGAGTAGTAAGGAAGATAAGACATTGACCTCCATTGTAAGTGATATCTTCTCTTAGTGTCACACTTTTAGTTTCATTTTCATGGTGTCATGCATAGTTCGGATCATGAAACATTAATTCTATGATACAACAATAAGAGGGTAACTCATTGTATACCATGTTTTTAATCTTCTCTAAATGACATGCTACCAGCAAGGCAAAGACATTGTATAATGCAGCCTTAAGTACAAGCATGAGAGGAATACACTTGTATAAAATCGATGGGTATATCCATTATTCACTTCACAACCAAATAGTTTGGCACTTGAAGATTTACCGCCCATAAGGTCCAGGCCTAGTATATATATTTATGTCAGTGTGAATTTAGGTGGTAAATGATAAAGTGTCATTCCTTGAAGATTTCTTATGTGCACTCGAGTTGCAAAATCGATAACTTGAATGTAGCCATAGTAATTCATCTGCCAGTACCACCATGTGAGTGCATGTGCCTTTTAGGTTGATTGATCATGAATGAGGCTGCATGGTTGCAGCAAAAACACGACAACAACTATAGCTTTATAAGAGGCAGTTGAGCGCGTGTGATAATCCTGAAATGTGTGAGCCCAACAGGTGGAGCTCAGGGATAGAAGATAATGTGTCGCCGGACCAAAGCGAAAGTTGGAAGCTAGAGAAGCCGATGAATCTTCAAAACATCGTTTGCCACTTGCCATACACATGTGGTGTACGGATGTGTATATAGTCTTGGAAGGTATCGGGAATTCCATCGTGCCAAGCGCCCCTACGCGGACCTTCTTCTGAGTTCTATCTACGACAACTACAATGCTGATTATGAGTCCCTAGGCAGATTGAGAGTAAAGAGAACTATTTTCTCCTTATCACTTTTTTAGGCGTCTAGTTGTTTTGAAGCCACGTCCTATCTGACCGGGTGTCTCTGTCCCAACTTTCATGCGCACCACGCAAAGGTTGTCTCGATGCTACAAGAAGAGGCCAATTAGGATCAAGCAGGCTTGACGATGATGACTAAAGAAGTAAAGCAGATTGGTTGTTAGATCTCGATCGACTGTGATCTAAATCAAAAACAGTCTCCTCATTTGTTAAAGTCTCGTAGAAAAGAGAGAACTGGACTTTTTTTATAAAGGAAATATATTAATATCAAGATTATATCAAATATGTAGTACTCTACAATAACATAATGTGTAGAGCACAGAAAATACACACTCGAGCGAACTCTCATTTCCTCTCTTCCTCTCTCTCTCTTCTCCACAGTAACTTGAGAGTCTCCTGTGTGACTGTGTCTGCCCGGGCCGAACCGAAGCCGTCCTCGCCGGTGCCGCCGGTCGGAGATGGCTAAGGGGAAGCACCGGGTGTGGTAGTGTACATACTAGGTGTTGTAGTTGTCCCTCAGTGGCGTGTGGGAGTAGGTTGCTTGATCTTGGTCGGATCTGGCACATCTTGGAGAAGGTCATCGCTGCTGCGTTGCTCCAGTGGCAAGAGCAGAGGCAGGCGGCGGTGCTGGAACCAAGGATCTCCGACAATAAGACCATGGTCTGGAGCTTGTCTGCTCTGACGCTGTGGCGCAGCGTCGGGTGGCTACTGCCGGCTGTCCTCGTCAAGCTTCCGTGGAGGAAGATGGAGATGGGGATCCGCGCGGCAAGTTCCTCAATTAAGCGTCTGGGCTTTAGGAGCCACCTTCTGATGCAGGTGCTACATGCCGTGGAACCTCTCCTGGCCGGCCGTGGAGGCGAGGAGGAGAGGCGATGTGGCGAGATGCGCGGCTCTGCAGTGCCTCTCCTGGCCGGCCGTGGCGGCGAGGGGGAGGAGCGAGGCGGTGCGTCGTCTCTAGCCCCTGCTTCTGGAAGATGGTGTTATCCTTGGCGTCGGTTTGTTCTGGTGTCTACTCGAGCTGTCTGCCATGGAGGTGGACGGCGAAGAGCGGCCACTGGCTCCGGCGTTAGAAGTCAATGCTGCGGCTATCCCGGCGATGAGGTGGACGCATCACCGGAGTGCAAGATCTTGGCGCTTCCTGGAGTTCCACGGTGGAGTTCCCCGGCGTCAGGTACCAAGCGCCGCTTCTTTATGTTGGCGTCCCCTATTTGGTGGTGGTGGAGGTGGTTTGCTTCGGTGGCTTTGCTCCGGCCGGCCGTGGAGGCGAGGGGAGTGGCTGCCTGGAGTTTGGGAGATGATGATGGCGGGCCTAGACGTTGCTGCGTCGGCGGGAAGATGGGCGGTTTGGGGGAGGTGGTGCTATGGCCGTATGCGTTCATCGAGCTAGGTCTCCGTCGCGCGGCGGCGGGCGATTCTGCGGCTGTCTACAACATGTGGAGGTGCTCTCTTCCCCAGGATTGGTGGTACGGCGGCTCCGGCGGCGGCTAGGAGTTTGGGGTGCGGCGGCGGATCCGATCGTGATCTCTTCAGGCGGCTTAGGGTGCTTTGTGCATTTTTACAGGGTCTTGTTGTAATTTCTGGGTTTCGGGACCTGTTTGTAAGATGTACTAAGCCTCCTGATATATGTGTCGGATCCTTTTTTCAAAAAAACATAATGTGTAGAGCGAGCAAGTCTAGTTATTACAGACGCACGGCAAAAAAAAGAAACCTCGTCGAAACAAATGGTGGTGACACCTCTATTCTGAAAAATGTTCTCCAAAACGATGCCTCCGACCAGAATGGTAACATTTCACATGTCGTCGTCGTCCGGTCTAACCGGCCTGGTCAGATCATGTGTTTTCACCTTGGAGAAGGTTCAATCTCTAGAGAAAGCCTTGAACACAGAAATGACTAGGGAGTCGTCATTGCCACGGACGACCACTGAAGGTCGGAGCTAGGGTTTCACCCCGAAAACTGAGACGCAGAGCTCTAAGACCACCGCAAAGAACGAAGTATGCCGTGTCGCCGCCCCACTCGCTGAGAACACTACTGCAAAACACCGATCGTCTGACACACATATTTCTCCCGATCCGCTAGAGTACACCCTGAAATCTTCTTCGACTATCGTCTCGACATGAGCACGCGATAAGAAACCTCCACAGCCTATCCGATCTTCTTCAAACACGACCACCTTGATCCCCCCCCCCCCCCTGAACACCTAGATAATCATGGCAATGAAGGTGCCAAGGTGGACCCAAGGTGGATGGAGGTCGCCATATGCCATAGGAAAATGGATCTTCACGTTGCCATCGACGACGATGGGACAATGAGCCGCACTCCCGTGACGAAGGCAGAGACGCCGAACGATCCCAACACTATGCCTACCACAGACGTCGATTTGGTGCATGTAGATACAACCATGCACGCACACCTCCTAGGCGAGTTGTCGTATGCGTGCCCGGCTGTAGCAGCCTGTGTGGGGATGCGGTGTCGCACGATTGGCGCAAGGAACCTGCCGTGGGAGGTGCTCTGTGGCTACACCGGGATCACACCTCCCGATCTATTCCATTGCCCACCAGTAGGGGATGCACATGGCGGCGGGTAGGGCCAAGAAAAACGCCTAGAGAACGGCTTTATGGGGGGCACCCCACCTCCACCGCCGGCCTCCTCCGGCGATGTCAGGGCGGAAGGGAAGGAGGAGAGGTGAGCCTTTGGGGGGGGAGGCCTGCAGAGTCGCTCCGAGAGGCAACCTGGGAGGTTAGGGCTTTTTGTCTCATGGTTTAAGCCATATTCACTACAAGAGAACATGTTTTTAGAGGCACTTCGAAATGCCACTAAAAATCCCCAAAGTGCCTCTAAGTATTTTTGGAGGCACTTTAAAAACGTTGCATTTAAACGTGTTGCTAAAAATCATAGAGGCATTTGAAGGAAAATGCCACTATAAATGAGTATTTTTAGAGGCAATTCCAGAAATGCCTCTATATTTTTTAGGGGCACTGTTTTTCAAATGCCTCTAACTATTTTTAGAGGCAATTCCAGAAATGCCTCTATATTTTTTAGGGGCACTGTTTTTCAAATGCCTCTAATGAATTTCACTGTAAAAAGTAGTTGCATAGCAGAACATACATTCCGGAATTCATAACATACATTCAGGAATTCAATATTCTTGTAATTGCGTTCATAACATATTCTTCAGAAAGTTGACAGGAAACATTACTATTCTTCATATACATACATTCAGGAATCATCTACTCCAAACTGATAGAAATATCATCATTTGTAAGCAGAAATGCCTCGACAGAAATCAAACTCTAAACTGACATAAATACATTCATAACACATTTTTCCAAACTCCAAACTGACAGAAATTGAACTAGCATCTACTTCCCAGATGGCTTCTTTGATTTACCACTTGTTCTCCAAGGCTGCTGCACCACTGTAGATTCAGCATCTGACTCTTCCACCAACTGATACATAGACAATGTATTAGTAGTAAGCTATCATATTAGCACAGTAGAAAGATACATAGACAAAAACAGAGTACCAAGACAATGATGCAATGGACAGGATACCAAGACAATGATGCAATGATGCAATGGACATAGTACCAAGACAAAAACAGAGTACCAAGACTTATAAGTCAGATACCAGAAATTGCACTATGGAATGATGTCAAGTTTGGGATTACTCACATTTTTCCTTGGCCAAGGGATACACTGGGCTGTAGCACTAGCCAAGCATGTAATTCTTCCTTGTGAACATGATAATATAGTGGTATCCTTGAGTACAATGTTAACCAACACCTCGATGAAGCCTGACTCTTCATCTGTATTTTGTATTGTCCCATATGCCACCACCTGTAGACTGTTTGGAGATGTTAAGCCTACCTCCATTCCTTTCTTCAAACTAACCTTCTTCTGTCCTGATCTTGCTGCAATATGCTCAGCGACCTTCTCTAACTTCACTTTCTTCAGCTTTGCTTGGACATGTGCTTCACTTTGCTGCGACCTTGGAGCTTTCAGCTTTGCTTGGACATGTGCTTCAATTTGCTGCGACCTTGGAGCTTTCATCATCTTATTGGATTTTCCATCTGACATATGCTGCTCAACTTTCTTCTTGGCCTTTTTCTGTTTAGAATGTTGAGTCTCAGAGTCTTGACATTTTGAATTAACTACAGGAGTCCTCTCTTCTTCTCTTTCCCTCTTGTTCCTTTTGTTTCTGTAATGTTGGTCATCAGGTTGCTGAGTCTCAGAGTCTTCAAACTGTGAATTAACTACAGGAGTCCTCTTGTTCCTTGTGTTTGCATAAATGGTGAAGCATGGTTTATACTTTTGCATCTCCGTATCTGCTTTCTGTTGCAGAGGGTCGCATGCCTTCTCTATTTGCTCTGCAACAGTAGCTTGGTGATGTAGGGTTACTTCTGGATTATGTGGTTCTTCTATCTGACCTTGCTGTTCATGTCTCTGCATGACTTTTGCTTTTACTTGTTGCTTTGGTGCTACTTCTCTCTGATCATGCTGTTTATTTCCTTGTGGATTATGTGGTACTTCTATCTGACCTTGTTGTTGATGGCTCTGCATGACTCCTGCCTTTACTTTTTGCTTAGGAGGTACTTCTATCCGACCTTGTTGTTCATGGCTCTGCATGACTCCTGCCCTTCCTTTTTGCTTAGGAGGTACGTCTTTCTGTGAATGTTGTGGCTGATTCCGAGTGACACCTGTCTTTCCAAGTTGTTCTGGAGGTACTTCTTTGTGAACATGCTCCTGATGATTCCAACTGACCCTTGAGTTCAACTATAGCTGTTGTAGGTGCTCCTCTTTCTGACTGAAACCAGAGTTCTCTTCTTTCTGACTGAAACCAGAGTTGAATTGATGTTGTTGAGCTTCTTGTTGCTTTGGTGGTACTTGTTGCTGCCATAGCTGCTCCTGATGATTCTGACTGACCCTTGAGTTCAACTGTATCTGTTGTACGTGCTCCTCTTTCTGACTGAAACCAGAGTTGAATTGATGTTGTTGAGCTTCTTGCTGTTGATTAGGTTCTTCACCATTAACTTCTTGTTGGTATGTATGATTCTTTTGGGAAGCTAAGAACTGATTCCACCTTTCTTCCATTCTCTCTTCTAGTCGTCCGCTTCTTATAGCTAAATTTTGCACCATTCCCTTGAGATGGGTATTTTCATCTTGTGACTGTTTAAGCAGTTGTACCAAGTGTTCTATCTGTTCTGATGTTTTGCCTCCTACAACTAGACCCATGCCATGCCTTCTGGACTTCTTTGCATCAGGGAACATTTTGTCATACAATTCATCATCGTCTGGTCTAATCAATGAAGGATCCTCATCACATAACCTTTTAGCCTCTCTCTATCAGAATAAATAGGTCCAACATTAGCATGTATTGTAAGCATGTGATTCAGTTTGATTCATGAAATCATTAGAAGCAGGTACTTACCATTTTTCCCTCAGCATACACATTTACTGGTACACCTTCACTAGTTAGGTGTGTTGCAAAAAATAACTCCACTCTTCCAACTGGTCTACCCTCTTCCAGTTCCATTTGATGTTGTTTCACAGCGAAACTTCTAGTACCAGAAGTGTGAGTACCATTTTGTTGATTATCTCTTGCAGCTCTATTGTTAGCTGAAATTACCTGCAAATTTTTGAATTTATAACACACCATACAATAGTTGTTCTAGCTCAATTAGCGTAATTGACCAATTCATTATTTTAACTTACCTTTGCTTTGTGTGTACTCCAGTGCTTGACTAGGGTGGCCCACTGATCTGGTGCAACTCTTTTTAGGCAACCATTAGCAATATTTTCCTTCACTGTAAGTTCATCATCATAATATTTCTTCTTCAGAAAAGCTTTGAAAGACCTCCATTTCTTGGAAGCAGACTTGAGCACCCATGGTTTGAACGAATCATCAACATTGAAGAAACTCTGTTACAACATGTATATTAGGCACATGAATCTATTTGTTTCACATTTTTGTTAAAAGCTACCAAATACCCAAATTAGACCTTAATACTCTGCCATAGCTTTTCCTTCTCGGCGGCTGGTACTTTCCTCCAACTTGTTGCTCCCATGGATAAGTCCTTTCCCTTCACTAAATACCCAGCAAAGTTTGCCAACTTGCATGTCTTGCTTCCACATGGCTGGCCTATGTAATTATATTTCAGATCTATCTTGTTATTGGGGCCATGCTTGCCCCAAAAAAAAATAGTTCTGTTGGCCCTCTTTCTCCCCTTTTTCTCTTTACTGAAAACGTAAATAAAAATCAGTGTGCAGTAATTGCAGATGTAAAGCTCCACAGTTGTCAATAGCTTAATACCTTGTTGTGTTCCATTTTCTTCATCTACTTCCTCATCTACCTCTTCATATTCCTCTTCCTGTAAACCTTCATCTGCAGCTGCCTCTTCATCGTCATCTTCCTCTGCGACCTCATCTTCATCTATCTGCTCATCTTCATCTTCATATACCTCTTCCTCTTCATCTTCATTTATCCTTGAATTCTGCATATGTTGAAGCCCAGTTAATATTAACATAATGCAGTTAGTACTTTCTAAAAACTGAAAATACTAACTTCCAGATCTTCATAATATTTTCTTCTGTTGGCTTCAGCTATTTGTTCTAGCTCAGTTTGTTCTCTGTCAGTGTGCAGTCTTGCTTCGGGAAGTTGAAGTGCTTTTAGTTGGTAGTTCAACTCTTCCAATCTCCTTGGTTCGCTTCCAATCATTGAGGACCCTGAAAATGTCATGTCAAGTTTACAATTAATTACAAAATGCAAGCACAAAAATTTTATATTCAACATTTGTAAGTTAGCTCACATCATTCATAAATGTCATGTCAAATAAATCCCTTGGTGAGGGTGTAACCACAAACTGCCAATCAGTCTTAGTTGGATCTTCCACATAGTAAACTTGACTAGCCTGGCTTGCCAGAATGAATGGTTCTGAAACAAGTTCTTCTATATTATATATGTGTTTGAAATTGACTTGCAGCAACCCAAACCCATCAACCCTGAATCCTGCTTGTTTAACCCAGTCACATTTGAACAACACTGCATATCCTTCATTTGAGTAGTTGAGTTCAATTATGTCAACTATTCTACCATAATATGCCACATTTCCCACAACTGGATGTTTGTCCTTAGCACTAGAGAAACTAGATGTGGCAGCTACTGTTGTGACTCCATAACACTGTGTTGATTTTCCTTTTCCATACATATAGGTATGGAAAGTGCAACCATTAATGCAGTAGCTATTATATTTTTTAACCATCATGTAAGGCCTTCTAGATAGGAGGTCAACTTCTGTATCTAAAGTTCTTCCTTCTGCAGCCATAGATTGCACCTAATTAAATTAAAGTAAAGAGTCAGTCAATTTCTTTGTCAACTCAAGTTTGCACAGTCAACCAATTTGCACACCACATTAGTACTTACATGTTTTATAAACCAATCAAGGAAATAACTGTGATGATAATTTGCCCGGTCACGTTTTGAAATTTTTTTGGAAGCTGTCAAATAATTTAAATGTTCTCTGCAATAAAGGGTAATGGTCAGTCCACAAATCCCATTAGTGTTGTTTTTGTACCAGGAGACTAAGAGAACAACTCACTGTTCGAAGGCTGAAATGTTTAGATAGTTGAAAAGTACACAACGTTGAGCTTGAGTCCAAGTTGTCAACTCCAACTGTGTAATAGCACTAGCTGACATAGGTCGACCTAGTACTATTAAATATTTGTCTTTCGTACGATTATTGTAGTCTTCATGACGTGTTGGACGATTGAACTCAGTAGTACAACCTCTCAAGTACCGAGAGCAGAAAGTAAGGCTCTCATCAAACACATAAGCTTCAGCTATGGATCCCTCTGGGTGGCTTCTACAGTTAACTGATCCTTTCATCTTGCCCATGTACCTTTCAGTAAACCACATAGCCCTGTATTGGACAGGACCGGCTAATCTAACTTCAGTTGCAAGATGGGTAGTTAGATGGACCATGATATCAAAGAAGGCTGGAGGGAATATCTTCTCTAGTTGGCAAAGTATTTCTGGAATATTCTCTTCCATCCTTTGCATTTCTTTCACATTTATAACCTTGGCATACACCATCTTGAAGTAGTTGCACAATCCCATAAGTGGCCTTGTAACATTCTCAGGTAAAGTTCTACTCATAGCTTGGGGCAACAGCTCTTGCATGATGATGTGACAATCATGACTTTTAAGCCCATTGAGTTTACCATTTTGTACTTTGTGTTCAAGATTTGATGCATGGCCATCAGGAAATCTTGTGTCTCCAATTAGTTTGTAGAAAATCTTCCTCATAATTGGAGACATGTAGTACAGTGCTTTAGGAATCACTGGTTTTGGTCCAGTCAGATCAGCATGAAGACTATTTCTTATCTTCCACTGTTTTAGGTCGAGCCTTGCATTGACTGAATCTTTGGATTTCTTGTCAACATCTAGTAGTGTGTGGCAATGTTCTCAAATACATTTTTTTCTATGTGCATTGCATCTAGATTATGTCCGACAAGTAATTTCTTCCAGTAAGGCAGTTGAAAGAATACACTTCGTTTCCTGAATGTTGATTGAACAGTATGAATATATTCCCTTTCGACATCTACACCCTCAATCTCAACACCTTCATTGTCAACACTCCTCTTTCTTTTCTTTTCAAGCTTTTTAGACTTCTGCATTTTACCATAGTCAGTAACCATGTTCTTGGTTAATTTCGAAATAGCTTTCCTGTTAGCTGGACTGGAGGATCTCTGTTTTGTACAGTTCCATCAAAGGAATCTGCATCTTGTCTGAATTCATGATTTGCAGATAAGAACCTGCGATGACCCATGAAACACGTTTTCTGTCCATGCTTTAGCCTGCGTGAACTAGTCTGAATAAGACAGTGAGAGCATGCAGATGTGCTTTCACCACTTATGATTCCACGACCTTGCCAATCACTAATTGTCCATAACAGAGTTGCATATAGTCGATTTTTTTTCCAAAAGATGCATCATGTGTTAGCACACCATGTTTCCAAAGCACAAGCTGTTCATCAATTACTAACTGCATGTAGACATCCATTTCTTTTCCTGGTGCCTTCTTACCAGGCACTATGACAGATAATATGATGTTGGACTGTTTCAGGCAGATCCAGGGAGGGAGATTGTAAGGAATTAAAAGAATTGGCCAGATGCTATATCTAAGGTTCATTTTCTTGAATGGGTTGAAGCCATCAGTGGCTAAGCCAAACCTAATGTTCCTAGGTTCTGCAGCAAATGTTTTGTGCAAAACATCAAAACTTTTCCAGGCAGGGGAATCAGCAGGATGCCTCAGCATTCCATCTTTAGTTCTGCCTTCTGCATGCCACCTGATGTTTGGTGCTAGATCTGAAGATGAAAACAGCCTTTGTATTCTCCTTTTCAGTTTAAAATGTCTTGCTACTTTTTGGGGAACCTTGTTAATTCTCTTCCCATCTATTCCTGGTTTACTGCTTTTCCATCTACTCACATGGCATTTTGGACATTCATCTGCATTAGCATGCATTCCTCTGAACAGAACACAATCATTCTTGCATGCATGTACTGTGTCATAGCCTAATCCTATTTTCCTGATGTACTTTTTGGCTTCATAAAAATTTCTGGGTAGGTTGTGACCTTCTGGAAGTGCTTCTCTAAAAAGTGAAAGGTAGTCATCAAAAATGCAATTCGAAACTCTCCTAATTTTTTTAATGTTCATCATTCTCACAAGGAAGTGCAGTTTCGAGAATGACTTGCAGCCTGTGTACAACTCTCTGCCGCCATCGTTCACTAACTGAGCATATCCTTCAGCATCAACATCTTCCTCTTCAGAGTCCTCTTCCTCTTCTTCATTTTCACCTAAATTGGTATTATCATACATACCAAAACCATCCATGAGCATCTGTGACATCTCGTCAGTGTCAGCAAACTCCTCTTCATCTGAAGGACCATCTAAACCATAATCACATGGATCTATATCTGAACCATCTGAGCCATCAGGAATGTCGACCATTCCAGGTGTTTCCCCATGAAAAATCCATGTGTTGTACCCATTCATAAAGCCCTCACATATCAAGTGTTCATTAACTTGTTTCTGAGCTAACCAGAACCTATTCCCACATGTTTTACATGGACATAAAATCCTATTGTTCCTTTCTGAATTGGTCATTGCAAACTGTATGAAGTTAGTGACACCAAGTTTATATTCAGAACTACATCTAGGTGCTCCTAGCCACCCCTTGTCCAGAACACAGGATGCAATTCCTATTGGAACAAAGAAGGAATCAACACAATACTAATATTCAGAATACTGTACTAATATTCAGAACTGAGGATGCAGTTCCAGAACAGAGGATGCAATCAGAACACAATACTAATATTCAGAATACTGTTTCAGATGTGCAGAATTGCAGTTTAACAGCGTGGGCAAGCACTAACCAGATGTGCTTCCGTGTAGAACGCGCTTGGCTTTGGACAAGTAGGTGTTGCACGGATCCATGGCGCCCGCGAGGTGGCCTTCTCCTCCGGTCGTCGTATCCCGCGTCGTAGCCCTGAGGTGTCGATCTCTCTACGGAGGAGAGAGGCAGCGGGGAGTAGAGCAGCTGCGAGGAGAGAGGCAACGGGGAGTAGAGCAGCTGCGAGGAGAGAGGCGGCGGGGAAATGATCCGGAGCGGCGAGGAGTATACCAGCGGGGAGTAGAGCGGCAGGGAGGAGAGTCAGCGGTGGCGCTCCTCATCGCCGGAGCGGCTGCGACGCGGGAGCCCCTTCCCGTCGAGTTCGTCGATGCAGCGGCGGAGCAACGTCGACGCAGCTTCGGAGCAGCGACGCGAGAGCACCTTCCTATCGGTTTCGCCGTCGTCGTCGTCGCCGTCGGTCTGCCGTCTAGGGTTTGGACAGCTCCGCCGTCGCTGCTCCGTGGTTTGACCAACTACCAACTTGGGGATTTCGAAATCCGAAAGAGAAGGAAGGAGGGGGTTTTCGTAAAAGTATTCCATGCGGAAGGACAAAACAGTTAACTTAAAATGATGGAGGACTGTTTTGCAAAACTATCATTGCTTAATTAAGTATGGTTTCGCTGTCCAAAACAGTTCTCCCCTTCGCTGTCGGAGCCGCCGCCGCCGCCATTCTCCCCTTCCAATCGCCGCCGCCTATAAGCTCTCTCCGTCGAGCCGCCGTAAGTTCTCTATGTTCTCCCCTAATCTGACTACATCTAGGGATATATGCATCTATGGTCTTGTTTGATCCGTGGAGCAAGAATTAGGAATATATGCATCTAGGGATGAACTAGCAATCTATTTGAGTGATCGTTTCCATATCCGTGAATCTATTAGAGTGAACTAGTAATTAAGCAATAGGAATAGCAATAAAAGGAATAGGCTATATATGGTTACCTCTGAATAGAATCTATTGGAGTGAACTAGTACATTTGGTTTCTATAAACCAAATGATTTTTTTAGTTCTAGTGCTACTGAGAAATCGATGCACTGCAGTAGTTCTAGTGACAGGGTTTCAATTTAATCAATTTTACCAACTTGTTAGTGAACTAGACACTGCAAGCTTGGTGGAGACGCATTACTCTGGCAGCAATTTAACAATCCAATAAGCAAGCTTGGTGTACTTCTTGTGCTAAGGTTTCAGTAGTAAGTGTTAACTGTTGTTACTGAATTTGACACTGCGGGGAGCTGATGGCTGGTAACAACCCCAACAATGATGCTTTCCCCAACCAGAATAATGATGATGATGAATATTTCGAGCCTGATGATGAGTACTTTGAGCCGGAAGATAGCTACTTGGAGCCAGAAGATTACTACATTGAGGATGATGATGATGATGAGATAGTTAGTGACTTGCACAAGCTCACTGTTAAAGGTATGCTCCTATTTGATTCAGAGCTTAGGTTAATCTTATATTAAGAGCTTGCTACAAAATACCTTAGGTTAATCTATGTGCAAGTTGTGGTTAAAATAACAAAATCCTTGATGGTTAAATTGATTCTGTAGGACCTGGAATAATAGGACATGAATCCTTTGATAGATACTGCATCTTTGGGAATGAGATAGAAATGGACTTTCACCAGGTGGGCCAACTATGCAGCTGGGTGGAGGAATTGCCAAGGCCACCAATCAAACCTTATGTTTGCAGGTTGATACAGTCACAGATCAAAATAGGGGATTGCAAAATGGTAAGTGTTACTGTGATGGTACTTTAATAGTCTGATTGTGAATAGTAACTGAATCACCACTAATATAAAAAAAGGAGAGAGAGAGGGGTGATCCAACCAATCGTGGCCGCTCAACCTCACGATGAACGCTCAATATTCCTCCCGCGCTTAGCGGTAAAACAGTGTCAGTCACCGCTAATCCCGCACGACCCATCAAAAACATCCACGAACGAGTCCCCACCCCGCAGCTATTTTTTTAGATCGCCATCACGCCTCCCTGCCCTATCGCTGCTGCCCCGAGTTTGCTCGCCGCCGCACCGCGCGGGAGCCTCCTGTCGCCGCTCCGCTTGAACATGGCAGTCGAGCCTGCCGGCCACCGCTGCCTTGCACGCGAGCCCGCCTCCCTGCACCTGCTGACACTTAACATGGGGGATCAGGAGGAGGACGAGGAAACTCCCGGCGGCGCGCTTGCTACCAGTCATGCATGAGGAGGCACGCAGGCAGCAGTGAGCGGCCGTATCTGAATTTTTTCTTGGAGTATCGGCAGGTGCAGCAGTTGTCACGACCTCCTCATGTTGCTCCCTCTTCCATATCAGAAATTTTCTTTTCACACACCATGTCTGAATATTGGTTTGACTCCAAACTGCACTTTGATATATCTCTGTCATTATTGTGTTATAGTTTTGTGATGTTTATTCTGAATTAAATCTCCTTCTAGCAGTGATTTTGAGGTCAGGAAAGAACGGCATGTGCCATGCAGAAAAGGATGTGAGGCTGTGCAATGCTATCAAAGAGTATGTCCAACAGCCATGGAGTTTGCATTTGTTGCTAGAAGCATGGATGATACTGCAGGTTTTGATTTGAAACAAGGAGTTGCCAAAGTTCAGTATGTATATGCATGCTTCAGAATTTTGGAAGATGTGCTACTCATTGATTTCTAACCTTCTCGATCAGGAAAGCCCTCCCGGAGGTTAGCGAAGAACTTGCTAAATTGTAGCAGACGATGTAATATGTTATTTATGGATGAGTTACCGGAATGCCCATTCTACAACATGAACAAGAAAAGGTATTATGCTTCCTGGATGCGGTATATTATTTTGCATTTATATACTTGCTGGGGTGATATTTGGTCACTATGAACTAAACAAACTATTACACTTCAGCTAAAGCCTTTTGTGGTAAAGTTGGTTAATATAGAGTCCAAAGATTTGATGGTGGAGTTCTTCCTCAAGTATCCACATGAAGTCGACATGAGCAGAAATGGGAACTCTTATTTATTTTTTAAACGGGGCAGGAGGAAATGGGAACTCATGTAACTACTTGTGTTCATCGTTTGCATATTTTTGGATTAGAGAGACCTATTGTCTAGCTTTTGGTCAAGTGATAATGAGTCATTTGTTTGAACAACGCATTGGTGCAAATTAGATATCACTTTCATTTGTGATTTTGATCATCTACAGATATTTTTTCTGTTATAAGTATACACACCTGGTTGGTTATTTACTTATCGCTGCTCATCTTGCAAGAACACGCGCGAGCATCGCGTGTCTTTATATTAAGATAGAAAGGTGAAATCATGTACAGGGAGGTTTTTGATCAGCGTGTCTTTATCGCTGCTCATCTTATCGCTGCTCATCTTATTCCGTTGAGAATTATGGACTGTTTCCTTTAATGTGAGGTAAGATTGGTGATATTTTGGTGTTACTTAATGTTTTCGCGACAAAATATCTTCTTGATGACTCTTTTTTCTTTATGACGAGTACAAGGTTCAGAGTGGTTCTTTCATGTGCCACCGCATTCTTATCACCGCATAGGTTGGTTCCTCACCACTGCAGCATTTGTCCTGGTTTCCAACATGCAGATGATTCGGAAGCTCCACATAGAAAATTGTGTACTCGAATGCAGATTACATATCAAACTACTATACTAAAAGGTACAAACCATTAAATGTGATTCTAAAGTTACGTGAGAGTCTCTTTGACTCCAAAGGAATTGTTGTACGATTTCAGGCTTCACGAAGTTTGAAGGCATCAGCTTGGCAAAAATATTGATGCTCCAAATGTCTTATTACTTTTTTGTAAGTTTATACACTATTTTATGTATTTCACTTGTTGTACTATAAAAATGAATTGGAAAAGGAAATATTAGCTCATATCTACATTATACATTATTTATAATACGTGCATTGCACGTGCAGTATTACTAGTAGAAATTAAATACGAAACTGTTTTCGCAGGACTTCACAGCTGAGTTCACCAATTTCCTTCTGCCAGTACTAAAACCACCTACTAGCCCTGACCCACTATCAAGTTTGGTTGTCCAGAAGGCAAATTGCGAAGATGTCAAATACTGTAGGATGAAACTTCAAGGTGGAAAGGCAGTAATCCAGGGTTGGATAGCAGTTGTACAAGGTTTCAGATTAAAAGAAGGAGACATTTATATGTTTAGCTTCCAGGATGAGAGGGGCACACCAAGGAGAGATAGATATCCTTTTGGGATAACTACAAGACTGATTCTACAGAAGCTTGAGGAGTAGGTCCAATAGTTATCTATTTTGTTTTATGGTTTACATAAAAGTAGCTTGTATTATTCAGTATTACAGTTCTGCAATAAACTTTGCAGGGGCAATATTTCTACTAACAACACAAACAGTGAAGATGAAGATGAGATGCACAAGATAACCATTAGAGGTATGCTTCCCACTATAGTAGCTAAGGTGCATTATGGCTAGTAACCATCCCTGAAAGGTTCATTGCTGAAAGGTTCATTGCTCATGTAGGTCCTGGACATGTTGGCGTTGAGTCTTTTGACATGGAATGCGTTTTTGGAAATGAAGTGGAGATGACCTTCAATCAATCAAAGGAACTTAGGAGTTTGGTAGAGGTCACACCAAGACCAAACATCAAAGAGTACGTGTGCAAGATATTGAAATCTAATGTTCTTCCTGACTGTAAAATGGTAAGTTCAGTACTGTACTTGGTCTGTACGGGAAAACTAATGGTAATTAGTAGTGTTCTAAGTTGGATAACATGCATGCTTGCATATTTCAGGAATTTACAGCTGAATTCACTAGCTACTACTTAATTGAAATCTTGAGATCACCAACCAACTTGCCCCTAGTTAGTCTAGTAGTCAACTGCACTGAAAGTACAAGGAATATCTATTGTCGGTTTAAGATTGGTGAAGTGGGAAAGGCTACCATTGTTGGTGGATGGAGAGCAGTTGTGCAAACATTCAAGCTGCAAGAAGGTGATATCTGCATGTTTAGTTTCAAAGATGAGAGGGTGTACTCAAAGAAAAGCAGGATAGCTTAGCCTGGCTTAGGCTGGTCATTACAAAGCTTTATGTATGACTGCAATGCATGAAACTTAAGAATAAGATAATGTATGCATGTATGACTCCTAAGATAATGTATGCATGTATGATACCAGTGCTCTACTAGTACTACTGTATGTTTCGAACTACCAGTGTGGTTTATGAAATTTATATAATATATGAGTATGAGTACTACTGTATGTTCCTTTCCTTCCTTATGCGTCAGATAGGAAGCGTTCCTGGTGATTGTTCTTCGTTTCATACTCATATTCAGAGGCACTCTACAAAGTGCCACTATAAATAGCATTTTCAGAGGCAATTTGAAAAAATGCCACTAAAAATGGCTTTTTTAGCGGCACTTTGAAAAAATGTCACTAAAAATGTCATTTACAGAGGCACTTTGACTAAAATGCCACTAAATATGACATTTACGGAGGCACTTTGACTAAAATGCCACTAAAAATAATTTTTAGGGGCATTTCCAAGTAGTGCCTCAAGCAAAATGCCTCTAATAATAGGTTCTCTCATAGTGATTGGGGAATCATGCGAAGTAAATGGAATTGTTTTGAAAAAAATAAAACGCAAAGTAAAAGTGAACGGAGGAAGTAGTACGAATTCTATATTGTTGATAGCCTGCCTCAAATATTGACATGTTTGGCCCTGATGCCTCTAAAATAAGTGTGTTTGTACATATTTGTTTCCTTGAAACTTTTTGGGAAGGCGGTTCTCCTGTAATGGTATTCTGGAGAGGAAAAAAGGTACAAAGTGATTTCAGCGGGAACAATATGCAGTCCGATGGTCCGAATATCGAATATGTTCGGTACAAGTCTCCAATTAACGGCAGAAATTGGCAGCTTTAATTCGCTTGCTACCATGTCGATATGCCAAACCTCAAGTGTGACCAACCAAGCTCGGCTCTTTAAATAAGCTTGGATAACCTGAAAGTAGTCACGGTAATGCATTTACAGTGCCACCATGTGAATGCATGTGCTGTTCCCGGAATGATCAATCATGAATGAGGCTGCAGGCTTGCACGAAAAATACCCTTCAACGACTGGCTTTAAGAGGCGGCTTCGAGAGCCTGTGGAGCTCTAGGAATGTGGAGCAACGGGTGTAGCTTATGGATAGAAGAGCAAAGCAGCAAGTTGCAAGCTAGAGTAGTCGTTGAATGTTCAAAACAAGTCTTGGAAGGTATCGGGAATTCAGTTGTGCCCACTGGCTGAGCCTCTCCTAGCAGCACTTAAAATAAGTTAAGAGCTTGGACCTTATCCCTATCCCCATCTACAGTGCAGATAGGCGATTTCTTGGGCGAAACCGCGCGCAGCAACTCGCCGCCGGCGATTCGCCGGATCCCTCGCCCTCCGGCGGCCGCTTCGGCGGCGGGAGGACGGGGGATCCGGCGAATCGCCGGCGGCGAGTTGCTGCGCGCGGTTTCGCCCAAGAAATCACCTATCTGCAGGCGGCGGGAGGACGGGGGATTCCCGGATCCAGGCGTGTACATAGTCTAGGTGTGCGTGGTGGTGTGCTAGCCGGCGGCTCTGGGGAGGAAGCGGTGATGCCGAAGTGGCTTTTGGAGGCGGTGGTCTTCTCCTCTATCGGCGTGGCTCCGGTGGAGCTCCGTCGCGGATCTGCCGCCCCGCCCTCGTTCGCGGCTCTTCGGAGTGCTCGAGAGGGCTCCCCCTTCGCCGGAGTTCGAGAGATGGCGGATCCGGCGATTGACGACCTTGAAGAAGCGGTTGCTGAAGGCCAAGTTGGTGTGGCTGTTCTTCGTGCAGGGTGGAGGTGCTTTGGCACCGAGGAGCGTCGACTTCCCAGTCGCGCAGGGGGGCCTCCCAGTCCAAGGTTATGGAGGTGGGGCGGCGGGTTTCGCCGGCGCAGCTGTCTGCTCGAAGACGACGACGCCAGAGCTCAGAAGGACCTCGTTGTAATTTTATTTGTTTTCTGGGCTTTTCTGTTAGAAGCTTGGCTGATGTAACTGTAACTTCCTCGCAAAAAAAAAGAGCCTCTCCTAGCAGACCAAGGGGAATTTGTGCTGCTTGTTTTGGTTCCCTCCCAGGTCAACAGAATGGAGAGGGCATGTCTTGCAACAGAATCACCTTCGGGGCCTGTGTCCTAGCTGAAAAGACTACTGATTCTGCTAGCAACCCGTAGCACATTCAGAATAAAAATATATGCGCAGCCTGTTTTATAATACTTGTACATCTGTCTATGAAATGTGATCCTACAAAGGCTATTTTCATTTCCAATGGCAGCAAGCTGGGTCGAGAAGGATTGAGGAAGATGACTAATGAAAAAAAAAGATGGTCCGCTAGATCTTAGATTAATTGTGATCTAAAGTAAGAACAGTCGCCTGATCTGTTGCAATCCCCAGAAGTGATTTAACAAACTTCGTATCGTCTAAAACATGAACACAACAACCTCAGGTTCAAACTAAGAACAGTCTCATTCGCTTCAGACCTTCAGTGTATTGCACAAACAGCCATGTTAAGAAGCAAATGAGACAGAAAAGTTGCTAACCAGAAGACGATCGCAGATGCATATATTAAGTACCGGCTGGCATTCCTTTCCCAGCCAAAACACAAACTAGTCATACAGTATTATGCTACAATGTATGATTAATAGGTGCCTTAAGAGTAGAAAAGGTAAGGGGTGCCAGGAACGGAGGACATCAGTGCTCCAGGTGGAAAACACATTCAGTCAAACGCTGCAGTTTGCTTGCATCGAGCTTCTGATTCGTCTGCGCCTTTTGTTTAATGACAGTAAGCATCTTGGTTGCCTCATCCAGACTCCAACCATTTTGCACGGCATCTGCATTGAGGAAAAAGGAAACAATTGTCATCAACTACACTGACACAAGTAGAAGCAACTGTTCAAAAATATATAAATGAAAAGCACGTGCATAATTATCTTATGTGTGTGATATTGATCAAGGAAAAGCAACTGTGCAATAATATAATCAATAACTAATCAAACAATATTTATCAGCATATCTAAATACTCGCCAGGAATTTGGTAAATTATAATAATGGTAAGAAAGGATGCACTAGATAATTCAAGTAAAATTGCAAACACAAATGTAGTTGGTTGCATACTTGCATCCAACATGACCACTGACTCTGCACTGTTGCTCTTCACGGCAAGCTGTATGGATACCATTTAAATAATACCACTCAGTTCCTATTTTGTATAAAATCCAAGAACTTTATAATTGTCTAAGCAACATTATTGTTGTTCTAACTATGTTTCTTAAAAAGGATACTAACTATGAATATGTAGCAAATGATTGGGTCCCACACTTGGCTCAGAAATTTGGGTCACAAAAAAATCTGCACTGCTGGGCAAGTTGGTAAGCAAACAACAGTGTGAATGTGCAGTGTCCAATCCAGGAAGAAATAGCCTGAAATGAAATTTTAGTGCCATACACGAACGGTTTCGCCTTTGTGTTAACGTCAAACAGCATGGCAAGGACACTGTAATAAACGTAACCTTATAGATTATGCCCGTATAATTTAAAGGGGTATCCATTATTCACTTCACAGGCCAATAGATTGGCACTTGAAGATTTACCGCCTGATAAGGTCCCAAGGCCGAGGGAACATGTCAGTGCGACAAAGGTTGTAAATGATGAAGTGCCAATCCTTGGGGTCATAAATCCAAATTTACCAATATTTTAAATGGGAAGCAGAACACTTAACACCTTCAAATAAATCATACACATATCACTATCAGAAGGAACCAACTTGTAAGAACATAGAATATACAATACATGACAGATGGTTGAATAGTAGATGGGTATACAGAGTAAGAGTGGTCCTGTTGTCATCGTAATGCAAGTTAGATATATATCAGAAGGATAGAACTAGTAATATGTATTCAGAGAAGTATTCAAATTAAATATAAAAGAAAGGTAGCCATCTCAATAGAGGAAAAGAGTTATAGGTCTAAATAGTTGTCGAGAATGTACAAACTAGTCCCATTATTATAAAAATGGGGTCTGCTGCTATTAAAACTTACCCTAATGTGCAAAACTAGTCCAAATGATTCTGGGTTTGACACGTTGTGGTGTTTTTTTTTCAAAAATATCCCTATACATTTTTGTCTTGCATATGTGACCTTAGGCTCGCTTATCCACGTGGGACCCACCTGTCACAGAAACAGGAAGAATTGAAGAAGCTAAAATTTAAATTGTAGGCAACGGTAATGTTTGAAAATTAAAGATTGACAGAATCAAGTGTGTTTATTGATCATTGTCGGGGGTATATATACCCACCACGCCTATAAGGCGATTTACAAAGGCATCTCTTAGAGATTAGAGCGTATGGGCAAAGCAAAGTTTATAACTGCTATTCTAACTGTCGATTGTTACCTTAATAAGAAAGCTAACTTCCTACTCAGCCTAAATGTAACGCTAAATATTCACATCACTCCCCTTTAGACAACGTCGGTATTGCCTTGCGAAGAGCTTTACTTGGAGAAATAGAAGGCACATGTAACACACGTGCAAAATTTGGGAGCATACCACACGAATATTCTACAATAGGAGGTATTTAAGAATCCGTACAAGAAATTTTACTAAATTGTTTGACATCTGCACTTTTGTGTTTTCAAAAAATCGAAACAAAAATTCTAGGTGGAGATAATGTTGAGATCCATCGTTGTGCAAAATATCAATGAAATATTCGTAGTATTTTGGCCTGGACAAAAAAGACAACTCAGCACATCTGGATGGTGAACAGTGCCGAGTTTCAAAAGTTTGAAAACTTTGCGATATTTATCTTTTTTGCGCAGGCCAAAATACAACGAATTTTTCGTTGAGATTTTGCGCAACGATAGATCTCAACATTATCTCCACCCAAAAATTTTGTTTCAAATTTTTCAGAACACAAAAGTGCGGTTTTCAATTTTAAAAAAAGGGGATCCATATAGCTCGGGCTATGTTTGAGGTTTTCGCCTTGTATAGTTCCTTAAAAAACCTTGTTGGTGGGGATAGAATGTATGGCATATGATACTGAAGAGATGTTGCCTCATTTATCACCTTATATGAGAATCCTGAGAGTAAACTCATAAAGAGAAAAAGAGTGCGATAGGATGTGTCACTAAAAAACTCCTTAGGCAGTAAGAAAAATACGAGAAATCGAATTGACATATCTGAACACTTGTATTTATGTTGTATCGATAAAAACATTTTATGAGAAACCATTAGGGAAATCTGAAAGGACAAAATCCGTTAATCCTGTTTTAATGTTTGATCACAACACTTGGAAGAATTTAACACACCGCTAAGTGTCTACAGGAAATATGACCATCTATATCAAAAGATACTAGTGGATCTCTCTCTATGCGAAAAGGGAAGAAAAGTAGTTGTCGGACTTCAAATGGTGAAGGGAGAAGGCGCTCTGCAGGGAGGCTGGCCCCCAGGCCAGCCCAGGCTGGTCTCCAGGCTGGTTGCCTCGGGTGGTTGGCCGGCCCCCAGGCCAGCCCAGGCTGGTCTCCAGGCTGGTTGCCAGGCTGATCTCCAGGTTGGTTGCCTCGGGTGGCTGGCCGGCCCCCAGGCCGGCCCAGGTCTAGGCTGGTTGCCTCGGGCGGCTGGCCGGCCCAGGCTGGCCGCCAGGCCGGTTGCCTCGGGCTGCCATCCGGCCTCCAGGCCGGCCCAGGCCGGCACCTAGGCCGGTTTGGTCGGTGGCTCGGCCAGCCCTGCCAGGCCGGCCCCCAGGCCGGCCCTGGCTGGTTTCCAGGCCGGCTGCCTCGGCTGCTCTGCCGGCCCTCAGGCCGGCCCTGCTTCCTGCGCTTCGTCGACTTACCCCTTCAACGGCCATATTTTGAAGGGGACTATAAATACTTCTTCACCAACCTTTGGACAACTAGCTTGACCACTTTGAAGAACACCATTACTTGCAAGCTCAAGATTTGATAGATCTCCCAATCCATCCACCCAAACTCGTTGATACTTGGAGGATTGAAGGAGAAGCCCCGAATCTACATCTTCACCAAGCCGTTCTTCATTTCCCCCTCATTCACTTGAGGGACCCTTTGCTAGGATTTCCATTGGGAAAACCTAGCCTCATATTGTACTCACTTGTTGTCTTTGTGACAGATTTGTAGCTGTTCAGGAGCCCCCAATCCTCTTGTGGGTTGTGCCCCGGATCGTTGTTGTAAGGGCTCCGGATTCCGCCTTGAAGGATTCCGATAGTGGAAGGTGAACCAAACCTTTGTGGTGCGGTTCATCGGAGAAGAAGGTGCGTCCGCCTTTGTGGCGGTTGAGTTTTGACCTTCGTGGTAGCTCACACCTCTCCAATGAGACGTACTCCCCTAAAAAGGAGGAACTCGGGATTACATCCGTGTCTCCGCGTGCTTTCACTTCGGTTACTTCTATCCTTGTTTTTAGTCCTTACTTCGTGTATCTTGTTTAGTTGCTAGCTTGTCATATAGGTAAATTCACCGTAGTTGCATATCTAGAGAATTTACCTTTTAGTGTCAAGCCTAATTTGAAAAAGTATTAAAATTGGAGTAGCACCTATTCACCCCCCCCCCCTCTAGGTGTCATACGATCCTTTCAATTGGTATCAGAGCCTCGGCTCTCTTGTTGGGCTTAACCGCCTAAGAGAAGTATGACAAAAAGTGCGGGTGATCCCGTGGATGACGAAGCCACTACGGCATCCATGGCCGATCTCAAATTGATGGAGACATCTTAGATATCGTCCATCGATACCAAATTTGCCGAGATGCGTGAGTTGATCACACAACTCGCAAGTGGCAAGGCTCCTAAGGAGATCACCCCACCAGAGGACTCCGCTAACTCCAATGACGGTGAAACCGAGGAGGAATTAGCGAAAAAGAAAGGGGATGAAGAAACCAAACTTAAAGATCCCCCTCCATCCACATCTACCACCATTCCCGAAGGTGGGAAGCCGGAGTACCATGGGGTTCCCTTTGTGTACTCTCCCGACCCACCTATCCATCATACTCGCATAAACCCTTTGGGTCCACCTCCTAAACTTAATGCATCGGCTTTTGCTACTTGGCAACACTTAATGAAATCTCATATCAACAGTTCCTCTATCGAGATTTGGAGGATCATTCAAGAGGGATACAAGGCCGTGAATCCTAACAACTTGACAAGAAGAGAGGTGGCCGAGAAACAACTCAATGCTTCCGCTCTTCACAAGATTGAACTTGCCGTTGGAGAAAGTGGTCTTCATCACATTCAAAACGTCTCCACCGCCAAAGAAGCTTGGAAGTGCCTTGAGGTGGCATTTCTTGGAAATGAAAGCATGAAGAGGAATAGATATGATGCCTTGAGCAATGAGGCCGAAGGTTTCTACATGCTTGATAATGAAACTCATGAGGAGATGTATGGAAGACTCAACATCCTTGCCAAAGCCTTTCATAATGTTGGGTGATACGTCTCAAACGTATCTATAATTTTTGATATTCCATGCATGTTTTATATCAATTGTCACATGTTTTATATACTTTATATCATATTATGACATTTATTGGACTAACCTACTAATGTTGCCAAAGTGCACAATGTTCTTGTTTTACACTTTGATGTGTAGAAATTATCAAAATTGGGCAAAGGAAACCTTGTTGGAGTCAAATTGGGACTTTCCAGAAATCTGTCTGAAAATATTTTCAAAGATCGTCACGTTCGGGCCTGAAGACGACGTCAAATGGAAAAAGTCTAGTCGCGAAAGTTGCGGGAATTTTCCGCCGCACGTTTTATACAAAAGGTTCATCTCCATCGAGTTCGTATGCGGCCTGTGCAGGCCCGACAAGTCGGCTCGGCCAGGAAAACCCTGACCCGCGCCGAGGCCACGTGTGGTGGCCTCGGGAACCTTCTGAAGCTGCCCTTTGGACCATAAATAGCCCCCGCGGAGTAAACCCTAACACAATTGACGAAACTCCCGAATACATCTCCGTGCTCCGCCGCCACGAAACTCCGTTTCGGGGGACAGAAGTCTCTGTTCGGCACCTTGCCGGGACGGGGAATTGCCCCCGGAGCCATCTCCATCGACTCCACCGCCATCTTCATCGCCGTGCTGCCTCCCATGATGAGGAGGGAGTAGTTCTCCCTCGGGCTGAGGGCTCTACCGGTAGCTATGTGGTTTATCTCTCTCTCCCATGGTGTGATCTTTATGTGATCATGAGCTTTGTAATCTAGTTGAATCCATAGATGTACTCTTCATTATCTTATATGCTACTCAAGTGGTTTTATTAATGTAATCTCCGGAGTCACCTTTGTCCCACGGTGCGAAGTTGACAGTGTGCGCCCCGTGTGTGGCTCTTAGGCTAAAGATAACAGGAATACTTATCATGAGTTATTATTTGCGTTGGATGTCTCTATGAAATTGCGGTGTTTGTCTAGTACCTTCTAGGGCGCTCAAGTTGACAGTGTGGGGTTAACTAGACATGGGAATGCGACTTTAAGGTGTGCTTTTATAGCCCTACGCGGTGGATTGGTGTTCGTTATCCAACGAGAGAATAACTCAGAGTAGCATAGTGAAGAGGAAATATCTATGTATTCAATTATATTATTATTGTTGAGAGTGTCCACTAGTGAAAGTATGATCCCTAGGCCTTGTTTCTAAGCATTGAAACACCGTTTACAACCAGTTCTGCTACATGTTTGCTTGCTGCCATTTTTATTTCAGATTGCAATTACCACTTATAATCATCCATATTACTTGTATTTCACTATCTCTTCGCCGAACTAGTGCACCTATACACCTGACAAGTGTATTGGGTGTGTTGGGGACACAAGAGACTTCTTGTATCTTAATTGCAGGGTTGCTTGAGAGGGATATCTTTGACCTCTACCTCCCTGAGTTCGATAAACCTTGGGTGATTCACTTAAGGGAAACTTGCTGCTGTTCTACAAACCTCTGCACTTGGAGGCCCAACACTGTCTACAAGAATAGAAGCGTGCGTAGACATCAAGCTATTTTCTGGCGCCGTTGCCGGGGAGGTAAGGTAAAAGGTACTCACATCCTCCAGCTACTTAGCTATTTTCTAGCACTGTTGCTGACGTGTGAGTGCTCGAAGGTATTTCCTTTAGATTCTGCAATTATATCTTTTTGTTTCTTGTTTTTATTTCACTAGTTAGGCTTAATGGAAAACAACAAAAAAATTAGAGAGCTTTATGAAATTTATCTTGAATTAGGACATGATGCTTTTGAAGAGAAAATTAAAAAACCTATGGAAAATTATTTGCATGATGGTAGCAATGTTATTACTATAAATGCTTTGAACACCATTATTGCTAATGCTATGCAAAGCTCTAAGCTTGGGGAAGCTGGTTTTGATGAATATGATATTTTCAGTCCCCCAAGTTTTGAGGAGAAAATTTTCTTTGATGATACTTTGCCTCCAATTTATGATGATTATAATGATAGTGGTATTTTGGTGCCACCTACTATGGAGGATAAAGTTTATTATGATTATACTATGCCTGCAATTTATGATGTTGTGATAGTTTTACTCCCACTATTACTAATAAATTATTATGCTTATGTGGAGAGTAATGATACTTTTATGCATGTGGATCATGATAAGAATGCTTTATGTGATAGCTATATTGTTAATTTTGTTCATGATGCACTGAAAATTATTTGAGAGAGGAAAATATGGTGTAGAAATTTCATGTTACTAAAACACCTCTTTTATGATGAAGGTTTTGAGCTTTCTCTTGATTTGCTTTTATTTGATGGGTACTTTAAGACCTACTGGTCATTATGAGAGAGGGAGACATGGTTCATACATCACAATAATATTAAGTCTTCTCTTTATGTTGAAAGTTTTGAAGTTGCACTTGTTTTGCCTTCCTATGCTAGTCACTTTGTGCTTTATTGATTTATTTTCTTACAAGATTCCTTTGCATAGGAAGTGGGTTAGACTTAAATGTGTTTGATATTTGCTTCTGATGCTCTTTCATATTCAACTCTTATACATATGAGAGCATCATCAAAATTATCATGCCTAGCTAAAAGGCTTTAAAGAAAAGCGCTTGTGGGAGACAACCCATTATTTTTATTTTCTGCTATTTTTATTTTATTTGAGTCAAGGTGCTGTTTACTTCTGTACATGCCTTTGTATCTTTATTTTCTTGCATTGTTGTGCCAAGTAGCCTCTAATAGGAAGATGATGCTAGATTTGGATTTCTGCGCAGGAACAGATTTCTGCTGTTCACGTTAATTCTGTAAAATCACAGAAAATTATTTAAATCTGAAATTTTTGTGCGTGATCCTCAGATATGTATGCATCTTTCATTAGTTCAAAGTTTTTCGATCTGAGCGTCGTAAGTGCCTCGAAAAAATTCGTCTTTGCGGACTGTTCTGTTTTAGACAGATTATGCCTTTTTATTTTGCATTCTCTCTTTTACTAGTGTTGAGTGAAATTCTTTTTTGGGTGGAAGAGCTTCACATAACATCAGTGGCAGTAGCTAATGTTTAAAGTAACAAGTCATATTGCGTCTTTATAGAACATGTGAGTTTTTGATTGTGCACTAACCCTCTAATGAGATTTACTTTGAGTTTGGTGTGACGGAAGTTTTCAAGGGTCAAGAGAGAAGGATGATATAATAGGATCAAGAAGAGTGAAGAGCTTAAGCTTGGGGAGGCTCCCATGGATCTCCCCAGCATATTTCAAGAAGACTCAAGCGTCTAAGCTTGGGGATGCCCAAGGCATCCCCTTCTTCATCGGCAAAATTATCAGGTCATCTCTAGTGAAACTATATTTTAATTCTTTCACATCATATGTGCTGTTCTTGGAGCGTCTGTGTGCTTTTATTTTCAGTATTGTACTTTTATTTTTGCAATAAGCTTGATCACAACATTCTTGATTGGGAGAGAGACACGCTCCGCTTTTTTTGGAATACTCTTGTTCTTCACTTATATCTGTTGAGTATTCAATTTTCGCGCTGTTTAGCTTCTAGCTCTTGGTTTTCATGTACCTCTTGTCAGAGCTATTAGTTCTTTTGTAGAAAGTACTCTCTTGCTTCACTTATATTTGTTTGGAGAGTTGCTTGGTTAATATGTTGGTTCAGAAAATGTTGCGTGTGGTAGTGGTATAATGAAAACTTGCATAATCTTGTAGATCATTGAACTTTGATAACCTGATTCCTTGCAAACGTTTTGAGGTATTAAGTAATAGATGGTAAAGCTTGCTGGTTAATTAAGTTAAAATCATTAGTGGATTATTGTCTTTAAGCTTGCACCGTACTACAAACACTAAAATTGTTGAAGGTGTAGTTGGACTTGATAGCTTTCCATGTCTGAAAAGTGGTTCGTAATAACTAGGTTGTGTGTGAAGGTCGAGGGATCTAACGGGGTACTTGTGCCGCCGTGAACGGCCCTCCTTGGGGTAAATGTTAACCATGCGCTTAATGTTGAACCTGCTAGTTGTTTGCAATAAACTTGTGAGTTCTTTTTGACTAATGTTAAGCTACGGTTTTGGCACTTCCACCATCCAAATTTGCTAGCCTCTTCGGTGCTGTGCATTGCCCTTTTCTCACATTGAGAGTTGTGCATACTTCGCCAGTACATCCAAAACCCGTGGGAGGACTTCCTCTTGTTCTCCTACACATAAACCCATACATCTTCCTCAAAACAGCCACCATACCTACCTACCACAGCATTTCCATAGCTGTTCCGAGATATATTGCCATGCAACTTCCATTTTACATTACATGACTTGTTGTCATTTATCATTTATATATTGCTTTGCATGATTCTATACAGCTGATGTGTGGTTTACCCATGTTACGCTAGATCATTGCACATCCTGCTACACTGGCAGAGGCATACAGTTTTATACATCATGTTTTGTTCATTATGAGTTATTTGTACCAAAAAGTTTGTAATCATATTAGAGTGTTGCCCCTGCTAGAAAAGAGCCATGGAGGCCATCGAAAAGAGAAACAGAAAAAGAAAAAAAAAAAAAAAAAAAGAAAAAAAGAAAAAAAAGAATAAAGAAAAGGGGGCAACACTACTATCCTTTATCAAAGTTGTGCTCATGTTTAGCACTTGCAGTATTCATAGTCATCATTTGTGCTCATGTTTAGCACCTATGCTCCATTTGAGAGAGTTTTCATGCTTTACTAGTATAACTATGTGGGGAATATTACGTTATAGAACTTGGGTTGTATATTCCAATGATGAGCTTCCTCAAAAGTGCTCTAGGTCTTCGTGAGCAACCGAGTTGGATGCACCCCCACTAGTTCCATTGGAGAGCTTTCATACACATATAGCTCTATGTGCATCCGTTGCATGGCAATCACTACTCCTTGCATAGCTTCGATTATAAGACTTCCTCTTGTCTAATGATCACTTATAGCTTTGTGAGACTTTCTTCCATTGGCCTTCCAAACCCCCATTAACGTTCTCTTTGCCATAACATCCTGGTGCCAATACTAAATGCTTACGCTCACCGGTTGAGTAGACCTCGAAACAGTGGATTCATGACGTTCATGTTTACTTTTACTTGACTGGATCCGTTCTCTATGTTATGAAAAATTGCTTGATGCTTGGAATTGAAGGATAGAACTCCTACACTGGATACTTAAAACATCTATAATGAACCTTGTACGGTTTCATGTCTTAAAGGCCGTCATTCATGAAAACTTTTAGCTTGTTTAACTATCTTGCTTTATTATCTCTTATTTAATATCAATTATAGACATTTGCTTTGAATGATTTGATCTCAGCTCACTTACCATTACATCATTATTAGATCAAGATTATGTTGGTAGCATGTCACTTCAAAAATTATTGTTTTATCGTTTACCTACTCGAGGACGAGTAGGAACTAAGCTTGGGGATGCTGATACGTCTCAAACGTATCTATAATTTTTGATGTTCCATGCATGTTTTATATCAATTGTCACATGTTTTATATGCACTTTATATCATATTATGACATTTATTGGACTAACCTACTAATAGTTGCCAAAGTGCACAATGTTCTTGTTTTACACTTTGATGTGTAGAAATTATCAAAATTGGGCAAAGGAAACCTTGTTGGAGTCAAATTGGGACTTTCCAGAAATCTGTCTGAAAACTATTTTCAAAGATCGTCACGTTCGGGCCTGAAGACGACGTCAAATGGAAAAAGTCTAGTCGCGAAAGTTGCGGGAATTTTCCGCCGCACGTTTTATACAAAAGGTTCATCTCCATCGGAGTTCGTATGCGGCCTGTGCAGGCCCGACAAGTCGGCTCGGCCAGGAAAACCCTGACCCGCGCCGAGGCCACGTGTGGTGCCTCGGGAACCTTCTGAAGCTGCCCTTTGGACCATAAATAGCCCCCGCGGAGTAAACCCTAACACAATTGACGAAACTCCCGAATACATCTCCGTGCTCCGCCGCCACGAAACTCCGTTTCGGGGGACAGAAGTCTCTGTTCGGCACCTTGCCGGGACGGGGAATTGCCCCCGGAGCCATCTCCATCGACGCCACCGCCATCTTCATCGCCGTTGCTGCCTCCCATGATGAGGAGGGAGTAGTTCTCCCCGGGCTGAGGGCTCTACCGGTAGCTATGTGGTTTATCTCTCTCTCCCATGGTGTGATCTTTATGTGATCATGAGCTTTGTAATCTAGTTGAATCCATAGATGTACTCTTCATTATCTTATATGCTACTCAAGTGGTTTTATTAATGTAATCTCCGGAGTCACCTTTGTCCCACGGTGCGAAGTTGACAGTGTGCGCCCCGTGTGTGGCTCTTAGGCTAAAGATAACAGGAATACTTATCATGAGTTATTATTTGCGTTGGATGTCTCTATGAAATTGCGGTGTTTGTCTAGTACCTTCTAGGGCGCTCAAGTTGACAGTGTGGGGTTAACTAGACATGGGAATGCGACTTTAAGGTGTGCTTTTATAGCCCTACGCGGTGGATTGGTGTTCGTTATCCAACGAGAGAATAACTCAGAGTAGCATAGTGAAGAGGAAATATCTATGTATTCAATTATATTATTATTGTTGAGAGTGTCCACTAGTGAAAGTATGATCCCTAGGCCTTGTTTCTAAGCATTGAAACACCGTTTACAACCAGTTCTGCTACATGTTTGCTTGCTGCCATTTTTATTTCAGATTGCAATTACCACTTATAATCATCCATATTACTTGTATTTCACTATCTCTTCGCCGAACTAGTGCACCTATACACCTGACAAGTGTATTGGGTGTGTTGGGGACACAAGAGACTTCTTGTATCTTAATTGCAGGGTTGCTTGAGAGGGATATCTTTGACCTCTACCTCCCTGAGTTCGATAAACCTTGGGTGATTCACTTAAGGGAAACTTGCTGCTGTTCTACAAACCTCTGCACTTGGAGGCCCAACACTGTCTACAAGAATAGAAGCGTGCGTAGACATCAAGCTATTTTCTGGCGCCGTTGCCGGGGAGGTAAGGTAAAAGGTACTCACATCCTCCAGCTACTAGCTATTTTCTAGCACTGTTGCTGCGTGTGAGTGCTCGAAGGTATTTCCTTTAGATTCTGCAATTATATCTTTTTGTTTCTTGTTTTTATTTCACTAGTTAGGCTTAATGGAAAACAACAAAAAAATTAGAGAGCTTTATGAAATTTATATTGAATTAGGACATGATGCTTTTGAAGAGAAAATTAAAAAACCTATGGAAAATTATTTGCATGATGGTAGCAATGTTATTACTATAAATGCTTTGAACACCATTATTGCTAATGCTATGCAAAGCTCTAAGCTTGGGGAAGCTGGTTTTGATGAATATGATATTTTCAGTCCCCCAAGTTTTGAGGAGAAAATTTTCTTTGATGATACTTTGCCTCCAATTTATGATGATTATAATGATAGTGGTATTTTGGTGCCACCTACTATGGAGGATAAAGTTTATTATGATTATACTATGCCTGCAATTTATGATGCTTGTGATAGTTTTACTCCCACTATTACTAATAATTAATTATGCTTATGTGGAGAGTAATGATACTTTTATGCATGTGGATCATGATAAGAATGCTTTATGTGATAGCTATATTGTTAATTTTGTTCATGATGCTACTGAAAATTATTATGAGAGAGGAAAATATGGTTGTAGAAATTTTCATGTTACTAAAACACCTCTCTTTATGATGAAGGTTTTGAGCTTTCTCTTGATTTGCTTTTATTTGCTGGGTACTTTAAGACCTACTGGTATTATGAGAGAGGGAGACATGGATTCATACATCACAATAATATTAAGTCTTCTCTTTATGTTGAAAGTTTTGATGTTGCACTTGTTTTGCCTTCCTATGCTAGTCACTTTGTGCTTTATTGATTTATTTTCTTACAAGATTCCTTTGCATAGGAAGTGGGTTAGACTTAAATGTGTTTGATATTTGCTTCTCGATGCTCTTTCATATTCAACTCTTATACATATGAGAGCATCATCAAAATTATCATGCCTAGCTAAAAGGCTTTAAAGAAAAGCGCTTGTGGGAGACAACCCATTATTTTTATTTTCTGCTATTTTTATTTTATTTGAGTCAAGGTGCTGTTTACTTCTGTAACATGCCTTTGTATCTTTATTTTCTTGCATTGTTGTGCCAAGTAGCCTCTAATAGGAAGATGATGCTAGATTTGGATTTCTGCGCAGGAACAGATTTCTGCTGTTCACCGTTTTAATTCTGTAAAATCACAGAAAATTATTTAAATCTGAAAATTTTTGTGCGTGATCCTCAGATATGTATGCATCTTTCATTAGTTCAAAGTTTTTCGATCTGAGCGTCGTAAGTGCCTCGAAAAAATTCGTCTTTGCGGACTGTTCTGTTTTAGACAGATTATGCCTTTTTATTTTGCATTCTCTCTTTTACTAGTGTTGAGTGAAATTCTTTTTTTGGTGGAAGAGCTTCACATAACATCAGTGGCAGTAGCTAATGTTTAAAGTAACAAGTCATATTGCGTCTTTATAGAACATGTGAGTTTTTGATTGTGCACTAACCCTCTAATGAGATTTACTTTGAGTTTGGTGTGACGGAAGTTTTCAAGGGTCAAGAGAGAAGGATGATATAATAGGATCAAGAAGAGTGAAGAGCTTAAGCTTGGGGAAGCTCCCATGGATCTCCCCAGCATATTTCAAGAAGACTCAAGCGTCTAAGCTTGGGGATGCCCAAGGCATCCCCTTCTTCATCGGCAAAATTATCAGGTCATCTCTAGTGAAACTATATTTTAATTCTTTCACATCATATGTGCTGTTCTTGGAGCGTCTGTGTGCTTTTATTTTCAGTATTGTACTTTTATTTTTGCAATAAGCTTGATCACAACATTCTTGATTGGGAGAGAGACACGCTCCGCTTTTTTTGGAATACTCTGTTCTTCACTTATATCTGTTGAGTATTCAATTTTCGCGCTGTTTAGCTTCTAGCTCTTGGTTTTCATGTACCTCTTGTCAGAGCTATTAGTTCTTTTGTAGAAAGTACTCTCTTGCTTCACTTATATTTGTTTGGAGAGTTGCTTGGTTAATATGTTGGTTCAGAAAATGTTGCGTGTGGTAGTGGTATAATGAAAACTTGCATAATCTTGTAGATCATTGAACTTTGATAACCTGATTCCTTGCAAACGTTTTGAGGTATTAAGTAATAGATGGTAAAGCTTGCTGGTTAATTAAGTTAAAATCATTAGTGGATTATTGTCTTTAAGCTTGCACCGTACTACAAACTCTACTAAAATTGTTGAAGGTGTAGTTGGACTTGATAGCTTTCCATGTCTGAAAAGTGGTTCGTAATAACTAGGTTGTGTGTGAAGGTCGAGGGATCTAACGGGGTACTTGTGCCGCCGTGAACGGCCCTCCTTGGGGTAAATGTTAACCATGCGCTTAATGTTGAACCTGCTAGTTGTTTGCAATAAACTTGTGAGTTCTTTTTGACTAATGTTAAGCTACGGTTTTGGCACTTCCACCATCCAAATTTGCTAGCCTCTTCGGTGCTGTGCATTGCCCTTTTCTCACATTGAGAGTTGTGCATACTTCGCCAGTACATCCAAAACCCGTGGGAGGACTTCCTCTTGTTCTCCTACACATAAACCCATACATCTTCCTCAAAACAGCCACCATACCTACCTACCACAGCATTTCCATAGCTGTTCCGAGATATATTGCCATGCAACTTCCATTTTACATTACATGACTTGTTGTCATTTATCATTTATATATTGCTTTGCATGATTCTATACAGCTGATGTGTGGTTTACCCATGTTACGCTAGATCATTGCACATCCTGCTATACTGGCAGAGGCATACAGTTTTATACATCATGTTTTGTTCATTATGAGTTATTTGTACCAAAAAGTTTGTAATCATATTAGAGTGTTGCCCCTGCTAGAAAAGAGCCATGGAGGCCATCGAAAAGAGAAACAGAAAAAGAAAAAAAAAGAAAAAAAAAAAAAGAAAAAAAGAAAAAAAAGAGAATAAAGAAAAAGGGAGGCAACACTACTATCCTTTATCAAAGTTGTGATCATGTTTAGCACTTGCAGTTTTAAACCTTCTGGAGCATTTTTATTAATACAGTTTTATTATTTATTTAAATGGGATGAGACCACTTTGGTGAGTTAAAGAATTTTATAGGCTTTCCAGAACAGTTGAGTTTGATTTAATTAGATTCCTAGAACTCGAGTTATTGAATTTCAAAACTGGGTCCAGTACTGAAAAGCAGTGGAGTTTGAAATTCTGGAATATCTAATTCACTGGATAAAGTTGAAAATCCTGACGGGTGGGGTCCACTCGTCAGTGACTCAACGGAAAACGATTCGCGCGCGCGTTTAAGTTTAAAACGCTGACGGGTGGGGTCCACCAGTCAGCGACTGATTACACGAATCGGTACGCAGCCGTGGATTTCTAATCCAACGGCGCCTGGAGCTCGCGATCTACGGCGACCTCAGATGGGCGGCGCCGCGGCTCCGGCGACGGCGAGGTGCACGGGAAACTCACCTAGGGGGCTCGGGAGGCTGCGGAAAGGAGGTAGATCGACGGCGGAGATCGTGGGGAAGCCTCTGGGACGAGGTGTGCTTGCTGGGGATGCCTCTGGCGTCGGCGATGATCAACTCCTCCTCCGCGGCCGTGCGGCAACTCCGGTGAGCTCTCTGCGTCGCGTCTGTGCACGAAACACGGGGAAATTGCGGCGGGTGAGTGCGGTGGTAATGGTGATGCAAGGGTAGGCCAGAGAGGGGAGAGGGGAAGCGGGTTACGACCTGGCCGTGCTCGACCTCAACCTCGGCTCCGGCGGAAACTCGAGGATGCTCGAGGCGGCTGGGGCTTTCGAGAAAGCGTCACCGCTCTCCTAGCGGTGTACTGAGGGGTGGAGAGTGAGTGGGGGGTGCTGGAGTGAGCAATGGCGGGGTGTGGAGGCACGGATGGGGGTGGCTTTTTATTGCCGAACTCCGGCGTGCCGTGGACCGGGTGCAGGAGTGGTTTGGGGAGTGGGAGAGCACGCCATTGGTGGCGGTGCTGCACGGTGACGACCGTGGGGCATCCTGCTAGGGCTTAGAGGGAGAGGGGTTCACGCGCGGCTTCGGATTTGAGCTCGACACGGCACGGCGTCCAGGGCGCGTGCCGCGGAGTGGATGGGTCACTGGCGTCGCTGCGGCCCACCAGGGCTGACGGGGACGTGTCCCTGAGGTTGCGGGGTGGCAGGGGAGCATCGGTGACGAGTCACGCGAGTTGGGGTGCCGTGGTGGAGAAGAACGGCGTCGGCGTCCACGCGCGGCCAGAGCTCGGTGGGCTTCGACATGGCTGCTGGCGCACGGCGCCTCAGAGCGTCAGGGCGCGGTCTCCTCCTTCAAGTCGAGTGCGGTGAGGGGTGAGGTGATGGAAGGTGCGGGGCTGGGCCAGCTGGGCGTCTCCTACGCACGTTTCCATCGCCGGCACGGGAGCAGCACGGTGGCGTGCGTCCATCGACGGCCACGGCCTACTGACCAAATGGCACGCCTCCTCCTTGCTCTGGTGACTGAGGGGAGTGAAGGGAGGGTGTGGAGCAAGCAATCGACGCACAGATCCATCAAATCGATTGATTTGATTTCGGTTTCAAAGAGTTGGAGATGAACTCAGTTTCTGTCTCCAACGTGCTCGACGAAAAGCTTCACCGAAAATTAAATTCCAATTTCTAGAATTTCTTTTCCTGGTTTGCTTCCAAATAATTTTCCAAGGTTTGTGGTACCACTGGATCAATTTCTTTGGAAGTGTAGCTTGGTGATTTTGATGGTTTTCCAAAGTTTAAGAAACATTTGGAAAATTTGAAAATAGGATTTAGAATAGAATTTTAAAATAGAGAGAGGGAAAAGAATATAAGAACAAAGTGAGAGTGATCATCATGTCACCCCACTGAAGTTTTGTTTTGAAAATAAAAATTTGATTTTCTTAATAAGATAAAATTTGTGTGACTTTTGTCACATGATTTTATGTGGGAACTTTTTATTATGTTTCTTTTCTTTTCTTTATATTTTTGTTTTAGCAAACAACCAACACAAGCAATCATAACAACAAACACACATAAAATGACAAAAGTTTTTGTTGGCCCACAAATTTTGACTAATAAAGCTGGGTTACAATTTTGGGATGTTACAATTTGGTTGTAAGTGTTTCTATAAGAACAAAAGTGTTCGTTTGTCTAAATTTGAATCTAAAGCTTTAGAGGGTGTTTTTGTTGGGTACGGTGCCGAATCTCACACCTATAGAGTCTATGACAAAATCGTTGGGAAAGTCATAGAATCTTGTGATGTGAGGTTCGATGAGAATGACGGCTCCCAAGTGGCGCAATTTCATGTTTGTGATGTAGATAATGAAGAGCCTCAAGATGCTATAAGAAGAATGGGCATTGGTTTCCATCGTCCCGTTGAGATTCATTACGAGTCTCCTCAAGCAAGTCCAAGCTCCATTCAAGTGGAGGCCTCTTCATCACAAGTTGAAACGGCGCCTATCATGGAAGCAAATGAAGCACCACCCCAAGAACAAGTTCAAGACCCTCCTCATGTTGACCAAGTTGCTATGCAAGAACCAAACTCTCCTATTGTTGATGCTAGCCAAGGTCATGACCAAGATCAACCCTCTCCTTCATTTGTTGAAGATGTGCTTCAAGATGATCAAGGTCAACATTCCGGTCAAGACGGGGACTCAAATGATCAAGATGATCAAGTGATACCTCCAAGATGCAATAGAGATATCGAAGCCCGTCGTAAAGCAAGAGTTGTAAGAGACTTTGAATTAAAGAGTCACCGTCTAGAAAACATCCTTGGTGACCACAAGAAGGGTGTTACCACAAGAAGGCAATTGGCAAACTTTAGTGAACATCAAGCTCATATTTCCATGGTGGAACCAAAGAAAGTGTTTGAAGCTCTTGAAGATCCGGATTGGTTAGAAGCTATGCATGATGAACTCAATAACTTCAAGCGCAACAAAGTGTGGAATCTAGTTGAGAAGCCAAAAGATTGCCGCAATGTTATAGGCACAAAGTGGATTTTCAAGAACAAGCAAGATGAGCATGGAATGGTTGTGAGGAACAAGGCAAGATTGGTGGCACAAGGATACTCTCAAGTTGAAGTCATTGATTTTGGAGAGACTTATGCACCCGTGGCTCGCCTTGAGTCCATCTGTATCCTTCTTGCATATGCATCACATCATAACTTTAAATTGCAACAAATGGATGTGAAAAGTGCCTTTCTTAATGGTCCTTTAAAGGAGTTGGTATATGTTAAGCAACCACCGGGTTTCGAGGACCCTAAATTCCCTAACCATGTCTACAAGCTTGATAAGGCGCTCTATGGTCTCAAACAAGCACCTCGTGCTTGGTATGAGCACCTAAGAGAGCTATTGCTAGACCGTGGATTTGAATTGGGGCAAATTGATCCCACCCTCTTTACCAAGAGGGTTAAAGGGGAGCTTTTCATATGCCAACTTTATGTTGATGATATTATATTTGGCTCATCTAACAAAGCTTTCAATGATGAATTTTCAAAGCTTATGACCGATAGGTTCGAGATGTCTATGATGGGCGAATTAAAGTTCTTTCTCGGTTTTGAGATCAAGCAATTGAATGAAGGGACTTTCATCTCTCAAACCAAATATACCAAATATATGCTCAAGAGGTTCAATATGCACAATGCCAAGGGCAAGCGGTTTCCCATGGACACCAAATGCCATCTTGAACTTAACCCCGACGGTATCGATGTTTGCCAAAAACTTTATCGCTCTATGATTGGTTCTTTGCTTTATCTTTGTGCATCTAGACCCGATATTGTGTTGAGTGTAGGGGTGTGTGCAAGGTATCAAGCCGCTCCTAAAGAAAGCCACATGGTGGCGGTCAATAGAATCCTTCGATATTTGGTTGATACCCCAAGGTTTGGTTTGTGCTACCCAAAGGGCACTAATTTCTCTCTTGCCGGGTACACGGATTCGGATTGGGCCGGTTGCAAGGATGATAGGAAATCAACTTCCGGGGCATGCCAATTTCTTGGTAGGTCCTTGGTGAGTTGGTCTTCTAAGAAGCAAAATTGCATATCTCTATCCTCCGCCGAAGCCGAGTATGTGGCGGCCGCTAGTGCTTGCACTCAATTGTTATGGATGAGGCAAACTTTAAAGGAATACGGTGTCAATTGTGACAAAGTGCCTCTTTTGTGTGATAATGAAAGTGCTATCAAGATTGGCCACAATCCGGTGCAACACTCAAGAACGAAGCATATTGAGATTCGTCATCATTTTATTCGGGATCATATTTCTCGTGGTGATATTGAGCTTGGCTATATTCCAACCAAAGATCAACTAGCCGACATTTTCACGAAGCCACTTGATGAAGCAAGATTCACTTTCTTGAGGCATGAGCTAAATATCGTGGATTCTAGGAGCTTGACTTGACCATCTTGCATACACACCTATGTTTTGACTATGTATTTGGTTTAGGTGTAGGCATGGACATAGGGGGAGTGCGGTCCTAATACATTGGACTATCCCTCCCCCCATTATGCCGACATTAAGAATTCATTTGCATCTCTATATTCGTTCTATGAATTGTGAGCTTAAATGATGAGTAGTGGCCGTGAACCCAAGATATATCTTCGCGGTGTCACACCACTCACTCATATATGGTGGTCTAGGCCACCGCCCTCTTCTCCTTGAAGAGTTGGTTTTTCCGTGTGTTTTGATGCATTTTCGCTATTTGTCATCTTTTTGCATCACATCCAATGTTGCTTATTTGGAGGTTTTATTTTTCCCATTGGGTGTGTGAAGTCTTTCCTCCATGTTTCGCATCTCCCTGGTGAAAGGATCGTATGACACCTAGAGGGGGGGGGGGGTGAATAGGTGCTACTTCAATTTTAGTACTTTTTAAATTTAGGCTTGACACAAAAGGTAAATTCTCTAGATATGCAACTATGGTGAATTTAACTATATGACAAGCTAGCAACTAAGCACGGTACAATAAGTAAAGACGGTAAACAAGGATAGAAGTAACCGAAGTGAAAACACGCGGAGACACGGATGTAATCCCGAGTTCCTCCTTTTTAGGGGAGTACGTCTCGTTGGAGAGGTGTGAGCTACCACGAAGGTCAAAACTCAACCGCCACAAAGGCGGGTGCACCTTCTTCTCCGATGAACCGCACCACAAAGGTTTGGTTCACCTTCCACTATCGGAATCCTTCAAGGCGGAATCCGGAGCCCTTACAACAACGATCCGGGGCACAACCCACAAGAGGATTGGGGGCTCCCGAACAGCTACAATCTGTCACAAAGACAATCAAGTGAGTACAATAAGAGGCTAGGTTTTCCCAAAGGAAATCCTAGCAAAGGGTCCCTCAAGTGAATGAGGGGGAAATGAAGAACGGCTTGGTGAAGATGTAGATCCGGGGCTTCTCCTTCAATCCTCCAAGTATCAACGAGTTTGGGTGGAGGGATTGGGAGATCTATCAAATCTTGAGCTTGCAATCAATGGTGTTCTTCAAGTGTTCAAGCAATTTGTCCAAAGGTAGGTGAAGGGTATTTATACCACACTCCAACATATGGCCGTTGGACGTGTTCAGTCGACGGGCAGCCGAGATGGGCCGGCTTGGAGGCCAGCCTTGGCCGGCCTGGAAGCTGCCGGGGCGGCTGAGCCGACCAGCCAGGAGGCCAGCCTTGGCTGGCCTGGGGGCTGACTGGGTGGCTGAGCCGGCCAGCCAGGAGGCCAGCCTTGGCCGGCCTGGGAGCTGGCGAGGCGACTGAGCCAGCCAGCCAGGAGGCCAGCCTTGGCCGGCTGCTGGGCTGGCTGCCTCTCTGCGAGTCTTTTCCCTTCTCAACCTTCGTTCCGACCTTCGACAAATCTTCCATTTTGCAAAGAGAGACACACTAGTATCCTTTCACTTTATATAATCATATTTCCTGTAGACACTTAGCGGTATGTTAAATACTTCATAGTATTGTGGTCAAACATCAAAACAAGATTAACGGACTATGTCCTTTCAATCTCCCACTTTTGATGTTTGATGACAATACAAAGATTTGCAGAAGGATATCTCATTTAAGCATGGTAAAGTTTTTGAGAGAAACTCCCCTCAAACTTATACTCCAACAAGGTATACAAGTATTAAAAAAAAGCTCAAACGAGAACAAGAGACAAGCATGATATAGATACTATGTGAGTAAAAGATTTGTGATATTCTCACCATAGTTCTTATTTGAGTATAGCACTTGTCTCACCATGGGCTTCATATGGAATCAATATTGGAATAATATTACCTTGCAATGGACTTCAAGAATAGACAATAAGCCGGGGAAGTCCTTACAATAACATAATGAAGATCCATATCCTTACAATAATCCATGACATAAGTTTCACGATACATAGCAAATAGAGTTCACTTAAAAACAAGTTCGATGCAAATGAGAACGGAAATATGAAAACGCAAATGGATGCAATGCAAGTCCCCGGAGATATCTCTCCCCCTTTGGCATCAAGACACCAAAAAGGGAGAAACGGAAATGAAAGCCCGTGATCACTCATCTTCTTCCTCCTCATCAGAAACATCAAGAGCAGGCGGTGGAGCGGAGCTAGACTGACCGGGGTCGCCACGCCAATATGGAGCAAGAGAGGAGGCGTCATCGCCAAACCAGTGAATGTACTCGTTCTGGGCCATGTAGGTCTTCTCATCCATTTCAGCTGTCGAGTCAGAATGGGCGATTTCATACTTATCCATAAGCTTATGCTGATTACGGATGATGGTCTTATTCTGCTTATAAGCCTTGAAGTCGCATTTCTTTTCAGCCTTCATAAAACAGTTCATCTTCTTGAGGGCTTCAACAAAGCCACCCCTCTTCTGGATATCCTCATTACTTTCAGGAGCTTTGTAACCAGCGTGCTTCGCTCGAGTGGGAATGATAGCATTCGGAGGGCGAGAAGGCAACTTCTTAAGGACCGGTGCAACCAAACCATCGGAATATGCAAGGAGGGCATGTTGAGGTGCCTTCTTGTTGATGAGCGTCTGAAGATAAGGTGCATAAATGGGAACCCTCTTTGTTAGCACAACTGTTTTCAACTCATGCCACATATAGTCAAGAACATCAATTTTCCTCTCCCTCCAAAAACTGCCCATAAAGTGATGAAGAAGGTTGATCATAAACCTGCGAGCCATATTTGTCTCCCCACCCTTGACAGCAATAGTGTGCCGGAGAATGAAAAACACGGTGTGCCAAAAAGGAGACATCTCAGTACCCCTTGGGCACTTGGCAAGGGAGCCCGACTCATAGCAATGATGAATACCCGGATCAGCTGCCATAAGAGGTTGCAAATGAATACGCTCATACTCAAAAGCAGAATAACAGTAGTCCTTGAAGCCAAAGAGAGTACCAAACTCAGCCCAAGAAGCTTCACACTTGTGACCGGCACTCATCCAAATCAAAGACTTCTCTCGGTCCGCTGAGAAAAAAACAGTGGCATAGAACTCCTTGATCAAACTAGGGGAAACCGGTGTGTCCACACACATCAGGTTAGAAATACCATGATAGTCCATAACTGCCATCAACTCCGGCCAAATCTTCCTTGCACTATCCACACTAAAGCAAAATTGAGTAGCATAGGAGGTATCTAACTTCTCTATCACTTGATGAAATATTCCTTCATGCATCTTGCAATAGAAACGAGGATCGGAACTAGTGCGATAGGGCCAATCATATGGGTTGAACTCCAATCTATCACGAGCAAACTGAGCACTAGGCACTTTGGTCCACACGGTACGTACCGGTTCCAACTGATTTGCTGGAGGAAGGTTTCCCTTAGGAGGAGTCACCTTCTTCCTTGCGACGGCCTTCTTTATCTTCTTGGACTTGTGCACGGAGGACTCCGCAATGAGATCATCATCAAGAATATCTTCCAAATCATCATAGGTGTTGCCTGCCCTGCTTGACTGAGGAGGAGGATCCACCCAATCATCTCCCAATGTTCCATCCTTCAACCTTGGAGGAGCTTCAAGAACACACCAACAATGGAGGAGATTTCCCCAAAACAAGCACCAACGAGGAAACTATGTGGATAGGAGAGAAGATCCGGTGATTCCCTTCAAATCTGTGGAGAAATAGGGGCGGGGAGAGGCTCAAAGGGTGGGGGGAGAGTGGGGGAGCTCGAGGTGGAGGAGGGGGCGTCGGCCATGGGAGAAGCACGGGGAAGGGCTGGAAAGAAGATCGATGACGAAGAGCTAAGCCCCTGAATATGAAGGCCGGGTGGACTGTTGGGCGTGGCGTGCCAGCGCAGGGGCCGGTCAAGGCCGGGCGAACGGCTGGGAGAGGCCCCGAGGGCGCCAGCGCAGGGGCCGGCCGAGGCCGGGCGGCCGGCTGGGAGAGGCGCCGAGGCCGTCAGCGCAGGGGCCGGCCTAGGCCGGGCGGACGGCTGGGTCACACCCAGAGGGCGCCAGCGCAGGGGCTGGGAGAGGCGCCGAGGCCGTCAGCGCAGGGGCCGGCCTAGGCCGGGCGGACGGCTGGGCGACGCGCAGAGGAGGCCAGCGCCGGGGCCGGCCAAGGCCGGGCCGAAGGCTGGCCACTTCCCGACTTCACAGCAGTGCTTCTCAAAACTTCAATAAAACCACTTTCTTCTTGAATCTTCGATAAGACCTCTGAACAACCATTTGAGTGATCCGGGGAGATGCAAGGCAAAGGTATGAAAAACGCACTTCCAATGGATAAAACTAACAAAAACACGCAAAAAAAAAAACATCGGAAGTGTTTAAACAAAGCAACAAGTATGCAATGAAAACTCGAATAAGATCCAACTCTTCCACAAGAAGAGGGCGGTGGCCTAGGCCACCATGTATGAGTTTATGTGGTGTGACACCGCGAAGATATATCTTGAGTTCACCGCCACTACTCATCATTTAAGCTCACAATTCATAAAATGAACAAATAGAGACAAAATGAGTTCTTACTATCGGCATAATGGGGGGAGGGATAGTCCAATGGATTAGGACCGCACTCGCCCTATGTCCATGCCTACACCTAAACCAAACATATAGCTAAGATATAGGTGTGTATGCAAGATAGTCAAGCGACGCTCCCCGAATCTACGATATTTAGCTCATGCCTCAAATAAGTGAACCTTGCTTCATCAAGTGGCTTCGTGAACATATCGGCAAGTTGGATCTTCGTGGGAATATAGCCAAGCTCAATGTCACCCCAGTTGATGTGATCACGAATGAAGTGATAACGAATCTCAATATGCTTCGTTCTTGAGTGCTCCACCGGGTTGTGGCCAATCTTGATAGCACTTTCATTGTCACATAAAAGAGGCACTTTGTCACAATGGACACCGTATTCCTTTAAAGTTTGCCTCATCCACAACAATTGAGTGCAACAACTAGCGGCCGCCACATACTCGGCTTCGGTGGTGGAGAGAGATATGCAATTTTGCTTCTTAGAAGACCAACTCACCAAGGACCTACCAAGGAATTGGCAAGCCCCGGAAGTTGATTTCCTATCATCCTTGCAACCGGCCCAATCCGAATCCGTGTAACCGGCAAGAGAGAAAGTTGAGCCTTTAGGATACCACAAACCAAACCTTGGGGTATGAACCAAATATCGAAAGATTCGAAGAACCGCCGTTTGGTGGCTTTCTTTGGGAGCCGCTTGGTACCTTGCACACACTCCTACACTCAACACAATATCGGGTCTAGATGCACAAAGATAAAGCAAAGAACCAATCATAGAGCGATAGAGCTTTTGATCAACATCCTTATCTTTACCCTTTGGATTAAGTTCAAGATGACACTTGGTGTCCATAGGAAACTTCTTCTCTTTAGCATTTTGCATCTTGAACCTCTTGAGCATGTCTTGGATATATTTGGCTTGAGAGATGAAGGTCCCTCCACTCAATTGCTTGATCTCAAAACCAAGGAAGTACTTCAACTCTCCCATCATGGACATCTCGAACCTATCGGTCATAAGCTTTGAAAATTCATCATTAAAAGCTTTGTTAGAAGAGCCAAATATGATATCATCAACATAAAGTTGGCATATGAAAAGCTCCCCTTTAACCCTCTTGGTAAAAAGAGTGGGATCGATTTGCCCCACTTCAAAGCCACGGTCTACCAATAGCTCTCTTAGGTGCTCATACCAAGCACGAGGTGCTTGTTTGAGACCATAGAGCGCCTTATCAAGTTTGTAGACATGGTTAGGGAAGTGTGGGTCCTCAAATCCCGGAGGTTGCTTAACATATACCAACTCCTTTAAAGGACCATTAAGAAAGGCACTTTTCACATCCATTTGTTGCAACTTTAAATTATGATGTGATGCATATGCAAGAAGGATACGGATGGACTCAAGGCGAGCCACGGGAGCATAGGTCTCTCCAAAATCAATGCCTTCAACTTGAGAGTACCCTTGAGCTACCAATCTTGCCTTGTTCCTCACAACCATTCCATGCTCATCTTGCTTGTTCTTGAATATCCACTTGGTGCCTATAACATTGAGGCAATCTTTTGGCTTCTCCACTAGATTCCACACTTTGTTGCGCTTGAAGTTGTTGAGCTCTTCATGCATGGCTTCCAACCAATCCGGATCTTCAAGAGCTTCAAAGACTTTCTTTGGTTCCACCATAGAGATGTGGGCTTGATGTTCATTAAAGTTTGCCAATTGTTTTCTTGTGGTAACCTTGTTCTTACATCACAAAGGATATTATCTAGATGAAGACTCTTTCTTCTCCAATCCTTTTTGACTCTTGCTACACGACGGGTTTCGATATCCTCATTGTTGCGAGGAATTATCGCTTGATCATCTTGATCATTTGAGTCCCCGTCTTGACCGGAATGTTGACCTTGATCATCTTGAAGCACATCTTCAACAAATGAAGGAGAGGGTTGATCTTGGTCATGACCTTGGCTAGCATCAACAATAGGAGAACTTGGTTCTTGCTAGCAACTTGGTCAACATGAGGAGGGTCTTGAACTTGTTCTTGGGTGGTGCATCATTTGCTTCCATGATAGGCGCCTTCAACTTGTGATGAAGAGGCCTCCACTTGAATGGAGCTAGGACTTGCTTGAGGAGACTCGTAATGAATCTCAACGGGGCGATGGAAACCAATGCCCATTCTTCTTATAGCATCTTGAGGCTCTTCATTATCTACATCACAAACATGAAATTGCGCCACTTGGGAGCCGTCATTCTCATCGAACCTCACATCACAAGATTCTATGACTTTCCCAACGGTCTTGTCATAGACTCTATAGGTGTGAGATTCGGCACCGTACCCAACAAAAACACCCTCTAAAGCTTTAGATTCAAATTTAGACAAACGAACACTTTTGTTCTTATAGAAACACTTACAACCAAATACTCGGTAGTAGGAGACATTGGGCTTGTTGCCGGTGAGCATCTCATAAGATGTAAACTTCTTGCCAACTCGAAAGAATAACCGGTTAGATGAGTGACACGCCGTGGAGATAGCCTCGGCCCATAAGAATAGCGGAGACTTAAACTCCGCCAACATAGACCTTGCCATATCCATGAGAGTCCGGTTCTTCCTTTCGGCTACACCATTTTGTTGAGGGGTATATGCAGCGGAATATTGATGACGAATCCCCTCTTCACTAAGAAACTCATTTAAGGTGTAGTTCTTGAACTCGGAGCCATTATCACTCCTAATGACCAAAATAGGGACATTGTATTGGCGTTGAACATATTGGAAAAGTCGATGACGGCTTGTTGGGTCTCATCCTTCGTCTTGAAGAAATAAACCCAAGTAAATCTTGAATAGTCATCAACAATCACCAAACAATATTTCTTCCCACCAAGACTAGGTTGAGGCACGGCACCAAAGAGATCAACATGAAGAAGTTCCAATATCCTCTTTGATGAAATGATGGTCTTGCTTGGATGGGGAGAATCATGCATCTTTCCTTCAACACAAGCCCTACAAAGACGATCTCTAGAAAAAGAAACATTGTCTTTTAGTCCAAGAATGTGGCCACCCTTGTGAAGACTTTGCAAAGTTCTCATGTTGACATGGGACAAGCGGCGATGCCACAACCACCCACGTCGGCCTTTCCGAATAGGCATATTGCTTGAGTGTTGGTAGACCCCGAAAAGTCCACCACGAACAACTCATTTTCAACATACCCAACGAACATGACCTTTAGAGTCTTGCTCCTCAAGAGTACCACCATATCAATAGTAAAATGGACATCAAAATTCATCTTATTAAGTGCACGAACGGACATAAGATTGTAACCGAGGGACTCGACAAGCATGACATTTACAAGGGTGATATCCTTTGCAACTACCACCTTGCCGAGACCCGTTACCTCCGCTTTTGATTTATCACCATAGAGACGGATGCTTGATTTATATTTGGTCCCAACTCCGTCATGATCTCTTTGCTTCCGGTCATATGACTAGTGCATCCACTATCAACCACTCATTTAGACCCACCGGAAGCATAGTCCTACAAGAAATCATTGCTTGGTTTTAGGTACCCATTTCTCAATGGGTCCTCTTTTGTTAGCAACAAGGGTCTTAGGAACCCAAATAGAGTAAGCAATGTAACCATCATAAGGACCAACATATTTTGCATAAACATCCCCATAGTAATCAACATAGAGAAAGTAGTTGGGATTGTTATGCCCCGCAAAGTCACTACGAGTGGTCTTGCCCCTAGTGGCATCACCACCCGCAATGGGAGTCTTGGCTTGTGCGGGCTTAGCATTGGTTGTCGGCCCAGTGGAAACCGGGTACCATGGGCCGGCCTGCCACAGCCCTCCAACGCTCCGCAAGAATTTCTACTAACGACCAGGCTCTCAGCCTGACGAGCCTCGCGAGGCATTTTCCCTCGCGAGGGCTTCTTTGCTCGATTGAGCATTTCTGCTAAGGACCAGACGGTCGGCCTAGGGGGCCTCGAGGGGAGCCTCTGCCTCGGGAAGGCCTCTCCTGGAGGATCTTCAGGCCCTGGCGCGTCTCCGCGCCACCCTCGGGAGGTTTTCCCTCGCGGAAGTCAACGGCTACCTCGGCGGGGCTTCGGCCCTCGCGGGGTTCCTTCAAGTGGAAGCAAGCTCCTGCGCCGCTGCAGAGCGCACATGGGCTCTGCATCCGCCACAGAGTGACGCGCGCGCCTGCGCGCGATGACGAAGACGCCGCAGTTGCCATTCTCGTGTATAAAGTGGTCAAGGAGCTGCGGCAAGCAAAGCGGACTCCAAGACTTGCCAAATTGGTGATAAAGCGGCCGGCCGCCGCTACGCTCCAACTGCGACGTCACCGTGGGGCATGCCCCAAAGCTCTGCAGCGCCAGCCCACCGTCCTGGTTGGACGGTGGCTTTTTCTGCCAAGACGACGTGCTCTCTGCCATGGACGCGTCCATGGACGCCCCCGACGCTGTGCGCTGTGCTCCAACTCGGCGGCATTGTGGTATCCCTTCCCGCCGGAGATTTTCGGGGAAGAGGACCAAGCCCAGTATATAAGGAGCCAGTGTACGACCTAGGAGGGGGATCCCGCATTCACCAACTCATTCCACAACCAAGAGCTACGTCTGAGGAAGAAGACGGAGCTCATTCCACCATAGCCATAACTGTGCCCTCGGCAAGCACTTGTACTGTGAACCTCTCCAAGCAGTGCAATACATCTTAGCAGGACGTAGGGCTTTTACACCTCACGGTGGGCCTGAACCTGGGTAGCGGCTCGTGTTCCTCTCTGCCGTGATGTTCCTCACCGAGCTCGACGAGCACCGTCGCCGAGGTTGTTGAGGATTTGTTTGACGTTGTGTTCAGCCCCTTACTCGTTTCCTGGCTTTGAGAGACACCCCTAGTTCCTGGGACTAGTCTCCGACATTTGGCGCGCCAGGTAGGGGGCTGAGGCGCGTCTTCAACTTCTTCAACCTCTCCGCGCCATGACTGACACGCGAGCTGCGCGTCTCGCGCGACGGACGTCCGGCAGGGCCAACACCGAGCCCGCCGCCAACCACAACCCGCGTGGTCGCCCACGCGCCAACCGCGCTTCAGAGCGCAACGCCGAGCCGCGCGTCGAGCATCCTGAGGATGACGGCGGCAGCGGCAACGACGGCGGCATCGACGGCGAGGAGAGAGGAGCTTCCTCCCTGCACCCATCCAGGCGCGAGAGCGCCTCCACGATGGGCCGAGCGGCGCCCAGTCCAGCCACCGCGCTGCTGATGGCGCAAGAGCTGCTGCGCTACCGTCCCACGCAGGCGGGCCACGACAACTGGCTTGGGCGTCTCGAGGAGCTCATCAACGCCGCCGCCGTTCCCGCCGCTACCACTGCAGCACCAGCGCCTCTCGCTCGCTGGTGCGCCACTCCGGACGCGAGGGGAACATAGCGCACGGCGCTCCTCCTCCCCTCCGCCTCCGCCACCTCCTCCAGCTGCAGCTCCGGCAGCAAACCACCGCGCCGCGTCGCACGCATCCTCGCCGCACGACTGCCAGATCGTGCAGCGACTCCGGCGGATGCCGCGTGGAGATCGAGCGCCAGAGGGACCGCCACAACCGCGTCGTGCAGGAGATTGCCGCTGCAGGTCGCCAGAACCGCGGCGTACTCGCTGGTGGCGCCGTGACATACGCCACGGGCTGCACCGCCTTCACCCGCAACCTGCGCCGCGTCGTCTGGCCCGTGAAGTTCAAGCCAGACCTCCCTCCGCGCTACGACGGCAGGACCAACCCTCTGGAGTTCCTGCAGCTCTACACCGTCTCCATCCAGGCTGCGGAGGCGACGACAAGGTGATGGCCAACTGGCTCTCCATGGCGCTCAAGGACTCCGCGCTCTCGTGGCTCATGAACCTCCCCGAGAACACCATCGACACGTGGGAGGACCTCTGCAAGGTCTTCGTCGCCAACTTCAAGGGCACCTACGAGCGCGCACTCACCTACAACGACCTTCGCGCGGTGCGCCAGAAGCCTGACGAGACCCTCCGCAGATACATCCAGCGCTTCAGCCAGGTCCGCAACAAGATTCCGAACATCCCGGACTCGCACGTCATCTCCGCCTTCAGGGAGGGCGTCACGAACCACAGGATGCTCGAGAAGCTCGGCATCCACGACACCCTCTCCTCGTGGTGAAGCTCTTTGATCTGGCTGACAAGTGCGCCAAGGCTGAAGAGGGCCTCCTCTTCGTCAAGAAGGAAGTGGAGGATGACCCTCCAGAGGGGTCCAGGAGCAAGAAGAAGCCTGCGAGAAGCGCAAGACCACCGCCATCCTCGCGGCAGAGCCTGACGCAAAGCAGCCTCGCGAGGCCTCTCCGGCGGCTGAAGAGAAAAAGGCGGACAATCGCCCATACTGCATCTACCACAACAGGCACAACCACGCCACTGAGACTGCTGGGAGCTCAAGCAGCTCAGCAAGGAGCGAGAAGAACCAGGGCCGCGGCGGCCGCGGCGGAGGCCGTGGTGGCCGCGGAGGTGGACGCCACAACTTCCAGAGGGCTCGGGGGAACAACGCTGGGCAAAACGGCAACCTCCCCGACGAGAACCCTGGGGGCTACCAGGCCCCTCAGGGGGCAATAGCCTGCATCCTCGGCGGGTCCCAGGCGCCCAAGTCCAACAACCACTTCAAGCAATTCTCTCGCGAGGTCAGCGCAGCGCTTCCAGGGCTTGAGGCTTCCCAGCCCCTCAAGTGGTCGCAGTACACCATCGCCTTCGACTCCAAGGACCACCCCAAGTCGACCAAGGCTGTAGGCACCATCCCTCTGGTGTGCACCCCCATCATCAACAACATCGCCGTCGCCAAGACACTCATAGATGGGGGTGCGGGCTTGAACGTCATCTCTGTCGAGACCTTCGAGCAGCTTCAAGTGCCCTACGAGTGGCTTATGCCCTCTAGGCCCTTCACGGGGGTGACAAGTGGCTCCACCACACCTCTGGGGCAGGTGAGGCTCGCGGTCACCTTCGGCACGCCGCAGAACTACCGCACCGAGCAGATCGACTTCGACGTCGCACACATTGGCCTGCCCTACAACGCCATCCTCGGCTACCCCGCCCTCGCGAAGTTCATGGCCGTCACTCACCATGCGTACAACATCGTCAAGCTTCCAGGCAGCGGCGGCACCATCGCCATCCACGGTCAAGTCCAGGACGCAATGCGCTCTGTCGAGACCGCCTACAAGGCCGCTGCCGTGGCATTCCCCGCTGATGAGGACATGGAGCCCCTCGAGAGGCCCGCGAAGAAGAAGCAGCTGTTCTCACAGGAGCAGGCAGCCACGAAGAAGGTGTCACTGGACGCCAGCGGCTCGGGGGCTAGCGTCACCATAGGCGCTGGCTTGCCTCCCAAATAGGAAAGCGCGCTCGTCGCCTTCCTCAGGGCAAACTCTGACATGTTCGCATGGACACCGTCAGAGATGTCCGGAGTACCGAGGGAGGTGATCGAGCACCACTTAGCCGTGTGTCCAAACGCACGCCCCGTGAAGCAGAAAGCACGGCGCCAGGCGCCAGAGAAGCAAGAGTTCATCATCAAGGAAGTAGAGAAGTTAAAAGAAGCGCACATCATCAGGGAAGTTCCACACCCCACATGGCTCTCCAACACGGTGGTCGTTCCCAAGCACACCGGGGGCGGCAGGCTCTGCATCGACTACACCGACCTCAACAAGGCCTGCCCCAAGGACCCGTACCCCATGCCTCGGATAGACCAGATCGTGGACTCCACCGCCGGCTGCGACCTCCTCTGTTTTCTGGATGCCTTCTCAGGCTACCACCAGATCAAGATGGCGAAGGAGGATGAGGAGAAGACAGCATTCCTCACCCCTTGTGGTGTGTATTGCTACGTCTGCATGCCCTTTGGCTGAAGAACGCCGGCGCCACCTTCCAGAGGCTCATGAGGAAGGCCTTGGGGGCTCAGATGGGAAGAAATGCAGAAGCCTACGTCGACGACATCGTGGTCAAGACTCGCGAAGAGCACACCCTCATGGAGGACCTCGAGGAGACCTTTGCCAGCCTGCGCAAAGTAAGCATCAAGCTGAACCCCGCCAAGTGCGTCTTCGGGGTACCGTCAGGCAAACTCCTCGGGTTCCTAGTGTCTCACCGCGGCATAGAAGCGAATCCTGACAAGATCAAAGCCATAGAAGATGCAGCCACCTCGTCGCCTCAAGGACATGCAACGCCTCGCGGGATGCATGGCCAGCCTCGGCCGTTTCATCTCCAAGTTCGGCGAGAGGGCGCTGCCATTTTTCAAGCTCATGAAGCGGTCTGGCACGTTCAAGTGGACGCCTGAGGCGGACAAGGCATTTGAAGACCTGAAGAAGTACTTGGCTAGCCCACCTGTCATGGTTGCCCCAAGGCCTGGCGAGCATCTGAAGCTGTACCTATCAGCCACTCCACAAACAGTGAGCGCAGCCTTTGTCGTGGGATTGTCACGCAGATGTCATGGAGATGACTTCGTAGAGTTGGGGATTAAGCGATCGAGCGTCTCCGAGCTAAAGATCGCAGGGCACGAGAAGACAATGTTTTTTACCCAGGTTCGGCCCCTCGATGCGAGGTAAAGACCTACGTCCTGCCTATCCTAGATTGATATTGATATGAATATGGTGTTACAAGGGGTTGGCGATCGATGTGTCGAGTCGCCTCTCTCGGGATGTATGAGAGCTAAGGTTTTTAGCTTGGGGTTCTAGGTCCTTGGAGTCCATCTTATAAAGGCGGTGGCTCGCAAGGTTACAAGGAAACTTCTCTCCCAAGGAAAGTATGAGCCGGAGTCCTACTTGGAGACTACTCTTCGTACCTTCCAAGTTAAGCCATCTTGGATCTTCTGGATCCTTCTTCTATCTTCCTGCGACTCATCGTGTTGGCCCATCTCCGTGCAAGCCCATTAATTATAAGCCGCATTACACTTGTGGGCCGCGGGTTAATCTATTTATCATTCCCCCGACATTAGCCCCCGAGCTTCCGGGTGATTCATAATCAGGCGGAAGATCTTGACTTGATGATGATGATGATGATGTAGTTGGCTTGCATATGTTGGACTTGCCGACTTGTCGATGTTGAGCTTGGCGACTCGCTGATGATGAGTCGCACACGTAGCGGCTTACTTAGCCACTATGTTGCCAATTGAGCACTTCTGTCTTGGTTGCATTGAAACTGCAGAATCGCGGTGAGTTTTCCGCGAAGCACTTGGTGAAAACCACATTTTCCTGTTGGGTGTAAGACTGAGCTGAAACCATAAGAATAATAACTTATGAGCATCAAGATATATCAGTCAAACGTGTATAAGTTGCTGAGTCATGCATAGACATCGAAGCACAAAAAACCATAAGCATAAATAAGCTGGTCAATCATTAGAATAATAATCTGTCATGTTATCATGACGAGCCATCTAAACGCATGTTGAGACATGGCGGCTTAAGGGCATATAGCCACAACCTGTATTTAAAGATTTTCGAGTCACTAATTTGACTCGCAAATTGATATATATATATTCTCATGTGCTGCAAAAAATGAAATCTGCATATAATCATGGTATATGAGTATAATAAAGACCGCCAGATATGGTGGATGTGTAGCCCCCGAGGGCCGGGTTGCATGCTTGATCATGCTGCTCGGGACTCAAAAATATCTCAAGTGAGACAAAACTTTATTGTCCTCCCCCGAGCATTAAGCAGGCATGCTTTCATTATCCTGCTTGATGGCATATCGTTGCAATTTGATCCTGCAACAGATTGACAAATATTGTTGCCGCAAGATAATAATGATATAAATTCCACTTGATGTGGCTGTAGTTAAATAAATGATGGTGGCTTGGAAAGCCGATATCAGGAGATGATCATCCCAAACATAAAAAATCTGGTCATGCCAGTTCAAACTCATATGGCCGAGTTATAGGTTCCTGAAATTCAAAGGGCAAAAGCCCCCAAGGAAGCAATGATGATAGCTTGATGATAATATGTTAGCCTTGGCGGCTGGTAATAATTATGATAAAAAGTTAGTACTCCGCATAATAGCATAGGGTACCCTGCATGATAGCATAGTATAATCTGCATGATAGCAAATGATATGTCGCATGACACAAACGATATGTCTCATGATGCAAATGATATGTTGCATGATTTGCATGATAGCAAGTTGTATTTTGCATGATAGCAAATGGTTGCATGATAGCAAATTGTTGCGTGATAGCAACTGGTAAGATGCATGATAGCATATTGTACGATGCATGATAGCATGTACTTGACTCAGTATTTCCCAAATCTAATGTGTGTTCAGGGTCGAGAACGGCCATGATAGGCAGCCATAATAGGCATCAGACTCGATTGACGCCACACGCGGGTATTTTAGTCCTTCTGAATTACCTCTATTACCATTAAGTAGGTCTTCGCGCGGCTCAGTATTTCCCAGGTAAAAAATGCGTGTTCAGGGTCGCTGGCGGCCATGATAGGCGATCACACTCGATTGACACCACACCCCAGTACTTTGGCCGCATAGTGCAAAGATACTTCTGACTTAAGGCGAGAATAACCAGGATTATTGCTTTTATCGGCAGCAATAGCCGTGACGAGCTCTAATTAGCTTTGATGATAACCAGCTCTGATTAGCTGTAGATGTGGTACGGCGAGTCACCTGTTTTAACTCAAATATTTGATAAGATAATGATTCATTAATGACTCATAAACTGATGTAATGATGAGCTGTTTGCGACTCATAAAATGATATGGGGGTAAATCGCTATGCGACTCATAAATTGATATGACAATAAGTCGATGATGATTAATAAAATGATATGATGATAAATCATGAAATTATATAACGATCAGTCATAAATTGATACAATGATAAGTCATAGAATGACAAATGAATCACCAAATATCAATGCTTGAACATGTAGTGGTGATCTTGATATTCAATGCAAGCTGTGTATAGCTAGACTTTGCAATGCGAGTTATAAAGAACTCTAATTTGACGAATGTATTGAGAAGTAGATGTAATTAAATCTACAAAAGTTGATATGAATTTAAAGTCTACGACATGATATAATATGAGTCGCAAAAACATTTAATAAAAGGCATAATAACCTAAATATGCAGCCCCCGAGATGAACTCGAAGGTGAACTTAATCTTATTGATAAAAGTAAAAAGGCTGTAAAATTTGGGCATGATAGCGACTTATCTTATTTTGTTCTCCAGGCGTTGATGATGCGGTATTATCCGCAGACCGTAGGTGTCGGTTCGCCGAATATGTAGTAGCCGTGATGATATCTTAACTCAACCATGGCGTACCGCCAAAGATGATCATGGTGTTTGATAAAACCAACCACGACAGGTACAAGGTCGAAGTCGCGTCCACACACGTCAAGGTCGTTAAAAAGTTTGAGTCCAGTGGCGGAGTACTGAAAATTTACACTATATACAAGTGGCTGAACCCAATGAATTTTTTGGCTAGCTTCGCCACTGTTTGAGTCGCATCTCTGCTGCCGAGCGACCTCTGATTATTTTTCATCCTTGGGACTCGATCCAACAAGTAAGCTGTCGACTGCCTTATTTTCTTCTTGCCGCCTCATGATACACATGCAAAAGCAAAACTGATTGCTTTCAGTCACATCCAGCTTTACGCACTCGTCCACGGCCTCGGTAGGTGTCGGTTTGGCGAGTCGCGAATCAGATTGCTGTCGGCTGTTCCTGGAGCTTCTTTTGCAGATTTGATTAGCGATAGGCTGATTTCTTCTTCTCTTATTTTTCTTTTGACGTGATTTAACTCTGAGTAGCACGCACATGCATGACTGGGTTTTCTTCTAGCTGTGACTCCAAGCTGATAGCTCAAGTTACTTTGGCCTCCTCGGGAGTGATGCTTTGACCCATGCAAAGTGTGCTGATCATTAAATATTTTTAGTAACTCCACTTGAAATAAATAGAACCAATCCGTAGTCTGATTTGACAGCGATCAGGTATTGCGTCTTGGCAATTTGCACCGCTCGTGCCTATATTGGTCTTGGCGAGCCGGCGACGGATGGAAATCGCTACTCAACCATGCTGATTTCGGCAAGTTAGACTGGATTACGGAAGCTGCCTTTGGAATGCCACACAAAATTTTTAGCTTTATAAACCTGATCCGCTGCGTTGGCCTGTGTCAATGTGAATTGGCAACTAGCTTATTTTAATGCTTCCAATATTGGCGACTCGGAGTAAGCCGCGAACCATCAGAGTCGGCTGATTTAGAGTCGCATTGGATGTGCGCCTGCGTCCAGGTCGTCGAACTGCTTGAGTCGCCATGCTGCCTGACCAAAGTCCTGAGAGAGTCGGCGGATCCACACCTTCCTTTTAAGCCGACCGCTCCTTCTGTTTGTCTTCCTTGTTTGGTAGCTTTGGGCGTTTGCTCAATGACACATCAGTGTTGGAAACCGTGTTGCATAATCATTTATGGATTGAATCGTCTGCCGTGTGCTAATAGTACACCTTCTGCCTGAAATTTTACACGCATTGAGTCGCCAGATCTTTCCTTTCTTGTGGCCTCTCATGCCTGCTGCCTTTTTCGTTTTCCTTGGAATTTGAACCGAAGAAGGGTTTGTACGTAGCCAGGGACTGTACGTAGCTTTTCCTTCATGGTGAGCTACCAAAACAACTTTTTCCTTCCCTGATTAGTTATTTTTGTGCGATCCATACACTCCTTGCTTCGATTAGTTATTTTCATGGCAACGTAAATCCTGTACTGCCAATGATTTGATCCATACACTCCTTGCTCCGATTTGGATGCATGTGCCAAATTGGTTTTTCCTAGCTGCTCACGTGCGTGCCTTTCCATGCATAGCACTCCTTGTTTCTTTTTTTTTGCGGAGGAAAAAGACACATTACATCGGAATTACAGAGAGGACCCCAGAAAACACAAAAATTACAACCCGCCCCTCTGCACCAAGACCGCGTCGTTGACCCGCCGTTGCCGTCGGTGGCGCACCGCCGCCGCTGCCTCCCTCGAAGCCTTGGATCGGAGGCAGTCCCCAGGCGAGCGGGAAGTCGCCGAGCGCCGGTCCCGGAAGACCTACACCGTCGAGCACCGCCGCGGACAGCCCGATGCGCCGCATCTTCTTCTTCAAAGTCTGGATCTTGGAGCTCCGCCGCCTTCGGAGCTTACCACGGGGAAGACGCCCACGACACCTCCGTGGAGATGCGAGGGCGTCGATGGCGATGGATCGAAGACGACGCTCCGCAGAGCGCCGCCGCCGGAGAAGAGATCCACCGCCCGCAAACTTCGGCCGCCATGCCTCCGCCTCCAGAGCAGCGACGACCTGCAACCACAGAACTCCTACACTATTTACAGGACAAGGAACGGGGATCCCCCGGCCTCCCGCCGCCGAGGCGGCCGGCGGAGACCGAGGGATCCGACGAAACCCGCCGGCGAGGTGGATAGCACTCCTTGTTTCGATTTTTTTTGTATTGGGGTGCGCCTGCCCAGGCAGTAGTGCAACGCACAGGGCGACACATGAGGGCCCCAGTGTGTATTGCACTCTGAATTGAATTGTCACGCAGGAGACAGAATCTAGATCTATCATGACTCGCGACTTCAGATCTTGATCGCTCAATCTGCTGCTTTGATAGATGTGTGCAGCTGTCTCGGGTCTTTCTCAAACGAAAGCGGAAACAACTTCTGCCCGGCCACTGAATTCTCAGAACGGAGCTTTTGTGGCACGATCGTGGCTTTGATCGCTGAGGTCGTGCAGGGAACGCTGCCCAATAATCTTGTGGTTTGTTCAGCCATACACGGAGACGTTGTTGATGTTCTGCAGTCTAGATGTAGATCTTGATACCACCGAGTCGCTTGAATCGGCGCGACGATAAAGTCGCCGAGATTGTTGAAGTCGCCGTGCTTGAATCGACGATGAGATCCTCCGTCCCTGGCACAGATCCAGCGCGGAACGTGACGCTCATGACCGCAGGCCCCACGGTGGGCGCCAACTGTCGTGGGATTGTCACGCAGATGTCATGGAGATGACTTCGTAGAGTTGGGGATTAAGCGATCGAGCGTCTCCGAGCTAAAGATCGCAGGACACGAGAAGACAATGTTTTTTACCCAGGTTCGGCCCCTCGATGCGAGGTAAAGACCTACGTCCTGCCTATCCTAGATTGATATTGATATGAATATGGTGTTACAAGGGGTTGGCGATCGATGTGTCGAGTCGCCTCTCTCGGGATGTATGAGAGCTAAGGTTTTTAGCTTGGGGTTCTAGGTCCTTGGAGTCCATCTTATAAAGGCGGTGGCTCGCAAGGTTACAAGGAAACTTCTCTCCCAAGGAAAGTATGAGCCGGAGTCCTACTTGGAGACTACTCTTCGTACCTTCCAAGTTAAGCCATCTTGGATCTTCTGGATCCTTCTTCTATCTTCCTGCGACTCATCGTGTTGGCCCATCTCCGTGCAAGCCCATTAATTATAAGCCGCATTACACTTGTGGGCCGCGGGTTAATCTATTTATCATTCCCCCGACAGCCTTGGTGGCAGAAAGGGAAGAGCCGGTCCTCGCCAAGAAGGACGCTGCAACGCCGAGCCCAGATCCCCCCGATAAGGAAGCACCCTCTTCAGGCCCTGAGCCCCTTGTCGAGCCCGCGCAACCAGAAGGCACCCTCATCGAGGGTCCATCTCAAGAGAGGCTCGACAAGGCTCGCGAGGGGCCCAGCGCTGCGTCACCATTGACAACCCTCGTCGAGCATCCCGTCTACTTCGTCAGCACCGTGCTGCGAGATGCTCGCGAGCGGTACACCATGCAGCAGAAGCTCCTCCTCGCGCTCCTCATCGCTTCCAGGAAGCTGCGCCACTACTTCCAGGGCCACCTCATCACGGTGGTCACATCATTCCCTCTGGAGCAGATTCTGCGCAACCCAAACGCCACTGACCGCGTCGCAGGGTGGAACATTGAGCTGCAACCTTTTTGCCTGCGCTTCGACACCACCAGGTCATCAAGGGGAGAGCATTGGCTGACTTCGTCGCCGAGTGGACAGACACCCAGCAAGAAGAGCCTCATGAGGCAGAATCCACGCCAGCAGGAGACACGGCGCCAAGCCACTGGACCATGCACTTCGACGGAGCATTCGCATGCCAGAACGCTGGGGCTGGCGTCGTCCTGACCTCACCCAAGGGCGACAAGCTCTACTACGCCGTCCAGCTGTGCTTCACGACAGACAAGGTCTCCAACAACATCGCCGAGTACGAGGGCCTCCTCGCCGGGCTCAGAGCCGCAATCGCCCTCGGCATCAAGCGCTTACTCATCAAGGGCGACTCCCAGCTCCTCGTCAACTTCTCCAACAAGAGCTACACGCCTAAGGACGGCCATATGGCCGCTTACCTCGAGGAGGTCCGCAAGCTCGAGAAACATTTCAAGGGGATGGAGCTCAGGCACATCCCACGCAGGGAGAACCAGGAGGCCGACGACATCGTCAGGCGAGCATCGCGCAGAGAAGCCCAACAGGCGGGCGTGTTTGAGGAGAGGCTCACCAAGGCATCGGTGAAACAGCCAAAAGAAGCAGTCGAGATGGACACGGACGAAGAGCTCCCACCACCGCCGACATCCGGAGCGCCGAGCTGCGGCCCACCCACAGGGGAACGCCTGCTGCTGGCCATAACACATCAAGAGACGGGCTGGATCGATGAGCTCAAGGAGTACCTCAGAGACGGAGTCCTCCCTGAAGAGGATGCAGAAGCAGAGAGAGTTGCTCGCCAGGCCAAGTCGTACTGCCTTCACGAGGGAGATCTGTACCGCAAGCGTCCAAATGGAGTTGCATTAAAATGCGTCCCCCCCTGAAGAAGGCCGCCAGCTGATCAAGGACATCCACAGTGGAGAATGTGGCCACCACTCGTCATCACGCACACTTGCGGGGAAAGTCTTCAGGAGCGGGTTTTATTGGCCTTCAGTGCTTCAAGATGCAACCACCGTGGTCCAGGCTTGCGAGGCATGCCAGTTCCACGCCAAGCAAGTCCACCAGCCCGCACTGGGACTCCAGACCATCCCTCTCTCCTGGCCATTTGCGGTCTGGGGGCTGGACATCCTGGGACCTTTCCCACGCTCAAGTGGGGGCTACCGCTACCTCTACGTCGCCATCGACAAGTTCACCAAATGGGCGGAGGTTGAAGCGGTGTGTCGTGGGTTTGTCACGTCAGGTGTCATAGATGACTTCGTAGGTGTGTCCTTATGATTTGTCTCGGTTTTTCCTCACTTAGGCCCTTGCGCGGCTCAGTATTTCCCAGGTAAAAAGTGCGTGTTCAGGGTCGAGAGCGGCCATGATAGGCAATCAAACTCGATTGACGCCGCACCCCCAGTACTTTGGCCGCATAGTGCAAGTCGCATCCAAGAGAGGTTGAGTATAATCACGAAAAATGCCACTTGTTTGGCGATCCCAAGGAATAGGCCGCGCTAAAAAGCTGCCGCACCCCCAAGGGACCAATGATTAAAAAATAAAAGACTCACAGCTCAATTGGTAGTTTGAGATGCTTTATTTCAGAATCATTATATGATACATAGGGTCGGTCCCGCCTAGGTGGCGACCAGAAGTGATGCTTGGGTCGGTTGCGCCTAGGTGGCAACCAGAGATGTTACATGGGTCGGTCGCGCCTAAGTGGCGACCAGAAATGGGTCGGTTGCGCCTAGGTGGCAACCAGAGATGTTACACGGGTCGGTCGCGCCTGAGTGGCGACCAGAATTGGGTCGGTTGCGCCTAAGTGGCAACCAGAGATGTTACACGGGTCGGTCGCGCCTGAGTGGCGACCAGAAATGGGTCGGTTGCGCCTAGGTGGCAACCAGAGATGTTACACGGGTCGGTCGCGCCTGAGTGGCGACCAGAATTGGGTCGGTTGCGCCTAAGTGGCAACCAGAGATGTTACACGGGTCGGTCGCGCCTGAGTGGCGACCAGAATTGGGTCGATCGCGCCTAGGTGGCGATCAGAGTGTCATATTGGGTCGGTCGCGCCTGAGTGGCGACCAGAATTGAAATTTTTAGCCCTGAGTGGCCAGCTTGATGATGTAAACTCTTAATAATTTTGCTGCGGCTGCTGATGGCAACTCGCGACGCTTGGGATGTGTCCTTATTGGCAATGGCTCGTAGCCTTTGACTTCCTTGCCTCCCTTGCGGCCGTAATCTGAAGTCGCAAGTCAGGCAGGTGCCTCTTGGCCTTCACGATGTCATCAAAATTCTCCTGCGACTCGCGCATGGGTGCGCTCTCTGCGATGCAAGCTGCTCTGGCTATGGCCTTGTCGCCTTCTTCACATTCTTGAGCTATTCTTTTGTCGCCATTGATGGTGATGACACCTCTAGGGCCTGGTATTTTAAGCTTTAGGTACACATAGCACGGCCTAGCCATAAACTTTGCGAATGCTTCTCTGCCAAACAGCGCATGATATGGGCTCTGGAAATCTACAACCTCGAACCAAATGTACTCGCTCCTGAAGTTGCTTTGTGTCCCAAAGGCGACCTCCAAGTTAACTCGCCCCAATGGCTGAGCTGATATGCCTGGCACGACACCATGAAACGTTGTTCTTGATGGGTGTAGCTGCTTTTCTTGAAGGTTCATTCTTTTGAAGGTTTCATAGTATAATATATTGATGCTGCTGCCTCCATCCATCAGTACTTTGCTCAACTTGTACCCTGCGACTTGAGGGGCAACCACCAGCGCGAGTTTTCCCTCTTCATTTATTTCTCCTGGGTGATCCTCGCGGCTCCAAACTACTGGTTGCTCGGACCACTTTAGCCACTGTGGGACGGCTGGTACTATGGCGTTAACAGCCTGATTGCGTCGTCGCAGCTTTTGTTCCCTCCTTGAAGTATTCACCACAATGGTATGATACTGACCCAACTGTTTTGGGAACTGTGGCTGATCTGGCTGCGGATTTGGGACGGCGTTGTTGCTGTTGTTGCCTCCGCCATGTTTACCTTCCTCGTTGTTTTGATGATTGAAGTTTGTGTTGAGTGGCTGTCCATCCTTCCACTTTTTGTAATGATAACACTGTGCCTTCGTGTGGTTGGGTGGTTTCCCATCTTTTCCTATATGGATGTCGCAGGGGCGGTTGAAAACCTCTTCCAAATTAACTGGGTGAAAATTCCTTCCTCTGCTGCTGCTTTGTTTGTAACGAGTATTCGTATTTGCGACTAACCCTGAGTTTCCTTCCTCGTTTTTGCGCTTGTTATAACTCGCATTGGCATTGCTAGCTTGCTGTTGTTGAGGCTTGCTACTGGCCTTCTTTCCCTTGCCAGTGTTTTCCTCTTCCTCCCCATCAGATGCGTCCCTGGTTTTATCCGAGCTAGCATACTTGTTGGCCGCCGCCATTACCTCGCTTAGGCTCTTGACTTTATCCTTCATGCGACCTAGTTTGTGGACTAGCGGCTCAAATTTGCAATTTTTCTCCATGACAAGGACTGCTGAACTGGGTGGTATGTTGTCTGAGGAATGTATGATCTCTGCGACCCTTCTCATCCAGTGGCGACTCGACTCGCCTTCCTTCTGTACACAACGCTCAAGGTCCTCTATGCTGCAGAGTCGCTTGCATGTTCCTTGGAAATTCTTGATAAAAGCTTCCTTCATCTCATCCCAAGAGTTTATTGAATTTGGTGGCAAATTTTGTAGCCATATGTGGGCTGCGCCTTCTAACATCATGTTTAGGTAACGTGCGCAGATCTCTTCGGATGCATTTAGGATGCTCATGCCCATCTCGTAATTGTTGAGCCAAGTAACAGGGTCCATGCTGGCGTTGTAGTTGGCGACCTTGCGAGGCCCTTTGAAATCTGCAGGAAACGGTTCAGACCTGATTCTTTCGCTGAAACAGACTGGGCCTTTGAGTCGCGACGATAGGTTGGACGAAGCTGGCCTTCCTATTGGGTTGGCGCCGCGCGCGGCTGCACAATCTCTATGGGTTGAATTGCTGAGGTTGATTTTGAGCCGCAGGTTGATCTTCCCTTTGTCGCCTAGCCGAGCTCGAGGTCGCAACGTGTGGCGACTCCGCGTGGATGCTTCTCTCCGCCGTTGCTCTGCTATTGTAAGGGGTGGAGTGCAGCCGTCCTGCGTGTTCGGACATATTCGCCTGCTGTATTACTGCTGTGCTCAGCATCTCAATGGCGCGCCGTGCCTCTCTGTCCATTGGCGTGTTTCCTGCTGGCGCTAATCTGGCCAAGATGTTTGTGGCTGCAAAGAGATTCTCCACTGGGCTAACATAATGCCCTTGCGGCGTGTGGAACCTTTGAGGCTGCTGTGGCGACTGCTGAACAAAGGTTGGCTGCGTCAATGGCGGGGGCATCATGGCCCTGTTGTTAGCCTGTACTATGGCCCTTGATCCAGGTATCTCTGCTACTCTTGGTGCTGCGAAAGATGGAACCGCTGGTACGATTGATGGTACAGCGATTGCTTGAACCGCGGGCGCAGCTAACGGGGCCACGGACCGCATAACCATGGCAGATGGTGCCATGTGTGCGGGTACCGCGACTGAAGGTTGTGCGACCCCTGACCATGCGACCGGGTGCGCCGTGTTGGTGGCGATGATGGGACCGCAATTGCTGGTTCAGTGGTAGGTGATTGGAACAGCTCCATAGGGTTTACTGTTCCTGGCTGCAGGCGACTCGCGTGGCGTCTGTGTGGCAAGGTGGCCTGTATTCCTTGCAGAGATTGGTTTCCTCGATGAGTCGCAGTTGCTCCTGTTGGAGGCGCTGTTCCTCACGCGCCAGCCTGGCTCTCTCATCTGCGATTCTCTGGACTTCATCATATAGCCCGATCCTGGTAGCCTCCAATTCTGTCACCCTAGCAGCCGCGTTAACCGCAGATATTGGTGTAAACAACACGCTTCCCTGTGGCGGCGTGACCGCTGCGCTGGGGGTTACCCTTGACCCTGATTCCGCAGGCGCGACTCCAGGTGGAGTCTCTCTGTTTGCGACTCCTGAGGCCGCGACTCCTGGCGTCATCGCAGCGGATGCCGCGACTCCTGATGCGTCTAGCGCGGCTTGTTCTGCTGCTTCCGGCGGTGTGGGGGCTAAGCTGCCTGGTGGCATGCCCAGCCCTTCGTCTGCTTCTGTGGTCCTGTAGACCCCTTCCACGTGCCGATCTTCTACAGAGGGCGAGCCACTATCCACAGGGCCTCCGCATAGCCTTTCCTCAAGGACATACTCAATGGATTGGCCTTCTTCGTCTTCGAGAGGCAGCGACTCGTGGTTGATAGATCCTTCTTCTTGGTCCACTGTTACCGCGACTCCTTCTTCTGAGTCGCCATGCTGCGATGGATCCTCTGACTCGCCGCCAATGAAGCCGACGAAGACGTTGATGGATCCAAAGGGGATGACGTGGCCGGTCTCCAAGTAATCTGCTTCCGGCCCCCAGCTTGAATCGTCGATGAGGGGTGTGCCATTGACCGTGATGATACGGCCAACAACAAGATCTTCAGCTCCCTTCATGGATCCTGCGCGGAACGTGACGCTCTTGACCGCAGGCCCCACGGTGGGCGCCAACTGTCGTGGGTTTGTCACGTCAGGTGTCATAGATGACTTCGTAGGTGTGGGATTATGCGAGTCAAGCATCTCCGAGCTTGGGATCGCAGGAACAAAGATCAACACAGATTTACCCAGGTTCGGCCCCCTCAATGTGAGGTAAAAGACCTACTTCCTGCCTACCCTAGATTGGTATTGATATGATAATCGAGGTGTTACAATGGAGGCGATCCGATCTGGTACTCGCCGTATGAGCTAGGGTTGGGGCTTGATAGCTTGACCCGCTCTAAGTCCTGCGAGTCCTCTTTATATACACAGAGGCTCGCTAGGTTACAAAAGGAAACTTCCCCATAAGGAATACATCCACAGAGGCCTACTCGGAGACTACTTGGTCTTCACGTCCTCCGGGTATGTCTTCTAGATCTTTCCCCTTATGGCGGTTCAATATTGGGCTTGTTCCCAAGTGGGCCTTCGTCCGTGCGAGTAAGTTAAGTCGCACTGGGCCGCGGGTTAATCCAGAAAGTATTCCCCCGACACGGTGCGCACCATCCCGGCGAGATCAGCGGTGAAATTCATCAGAGGCCTGGCCTGTCGCTTCGGCGTGCCAAATCGCATCATCACGACAACGGCTCACAGTTCACCAGCGGCATCTTCAGGGCCTACTGCGAGAGTCTTGGCACACGGCTCTGCTTCGCCTCGGTGGCTCATCCACGAAGCAACGGGCAGGCTGAGCGGGCGAACGCAGAAGTGCTCAAGGCCTCAAGACAAGAAGCTTCAATCGCCTCAAGGCCCACGGCAAGAACTGGATCGAAGAGCTCCCCTCCGTGCTCTGGTCCATCCGCACCACCGCCACGAAGCCCACTGGAGAAACGCCGTTCGCTCTCGTCTATGGCGCTGAAGCAGTCCTCCCCACCGAGATCAAGCATGGGTCCCCACGGATCCTTGCTTTCAACGAGGACAACCAAGAGGAGCTCCACAACGACGACTTGCTGCTGCTCGATGGACTACGCCGCCGTGCCGCCCTCCGAGCGGCGAAGTACCAGCAAGACCTGCGCCGCTACCACAGCCGCCACATACGGCCGCGCACCCTCGAGACAGGCGATCTCGTCCTCAGGAGGATCCTCTCCAGAGAGGCCTCCACAAGCTCTCACCCATGTGGGAAGGCCCCTACAGGGTCGCGCACATCGCCAGGCCTGGCGCGGTACGGCTCGAGACGGAAGACGGCGATCCATCAAAAATCCATGGAACATCGAGCACCTACGCAAGTTCTACCCGTGATCACGTCGCGGCAGGCATTTTTTGTCTCAAGAGGGAAGCACGCGTCTTCACCTCCCAGCTTCACCAAGCTTTCCCTTCACGAGGGCCATCTCCACTGAGAGTTTCCTACAACGCGTCGCCACGGGCCGCGGGAAGCCTCAGCCACTCCATGTGGAACCCCATGCCCAGACATGGCGGACTTTGTCTTGGCCTCGCCAAGTGTAATGAACAATTTCAGGTCATCATGAACCTATTGCGCTTCGGCGCCGTTATGTAATATTGCTTGGTGAGTTTGTTTCTTACATTTCATTCGCGCTCACATTTTTCCCCATGCGCACCTCGCGAGCGGGGGCTGAGCACGGTGCCTGTGTCTCGGGAGCATCCCAGCAGCATCGTAAAATCCAAAGGATCCGAGCTCTAACTCGTGGCTCTCCGCCCACGACCGTTATCTCACCAAAGAGCTCTGACTCGTGGGTTAGCTCCCATGCACGTCACCTCACCAAGGACCTTGGTGCTTATTCTCCTCGTGAGATACCCATGAGGAAATCTATGAGCGCGCATGAGTTGTACAACTATGCTTTGCTTGTGGGTTCGCCTCTCTCTCTCTCTCTCCAACACAGGGAACAAGACGCCTTGCAGGGCTCCAAAAGCTCCAAGCCAGCCTCAGGCAGCCTCGAGAGGGAGAACACCTCACCAGGAACACAACACCCTCTACAAAGCAGGCGTCTCGCCAGAGCTAAGTCCAGAACTTACGCCTCATGAGCTCTTTTTCCCTCTCGCTGGTTTTGTCGCCCCTCGAGCCTCTCTTTTCTCTCTTACGCCTCATGGGCTGCTTGCACGTCAAAGGGGAGCCCCTGAGCATCGCGCCTCGAGGGCTCTTACCTCTCTAAGCCTTACGCACCCCCCGGCCTTGTCGAGCCCTGACTCCGGCATACCGAAGCGGCGGTGCTATTTGCGCTAAGAGCAGGGTCCTAACGACGTAGAGCGAAAAAGACATGAGGGAACAGATAAAAGGCCTCCCGAGGGGCACTCACACTTGCACAAATAAAAGTGTCTTTACAAACCAGCACGAAATAAAAGCACAAGTCTTAAGATAACTAGTGCCCTTGGCACATCTCTCTACAGGGGCAACCTAAGCAGCGGGGTTGTCGTCGTCGCCGTCGACGCTCATCATCCACCTCCTCAGCCAGCCTCGTCGTCGCTCTCCTCGACCTCGACCCTCTTGAAGCGTTGAGTGTACTTCTCCACGTCGTCCCACACCGAGGCGTCCAGCTTCGGCGAGTCCTTCTCCAGAGGCTCCATCACAGACGCGAAGTCGAAGCCGGGGTGGAGGTGTGCAAGGTTGGCGAAGACTTGGCCGACCGCGACGCCAAGGAGCTCGCGGCTCTCGGTGTCGACCAGTCGTCGAGGTTCGTCACGACCTCTTCAAACTTGGTGAGAAGCTGCTCGAAGAAGCCAAGGTAGGTGGCGACGTCGGAGTTCCCCTCGACAGAGAGCCTGGGGGCTTCGGTCCCCAGGCGGCCCGCAACGGCCCGCGCACGCCTCACCAAGGAAGCAAACATGCGCTCCCGCTGGCGCGACAAGACCTGCGCAGTCAGAGCGCTCCGCCGAGCTTCCTCGACGAGCTCCACAACAGGCCCCACCTGCTGCTGCATCTCGTTCATGTCCTGCGTCAAGGAGGCAAGGTCCTGCTCCGCGTGCTTCCGAGCCTCCACAGCGTCATGAAGGCGGGAGTCAATCGCTTCTTCTGAGCCTCAAGCTCCCTGATGCGGGCTCAAGCTCGTTGCGTCTCTTCGTGAAGCGCCTCCTGCTTCTTGGCCTTCTCCGCGAATCCTTCCTGCAATTGTCGCGGAAGAGCTGCTCCTTGGTCGCGGACTCCTCCGCCATCTGCTCCTCCTTCTTGCGGAGGTTCTCGTTGGTCAGCGCGAGGCGCTTCTGGTAGAACGCCTCGTCTTGAGTAACTTTGCTCTCGCGAGACTCCAGGTGCTCCCGCTGCGCAGATGATCCTTCTCGATCTGTTCGACCTGTTCCTCGCGCTTGCGTAGCTCGGTCTCGCGGGCATCAAGTTCTGCCCGCGCTGCACCATCTGGTTCTCGCGGACGCGCAGGTCCTCGCGGAGCTTCTCCAGGCCTTGCCGCACGGTCTCCGACTCGGCGATGATCCCCGCCTCGCGGTCCAGAGCTCCTTGTGCTTGGTGGAGACCGCCGCCTCGCGCGCCGCCAGCTCCTGATGCTTGGCCTCCGTCTCCGCCTCGAGAGCCTCGCGCCTAGCACTCAGGTCCGCAAGGGTCTCCTCGACCTCGCGGACCACGCTGATGCGGATCTCTTCAGCAGAGCGCAGCGCCGCCTCGCGTTGCGCCTGGGCTGCCTCGTCCTTCCGGCGGCAGCGCTCCACGGTCTCCTGGAGGCAAGCCCAGCCCCGCGCAAGCTCGGCGACCTCCTCCGCCCTGGTGCGGTCTTCCTCAGCGAGCTGGGCCTCGAGCCCATCGAGCACCTCCCTCGCCGAGCGAAGGACGGCCTCTCGGCGAGCTGCGACAGGGCGCCGACCCAGCAAGGCTAGGGCCCACGATTCTCCAGAGGGCCTGGAAGCGCCAGCGCCTGCCGAGGACTCCGGGGCATCGCGCCTTGGGCTCTGGGTGTCCTCGAGGCGCGCCTGGGGGCTCTGCTGGGAGCCTCCCTCTTCTCCGTGCAAGGGGCCTTCTGGGGGCTCTGGCGAGAGCCCCCCGCCTTCTGCGCTGGGAGCCTTCTGGGGGCTCGAGGCGCCCCCACCATCAGCTCCGCCATCTTTCTGCCCCTGGGGAGCACTCTCCTCCTCCTCAGGAGCAGGGTTGGCCTTCTCTGCTGAGGCCGTCCCCGCGGCAGCCTCAGCGCCCACCGTAGGCCCTCCAAGGCCCGAGCTCGGTGGAGGCGACGGCACCGTGGTGTCCTCCATGTCGACGTCAGCGTGCGTCTCTGCAGACGCAGCTGTCCCGCCGCGCCCTCCTTCGCCGGCGGCGTGGTCCTTGCCGCGTCCATCTCCGGCGTCTTCTCTTGCTGCGCGGGAGAAGCGTCAGGCCGCGAAGGCGGCGGCGTCGTCACCTCAGCCTCCTCCTCCCTCTCCTCGTGGCGCTCCTCCGCCCCAGGAGGTGGCGTCGCAGCCTCGGGAGAGGAAGCGGTGGCCTCGTGGTGCACCTCTTCAGTTGTAGGCGTCGCGGACGCCGCGGCAGAGCTGGAGATCTCTCCAAGTCTCCGGAGCCTCCGCCTCTTTGGCTCCTCAGTGCGTCTGGAGAGGAAAAGACTCAGAAACCCTCGAGAGGCCTACACCAAGAACAACATCAAACAGGAAAGGGAGTACAAAAACTTACGCCGCGTGTCGACCCACTTCCTCTTCTTCCGCTTCGCGGGCGGAGCACTGGGCTCCGCGCTCGTCCGTGCCTCTGTCCCTCCTGGGCCCGGCGTTCCTGTCGTGGATCGCCTTGGAGCGGGGCTCGCAGTGGCCCGACGAAGCATCGTCATCGTCGCTCTCCTCCTCCCCCTCGACACGCCTCGAGGGGGCAACCACGAACTCGTCGCCGCTGCCCGAGGAGATCGTGGATCTCAGCTCAGGCGCCGCACTCTTCGAGGCGCTCGAGTTCTCCGCCGAGGAAGCGGCGCCTCCCGAGGCGCCGGTGCGCCCGCGTCAGACTCCGCGGGCGTCTCCGACGTCTCCTCGTCGCCCTCACTGGCCCCCTGCGCCGCAGACTCCGGGTCCTCGCGAGGCCCAACGTGCCCCTTAGGCACCAGGCCCCACTGGTCGAACTTCGGCATCGCCTGCACATGCGAGACACGGCGCCCGAGATCGATCCGATGAAGCGGCACAGTCTGGTCAGTGGGCGCGGGGATGTCTGGGGACGTGAAGAGGGTCTCCATGAGGGCGTGCAACTCCTCCTTCGTGTAGAGGGTAGCACTCAGGCGCATCTTGTCCCTCTGGTTGGAGTACAGCCACATCGCGTCCGCGTGCTCTGGAGCGGAGCAATGCGGCGCCTCACGAAGTCCTTGGCCACCATCTGCCCGGTGAGGCCGGCCTCGCGGAGGTCCCTCAAGCGTCTCACCACAGGGCCAAGCGTCGCGCCCTTGAGTCCCTTGGAGGACCAGCTCGCCCTCTTCGTCGGAGGCGCTTCAGGCAGCTCGAAGAAGGTGCTCTGGCTCCCGAACTGCATGAGGAACCAGCGCTTGCGGAAGTCCTCCACCTTCTTCGTCACGCTGGTCACGACGTTCTCGCCGTTCCACGCGATGGGGATGTAGACGCCTTTCATGCTGTCGGTGATGCGGAAGGACACACACCCCGACCGCTCCTTGTTCGCCGTGAACCGGAGCGCGTAGAAGTTGCGGAAGAGGTCCACCGAAGGCGGAATGCCGATGTACGCCTCGCAGAGGTAGGCGAAGATGGCGAGGACGAGAATGGAGTTGGGGTGGAGATGAAGAACCTGGAAGATGGGGTAGAAGCTGCCGTGGGAGTCGCCCGCACGCTTGAGCACCGTGGCGCCGTGCTCGTTGGTCTTCGAGGCCGCCATGTGACGCACCTTGTCCAGCTGCGCCACCGTCTCGAAGCGGGAGCCGCTCAGAGCCGGCTCGAAATGACCGTCCCGCTGCATCTCAGCAGGCTCGCCGCCCTGCACCACTGCCTTGCCCTTCGTGGCAGCGGTGGCCTTCTTGGGCGCCATTGCAGCAAGGTCGCGAAGGAGAAGTTTGGGGATTGAGCGCTGGGAAGAAGAGATGGAAGGGGAACGAGTGGAGTAATGGCCGCCTGCGCCGAGCTCTTCGCCTTATATCGGCTCATCGAGCCGTTACAAGGGCGTGGCGGGACCCACCACCACGCCCGTTACTTCAGAGGAGATCGTGGGATCGTGCCCGGCCGTGACGCTCCACGTGTCTCGGGCTTCGCAGGCTTCTTTGGGCCCACGACGATTCGCCTCCGCCTGAGGAGCTCCAGCGTGCCCATCGCGGGCCCGGGGGCTACTGTCGGCCCAGTGGAAACCGGGGTACCATGGGCCGGCCTGCCACAGCCCTCCAACGCTCCGCAAGAATTTCTACTAAGGACCAGGCTCAGCCTGACGAGCCTCGCGAGCATTTTCCCTCGCGAGGGCTTCTTTGCTCGATTGAGCATTTCTGCTAAGGACCAGACGGTCGGCCTAGGGGGCCTCGAGGGAGCCTCTGCCTCGGGAAGGCCTCTCCTGGAAGATCTTCAGGCCCTGGCGCGTCTCCGCGCCACCCTCGGGAGGTTTTCCCTCGCGGGAAGTCAACGGCTACCTCGGCGAGGCTTCGGGCCCTCGCGGGGTTCCTTCAAGTGGAAGCAAGCTCCTGCACCGCTGCAGAGCACACATGGGCTCTGCATCCGCCACAGAGTGACCGCGCGCCTGCGCGCGATGACGAAGACGCCGCAGTTGCCATTCCGTGTATAAAGTGGTCAAGGGAGCTGCGGCAAGCAAAGCGGACTCCAAGACTTGCCAAATTGGTGATAAAGCGGCCGGCCGCCGCTACGCTCCAACTGCGACGTCATCGTGGAGCATGCCCCAAAGCTCTGCAGCGCCAGCCCACTGTCCTGGTTGGACGGTGGCTTTTTCTGCCAAGACGACGTGCTCTCTGCCATGGACCGCGTCCATGGACACCCCCGACGCTGTGCGCTGTGCTCCAACTCGGCGGCATTGTGGTATCCCTTCCCGCCGGAGATTTTCGGGGAAGAGGACCAAGCCCAGTATATAAGGAGCCAGTGTACGAGCAAGGAGGGGGATCCCGCATTCACCAACTCATTCCACAACCAAAGAGCTACGTTTGAGGAAGGAGACGGAGCTCATTCCACCATAGTCCACCATAGCCATAACTGTGCCCTCGGCAAGCACGTTTGTACTGTGAACCTCTCCAAGCAGTGCAATACATCTTAGCAGGACGTAGGGCTTTTACACCTCCACGGTGGGCCTGAACCTAGGTAGCGGCTCGTGTTCCCTCTCTGCCGTGATGTTCCTCACCGAGCTCGACGAGCACCGTCGCGAGTTGTTGAGGATTTGTTTGACGTTGTGTTCAGCCCCTTACTCGATTCCTGGCTTTTGAGAGACACCCCTAGTTCCTGGGGACTAGTCTCCGACATTGGTGTTGCTCTTCTTCTTCTTTGCCTTGGCCACATAACCGAGGCCCTCCTTCCCTTTGTGTGGCTTTTGCTCAAAAATTTGAGCAACAACCTTTTCTTTACCTTTAGGAATAAGGTCTTGGCACTAGTGGCCTTGGCAAGCTCAACCTTCAACCTAGCATTTCCTCAATAACATTTGCATGATCACAAGAGGGAGTAGAAGTGCTAGGTGAGTTAGACTTAGAAAGTTGAGTTTGAAGTTGCTCATGAGACTTGACTAGAAGAGAGTGGGTACTTTCCAAGGCCTTGTGAGCCTTGTCAAGTTTCTCCATATCTTCAAGGAGTCTAGCATTAGCAACCACAAACTCGGCTTTCTCCTTTTTAGTCACTTTATATTTAGCAAAGACATGGTCTCTATCCTTAATGATTTTAGCAATTATTTCATCATTTTTATCATCAAGGGACTCAATTCTTTCCTCAAGAGAGGTTCTATATTCACTCTCTTCTTGAGAGAGGCATTCAAGGATGCAATGGTGAGAGCATCTTCTCTCTCAATCTTTCCCTTGTCATCAAGGATTTCTTCGGCCGCATCAAGTTGTCTCAAGAGGACTCAACATAAGCCTTAGCTTCACCTTGCAAGTTAGCCATAATAGTATCGGAAGCAACAAGTTCTTTCTTAATCACAAGACTAGTTTTATCATCTATTTCATGCATAGTCTTGGAGTAGAAGATGATACCTCGTGACGGAGGCCATGAGGCAACGAGCGGTGTTGATGGGGAGGACTTGGGAGAGGTTCTCATTGGGGGATTCGAAGAGAGAAGGAGGTGGAGTTGATACAATGGCCAAAGCGGCCACCTCACGAGTGGGTTCTTATTCTTCTTCGGAATCCTCGGAAGGATACTCTTCTTGAGTCATCAACACAATTCTTGGTGCTTTCTTGAAGAATGGCTTCCTCTTGACAAAAGGCTTCTTTTGTGGCATGTTTGATTCGCCCTTGTGGACAAGCCTTCCACCGTTTTGCTCTCTATTCTCAAATGGACAATCTTTGATGAAGTGATGCTTGTTATGACAATTGTAGCAAGTCTTTATCCTATTAGCAAACTCCTTCTTCCCACTTGGATTGTTTGTTCGATCAAGTTGAGCCTTTGCCTTGGCCGGGTCATTCCAAAATGTCCTTGTTGCAAGAGCTATGTGACCATGGAGGGCGGGTTCAAGTTCATCGGGAGGAAGTTGTTCGGGCATGCTTCAACTTCATCATGTTCATCAATGCACACAACCTTGGCCTTCAAAGCAAGAGAGGGACCTTGCTTCATTCCCATGGCCCTAACACGGTTGTCAGAGCATTCTTGGTAGCAATCTTGGAGGCTTGTATCTCTTGCATAACTTCATTGGATGTCAACTCAAGGTAGTTGAATTTTCCTTGAAGGGCCTTCAAGTCAACGGGCTCGAAGGGCATGAGTGCATTCACATACTTCCTCTTGATCCAAGTATCATCCACATAGGTTGCCCCAACATTGAAGAAGGCTTGGGCAAGAATCTTGAGTCTTGCATACATCTCTTCATGAGTTTCACTATCAAGCATGTAGAAGCCTTCGACTTCATTGTTCAAAGCATCAAATCTATTCCTCTTCATACTTCCATTTCCAAGAAATGCCACCTCAAGGCACCCCCAAGCTTCTTTGGCGGTGGAGACGTTTTGAATGTGATGAAGACCACTTTCTCCAACGGCAAGTTCAATCATGTGGAGAGCGGAAGCATTGAGTTGTTTCTCGGCCACTTCTCTTCTTGTCAAGTTATAAGGATTCACGGCCTTGTATCCTTCTTGAATGATTCTCCAAAGCTCGATGGAGGAATTGTTGATATGAGATTTCATTAAGTGTTGCCAAGTAGCAAAAGCCGATGCATTAAGTTTAGGAGGTGGACCCAAAGGGTTTATGCGAGTATGATGGATAGGTGGGTCGGGAGAGTACGTAAAGGGAACTCCATGGTACTCGGCTTCCCACCTTCGGGTATGGTGGTAGATGTGGATGGAGATTTCTTAGGGTCGGTATCTTTATCTTCAACCCCTTTCTTTTTCGCTAATTCCTCCTCGGTTTCACCGTCATTGGAGTTAGCGGAGTCCTCAAGTGAGGTGGTCTCCTTAGGAGTCTTGCCACTTGCGAGTTGTGTGATCAACTCACGCATCTCGGCAAATTTGGTATCCATGGACGATATCAAAGATGTCTCCATCAATTTGAGATCGGCCATGGATGCCGTAGTGGCTTTGTCATCCGCGGGATCACCATCACTTCGTGTCATACTTCTCTTAGGCGGTTAAGCCCAACAAGAGAGCCGAGGCTCTGATACCAATTGAAAGGATCGTATGACACCTAGAGGGGGGGGGGGTGAATAGGTGCTACTTCAATTTTAGTACTTTTAAAATTTAGGCTTGACACAAAAGGTAAATTCTCTAGATATGCAACTATGGTGAATTTACCTATATGACAAGCTAGCAACTAAGCACGGTACAATAAGTAAAGACGGTAAACAAGGATAGAAGTAACCGAAGTGAAAGCACGCGGAGACACGGATGTAATCCCGAGTTCCTCCTTTTTAGGGGAGTACGTCTCGTTGGAGAGGTGTGAGCTACCACGAAGGTCAAAACTCAACCGCCACAAAGGCGGGTGCACCTTCTTCTCCGATGAACCGCACCACAAAGGTTTGGTTCACCTTCCACTATCGGAATCCTTCAAGGCGGAATCCGGAGCCCTTACAACAACGATCCGGGGCACAACCCACAAGAGGATTGGGGGCTCCCGAACAGCTACAATCTGTCACAAAGACAATCAAGTGAGTACAATAAGAGGCTAGGTTTTCCCAAAGGAAATCCTAGCAAAGGGTCCTCAAGTGAATGAGGGGGAATGATACGTCTCAAACGTATCTATAATTTTTGATGTTCCATGCTTGTTTTATACCAATTGCTACATGTTTTGCATCTACTTTATATCACTTTTATACATTTTTTGGGACTAACCTATTAACAAGATGCCGAAGTGCCAGTTCCTGTTTTCTGCTATTTTTGTATTCCAGAAAAGCTAGTCTGGAAATATTCTCGGAATTGGACGAAACTACACGGGGGTCCCTATTTTTCCAGAACACACCTGACGGAGCGAAGGAGCAGCAGAGGATGGCCACCAGGAGGCCACACGCCACTAGGGCGCGGGCCACCCCCCTGGCGCGCCCTAGGGTGGTGTGGGCCCCTCGGGGGTCCGCAGCCGCCGCCCTTTCGCCTACTTATTCCCCCGACGTGAAAACCCTAAGTACCTGAGCAGAAATCCACGAAAAGATCCAGAGACGCCGCCGTCGTCAACCCTAGCTCGGGAGGGTTCAGAACCTCTTCCCGGCACCCTGCCGGAGAGGGGAATCGTCACCGGAGGCTTCTACATCGCCATGCCTGCCTCCGGAGTGATGCGTGAGTAGTTCATCCTTGGACTACGGGTCCATAGCAGTAGCTAGATGGCTGTCTCTCCACTTTGTGCCATCATGTTTAGATCTTGTGAGCTGCCCTACATGATCAATATCATATTATTGTAATGCTACATGTTGTGTTTGCTGGGATCCGATGAATATTGAATATTATGTCAAGTTGATTATCAATCTATCTCATATGTTATTTAAGATCTTGCATGCTTTCCGTTACTCGTAGATGCTTTGGCCAAGTAGATGCTTGTAACTCCAAGAGAGAGTATTTATGCTAAATAGTGGGTTCATGTCTCCGTTTAACCTGGGACAGTGACAGAAAGTTCTAAGGTTGTGGATGTGCTGTTGCCACTAGGGATAACCTAACGATGCTATGTCCACGGGCATATGTGTTTGTTTACATTACGCACTTTACTTAATGCAATTATCCGTTGCTTGCAACTTAATACCAACGGGGGACTCGGATGACAACCCGGCGGTGGATTATTAGTCATAGATGCTGTTGGATAACGGTCTATGTATTATGTCGTAATGCCCAATTAAATATCATAGTAGTCAACATGTCATGTATATGCATTGTCATGCGCTCACTATTCGTCAATTGCCCAGCTGTAATTTGTTCACCCAACATGTTAGTTATCTTTTATGGAGAGACACCACTAGTGAACTGTGGACCCCGGTCCATTCTTTTACACTGATTAAACGACCACAAACTGCAAACTGTTCCTTTTTCATTCTCTGCAATTTAATACCCATTTTCCACACCATACGTTTAATCCTTTGTTTTCAGCAAGCCAGTGAGATTGACAACCTCACTGTTTCGTTGGGGCAAAGTAGTTTGATTGTGTTGTGTGCAGGTTCCACGTCAACAGTCCAGACTCCCTGCGACAGCTATTTTTCTGGCGCCGTTGACAACCTTCTGAAGAGTTGCTGCTCCTACTGGTTCGATAATCTTGGTTTCTTTCTGAGGGAAAACTTGCTGCTGACTACATCATACCTTCCTCTTGGGGTCTCCCAACGAATGTGTGTTTCACGTCATCAGGGAAATGAAGAACGGCTTGGTGAAGATGTAGATCCGGGGCTTCTCCTTCAATCCTCCAAGTATCAACGAGTTTGGGTGGAGGGATTGGGAGATCTATCAAATCTTGAGCTTGCAATCAATGGTGTTCTTCAAGTGTTCAAGCAATTTGTCCAAAGGTAGGTGAAGGGTATTTATACCACACTCCAACATATGGCCGTTGGACGTGTTCAGTCGACGGGCAGCCGAGATGGGCCGGCTTGGAGGCCAGCCTTGGCCGGCCTGGAAGCTGCCGGGGCGGCTGAGCCGACCAGCCAGGAGGCCAGCCTTGGCTGGCCTGGGGGCTGACTGGGTGGCTGAGCCGGCCAGCCAGGAGGCCAGCCTTGGCCGGCCTGGGAGCTGGCGAGGCGACTGAGCCAGCCAGCCAGGAGGCCAGCCTTGGCCGGCTGCTGGGCTGGCTGCCTCTCTGCGAGTCTTTTCCCTTCTCAACCTTCTTTCCGACCTTCGACAAATCTTCCATTTTGCAAAGAGAGACACACTAGTATCCTTTCACTTTATATAATCATATTTCCTGTAGACACTTAGCGGTATGTTAAATACTTCATAGTATTGTGGTCAAACATCAAAACAAGATTAACGGACTATGTCCTTTCACCTGGATTACTCAAAGGTTGCTCATTGGATATTCTTGAAGACGGATTTCTCAGCAGTGGTATTCTTGAAAATGCAAGGTGTTCGGAAGCTCAAGCTCGTCAAAAATCTGAAGATGGAAGTCGTTCGGGGTCGTCTCAGCGCTCAGGCCGGCCTGCCTCCCGGCCCAGGCCGGTTCCAGGGCCGGTCCCTCGGGTCCATGCCCGGCCTCCCGCCCGGTTTTGGCCGGCTCCAGGGCCGGTCCCTCGGGTCCCTGCCCGGCCTCCCGCCTGGCCTAGGCCGGTGTCAGGGCCGGACCTCTCGGGTCCCAGACCGGCCTCCCGCCCGGCCGAGGCCGGCTCCAGGGCCGGCGCGCCCACGTCTCATATATCGCGCTTGGGGGCTCCTCGAACGGTTTTTCTTCTTCTCCATCGCGTGACCCTCCTCCATGGCCGGCTCCTCCCCCACCTCGAGCTCCTCCACCATGTGAGGACCCCTGGATTAAGTACCCGAGATACTCGTTATGTTCCCTGCAACAATCCCGTGATCAGTCTGTTGCTGCACATAACTCGAATTGGTATCACAGAACACCCCAAAAATACCGAATAAATATACTTACGTGATTGAAGTCATAAGCTTCAACAGGTACTTGCAGCGGAATCACCAAACAACGTGGAGCCCAAGTCATTCGCCTTAACCCTACAGGCAGCTGACTGGGAAGCGCCCTAGTTCGCAAAGACGTCAGTGAACTCCTCTCCTTCGTACTGCTCTCTTGAAATCTGGCTAAGACAATAGCCAGGGACGAAACCAATATGAGTACATTTGATTGTACTCGCAAACTACCCCAACAGGAACATGCACTAGTTTTTCATTTTCAAAGACTTTTATTTTCAGAAAAACATCACTATATCTTTATTTAAAAAGGGAAGAGTAGATTTTTAATCCTGTTGAAGACAAAACATTTTGGAAAGTAGTTTTCTCACTATCTTTGTTGAAAAAGGTAAGAAGTCTTTTTAAACCTTTTTCCCGAAAATATACCTTCGTTTAAAAAGGTAAGAAATCTCTTTTAAAACTTTTTCCTCGAAAATCACCCTCTTGTCCCTTTCTTCGAAACTTCCTGTTTTCTGATCATACCCCTTCATGGTTACTTATCTTTCCAGCAACCTCATACCATACCCTCGGTATAGTTGCACAAATCAATTCCCACGTCATTTTACTTTCAACACTCAAAACTTTGTAAAACTTGCACATGGTCTTAGCAGTTCTTCCCAACTGTCCATATCCGAGGACTCGGCTATTCGAATAGTTTTACACTCTGCAGAGGTAGTACGCTTTTCCCACACCCATCCGGTCACTCATCGTGTCAGCCACGTCCCGCCATACCGGAGGTATGCGAAGTTGAGTTCCCGGCCATAGCCTGTCCTTTGCTCATGCTAGTATAGGATCCTACCGCTACGAAACCGGTTCCATCGACACTTAAATCCTCAGAAACTAAGTGTGAGGACTTCGTAGTTCTGCCCGGCGGACCCAAGGGAGCCCTTCAATCCTCTTTTTCCGACACGTTCATACCGGCTTCCGGTAGCCTTCATTTAAGAGGACCCAGGTCAGGGGCAGGTCCTCAGACCATCCCCTCATGGAACGAGGTCATCCTCGTTGTTGAGGCATCCAGTACTAACACGAGCAAATTATATGACTACGCCCTTTCCCATATGGGGGTAAATGTGGTCGCACAGGGTATTGGTTGTTCTGTAAGTACCAGGACACAATGTGCATTTTTCAAAAACATCACAATTCCTCATTTCTTCATTCCATCACCGACATCTCGGCATACCATAATTCATCCAAGGATTTTCAAAGGAGTTTTGAATAAACAATGTTTTTCCCATCCTATAGTTTTATATAAACAAACTGATATTTCTACATAGAGTGGCAAAATAGTTTTTCATAAACTTTTGAAAAGGTTTTCACAATCATTTCCCATTTCCATAGCCAAAATACTTTTGACCAAAACTTGGGTGGATCGTAATCTCACCAAAAGATTTTTATAAAAGGCTTTTGAGTAAAAACAAATACATTTAGAAATAACTGCACACTACTAACACCTCTATATCAGGTGCCTCAATAATGTACTTGTATTTTGTAAAAGGGTTTTCAAAATCATAACTCTAGTGGCAAACACCACGTAAATCACTTATGCTTCTTATACGTAAAACATGTAAATCAAAATAGATGTATATAGATGCAAGCTCAGTGGAGTAGCTTGCCTGGTTTCAGCATAATGTCCTTGGTCTTCTTCTCACTGATTAAAGAAATAAACTCCCATCCTCCTTCAATAGTTCCTCTCCAAAGACCACTCCGGTATCGGTATTATCTAGCGTCGCAAACAGGGAATAACAACACTCAATACACCAAACAAAACCACAAGTGGTGCAAAACAAACAACAACCACAAGCATCAAACTAATTATTTAAGCAATAGACTAGGATCTACTCTTACAATGGTCTTTTACAAATCAGTGGTCTAACACTTCTACACAAGCTAGGGCCAAATAATAGGTAGCAAGGGATGACATGCTACAATATCAGTAGCTATGGAAGGCTACTGATGTTCAAACATCATTTCTAAAATCATGCACACAAATGATTTTACTTGCAAACAATTCCTAAAGTTAGGAAATTCGAGGAACTATCCATACTAGGGATATTATTCCCTAATAAACACCAGCAACACTAAACTCTTCCTAACAAGTTATCAAACCAGTAGCAATATGGCATGCTACTGATGATCTAGCAATACAAACGTCACACTAAGGATTTTCTACCAAAACAAGTCCTATAACTAGGAGAATCTAGGAAAATACTACCCTAGTAATATTAACACTAGATAACTAAATGCAATACTAAACTTTTTCCCAAGTGCTATAATACAGAGCTAACACACTCCTAGTAATTAGTGTCACACTTATACATGCTAGAAATTACAAAAGAGATACTAGCACACCCTATATAGTTAAATAAAACTATGAACATTAGTTAACAGAAAAGCATAACACCTAGTTAAATACACCAAAAATAATCTATAGCTCTAAAAATCACACCAAGCTAGGATTAGGTACTCCTAATCACACAGAAGCTCACACAAGTGGATTCACACCAAAAATCATCACCAAACAATTTACAAAAATCCTAAAAAGGCTCTCTGGTCATTTACCAAAATGCATGCCATTTTTGATAGAAAGCTCTTTTGCATAAGAGGCCAATTGCTACGGCTAGGTAACCCTTAGGGCTTTTCAAAACAGTTGAGTTTGCAAAATTAGCTATCCTAGGAAAATAGTTATTGAGTTTTTGGTGAAAACCAGTGTTTTTGCCTTCCATTTTATTTATCTAGAAGTATTTGTCCAAAAGTGGATCTACCACTTGGATCTGGTTAAAAACATACTAGGGTACCTCCATGATTTTTGGTTTGGTCAACAATGCATTTAAACTATTTTAAAACGATTTAAACTAAAGGGCCAGAAACAGATCTATAAGCAAATAAATAAACAACCTTAAGAAAAAAGATTAACGGGCTGGATCTGGCACTGGAGATGGCTGGATCTGGGCTGAGCAACACGGGGAGAGGCCCAGCTTGCGGCCCATGTGCGCGGCGAAACGGTACCGGGCTGCATCTTCTTCTTCCCTCGTCACCGCGACAGCGAGGCGCGGCCGGAGCAAGTCGAGGACGGCGCGGCGGCTCCGGTGTCCCCTGGGGAAAAGGGAAGAGTGCATGAGAGGGAGAAGATCAAGGGGAGTACAGAGGTGCAAGAATGGCGGGAAATGGTGGACTGCACCACCCGTGAGCTTGCTCAACACATCGGCGGCCGGAGCGGAAGGGGATGCGGATGACGACGGCGATCCCAGGCTTCCCTCTGCGATTCCTCGCGCAGGGAGGGGGAACAGAGCACGGTGGTGACGATGGAGGTCTTAAATCAGGTCGGGGAGGCTCTCATCACCGGCGATGCACGACGGCGAGCTCGGACTGGAGTTCGGTGCCCGTGGAAGGGAATGAAGAAGGGAGAGAGGGAGAGAGCGAGTGAGGGAGTGAGGGGGGCAGAGGAGAGGCGTGCCGTGCTCTTATCTTCTCCTCCGCAGCAAGGAGGGAGGGGGCCACGGCATTGACGACGAGAGGAGCACGGCAGCAAGGCGAACACGGCGTCGTGGGGCACGGCAGCGTGCGGGAGGTGTCACGGGTGCCCAGGGTGCAGAGATGAGGTGAAGGGGGAGGGCAGAGCAGTCAGAGGCCAGGCTTCGCGGGGAAGGGGTGCACGGGGGGGGGGGGGGGGGGGGGGGGGCGACCACGGCAACGCCGGCGTGAGGAGCACGGCGCCGTGCCGGGCAGCGTTGTGCTACAGGAGGTCAACGTAGTTTTTGCAAAGAGGCCCCTGAACTTGTTTTTCCACTCACAGATAGGTCCTTGTCTCTTTCTTTTATTTCCTTTTCAAAATCAGTAGGGTTTCCGGAATTTAAATGAGGTGCTTAAACATTTTACAAAAATCAGAGAAAATTCATGTAGCCTCCCATATACATGAGGAAGCTCCACAAAAATTGGTTTTACAAAATAAAATGTTTTGCTCCATTTTTGTTCATAGGATTTAAATAAAGCATTTTTGGAAAATAATACTTTGATACTCCTTTAATATTTTAAAACCAGTGATAAAATATTGTGTTGAACTTTTGGAACTTCCTTGACCAATAAGGTAGCTTCAAAATAATTTATCTTTTCATAGAGGGAAAATTGGTTTGGAGGAAATAGAGAATTTGGGAGGGAATTTAATTATGAAGATCATTTTTAACTCATGACCTTCATTTCCTTTTTGATAAAGAATGGAGGGGTTTGTTTTAAATCAACAAGTAGGTTTACTTGAGGAGTGAGTGATATGAAATGGAGAGGATTTATCATTTCATCCCCTTCTCTAGAATTTTGAGTAAAGAAAATATAATTGTTTTCATAGAATAGAGGAATAGATAGAGAGGGAGTTTTATTGAGATCATCTCCCTAAGTTTTAGGAGTTTAGCTTGGGGGTGCCTAACTTTAGAAGGTTTATTCTTCTTCAAGTCGCACTCCACATTTGGTTGCCAAGTGTGTCCTATTTTAGTATTAACCACACTGAGGAATTATCCTCACAAGAAACCACACACAACAGCAATAACACAACAATAGTAATAGCACAACAATATCAACCACACAACAATATTCACATCACAAACAAGACCACACAGTTCAAACCACAAGAATAAATCAAACCACCTTTTCCATAATTAACAATACTATTTTGTAAAAATGGTCACACTCAATTTCGACAAGATGTTGTTTAAGGGATATATCAACCCATAACTTAATAGTTTTCGAAAAGGTTTGATAAAGAGAAATATGTGAGGTAATATATTTCCCACTAGTATTCCTTTTCAAAATGGAGTCGAAGCATAGGGGGTTACAAAAATAGGAATTGTAAACTGTCAAGGTTGAAGAATAGATAGGAGATCACAAATAGTTCTCCATATTTTATAAACATGTAATTTTGGAAATACTTTTACTGTCTCGATCTAAAGGGTATTTTATTAGTTGCTAAAACCAAATCATGATTGAAATAGACTTTTGGCCAACATAAGAATGGAAAAGATATATGAAATATATTCTTGTCATAACATGATCACCAGAGTTTTAAATATATTTTACTTGGGTGGACTTTCTTGGGTTGACATGTACTAGTCAAACAACTTAAACATTCGAGTCACACAAGGTTGAACAGAACAATTGAAAGGAAAACACAATCATTAGTGAAGTAATTCAAAAAGTTTTTGTTGGTTCTGAATTTTGGGTCTTATTTATTCTTATTATAAATTTGGGATGTTACACACCACCCCCACCATTTGAGGCCCTCCCCACCCCTTCCTCTCCACAGATCTGAAGGGGATTCCCCGATCTTCCACCCCATCCATATAGTTTCTCCTTTGGTGGCTGTTTTGGGGAGATCTCCTCCGTTGTTGGTGGTTCTTGAAGTTCCTCTCAAGGTTGAAGATGGACCAGTGGGATGATGAGTGGGATGAGGAGGTTCCTCAATCTAGCAGGGCCGGCAAGTCCAGCAAGACCTTTGATGGGCTAGAGGACATTGTTGATGATCTCAATGCGGGCGCTTCCTCCATGCACAAGGCCAAGAAACTCAAGAAAACTGCTGGGGTCAAGGGTTCTACAAGCAAGAAAGTTGGCAAGAAATCTGCTCCGCCTCCTGTCAATCCCGCAGAATCGGTACGTGCATCTTGGGTCAAGGTGAAACCTACTAAATTCAAGAGAGATCGTTTGTCTTTCAACCCTTATGCCTTTGGTCAGCCCACATGCCTAGATGATAGTAGATTCTATTGCAAGATGCACCAGCAAATCTTTCATCAACGCATTGAAATAAAAAAGAATGCTCATGTTCCCGTGGATTATTTCAACCTTGCCCAAGCTAGAGATACATAGCCTGATGTGATGGATATGATGGATTTTCATCAAATCTCTAAGCTCATGACTGTTTGCACTCCTTATTCTCCTGATTTGCTTCGGCAATTTCATGCTACTGTTGTGTTCACCACTGAGCATGGTAAGAGGACTTTGACATGGATGAGTGCAGATACTGTGTGTTCAACGTCTTTGGCTGAGTTTGGGGCACTGTTTGGTCTTGAGGAATTGCCCGTTGCACCTTGTTATGTTCGTCTCCATCTCTCTAAGCTTATTCCAGCTGAGACGGGGATTCGCCATTGTTATCCTCCTCAGAGCGGCCTTCGTGGGAAGATTCCTCATACAGTTTACATGTATCCTTTCTGGAGGATTGTTCACAAAATATTGAGAAACTGTCTTGCCATCAAGTTTGGAGAGAAGGGTTTGGTTCGTGACCGGATGGTAAATTGTCTTCATCACATCTATGATCTTTATCTCAGGAAGAAGCAAATTGATGTGCTTGACTATCTTTGGAACGAGATGCAAATTGTGGTTGTCAAAGGCAAGGTTCCCTGTTATGGTCCGCTTCTGCAGACTCTCTTCAACACCAAGTTGCCTGATGATGTGGTTAGTCAGTATGAGTTGTTTGAGCCTGAGCTTGTTGGTCTTCGTCCTATGCCCGAGGGTGATCCTGTTTAGCCGCCTCCTAGTGATGCTCCTGAGGGAGATTCTGATGAAGAAGATGATGAGGAAGAGAAGAAAGGTGGCTTAGTTCAAGCTCTCAAAAGGATGAACTGTTTCTTTGCGCACAAACGCAAATCCGAGTACAAGGCTTATCACAAGCAGAAGGTCTACAACCGCAATCAACGTGCCATCATGACCCAGCTTAATCTTTCCTGTCCAGACAGCTCAGCTGAAGTCTCAGAGAACACCTACATGGCCCAGAACAAGTATACTTATTGGTTTGGTGATGATGCCTCCTCTCTTGCTCCATATTGGCAAGGCGATCCCGGTCAGTCTAGCTTCGGTGGAGCTGCTCGTAACGCTGAGGATGACGCGGACTTTGATGAGGATGATGAGTGATCTTGGACCTTCTCTTCACTTTCTCCCTTTTTGGTGTCTTGATGCCAAAGGGGGAGAGAGATCTCCGGGGATTTGCATTGCAGGGGATTTGCATTGCATTGCATCCATTTGCGTCTTCATATTTCCCGTTTTCCATTTGCATCGAACTTGTTTAAGTTTTTAAGTGAACTCTATTTGTGGTGTACTATGGAACTTATGTCATGGTTATTGTAAGGATAATATGGACCTCCTTTATGTTATTGTAAGGACTTCCCCGGTTTATCTTTTATTATTTTGGAGTTCGTTACAAGGTGATTGTTATTCCAAGACTATATCTATTTGAAGCCTATGGTGAGAAATTTGCTCTACTAGATGATGTCTATGGTGAGAATTATCGCATATCCCTTGCTCACATAATCTATATATTGTGCTTGCTTCATGTTTCTCGTTTGAGCATATATTCTTGTATATCTTGTTAGCTTATAAGTTTAAGGGGGAGCTTCCCTCAAAAACTTTGCCATGCTTAAATGAGATACCTTTTTGCAAATCCTTGTGTTGTCATCAAACATCAAAAAGGGGGAGATTGAAAGGACAAAATCCGTTAATCCTGTTTTAATGTTTGATCACAACACTTGGAAGAATTTAACACACCGCTAAGTGTCTACAGGAAATATGACCATCTATATCAAAAGATACTAGTGGATCTCTCTCTATCCGAAAAGGGAAGAAAAGTAGTTGTCGGACTTCAAATGGTGAAGGGAGAAGGCGCTCTACAGGGAGGCCGGCCCCCAGGCCAGCCCAGGCTGGTCTCCAGGCTGGTTGCCTCGGGTGGCTGGCCGGCCCCCAGGCCGGCCCAGGCTGGTTGCCTCGGGCGGCTGGCCGGCCCCCGGCCGGCCCAGGCTGGCCGCCAGGCGGCCAGCCGGTTGCCTCGGGCTGCCATCCGGCCTCCAGGCCGGCCCAGGCCGGCACCCAGGCCGGTTTGGTCGGTGGCTCGGCCAGCCCTGCCAGGCCGGCCCCCAGGCCGGCCCAGGCTGGTTTCCAGGCCGGCTGCCTCGGCTGCTCTGCCGGCCCTCAGGCCGGCCCAGGCCGGCCCTGCTTCCTGTGCTTCGTCGACTTACCCCTTCAACGGCCATATTTTGAAGGGGACTATAAATACTTCTTCACCAACCTTTGGACAACTAGCTTGACCACTTTGAAGAACACCATTACTTGCAAGCTCAAGATTTGATTGATCTCCCAATCCATCCACCCAAACTCGTTGATACTTGGAGGATTGAAGGAGAAGCCCCGAATCTACATCTTCACCAAGCCGTTCTTCATTTCCCCCTCATTCACTTGAGGGACCCTTTGCTAGGATTTCCATTGGGAAAACCTAGCCTCATATTGTACTCACTTGTTGTCTTTGTGACAGATTTGTAGCTGTTCGGGAGCCCCCAATCCTCTTGTGGGTTGTGCCCCGGATCGTTGTTGTAAGGGCTCCGGATTCCGCCTTGAAGGATTTCGATAGTGGAAGGTGAACCAAACCTTTGTGGTGCGGTTCATCGGAGAAGAAGGTGCGTCCGCCTTTGTGGCGGTTGAGTTTTGACCTTCGTGGTAGCTCACACCTCTCCAACGAGACGTACTCCCCTAAAAAGGAGGAACTCGGGATTACATCCGTGTCTCCGCGTGCTTTCACTTCGGTTACTTCTATCCTTGTTTTTAGTCCTTACTTCGTGTATCTTGTTTAGTTGCTAGCTTGTCATATAGGTAAATTCACCGTAGTTGCATATCTAGAGAATTTACCTTTTAGTGTCAAGCCTAATTTGAAAAAGTATTAAAATTGGAGTAGCACCTATTCACCCCCCCCCCCCCTCTAGGTGTCATACGATCCTTTCAAAATCTCATCAAGGGAAAAGAGTACAATATGTATTATCGATCTGACAATCATCGATGGGTTATGATATGGGAGTTTACTTCCCTGAATTTTGCAAATCTCAACAATTTTCTTTGCAATGTTGTTCTCTATATAGTCCATATGCATTTGAGCAACACAAGTGGTATTATCTTGAGAGATAATGGTAGGTGATTATGTTGAATCTTAACACATGATTTTAATTGTGGCCAATCATTCTGCGATGCCATACACGTTTTATGATTATTCGTATAAAGTAATTATTCCAAAATGATTAACAATATTGGATATTTGAGTATGTTCGAAAACATCTTCAGTGAAGCAGTCTGCGAAATGGCATTTTCGGAATCAAACAATTATAGCCAATATATGTATATCACACAACGGTATAATCTTGATGTTTCTGATGGAATTAATCAAGATATTTTGTGCCTTGGAGATATAGGAGGATATTACTTACATCAACCATTTTGTTGGGGTTTGCGGTTTAATTAAATTGACAACAAAAATATTGTCACACGTGATGTGGTTTGCAATGATGGTATTGAGATATGAAACTAAAGGTCCAGATACCACTTCATCATTGATACTATGTATAACCATATGGGTATTTGATATGATCTATCCGATATACAAATACTGATAGATATGTATTCCTAAGCGAATATGCTCGAGCTATGACAAAAAAATTCGACTATGTTAAGTCATGGGGTGAATTTTGATATTTTACAAAATATATGTTACGATTTGTTCATCGATTCAGATTTTTTAAAGCCTTTTAGGGACTTTTATAGACATTTGAATTAGGTGATCCGTATGAGTATGTAATCACCCCGTCTATCAACTGCATGGATAGTTTATTTGTAACTGCCAATAATATTAATATCGAAAACGTAGTTCCACTTATACCAAGAGGGTATGTTAAATCATAATTGATGACGGTTCTATGTGTGAACCTTCGTGCTACAAGCCTCGCCTTTTCACCACCTCATTGTTTTTGTTCAAACAAAATGTCATTTGTCTTCCATAAGGGAAGATACTTATGCGGAGAATGTATTACTATGATAAATACCTCTCTTTTGTTTAGCGAGTGCTATTCTTATTTACACCATTATGGGTATGTACATGAGGTACTTAGTGAATTCATAAATGCTCGGCATCCAGGTGGAGTATAATTCCTTGATCGAAACACTTCAGTTCCTAGACACGAACAGTGGGGGGAATATGGCCAGTTAGACATAAGCTTCGAGAAGATCTTGGACATGTTGTGAATGAGTCTGATCGGCCTATAGTCCCCCACAGGAGTTGCTGCAACCTTCTCAGCAACACGATTTTTGTTGAGTTGATCAGTGTACCTATTGGATTTTGTTGATTATTTTGACTAATTTACCACATGAATGCCATGTGAAGTCTGATGGCATCGAGCAATTTAGATCAAGGGAATACCACTCCAAATAAATACATTTCATGATAAAATGAAAACGTAAAGTGGGCACTTTGGAAAACATTACTATGTTGGTATTTTTTTTTTTGCGAAAATACTATGTTGGTAGTTGGTACTGTATGGACACTATAGTACAACTTTATTATGTTATCCTATATATGTGTGCTACTTTCTTGCAACAAACCTGCAAGTATGGACTCTAAGAACTCTTAGCCGTTTATTGGTTGTTTAGACGATGATTGCTTTGTTATTAGTTCAATCCTTCGAATTTAAACCAAAAATTTCAAAATTCTCCGGAAAATACCCCAATTTCATACAGTCCCTGCATGATTTGAATTGGTCCGCAAGCGACGTCGAACGGGATATGAGATAAACTAAGGGCATGTTTAGTTCGCAAGCTTCTAAAACACATGACTAGGAAAAACGAAGGAAAAGGATATAAATGTAGGTGCAAAACGGAGAAATGTAAAACAGATAATTTTGTAAACTTGGTTGTTTTATATACATGAATAAGAGAACACATGATTACTAATAAACATGTTCAAATCAAAGTCAAACCACTTGGGAAAGTATAATTAGCGCATGTTATTAAGCCATCTGAGACTTTGTTCTTGTTATTCGTGCATACGATTTTAAAAAGAAGTCCAAGTGGATTATAAAATTCATTTTTCTTTGAATCTAAGATCAGAGGAATAGTTACTGATTTTTCTTTGTTCAATTCCCTAAACCAAACGGATGAATAGTGCCACCGTAGGAAAGTTTTCTATTGCTACATTATTTCTCCACTTTTCCTTTGAACCAAACAAGACCTAAGTTGATAAAGGTACTTCCGGGGAAAAAAGTGACCATTTTTTCTATATAGAAATGAGTAATAATCATTATGAATAAATGGATAACTAATACAGTAGATGCCTACATGACAGGTGATTTATCATCCTACTGTCAGTAAAGCGGACATTATCTGGCTTTAGTAACCTTGCCAGATACATGAATGAAAAGCTAAGAACCTACTACATGTCACTGGAATGTTTTCCAACCAAAAAATACTCAAAATTTTCGCTCAGTTGCTTACTTATGAATGCGATTGCTCCCAAATTCATCATCGGGGCTCATCAAATCCAAGTCTAATAGAGATGCCGTTTTCTGAAGTGGAATAGAGTACTCATGCACCCGGAGAACGGGAGAAAGCACTTTCACCGGAAGAAGGAGCACGATGGCACTGACGTATGAACTACGACGTTCATCGAACGGCCGGAAATAAATTCCGATGGTCTTCTCTTCCTTCTTCTTCTTTGCGAATTTGGTCTTCTCTTCTTCTTTTTTCTCCTCCGTTTGTCAAACGGCCGCGCTGACCTTCGCTAACCCTGGTACGAACTATCACTGTTCTGCTTCAAGCCGCTACCGTACTGAAACAGAGGAGCGGAGGCGGTCCCTTGGCTCACGAGCGAGGCGCTGGAGCCCGACGACGTGGGCGACGTCCCGATGCTCCACGAACCCAGGAAACGGCCGTTCGCGTTCCCGTTGGCGCCCACGTGCCAGCCCACCGCGTTGCTCGGCTCCGCTGCTCCCTCCAGGATCTTGGAGTATTCCAGGTAGTCCACGACGTCGCCTCCGTGCTCCGGCTGCGACTCCAGCAACGCTGCCGGCTTCGTGGACGCCGCCGCCGCCGCCATCGCGGCGTCCGTGGCGCGCCGAGCGGCGACGGCCGCGGCGTGCTCGGGGAAGTTGAGCTTGGCGCGGCTCCCGCGGAAGCGGAGCGCTGCGGCGTCGTAGGCGCGCGCCGCGTCCTCGGCGGTGGCGAACGTGCCAAGCCACACCCGCGCCGCCTTCTGCGGGTCCCGGATCTCCGCCGCCCACTTGCCCCACGGCCGCCGCCTCACGCCCCGGTACTTCCTCCCCTGCTCCTCCGTCGTTCCTGGGTGCGACGTCGAGGCGCCGACGCCCTGGCGAAACGGCATGACCAGCGGCGGTGCCGGCCGAGGCGAGCCGCCGCGGCCGCTGGCGATGACGTGCGTGAGCGCGGACACGATCGCCGCATTCTCCGCCGCCTGAGACTGCTCCGAAAACACAGCTGCCGCCGACGTCGGCGGCAGCATTGCTCTGTTCGTCTCGTTCGCAATCGCGGCAACACGTGTTGACGCACATCAGCTTACGCAGGTCAAGCATGAGAAGTCCTATTTATAGTGGTCTTCCTTAAAACCTCGAAGAGATGATCCAAAACAGCAATCCACAGCAGAGTAGCAGACGAAGCAAATTCGGATTAAGCCAGCGATTGCTTAGATTAAACACCCATTAGCCTAAAGGAACGAAGGTTCTCTACCCGAATGCCGATGCGAATTAGCCACCATTATGCAAGTAGTATAATAAACAAGCGAAACCGACTTGGGCAAGCACCTGCTGCTTAGCCACTAAGGATTTGCTGACATGACATGCATGCATCTCTGTCTCTGCCTTCAACAAGCGAAACCGACTTGGGCAAGATGAAGCGCGTGTTCATGGCGGTCTTGGAGCCTTTGCTCTTTGCTTCGGCAGTTGTTTCACGTTATGACTTGAGTTTGAGTGTTTGACCCATCTACAAGTCAGAAGGTGACCCAGGCAAGATAGAGAATACGGTCAGCAAGCTGAACGCAATCATTGGCGCCTTCTCCTGGGCCGGAATTCGGCGCGACAAACAAATTAACGCGTTGGACCTCTATGAGCTAGTAGTAGGAGGTACACTGCTACTGCTAGACGCCACAGTGGCTCATCCTTGCATTCAAGGGCTATTTCTGGTTTCTTTCGCGCAAAAAAAGTGAATTTTTCTATATCAAGCAAAAAAACAATAAAGAATACTCCCTCCGTCAATATATACAAGGTCATTTACTCATGGCAAACAAAGTCACTTACTCTTGTTTAAAGTCAAACATAGTTAAGTTTGAACAAATAAATAAAAAACACCATCTATAAAGCCAAATCAATGGCACCAAATCTACATTACATATGTTTCATAATATTGCTTGCATATTGTAGATGCTGACATTTTTTCTCTGAGGTTGGTCAAACTTAAATAGGTTTGACCTTGGAGAAGAGTGTGGGCTTTTGTCTAGAGACAAAGTATTAACGATCTCAAAAAGCACTCTTAAGGTTGTCAAAATTCTAACAAATGCGCTATTACATCGTCAATAACATGGGAAACACAACATAAATTCAAACCTTATTTTAGTTTTTGTTGAAAAGTCCAATGCACCACCTCTTTAACTCAAAAACCATTATCTCTCTATTGTAAAAAAAAACCATTATCTCTCTTCATTCCATTAAAAGGGTTGTGATTATTCCGTGTACGCAATCCAAAAGCGGTTTCTCCCAAATTTTTCGTGTTTTTAGTTCCTATCAGAATACATACTAATTTTACAAAGCAAATATGTCCAAGAACTCTTCGGGATATTCCAAATGTTTATATCTGTAAGGGTCGACACTCTAACTAAGCGGATCAACAGAAGATGTACTAAATGAAAAGAGGAAAGACAAAAACGTATGTATTTGCACTAGTGCACTACTGTGTGACTTAATGGAATTGCCCCTCTTCCACAAACAACCATTTCCATCTTGACTTGTAAGCAATGTGTATCGAGGATTACAATCTTCAACTAGTCACATGATCGATCCTGGAACCATTTGGCATACATTATTTTTATCATTTCTGCTGACAACACGAGCAACAAGGCTGGTGTAAGGAGCTAGCCGCAACATCTGCGCAATATCAAAGGGGTGATGACATGGGTCCGACGTTGTCGCAAATAATGAATAATCCGATATGGCGGGGTTGTTGGAAATGAAAAGTTTGCCCAACCATCCCAAGGTTGCAAGATGTCATGAATTAACCCTTTAAAACAGGTTAAATATAAAGGTATGAAATACCGATTCTTTAAGAACTAAAGAGTTGTAGCTAGCTCAGTACGCTTGGACCCGGTTGAATCAGATAAGTGAATGAAGGGAATCTAACTTATGTCTTTTCTATGTCTTGCCTAGGTATAGCCGATTTGTGACTGTTGGCGCTCCATGGTTGCATCCTTGGCGTCTTAATAATCGTGTTGAGGAGTTCTCTACGGTATCTCCACACAAATTGGATTTTATAGAAAAATGAAGGACTGCAATCATAAGGGGAAACAAATCATATTCCCACGATTTGGATCAAAGGACATCGGTTTACGAGGAGTTGATCGAGCTTTCACCATGTTTTTAGGGCGGTGTTTGTAAAAGTCAAAGATCTTTTTGTAATTTTTGTTTTTATTGAGATCATTTATGTAAAAGTGTATCCACCACCTGATTAATGTAGAACCTAGATCCTTTGGGATTTTCTCCGTTACAAAAGTGTTAACCATGGATACCTCCATTCTATAGTACCCGACCATAAGAGAAAAACAAGTAGAAAATGAAGAGATTCAAATGGAGAAAACGGATTAGCAAGCAAGATGAACATGCAATGGACGTGCAGGGACAAGAAGCCTTCTTTGTGACGACGTCTGTTCCTTGACGAAGCGCTGCAGAAGGGAGAGGGGGTGACATGGGAAAATGGGAAGGGAAAGAGATCGGATCTGGAAAATGAGAAAGTCATCACCGCGGGATGCATGGACTGAGGTGGACATGAGTGGATGACAGGAGGGACTGTGAGGTGGCATGCTTGCATGTTGAGAGAGATCAATCTAGTGGGGTGCTCCTATTTAGTTATATAAGAATTACTCCCTCCCATCCATATTGATTTTTTCCAAATCAGACGGTTCTAGTACTAAATAATGTCTAGATATATCCAAATAATGACGTATCAGAGGGAGTAGCATATTTTTCTTCGACTGCTATGTTTATCCGAGAGATTCTATGCAACGAGCCAAGAGCTGACGACTGCGAGCAGCTCGTAAGCTTTTCCTTCGGAAGGAATGTACACACTAAAATATGGATAAAAGTTAAAATATCTTTGAGCGAGTATGTTTTTTGGCCTGGTGTGCCGACAAAATCGGTTCTCGTTGCCCTCCTAGGAAGCCACCAGCGCGCGTATATGGACATGCCCTGCAACTAGGTGCGTCCGTCCGTTCCGTACAGGCTACACGGACGGATAAGCGGCGGAGGGAAATCCATTTCCTAGCAGCTGCCCTGTTCAAAGCCATACGTTGACTGTCTAGGGCTAGGAGACAGGAGTCACGGGCCTCTGCGATGCTTCCCAGAAATGGAAAAAAGATGGAAGTTGTCGTGACGAGGTTGTCTGCTCTAATCCTTGGCACATGTAATCCACGATCCACCAGCAAAGCTTTTGGTTTTGGTCAGGCTTTGCACACTGTATTCACGGGTAGTGCTACCTGGTTGTTTCCATGATGACGTCCTTGACCACCGAGAGCAAAAAAAAAAAAAGCCCATACGCCGCCCAGATGCTGCTGGGAAGCCGGAGCTGCATCGACGCGGGCTTCTTCACACGCGCCGGTGCCGGGTATACGAGGGTCGAGGGCCGACATCCTGGACGCCACGGAGGTGCTAGAAGAGATCGAGGTGCCGCATGCAAGTACGGGAACGTATTGGACCAAATTTGCACCACCTACAATTTCATCTCAATTTTCAAGTTGTTGTATCAATTTGTTTTTAACGCGCAAGTTGTTGTATGCCGGTGCCATTACCTTTGTCCCAAGCAAACATCGGGTTGTTGACTGGAGCCAGAGAGTGTTGAAAGGGGCTCGACGAAGTAATGGAACTCCAAGGAATTGCCAAATTCGAGGGAGGGGAAGTTCAAACTTGAATTGTTTTATAGAAACTTATTGCTAATTTTGAATTTCGGCGAGAAAAGTCTTGAATTAGTCATTGTATTATTTCCGAGTTGAAATTCTGATGTTGCGACGAAATGCATCCATGCCTTCGCTCCTTTTTAGAAAGTCAACTATGGTTTTACTGTCCTGTGTAAAAAATCAAATTCCGGTGTTCCAAAATGGTTTTTCACAAGACATTTTTTTTTGTTTTTATACAGGCCGCTAAAAATGTCTTTTCTCGGCGAAACTTTTTGTGCGGACATTAAATGTCCGGATATATGAAATGCATTTTTCATAACGGGTGTATCTACTATTTAGACCTATGAGTCAAAACATTGTGTCCTCTCTAGCCTTGCTTTATGTTGAAAAGAAGGGCACAACTAGGGAAACCCTAGCTTAACGAAAACAAACCAAAAAACAAATAATTATGGTCACTTAGAATTATATAAAAAACAAGAATATAACATAGCAATACGTAGAGACCATAACTCCCCACCTGCTCTTCCATCTCAAGAGAATAATTTACTAAGGGTTATCAAGAGTCTAATGCCTAAATAAAACCATAATGTCACTTTAATTTGGAGTTTTCGTTAAAAAATATAGCATTTTCCGAATGATGCCTCAATAAAGGAAGAAAAACTATAAGTGGCAACGAGAAATCTCAGCTGTCCAAGTTATTAAGTCGCATTTCTAGAAAAACAAACATATGTAGACAGAGAGAACCCTGAAAGTGATTTTTTCCACAACCTACCAGAGATCAAACTCTAGGTTTGACTTCGTGGCCAAGTGCGAATATTGATGCTCTAGTACTATAGTGTTTAATAGGCATTTTGTGAGTACATGCAAGTGTGCATGTATTTACATACCAGTCTATGTTTATGTTGTCCATATCATTTCTATACATTAAAAACTAATTAAATCGACTTGTATTAAAAAGACAGAAGAAACAACACCACGACTCACATCACGCATGTACTCACACTCATAAAACTTCCACTTGCAGCATTTTTTATTGGCTTGCAACATCGTTCCAAGTAATCTGCCTTATGATCCCGTAAAATTCATCCAACTTCTGGTAACGTTGAAATATGTCATGCGACAAAAATTTATGCGCACGAACCACATCTCCATTGATTGCATTAAAACATTAAAAAAAATTGGAACATATGTGACCAACGCATACAACAATAAAGAAAAAAATCGCAACATGAGAATATTCCTTGAAAGTCTTTGCAACATGTTATTAGTAGGTGCACAACAAACTCTATACACAGTTGCAACATGTCAAAACACCATTCGCAACATAAAAAACTCCCAAAATCACTAACCTCCACCATTAATAGTGAAGGCACCACCTGCATATTCGTCCTTGCCGGTCTTGAATGTGGTTTGCTATAGCGTGTAAAAGCCCGATCAAACGATCGTTGAGCCATTCCTCATCGTCTCGGCGTCTATCATGGATCCAGGGTGTAGATCTTGAATTTGTCAATGGATGGTGTGAGTTATCCACTATCTTTAGAGCGGATTAAAGAGCGTGTTTAGGAAAAAGCTGTGCCAGTTGGATGTTTCTTCCAGACCTAGGCTAAAACATGTGGCGGAGAACATAATAATGTATTGTAGCCGTGGAAGCGTAATGCCGGTAAGTACGCTTTCATTTACAAGCAGGCTCGCAGTCGCAGCTGCACGTGACCTCCTCCCTCTATCGATTGCTCCCTCACCGCGCCGCCCTCCCTCACCGTCTCCCTCGCCGGAGTCCCTCTCTGGTGCTTCCCATTCGAGAGCGGGCAGAGGCGTCAGGGCTGTCAGGTACCAGTAGTGGTGTGTAGTAGTGAGATTAGTGATCTGGAATAGTATGTTAGTAGTTGAGGGTACTTTAGGTATTTCACCAATGATGGCACCTTGTAGTGAGCTAGGCCTTTATAAGGTTAGTGTTGTATCCTGTGGAAAAGAACAATGAATATGAACCCTAGTTTTTATCCTTTATTTTCCTGCAATTTCCTTTAATTTAGTTCAGCAATTTATCAGTTTTATCGATGATTCCTCCGGAATCCCCTCCTCTTCGTGATCCTCTCATGTCAGATCCATCGAGGGCCTGACAAAGTGGTATCAGAGCGAGCTCGATCGCTCCCTCCCTTCCCTCCCTATCTTCGTCTTCGATTTCGTTCGCACGGGCAAATTCTTCTTGTTCTTCGATTCGATTCGTGTCCATGGCGACCGCGCCGTACTTTCCCTTTCCCTCCGCCGCCACTTTCCCACCTCCGATTTTCCCCGGTGGCTACAGCTACCCATCCCCTTTCCCAGCGCCCGCATCTGGCGATTTCTCCACCCCAGCCTTCCCCTCCGCCGCCATCTACTCTCATCCACAAGATATCTGGTCAACCCCCTCCACCGCTCCTGGCCTCTCCATTTTCGTCCATCCTCATCCGCCGCCGCCACCAGCACCAGCCTACTCCTCCCCAAATCCCACCCAAATCCCCAATCACCCACCACTCGCCGCCAGCCCCGTCCATGGCGATCTCCACCACGCCACCTACCCGCATCCCCATCCTGAATACTCCCCATGGCCGGATCCAGCGCCGTGGTGCGAGCTCCATGCCCCGGCGTACAACCCCACCGCGCCCCTCTTCTGGGCGCCCACTGCCGCCCCGACAGCTCCGCCCCTCGCGTCGTCGACCGTCCCAACACCGTCCTCGCCGCGGCCGCTACCAGCGCCGGGTCCCTGGACACCACCGCCCCCTCCAAGCGGCGCGCCATCCTCATCAACCAGCGGGACGCCGCCGTTCCCGCCCGTGCAAGGCGTGCCGTACTCGCCTCCCACACCGTCAGACCCGATTCCCCTCGCCACAAGCTCCACCTGCTCGTCTCCCGCGCTGCCAGTCACCTCGACTGCTTCCCCAGCGTGCGGCTATTTCACGGAGGCAGCCGCCATCCTCCACCGTGTGCAGCGGGAGCTCAGCAACTTACAGGGTCGTCTCTGTCAGCAGCAAGCACGTGAACAGACCTCCTTCAACACTCTCCAAGGTGAGTTAGCGAAGCTCAAAGCGAGGGTCTCACAATGCGCAGTTTCTGCCGGCAAGCAATCGACTAGAGCAACTCCAGGTTCATCGCCCTTGCAAGTTATTGGTACTGCTCCTGTCACCCCAAAGGTGTTTGATGAATTGCCAACACCAAGCTCTTGCAATGGAATAGGTACTACATCACCTGCATCTACTGCATCTATGCTCTCTAATGCCAGTACACCAGCAAGATCATCTGCGAGCTCTCGTAGCTCTTCTATCGCTACTGCTTATGTCGCCCCGGAGATGTTCGATATTTCTTATGTTGACACCAAGGGCTGCACCGATGAGTTTGTTGTTGAATCCGCTAGCACTCCTGAGCAGCAGCTATATGAAGAACCACAAATGAATGCATTGGTAATTCATGAGAGAAGAAGAGAATGGGATCCAGGAGCTACACCATTCCATGTTCTGTTTCCGACAGTTACTGGTGCTATTAAATTGCAGTGCAGATATGTTTACAACCCTGAGTTGGTACATGTACTTGCTGGGAATTTCGGTGCAGGAGCTGCACCCATTTTTGCTTCTGCCATCATGTGTTGGCTTGCTTTTGAATGGAGATGGACTGAAGTGAATGCAGTAGTTCTATTTGTCCTATTTGTTCCATGTTCTACATGCCAATCTAGCTGCTTACCTTCATTTGAAATGGCCAATCTGCAGTGGGGCCCTGGAATTGCATTGTCCTGCTACCGGTTTAGCTGGCTGATAAGCGACAGAAACAGATGTAGAACTGCGAAGGCACTGGTTTGGTTACAAAGTCAATTACTGGGTGACTTGCAGCCTCAGTTACAAACGAGCAACAAATGTCCCCAAGTCTCGGATATCACGGATCAAGGAGCTATAACATTGCAATGCACAAATGTCTCCAAGTCTGCGATGGTACACTTACTAGTTGTGCAGTTTGGTGCAAGAAAGGCACTCTTTTTCACATTTGCTACCATGTGTTCCTATGCTTCGGGTATGGGCTGGAAAAAAGTGAATTCATCAGCTCTACTTGTCCTAGCTGTTTCAAGTTCTACATGCACGTCTACAGCCAACCAATCTATGGTACTATCACACAGTGGCAATAGCAGGACAACCCATATTTATCTCAAGTTGTTGATTCAATTACTAGGTGCAGCCACAACAGAACAGAGGCATGCTTTGGAGCCCAGTTTAATGGTTGTGATGCTGCTGAATGGGAGTAAATTCACAGATGGGCAGCTCGCATACATGCCTCAAGGTACCAGTATTAGTTGTTCTGAATGGGTCAGGCATATGACCATTGTTCCTTCTTGCTGGTCCACTCCATTTGAGATGGCCAAACTACAGTGGGACCCAGGAATTGCACTGGCCTCGGAAATGCATAGCATGCTGGAAATTTTGAGAGCAGGGTGTCAAACTGTGAAGGCATTGTCTTGGTCAACTAGTTCATTACTAAATGACTTGCGATCTCAGTTCTCGGTGAGCAAAACCTCTCATGTTTGGGATACTGGTAGTGGGTTCCTCTACTTGTCATACACGCGGCTTAACATATCAAAGATGATTCAGATTAATAGCTCGTCAAGTATGACATATACTGGCGTCACCTCATATGAAATTTACCAATGGGAGTTTCTCCTTCAGCATGGTGTCCAGAAGAATTACAATGCAAAGAGTCTGATATCTCCACAGAAGTATCTTCAGCTCTCAAAAATGGATTTATCTTCTCGACATTTCTACCTCCTTGATGTGGTAAATGAGTTCTAAAGGATAATGACAATGATAAAAGTTTCTGAAGAAACTTGTTCCATTGGTGACCAATGGCTTCAGGGGGGGAGTAATGTCAGGTACCAGTAGTGGTGTGTAGTAGTGAGATTAGTGATCTGGAATAGTATGTTAGTAGTTGAGGGTACTTTAGGTATTTCACCAATGATGGCACCTTGTAGTGAGCTAGGCCTTTATAAGGTTAGTGTTGTATCCTGTGGAAAAGAACAATGAATATGAACCCTAGTTTTTATCCTTTATTTTCCTGCAATTTCCTTTAATTTAGTTCAGCAATTTATCAGTTTTATCGATGATTCCTCCGGAATCCCCTCCTCTTCGTGATCCTCTCATGTCAGATCCATCGAGGGCCTGACAGGGGCACCTCCCGTCGGCGGGGCTTTGTCGGTGATCTCAGCGGTGGGCGGAGCCAGCCTCCCACGTCGGGCCTAGGACCCTGCTCTGCGGTGTTGGAAGAAGGCGGCAGGAGCTCGGATGCGTCAGAGACGGTGATTGAACGCGAAGGACTGGGAGAAGCCAACGGGCTGCCCCAAATCCCCCACGATCCCCTCCTCCACTTTTGATCCAGACGTCCTGGTACGCCCTAGTCCTGCTTTTCCCCAACTCCAACCCACATTGTCGACGCGATTACACAACTCGCTCGCAGATTTCTTCTTCTTAGCAAACTCCTCGTCCACCACTGTAACATGCCAAATTGTAGCCTCAGTTGATCAGTTCCCCTACTTTCCAGGTTGCCGTCTTGCTGTTCCAGCGGCCAGATCTGGCACCGCAAATGGTAACTCCTGCTGCTCAAAAACGCATTTGTAGACCCTCCATGAACGCGCTTGTAGCAATTTTGATATCTTTGCACTGAACTCGTTGAGTTTCACTTTCAGGAGGAAGAGCGCGTTGAGCCACCGCCTTACATTTATATCGAGACTAATGATTTCTCGTATAGAAGGTTGGTGGTTTTGTTCTCTGTACTTTCTTTTCCTATCTACCCACTGCTGCCGGAAGCATTGGGCTTTGCAGCTTTAGATTGTAATGCAAATCTCATTGTTGTGTATTATTACTGCTTGAAGGCACAAGCGGCAGAAGGAGGAGGACATAGCTGTATGCGAGTGCCAGTACGATCTGATGGATCCAGACAGCGCGTGTGGGGAGAGGTGCTGGAATGTCTCGACTAACACTGAGTGCACTCCTGGCTACTGTCGCTGTGGTGTATATTGTAAGAACCAGGTTAGCTTTTTGTTGTTTAGTTGTTGCATATTGGTGACATCATTGTCTATTTTTTGGTTAATTTCTTTAACCCTGATTCTTGATTATTTGCATGGATCTGTCGACAAGAAGGAAAACAATGTCTGTGCACATTCTTACTTTAGTTTAAGTCGTACTTAGTTGTCTAAGGATTCTTTCTAATTGTAGTCAGACCTAATATGATCTGGTTATTGTAGCCCTATAGAATGATGAATTAAATATACTACTTATTTTCCTGTTTTTTATATTACGAAAGGTACACTTTGTGCCTTCAGCTGTCATATTATGAGTATTAGATCGAAAACTTTCAAGTGTCGCTCAAATCTGTTGAAATTTATGTAGTATAACTAGTATTTCCTGATACCAATTATAATCCCCACGTTCCTCGCCTTTTTAATTTGTGTTAAGTTAATTCTAGGATGTGTTTTATATACCAGTCCTTATTTTCCAGTTTACTTGTAATCTTGTTGTCATTTGATCAATTTTCATGTTAGCAGCGATTTCAGAAATGTCAATACGCTAGGACAAGATTGGTAAAAACTGAAGGGCGTGGATGGGGTCTTGTGGCTGATGAGAATATTACGGTGACTACATTTATCTTGATGTGTATTCTGCACATTCAAGTATATATGCTTCAGTAACTAATTGTTGCCTTAATGGTATTTGTAGTCTGGAGATTTTGTTATTGAATACTGTGGAGAAGTAATATCATCAAAGGTAGCCAAGCGGAGATCTCAAACATATGAAGACCAGGGTATGCAGATAGTAGACCTTTTCCCATATTAGAATTGTGGTGCCTCTTGCTTGCTATAATATTTGTGTGCCCTTCCCATTAGGTTTAACGGAGGCTTATATTATTTACCTCAATGCTGATGAATCTATTGATGCAACAAAGAAAGGGAGTCTAGCCAGATTTATCAACCATTCGTGGTATGTTTGTAGCAAACACAAGTCCTTACATATATTTTATTTCTTTTATTTAATTTACTTGTTCATCAGATTTTTCGCTGCTTTTGCATTTTAAGTATCTAATCTAGCAGCTGTTATGGAACATGCAGCCAACCGAACTGTGAGACAAGGAAATGGAATGTCCTCGGGGAAGTAAGAGTTGGCATATTTGCAAAACAAGATATTCCTATCGGAATGGAATTGTCCTATGACTATAACTTTGAGTGGTTTGGTGGTGCGATGGTCCGGTGCCTCTGTGGAGCTGCCAGTTGTTCAGGGTTTCTTGGGGCTAAATCACGTGGTTTCCAGGTGGGTGAAACAAGTATGCTGTTATATATCTCATTAACTTAAGAGAAGATCCTATTTCATGTTTGGCTTCCGACACTAAAAGAAGAAACCACTCGTATCTTTCTGAACTTCCAGTTAAAGTTGCGGTCATTTACTGTAGAGTTTATCCCTTGTCTCCATTTGCCTGATTACACTGCAGAACAAAAGTATTGATAGCTCTTTGGTTTGCCGCTTATGCATGTCTGCTGGCACCACTCTTGTGTGTTGCTTCATCTGTCCTCTTATTGGAAGATTTATTGTAATTAAGAGATACTCACTTCATTATTGTTAATTTTGTGTAATGAACCAGTTTTGTTTCATTATTAGGTCCTCTTTATTTCCGGTCATTGATGCATCCTCTTTTAAAGCTAATATATGGAGTGTCTAATACTTGCATAATACATGTTTATTGTCTGCCATGTTTTAGGAGGCCACATACCTCTGGGAAGATGATGATGACAGGTACGCTTGTGCTTGTATCTTCTATGTTAGCCTGCCATACAGAATAAAAGTTGACATACCGTTGGAATTTGACTGGCATATCCTTGATGAGAAGCTTTAATTTTACTTAGCGGGCTTTTTGCTAACTAAAATCTAGTTTGATCAAATGACCCGAGCCACTGAGAAAGAGGTTATACCTGATTAACTTTGCTAATTAGACGATTCTGTGTCACAATAACATTTCCCACGAATTAAGATAAACCTGTCCTGATAAGTAAATGTTTATTGCTTGAAGTGCTAAAATATTTTTCTTGAGCGAAAAACAGTAGCGAAGACTCCTACTGCACATTTTTAATTTTTGTAATGAGTGAAGTATGTACAAGATGGGATTACAGTGGATATTGCATGATAATCGGAAACTGTTTATTAAGCATCAAGCCAAGACTTTGCATGCCTTCCTTGAGGCTAGGCCTAGTTCTATGCATGATGAGTGCAAAATAAGTTTTAAACATCCTTCAACTATTAATTGAGGTGGGATGATCTCATTCCAACCCAGCTGCTCACCAGAAACTGACTGAAACTGCATTCAAAAACTAAGTGTAGGAGGGTCTCTTCAGGGCAGTATTCACATAGAACATGATCCGAGAATTCCCCATAGACGTGCTAAATATTGATGGATATAACAATTCTGAACACCAGTTAAGCAGCAAATACTTCACATCTTAACCTGCAGGTTTTCTGTTGAGAATATCCCTCTTTATGACTCTGCTGATGACGCACCCACAAGCATTCCAAGGGACATCCTTTTAGCAGAAGATAAGCCAAGTACCCAAGAAAGCAACAGCAACACAGTCCAGAGCACTGAGTATCCTGAGATTGCAAGCTCAAACGACTTCAGCCAATCACTGTTGAACCATTGATGGCAAGCTCAGACGAACTCACACCAATGAGTGTTGAACCACTGACGGCAAGTTCAGATGAACTCACACCAATGACTATTGAACCACTGAGAGCTATTCCAATGGGGATTTTAGTGCAATGGATCAACTGAATCTGGTGCACAATATGCTGACGACACTCTGCAAAATTCGACCCACAAAATAGCAAAGCTCGAGAATCAAAGCTCTCCCCAGAAAAACAACCATCACACCGAATTGGTCCCGGTGAGATCCGAACCCAGATTCCGTGGTGGAAAAGCTAAGCGTGGGCTGCGCAAGCAACTGAATGTTGCAGATATTTGTGACCGGTTAGCATCTGCCGAGGCACGCGAGGAGATATTATACTGCGATGTAAAAACAAACTGTAACCCCTTCTCTTGAAAACTACACCTCTCATTTCGCATGGTCACAATGTTTTTTTGATTCAAATATTGCAGGAAGTGAAGAAGCAGGCGGCTGCTGAAATTGATGCCCTGTACGACGAGATAAGGCCAGCGATTGAAGAACATGAGAGGGACAGCCAAGACAATGTATCAACGAGCCTTGCAGAGCAGTGGATCGAGGCCAGCTGCTCCAAGTACAAAGCTGAGTTTGATCTATCTGCTGCGATTATCAAGAACATGGCCTCCACGCCTCTAAGAGCAAAAGAAGACGTGATCCCTAGAGAGCAAAATGGATTGTTGTACCTGCAAAACGGTTCATGATTCAGCTAAAAAAGAGCGAGTTGGCAAGCAATTTTCGCAAAACCGGTTGGGTTTAGAAGATTCCCTAGTTTCATTTAATTTGTAATTGCTGTAAGGTGACATTGTTGTCGATATATACTATGACGTAATCTGATTAATTGATGGAGAAGGAAATTGTCAATTTTCGTAATACCATATTTGAGTTCGAATTGTTTCAGAAATATTTGAGTTTGAGTATTTGTTCACTTAGCTTGCGTGTACGTATATAGGTTCAATTTTTCATCGCAACCAAGTTCTGCGTTTCATTTGGGAAAAATCATGGCATTGCACTTGGAAAAGGTTCGAGCAAAGTGGGTCAGGGTCGTCTGTCTTTCAATCTGGACCGTGCACGTGCGATCGAGCGGACGAGATCGACTCTGTTCAGATCTTGAGCACCTTCTTCCAACTCTCCCCTGTTCGCCTTCGCCGATTCCTCCCCTTCCCACCCTCGTCTGCTCTTCCTCTCAATTTGTTCCGCCTCCTCGTCGGCGGCCTCAGCGACGGCGAACAGGACGCAACAAGGGAGGGATACTTACTTCCCCTCCTTGTCGGCGGCGGCCTCGGCGACGGGGCGCAACCAGGGACACCTACCGTGCGTATTACCGTGTAGTGTTGGTAAGTAAACCCTAGCTTGGTTGTAGGAGCACGGTTCCTTCTTGGAGGATTTTCTCTCTGCTGTGGCTGCGAGCAGTCAAATCCAGATCATTCTGCCTCTCCGTTCAGTTAGTAGCCGATTTGTTTGCTGCGTGGTACTGGCATTCTACAAATCTAGTTCATCAATCCATGGTTCGATTAGTTCCGTCGTCTCCAGTTCGCAAAATCATACCCTACAGGTCTTGGTAGCCGATATATCCTTGTATAAGTCTGCCTGTTTTTTATCCTGTCAGATTGGTTTGACGTGAATTCTATCGCTACTAAATAGCCTTTTATGGCACGAGCCTATTATGAATTTATGATTTCTGGTCGCCACTATGATATTAAATGTGATGCAAATGATTTCTATTGATTCAGGTACTGCAAAATCTGATAGGTAAACAAAAAACCTCCAGTTAGAAACAAATTCAGGCTTCCGAGCATTGCGTTTTGTTTCAACACAAAGGGATAGTGGTGCACGGCAAGCCCAGTCATGGGTAAGTTTGAGCATGGAAATCTACTGGTATCTCTTACTGAAGGACACAGGCATGGTTATAGTCTCACGGCTGTGGCTGTTGGACTTGGGATAGGAATTGCTGGGTTGTGCAAAGCACTGCACAGCAGTTTGGCAGTACCATGGATTCTTCGGAAGCTCTTTTCAGAATCAGAGAGAGTATACTACACTGGAGGCCTAAGAAATCTTGGCAACAATTGCTTTCTTAATGTTATCCTGCAGGTAACCTCCAACTTTCTAATGAATCCATATTCCGGCGTGCTTCATGTGTGAGTGTCATCTTCGTGTTTGAGTTCATACTAAATCAGGAATGTTTCCTTGACAGGCACTTGCTAGCTGCGACCATTTTGTGTCCTCTCTAGACGATTTGCTTGGAAGTGATGACGTGCTACCTGAGGAACACTCTGAAAGAATGCCTCTTATCTTTGCTTTAAGTTCCCTTTTAGAAGGTAACATTTTTAATGTGGACCGTTAAGCTTTTTATCGTCTTCAAGATAACTGGTGTTAAATTCAGTGGTGTGTACCGAATTAGTAGTGCGGGCATTTGTGTAGTTTTTTTGTATCTAAATGTAACTACACAATTTTATATAACTTGGCTGCTTGAATGTGCCCACCAATGGTAGAATCGATATAGATTTTCTTTAAACACATTACATCCTTAAACGAACCTCCTTGGTTTTCATGGATCTGTTTGACTAAGTGCTGAACTCCAATACCATTGAATTGAATTGTATTGCCTGGTACAATCGAATGAGAAATTGCTTACTGCTCTCATAGTTGTGCTTGATGATGCACTTGGTCCATTTCGTATACTATATATGTGAACACACTTTCCTTTTTGTTTCATTTGAAATCATATTTTGTAATGTCTGAGCTCACAACTTTGTTGTTGTTCATCAATTGGTATTTTAGCTGTAAACTTCTTTCAGTTTGTTGCTCACAATTTCTTTTATTACCACTTAATGAATCTGCATATATGTGTGCAGACTTGAGCACAGTTCGAGATGAAAGAACTGTATTGAATCCCCAAGGAGTAATGCACGCTTTGAGCTTCTATGTTAGTCAGTTCAATTTGACGAGACAGCAGGCATGATGCTTTCTTCTGTATATTATTCCCTAGAAATTTTACCATATATTATACCGGATTTGACAAGAACTATTTTACCCCATAGGATGCTTCGGAAGCTTTTGGTCATCTTTTGACATCAGTGAGGGATGAATTTTCCCAATGTTATGTACCATATAAGAGCTCTCTGGCAGACATTACAATGTTTCACTCCAAAGTATACAAGCAAAGGGAAGGTAACCAATCCGAATGCAAGCGCTGGACACAAAACATATTTGGTCCCTTTGATGGGACTATTGGCAGCACATTATCTTGCAGAAATTGTTCATCTGTGGTAGATATCTATGCCTCTTTCTTTTATAACTGAACATTTGGTTTGTGAACTATTTCACTATTGTTATTTCTACAGCTAGATGCATTTTGTTTCTATAGCTAGATGCATTTTACCACCCCAACCCTCTCTTACTAGTTACTACCAAATACATCTCGTCTTTCAGTAACCCCAAATACACTTGGACTGTTCGTTATTTTAGCTGTGCGTTAGTATATTTGTGAAAATGTTATTACAATCTACTAATGGTACATAGTTCACATGGAGAACTACCAAAAATTACCAGACATCATAGCTTAATGGAGATTATGGTCTCTAGAGGAGAGAGGAATAAACATAAACTAAGGTGAGAGAAATTTCTACAGTAGAGACTTATTTCTTGCTTGACTGTAACCACGTTACCACATACATGGCTAACCTTTTATAAGGACTACTTAAGCTCCTGTCTTGAACCAAACTCCTAGATAAATATGGATTCAGATAAAGAAACATCCTGGAAAGGGTGCCTCATAGGCTGTAAGCCTTTAACATATTTGGAATCTACTACCCTAATCCTCCTTGGCTGCGACGTATGTTTTCCTTGCCTCCAGCGGCAGAGCTGCCCCTTTCCGGATTGCTCATCAGGCCCCTGTTTCCTGCTATGTCTTGTGTTTTTCTGTGCTAATACTGCTGACTTAGCATCATTAGAGTTCGAAATTAAGAAGTATGTTTAGCTGTCTACGACAGTATATATCTAGGAAGAAACTCTTTCTGTAGATTGTTGGAAGCATGCATAGTTCGTCTGGTCAGAAGTGACGATTTTCTGCCCTGATTGTTGTTAATGTCTCACAGCTGTCCTTGGACTTCGAGAATTTTCACTGCTTGCCTCTCTCACCTGTGCCTGATATAAATGGAGATATTGTATGTCTAAGTGAGCCTTACTAAGCTTTGTTAATTCAGGATACATCAGTTAGTACTCCCATCAATCCATTATTCCTAATGCTTTGTCCCATTGTCAATTCAGATCAATGGGTGTAGTTTGGTGGATTGCCTGAAGCACTTCACTGTGTTAGAGCAACTTGACAATTACCGTTGTGATCGTTGTTGGCATAATGCTGCTGCCAAATATTTTTCTCTTAAATCAGAAGTCGACGAGGTATTTTTTACTTGTATATTTTGACATTTTGTTGTGAAGTTGCACTTGTTTGGAGTTTGAGTTTGATATGGTAGTATTCATATCTGTACCAGGAAAAAGTTAACCAACTGCGCACCTGTGTCGATTATGACAGTTGCAGCTGCAAGCAGTTATTTGGTCCAGAGAAAACAAAATGGTCAGTATCTTCTAAAGCAACAAAGCAGTTGGCTATCACTCGTTGTCCGAAGGTATCAAAGATGGAAATGCACCTTTTGAAACTTACACGGAATAATGTCTAAAGATGGAATGACATCTGGTATATATGTCTTATTCCAGATCTTGTGCATTCATTTGCTACGTGCTTCTGTTAGTCTGTATGGTGATCTCGTAAAGCGTGGGGTAAGCATGAAAAGACACTTGAAACATTGTATCTTTGTATGAACTGTGGCTGAATGATCTGTACTTTGACTGCAGGGACACATTTCGTTTCCTTTACTTCTCGATCTATCCCCATTCGCAGGAGGAACATTCAGCACTGGGCAGGGACCTGGACCTTTAGCTATGAACACGCAAATACACGACCTGCCATCTCTCCATCTGTATCGACAGCTAAATGCACAGATGCCTATTAATATGTTTCCTACCGGTGGGAACTCATCTAGTCAGCCACGTAAGGATGAAGTGTCAAATGGCGGTAGCTGCTCACTTTACAAGGCATGTTGTCTGGTTTCTAACAAAATTTTCACTTGATTTCTCTATGGACAATGAGGATAATTGCAATCCTCCACCAGCTCTTAAAATTTTACTTATCCGATAAATTCATTTACCCTCTCGGTCTTTTCAGGGAAATGTTGATGTGGCTACAAGTACTTCGTCATCGTGGTCAACATCATTGTCGCCAAGGAAGGAGTTATATACTCTCTCAGCTGTCGTTGAGCACTACGGTATATGCGGAGGTGGGCATTATGCAGCTTACAGGAGAGTGGAGTCAAACCCTGATGCTAATGATCTAGCGCGACCTCGTGGCAAGCACTGGGTTTACATCTCAGATGATCATGTATCACAAGTGTCAGAGGCTGATGTTTTGGCCGCAGAAGCCACCCTCCTTTTCTACGAAAGACTCTAATAGCAGCTTGTTGACTAGGAAATGTACTTCAGATACGTTGTACATTCCTTTTTTTGTGGGAGAAATTTGATGCAGTAGCTCTCAAGATTCAGGACTTCTATTTTAGCAAAATAATCTTGGATAATGATCATTCAGGTCCTTTTTTTTCCTGATCTTGTAAGTGCAAGTTTGGTTGGTGCTGAAGAATGAACCGAGATTTCGGTGTATACCTGGGCTTCTGAATGATGGAAGTATTATTCAACTGCGAGCTCCAACTTGCTATGCTCACGTTCTTCAACAGAGGGGCAGAGAAACCCTCAAAGCGGGTACGTGGATAAGCCAAGTGGTAGGTTGTATTGTTGTCTTAGCTGATCAATTCCTCGACCATTTTCTGTTACAAGTTAAGAGCTTTGAAACGGCAAAGCCAATCACAAACTTCTACACATGCAGCCAAATCTGATGCTTCGTAGGCGCATAAACTCTTGGCCGTAAACTTGCATACATGATACATCTGCCAAACATACGATGGCATGCATGCGACGGAGGCCAAATATTGTTTCCTGAAGATGCTATCGAGAAACAAGCTAAAATTAGCAAAGCCGTGTGGACAAGGTTCATTAACCAAGTTTAGGCAAGCTGGGGCATTCCACATTTCCACCATTCGTTGGCGACTCTCACCGTCCCACGTACGGCTGGCCGGTCCCTGCGGCATGCAGATCTGGCAGCTTGCGTCTGTCCCGTACTTATATACGGATGGAACAACTAGTTACTCCCTCCGTTCGGATTTAATTGACACACATTTGGTTACACATGTATGTATCTAGACACCAAACAAGTATAGATACATCCATATTTGGACAAAACCAAGTCAATTAATTTGGAACGGAGGGAGTAGCTCCCAAGCGGCAAACCTTGCATTCGACAATGGCGACGTTCTCTGCCCCCATTTCCTTCCTGTATTGTCGTCTTTGTCGTTGCCAGCGCCAAGAAGAAGCTCATGGAGTGGAACTACGAGAGGTGCCACAACTCACAACAGGGAGTCCACGAAGAAAGTTGATGGCATCTCCAAGGGCAGCAACCTCAAGAAGTTCATGGATGATGGCAACTGATCGAGCGGCTTATTGTTTGGTGACATGGTTGAGGAGCGCAAACATGATACCATGATTTTCTTAAGATCACTGCCCTTGGAGATGCCGTCGACACTTTTTCGGACTCCCCGGTGTGACACCTCTCGCAATTCCATTCGATGTGCTTCTTCTTGGCCGCTATGAGGATGTTGCATGCTTTATTTTTCATGTTCTTCAGGTCCAACCTGATGCGTCATCAGGGGTGTTCGATTCTAGATATGGCTCGGGCTCGGCCCTGCAAACGGTGCGCACACCGGAATGCCCAAGAGGCGCGCCGAGGCTAAGCCAAATGGTGGGTTGTATACTTGTATTGTTGTCTTAGCTGACCCATTCTACTGTTATTTTCTGTTTATAGTTTCTCAAGAGCTTTGACGAGAAGGCAGTTACAACTTCTACACTGAGCCAAAACTGACAGAGCTCGCCGCTCTGTTCGCTGTGCGCTTCTGGATCAGCCTCGGTCGCTGGAGGCCAAGGACGCTGCTTGTCTGATGCTCCCGGTCGCCGTTCCCAAATGCTCGGCGGTCACCTCGCCGTAACGGTGGCGTCGTCTTCCGCGGCTTGACGCCTTCAGCTCGAACTGGTCCGGAAAAACTGCAGGGATGATGCCATTCTATGGGGCGTGCGCCTCCCTCCTGACAAAAAGAGTGACGTCCCACGGTTGCCTCTCTCTCCTCCAGGCTATCCGTCGACCGCCGATGATGGTTCTTCCGTAGCATGTGCGCTGTTTGCTGTTTTGGTTCGCAGTTGAACCTATTAACAAACGCTTTTGCTAGTTCTCGGCTGACCGAGAAGTAGCTTACCGCTCGGTCGATAGGTTTTTCACCGTAGGTCCCTTTTTTTTTTGAGAATTTTCACCGCAGGTCCCTTGTCAACTGTCGTGATTACTTGCTGGATTTGTTAGTATGGCCCAGTGCTCCGTTTCGAAACATAAAAAAAGGTACGGCCCAGTGCGTTCTGTTGGATCGATTTTTTTTTTGTTCCAGCCGTTTTAGAAGTATTATGGTGGCCTTTTTGTTTTCTGCCTGGTAGGCCTTTTTGTCTTTTTTTTGTCTGGGTAATTTTTTAGGCTAGGGCCATTTGTATTTTCTTTTTTTACTGTGCCTTCAAGGGAAGAGAGTACTAGGTCTGCTAGTTCAATGGAGATTTCAGTTTAAAATGCAATTGCACACTAGATAGGTCTGCTAGTATAATTGCACCCAAATCATCCATGTGGCACAATAGCGCATTAATACATTTTTCATTCCATTGTAATTGCAACTAATAGAATATTTTTTTTCTTGTGTGCATTTGCAATTGCACATGCAACCTCGTGCAATTACAGTTTCGTTTTTTTGTGTAATTGATTTTTTCCCATCCGTTATAACTATAGTTGTGAAGCATGTCGTATTTTTTATGCGCATTTGCAATTGCACATGTATTTTTATTACATGCAAGTGCATTTTTCTTTCCTTTGTGTGCATTTGTAATTGCATATAAAAATCAGCAAGCAATTGCACATTTACTTGTAATTGCATTTTTATCTCTTTTTGTAATTGCATTTGCAATTACACATGGAACCATCGTGCGATTGCACATGCATTTTTACAGCGTGTAAATGTATATTTTCATCTTTTTTGTAATTGGATTTGTAATCGCACATAGAAAACATCGCGCAATTGCACATGCTTTTTTACATCGTGTAATTGAATTTTTTCATATTTTTTTGCAATTCTTTTGCAATTGCGCATGAAACCATCACGCAATTGCACATGCATTTGTATAGCGTGTAATTGCACTTTTTCTTACGTGCATTTTTAGTTACACATTAAATCAGCGTGCAATTACACATTAATTTTTTGCTGTGTAATTGCATTTTTATCTCTTTATGTAATTGTATTTCCTTACTTTTAAAGAGGCCTAGTTAAAAAGGCCCACAAAACTGTACAAGAGAGAAAGGCTATTCAGCCCAGAAGCAAAAACAGATGCTCGCTATGGATCGACCAAGAATTATGTCCGTTCTCGGTTAACCGTGCGCTAGCCGCGTCCTTATTTCTAACAAGGCTTTTGCTAATGCTCGTTCACCCGAGATTTAGCTTACCTCTCGGTCGACACTTTAGACGTGCGATCGATCGCTTAGGTTTAGCGATCCTTGGCGTGGGGAAACGGGTTGTCCGTGTGTTCAACCCGTTTTTGCTTTGTCACAACCCTTTTTGTTTTCTAGATTTTTATCTTCTTAGAGTTTTTTGTGTGATTTGGGCTTTTTTTGTTTTGTCTGCGCTTTTGTCTTGTACTTAGGTTTTTTTCCAGTTTCTTTGGCTGGCTGGCGCCACCATTTTTTGTCTCACATAGTGACCGCGGGTTGTACTAAAAAACCATAGTGACCGCGGGCGCCATGCTGGTCGTTCCACCACCCCCGCCCGTCGTGTGTACGAGATGATGGGTGACGTCGCTCGTGGTACGTGTGAATCGTGTTGTCCCTGCATGTACAAGATGAAATGAGGCAAGAGATAGATTGCACACAAATTTTAGCGTGCAATTACACATGAATTTTTAGCGTGCAGTTACACAAGAACATTTTTAGTGTGCAGTTACACAACAATGATAGCGTGCAATTGCACACATTTTTTTTAGTGTGTAATTGCACCTTTTCTCAGTGTGCAATTGCACATCGTCTTTTAGCCAGAAATTGCACACGACTAGTAGTGTGCAGTTGTACATGATTTTTTAGCGTGCAATTGCATATGTTTTTTTTGCATGCAATTGCACATGAATATTTAGCGTGCAGTTACACAAAAGTTTTAGCGTGCGGTTGCACATGAATGTTAGCGTGCAGTTGCACATGTTTTTTAGCAATGCAATTTACACATGATTTTTAACGTGCAATTGCAAATCAATTTTCTTAGCGTGCAGTTGCACATGAATTTTTAACATGCAATTGCTTATGAAATTTTAACATGCAATTGCACATGATTTTTGAGCACACAATTACACGTGGATTTTTAGCGTGCAGTCGCACATGAATTTGCTTAGTGTGCCGTTTCACAAGGAACCACATATTGCAATTGCAAGTCGAATCATCGTGCAATTGCACATAAATTTTTAAAGAGTGTAATTGCATTTTTTTCCTTGTGTGCATGTGTAATTGCACATGAGATCAGTCACACATTCAAAATCAAAAATTTAACGTGCATTGTATTTTCTCATGTCTTTTGTAATTTTTTTACTTATATTTAAAAAGGCCTAGTTAAAAAGGCTCAGGAAACCATGCACGAGGGAAAATGCATTCGCCAAAAAAAAAAAAAGGTTGCAGTCGATCAATCGACCGAGCGTTAAGTTAAGCCTCGGTTAGCCGAGCGCTAGCCGCTCCCACAAATTAACAAACTCTGCCTTGGAAGCTCTCTCTTCGCCGGGTTCGTCTTGGCCCTATTTCAATGAAAAGAAATCCAGGTAAGGTATAATCTGAGATTCTGAATCAGCTGCTCGCAAAACATGAATTATGTCAAACTTCCAGTAATCTTCTTATGTTTCATACATGTTCCAATGGTAGTTATTCTAATTAAGCTTGTAATGTTTTGACGCCGCGCATGTTACTTCCTTTTTTTTTGCGAGTACAGGGGGCTGAACGAAAGTCCAGAATTACAGCAAGGTCCTCAGAAAGAAAGAAATTACAGTCCAATCCCTGCTGCAAACCGATTCCGTCTTCGTCCTGGGCGCCGTCGGTGGCGCGCCGCCGCTCATGCTCTCCATGACTTGGATCGAGAGCACCCCCGAGCGGACGGGAAGTCGCCGATCGTCGGCCGCAGAGGACCTACACCGTCGGACGCCGCCGTCATCGATCCAGACCTCCTCAGCCACCTGCACAGAAGTCGTCGACGCCGTAGCCGCCGTCCCGCGGCATCCGGCGAAGGGGGAACCGCGCACGACAGCGCCGCAGGGCTGCGTACCCGGGTGCGGCGGAGGAGCAGCGCCAGAGCTCCGAGAAGCGCCGCCGCCGCAGAGGAAGACCTCCACCTGCAAAAGAACCACCAGAGCCGCCACCTCCTCCACGGCGACCCCAGCAGCAACCCCACTCACCCCTACACTACCTATGTACACGGATCCGTCGATTCCCCGTCCTCCCGCCGCCGGAGCGGCGCCGGAGGGCGGGGAATCGACCGGATCGACGGCGAGGCGGTGGTGCGAGTCGAGGATCCCAAAAGTCTTCTTCCTTCTACTGTGGACGGGGAAGGAGTGTTACTTCCTTGTGCAGAAGTGTACAAACACGGACACAATCAATCCAGCCTTCGCCGTGACACTCCACGGGATTCCGTACTTTCCCCTGCTAACAAGCCCTCTCACGAATGGCCAGAAGCACAGCACCATCCAGCCACAGAACACGAACTCTCCGATTCCTGGGCCACCATGAGCGCCCGTGGCTGTCCCGACAAGGGCACGCCATGTCGCAACAGCGATTGCAACCATGTTCAAGATTGCAAGCGCCGTCGCCGGGATGAACACGGGCGACGAGTCAAACGTGAACAGCCCCGGATCAGCCTCGTCGGTGCTCACGCCACCATCAGACCTGCTGCTTTCCTTACGGGTGACCTCGAACACGGTCTCGGAGAGTCCTAGGGTCTTGAGGAGCACGGTGAGGAAGGCGAGAAGCCAGGCACAGGCCGAGGTGATGCGTTGCATCCTGTGGTTGTTCCACCAGGCACGGGCTGAGAGCCCGCATTCCTTGTACTCCATCAAGTTGTATATGTTGTAGGTCAAGAACAGAGCTAGTGGGATGCGGAACCCTTCATCTGTTGCCTGCAACAGTAGTGCATAATTCAGAAGAAGTACACGAGATGTTTTGTGGTACCCCCAGATGAATAAGAGCTCTCCATTTTCGTCCATCTAAGGGCCTAGAGGAAATCATACTAGTACTAAAACTTGAGTAGTTAAAATCACGCTAGTGCCTAATTCGCGACCTCCCGCAGATGGGCCCCGGCCCAATAAGCGAGATGGGTGCCGGCCTTACAAAAAATGCAATTTGGCCCAAGATGGTAGATGGCAACGAACTACGTTCGGTTGAATCCGCAAATTCACGAAATGCTAACCCTAGTTCATCTAGGCGAGACGCACTGGGCGGTTGCCGGCGCCGCTCCTCCCTTCACCAACAGGCCCCGCTCCTCCCTCCACGAGCAGGCGCCGCCAGGACTGCTCCCCACCCCGGCGAGCTCGACCACCCCTCCTTCCCGACCACGGCGACCTTGGCCTCGCCCTCTATCCAAGATTGGACGGCGCCATCGTCCTGGCTCGCCTAGGCGGCCGAGCGCGTAACGCCGGTTCCGGAGCAGGGCCAGGCACGTCGCCCATGCCGGCGACTGTGTGATGAAGCAGCCATGGATGGGGAGGAGGCCGGCGAGGATCTGCAGTCCAGTCCAGCGTCGCGCGCGCGCTCGCAGCCGACCTCCCGGGCCTCCTCGCCCAGATACACAGATCGATCCATCTATCCATGTCCTTTAATTTACTGCAGCTCCATTCCTACGTTTGGGAGTAATCAAGATTTGTTCTATGTTGGGACCTTGTGCTCCGTTCTATGTTGCCAGCTTATGTGATCAGCAGATATTTAGATTCAGTGTAATCTGTAGTGAATTTTGTAAATGGAGTAGTGATCTTTGTACTGTAATGTGTAGTGAAGTTACTCAGTTCCTTGCATCTGCTTCTTTTGGTTTCAGTGTTGTGATTCCAAGTCAGCTATCAGTGATCTAATTCATCCATTTGTTGCAGGAAGTAGAGGCGACAATCAATGGCGAGCAGCAGCGGCGACATGCGCTGAATCTGTTGGCGGTGGCGCTTGAGATGCGGTAGAAGTGGAGCCGTGGCGGCAGGCCCTTAATCTGTTGGCGGTGTTGCTTGAGATGCGGTAGAAGTGGAGCCGTGGCGGTAGGCGCTGAATCTGTTGGCGGTGGCGCTTGAGATGCGGTAGATGTGGAGCCGCGGCAGGACAGCATGCGGGAGAAGCCGGAGCAGCGACACCGTCGTCCTCTCGGTGCCCCCACCATGGTAGCACGGGCACTGCCGCCCCACCATGCCGTGTCCCGTATCTTTCTCCGGGCTTCTTGCTTGTAGTTTGTTGATGTTTCTCCACAGTGGAATAGGAAGTTCTTGCTTGTAGTTTGTTGCTCTGTAATCATGCTTATTTTCCATTGTACTTACTCTGTACCCAGATGTATTTTCCCTCCTTGTTTCTAATGAAGCTGCACATGTGCTGAAATGAAGATCAACTCGATCGTGTGTATGATATTGGAGGTTTATAGTGATGCGGTGCCTTGGTGGATTTATCTTGCGCCCACCCTGTTGATTACTCGCTGTTGGGTTATTTGTTTCGGCTAGTTGAGTTAGTTGATAGTGTTTCAGTAGGAATGCAGGTGCAATTGAGTAGGAAGCTCTCTATATGAAACAAACACCATCATGCACGTCACTTTGTGATTGAGATGAAGATCAACTTATGTGCATAATATTGGAATCTATGTCTACTTGGTTCTATTTAGATTAAAGATTTTTCTCAAGTATGACAACGAGAGGATCAATATCGTGTTCCAGTGCTCATGGATCGCCTGACTTAGAGGATTGTGAACTGCCGGAGCTCCAATGTGCTTGCAACGAACCAGCAGTGCGCAACATATATCACACGAAAAATTATGAAAGGCTGTGCTTCCTAAGGTGCAATGTACAGTTAGTTTTCCTGAGCAAATAAAGTCTAGACAAACCAATTTCTACCAGAACTTCAAAGTACAGTCAGTTTTCCTGTGAACTTGTACCAGATACGAAAGAAATCACATCATTTTCTACCCAGAACTTCTGTCATCCAGAAACGGCATCAGCACTGTGGATGCTGTTTGCTTGGGTCGCACCAAGCTTGTTCCATAGATAATAGTCTTGTGGTTTCAGCTGTAGTGCGGTCTTAAATGGGGCATCAGCATATTATTCTCTTGTAAATTGTATAAGACACCCAGAACTATATGGACATCAGCATCCTTGGGGCGACATCTGAGCAGCTACATTAAACAATCTAACAACCTGGTGAGAGACAAGTTGTTTAGTATGCTAAACAGATATCATTTTTTAGCAAGATCAGGAAACAAATTGTACATGACATACAGTTACAGCTAATAATATCTTGCTGAAAGGTAAAATAATCTTTAATCAATAGAGTGCTAGATCATGGTCCGTGACTAAAAATTGCATATCACCAAAGTACCATTCATGTTACTAGTCAAATAAATCATTTCTGAAAGTAAAAAAGATAATTTCATGTGCAGGATGAAACGACACAGCTAATAATATCTTGCTGAAAGGTAAAATAATTTTTAATCAATAGAGTGCTAGATCATGGTCCATGACTAAAAACTGCATATGACCAAAGTTCCATTCATGTTACTAGTCAAATAAATCATTTCTGAAAGTAAAAAAGATAATTTCATGTGCAAGATGAAACGACAGGTGATTTTGCAGATCATAAATACATTTTGCTATCTATTCATGCAAAAGTTTCCTCTGTTTTCCATTATGGTTCATTTACATTTTTTAGTTGACGGAGGTAGTACTTTCGTGTACTGATAAGTGGTGAAATTGGAGGGGAACATGTTCAGCTATGCTATTACATTACTGAATGTTCATCAGATTTGTTGATGGACAGGCTTTGTACATGAAAGTCGAACTATTTACATGCATATAAATTATATATGCTAGGTAACAAAGGGTCCAAACAATAGAAAGGGTGGCATAGTTGCAAGTCATCTACTCGACCTATTAGCAGGATTAGGGTATTTAGCACACCACATGTGTGCTACACGCCTGCACGGTCCGCATCTGTCGGCACAAAGACATGTAATAGGAACCTTAAACCCAATAATCTACTCCTGGATAGCCATACGACCACAAGTCTCATCGATTTTAAAAGTACCAGACAGATATACACCAATTGGTTATTTATAGGTTCATCAGTACAATACCATCCAAAATCTAGGCACAGATTAAGTGCAGTGAAATGAAACAAGGGAAGTAACTGTGCAGCAGAGAACTAAAGAGGCGACATCAATTCAACAGTCCATCTTCGTAGGATTGTCTTGTACTGTGATCAGCAGCAGCCTAGCTTAATCTAGTACAGATAAAATGCTCAAAATCATACCAATCGACCGACGCGGTGACGCGTCCGTGCTAGATGCGACGCGGCGTCGAAGTCGCGGCGGAGATAGGTCGTGTTCGAGGAGGAGGATGAGGGGGCGGCGGCGAGATCGGGCGTGAGGTGGGGATGGCGCCGAAAACGGTCGTGAGGTGGGCGGCGGCGAGATCGGCGGTGAGGTGGTGCGGCGGCGAGATCGCCTCTGAGGTGCGGCTCGATCGGGCGTCCTGTCGATTTGCTATTTTTTTTGGCGTCGCTACATTAAAAAATAATACTATCGGCTTGCTGGGCCTGCTGGGCCTAATCTCCGCCCCTTCATCTCAACCGTCCATACCAAATCATACTACTCCCCTCCGGTGACCATTGAAAGGTACCGTAAAAGTTCCCAAATTGTATGTACCTTCGGCAAGAAAGACTGGTTTGTGAGTAGGCAGTAAGGTCCCAATAGCGCGTAGCACATCTCGAAAGGCGCCCTCACTGGCCACGCATATATGAGCATGTAGGCAAGGCACTGCCGGAGCTGGAGGCGCCTGAAGATAGTGCCGAGGATTGGGCTGTTCCGGCTGATGAGAATCTCCAGAAGCCCTGTTGCCCATCTCTTGAACTGGGTCAGGCTTGCTGGCCCGCCGGTCGGAGCACATCCCATGAATGCCGGTGGGTTGGTGTCCATCAAAGCCGATTTCCAACCCGTCGCATGGATCCGCTGCCCGGTGAATATGTCTTCTGTCATCGATCCATAGACCCAGCCAATCTGCAAAATACATGGAGCGAACTGGAATTAGAGAAACTGCAAATGATGTCTAGTTGTACTGTAGCGAAACATACAAAAATACGGCAATGGCAACTAAAGTGTACCTCCTGACCCCAGCATGTGCCAGCCTCATAGTTGCAGGCGCCCACTTGTTTTGCCATTTCGACACGACTCCATATATCTACCATTGGGCTAGCGATCATGTCTCGTGAGATGATGTCCCTACAAGATTCTATCAGTTCCTTTGAGCTCCCAAACTTGATTTGCAGCTCCTTGTAGGATGGTGATCCTGGCAAAATAAGAGCAGACATTTGAGGTGACCTGTGAATTTGTGATTGTGACTTTGTGAGGAACCTAGTTGGACCACTGATCAAATAACTGAATTTGCTCCCGAGAATTACATCGTTTGTCTGCTTAGTTTTACCTGTTCTCTCGTGTTTGACGGTGTCCGGTGGTGGCACGCCATAAATGACTTTCCTGCGGTGAAAACAGCCCGTCCCACCGTAGAAAATTCCTTGGATCCCAGCGACTCCACCTCCAACTTTCTGAACATGCCACAAAAACTAGTATGTAACACTCGTGGTGCACTACAAGCCAGCCTTCACCACCAGAAGAAATGGGGAAAGTAGTAGCGCAGACAGCACTTGTGTAAATCCATACCTTGAACATAACCTCCATCTGGTTGCCGAAGGGGTCATCCTTGAGGGCACCGTAGAACTTCTGTGGCGCCTGAACGAACCCGCTCTGGATCTCGTCGTCGGACCCCAGCAGCAGGCACATAGCATGCAGGGCGACCTTCGGGTTGTTGGCGAACATGTCACAATCCACGTTGAGCATGATCGGCGCGTTGGTCATCACAGCTGATACCCTTGTCTGCGTCACGAAATGGTCAGCATAATTATCAACACTACTCTGAACTCTCTGTCACTTGTTGTGTTGTTTGTGTGACACACTGATTAAGATGGTGGAACTGTGATTAAGGTGGTGGTACTGTGAAGAGAGTGCTGACCAGAACATTCATGGCACCGGCCTTGAAGTTGTGATAATGTTGGGGGCTCTTTTCTCTGGAGACGTACACGAGATGTGGGAATCCTTCCCCTGCCCTGCTTTTGCTGTTGTCCCAGAGAACCTGAACTCAGAGAAATTGACCGCAACAACTTAGCACGAGACGGATTTTATTTGCGTTTGGCACAACGATGTGCATGTGAGAACATGGTCAATATGGCAACCTTGACGATGGTAGGATGGTTCCTGCGCTCGGCATCGATGAACTCGGCAAATTCACTGTCCTTCAGAATGGACTCCTCCTCGGCGTTCTCGATTCGGGTGACTAGCCTCTCATACTCGTTCTGAAATCACAGACCAGGAAGATGCATGATATGGTCATTGTGATAATGAATCGTAGGACCAAAAAATCATTGTACTGACATATTGACACGATCATGTCAGCTGAGCACCATATTTTTTGCTAACCTTCATAAATGCCCAGCTTTTCAAGAACTCGTGGCCAGCCGCGCCTGTGCCAGCCTCTGGCGCGGAAGAGAAGTACATGAAAGGGGCCCTCACTCCGACGCCGTGCGTCTTGCAGAAGGGCACCCAAAGGCCGGCGAACTTGGCGGCTTCACGCAGCGCGTAGCACGTCACGGGTGAGCATCCGTCGTCGGAGACGTAGCACGCCAGCTTGCCAACGTCCGGGTAGTCGACGGCGAGCAGCGAGAGCACCGTGTTCATGGTGATCACCGGCGGCTCCAGCACTGGGTCCGCCGTCGTCACGAACATGTCCACCGCCGGCAGCTCGTCCGTCCGGTCCGAGAGGTTCTCGGGATACGTGTTGAACTGGACGGGGCTCCACTTGCCGTTCATATTGAGGAGCCACACGAACGCGAACCACGCCTCGTAGACGAGCGCGGCGAGCCACGTCGCGCCGCGCTCCGCCAGCGACGCGGCGCGACGAGCAAGGAGGGCGAGGAGGAGGAAGAGGATGACGAACTCGGCCAGCATCCACGCGGTTCTCCGGATGGCGACCCTCTCCTGCAGCTTCTCGGCATTCGCCATGGCCGTGGCCTAGAGGTCACAACCAGCAAACTATAGGTAGCACACACCAGCACGACTCCACAAGCAAGCAGCAAGCTAGCGCTAGCTGAGGATATTAGCACGACTACACAGTCACAGTCTAGCCTTCCAATACATATCCACCAGGTTATTAGCTATTCTCGGTGCATTTCCTACCGGAACAAAAGACCATCTGAGCATGACTTGTGCATGTGCGGGTCTCAGTCACTGGACAAGAGAAGTCATCTTTACTTGGTCCCAGGCGCCTTGAACTACTGTGCACACGGGTCATGATCTGAGCTACGTGATGGAATCGCTGATCTTGTCTCTTTGCTCTCCAGAGGTATGTGTTCGTTGCTCACTCGGCAGTTGTCGAAAGAGAGAGATTTCTGGTGTGAATCGATGGATGCTTCTTACTTCTTCTCCATCCTTCTACTAACTGAATATAAAGTGTTTTAAGTTACAGTCGATCCCCCTACTATTTTACCTATTACAAGTAGGTACCTCCAACACTCCCCCTCAAGATGGGGCAAAGATATCAATCAGCCCCATCTTGTTACAAGTTCTAGCAAAGGATACAACACTCATTCCCTTGGTCAACACATCAGCTAATTGATCTACAGATTTAACATAAGTAACTTGAAGTACACCCTCATCTAATTTTTCTTTGATAAAGTGTCTATCTATTTCGACATGCTTAGTCCTATCATGGTGAACTGGATTGTGTACAGTACTGATTGCAGCCTGATTGTCACAGTATAACCGGAGTGGCATACTTTTGTACAGCTGTAGTTCCGTTAGTAACAGTTTTATCCACATCAACTCGCATAACCCGGATGCCATTGCTCTGAACTCAGCCTCAGCTGTAGACCTTGCAACTACACTTTGTTTTTTACTCCTCCAGCTAATTAAATTACCACCAACAAACGTGCAGTAACCTGATGTAGACCTTCGGTCATCTAAACACCCAGCCCAGTCAGCATCAGTATACCCCTCAATATTAAGGTGTCCATGAGCAGAAAACAATATCCCTTTTCCAGGGCAGCCCTTAAGATATCTTAGGATTCTGTTCACTGCATCCATATGGCCAGAACGGGGATCATGCATATATCTACTCACCACACTGACAGCATATGCAATATCTGGCCTAGTATGTGATAAATAAATGAGTCGCCCAACTAATCGTTGGTACTGATATTTATCCACATAATCCCCAAAGTCAGCAATTATGCGATGATTTGATTCAACTGGTGTGGCTGCCGGTTTGCAATATAACATTCCAGTTTCAGTAAGCAAATCTACCACATATTTCCTTTGTGAGAGATAAATACCTTGGACACCATATGCAACTTCAATGCCAAGGAAATAGTGAAGATAGCCCAGGTCTTTAACTTCAAACGATCTTGAAAGTGCCTTCTTCAACCAAGCAATCCCCCATCATCATTACCTGTAATTACTATATCATCAACATATACAATAAGCACAACAATTTTATCATGATTGCGCTTGTAAAACAGGGTATGATCAGCATTGCTTTGTTTAAACCCCATAGAACAAATCTCATTCCGAAATCGTCCAAACCATGCTCTAGGTGACTGTTTTAACCCATATAACGACTTTTTCAGCCTGCACACTTTACCCTCAGTCTCTTGTGTACAAAAGCCAGGAGGAATCTCCATATAAACTTCTTCGTGCAAATCTCCATGAAGAAAGGCATTTTTTACATCCATTTGAAACAATTTCCACTTATTATTTGCTGCTATAGATATAAGGGCCCTGATGGTGTTCATTTTTGCCACTGGTGCGAAGGTTTCATCATAATCCACTCCATAAGTTTGACTATAACCCTTTGCCACTAATCTGGCTTTATACCTTTCTACTTTACCATTCATGTTTTGTTTCACGGAAAATACCCATTTACAACCAACAACCTTTTTATTAGGAGGCAGAGTAGTAAGTACCCATGTATTGTTCTTGTCGAGTGCGGTCATTTCCTCCATCATAGCTGCTCTCCATTCTGGATATTGCTTGGCTTCCTGCCAATCACGTGGTATAGGTAAAGTGGAATCCAATGCAGCTATGAATGATTTATATTGAGAACCCACAGATGAGTATGAAACATAATTAGAAAGATCATATGGAGACAGATTTGGTGGTAATTTCCCAGCTGTGGTACGAGGCTGTTTCCTATGAGCGATAGGAACATCTAAATCATCCTGTGAGGAGGGAAGTGTACCATTATTTGGAGAAGATGAGCCTTGCGCATCTGATAGTGTTAGATCAGGCGAGGTCTCTTGTTCTTGTGCTTGTACCGCAGGAACTTCTTGATCACATCTCGATGGAATTACTACTTCCTCAGCTCGATGTCTCCGTGAATACACCTGAAGATTTTGTTCTTCATTGAACCTTGGCCACCGCATAGCTTCATTGGGTTCGTCTTGATGCTCCCCCTGCACAGTTCTTCCCTTCCATCTAATACACTTACACCATCATGCACTTGTCTAGGTATAACTCCAACTACTGTCTCTCTTGATGCTGAGACCTCTTCCTTCTCTCCCCCTGTTTCGGAGTTCAAATCTGAAACATCACTTGGAAAAATGTCAGGAAACACATCGGTAAGATCAGTTGGCTCTCCATAAAATGGTTCATTCTCCCTGAATGTTACATCCATACTAATAAACATTCTTTTCTCAGTAGGGCACCAGCACTTATAACCCTTTTGTTTCCCTGAATAACCAACAAATATACATTTTAAAGCTCTAGGATCTAATTTACCAACCGAAGGTCTGTGATCCTTCACAAAGCATACACACCCAAAGACTTTTGGAGGCACCACAAATGAGTTCTTGCCGGTTAAGCATTCTATTGGAGTTTTATGGTCCAATACCCTCAATGGCATCCTGTTTATCAAATAAGCTGCTGTCATTACAGCATCACTCCATAGATATTTAGGAACATTCATTGCAAACATTAGACTTCTCGTAACATCTAAAAGATGCCTGTTCTTTCTTTCAGCCAAACCATTTTGTTCGGAAGTACCTGGGCAGGTAGTTTGATGAATAATTCCAAAGCCAGATAAGTATTCATCAAACTCTCTATTCAAATACTCCGTACCGTTATCCGTACGAAATATTTTCACACATGCATTATACTGAGTCATAATCAAATTATGGAAATCTCTGAAGCATTCAAACACATCACTTTTGTGTCTTAATACATAAACCCATGTGGTCCTGGTGCAACAGTCAATAAAAGTAACGAAATAGCGATATCCATTGATCGATCTCACACCACTAGGCCCCCATACATCAGAGTGAATAGTATGCAGCGGTTCAGTACTTCTATTATCTGATGACATATAAGAACTCCGAGTGTGCTTCCCGAACTCACATGCATCACATACCAAACTATCCTTATTAATCCTACAATAGAGATTAGGATAGAGCTGACCGAGTGTAGCAAACGACATATGCCCTAGTCGACGATGTTGGAGTAGAAACTCGTTTAGAGGAGAGGGCGACAAAACAGTAGCTACTGCAGGTGAAATATTCTTATCAAGGTAGTACAGCCCATCACGCATGCTCCCCGTCCCAAGCCTTCTTCCAGTCCCAAGCTCCTGAAACAAACACCATGATGGGAAGAACGAAACAGCACAATTCAACTCATTTGTAATGCAACTGATAGACAAAAGATTTATTGGAAACGAAGGCACATGCAACACAGAAGATAAAGATATATTAGGGCTGCACACAACTGTCCCATAACCCATGATATGTTGTGTCGATCCATCGGCAAGTTTGACAGTTTCCATCTTTGAATCAGGGAGATATTTCATGAAGTCCTTATAAGCACCAGCCATGTGCCGTGATGCACCTGAATCAATTAACCATGGTGCATCATTGCAATTTTGTTTAGTAGAATTAGAGATATTACCGCAAATTTCAGCAGAGGCACTAGCAGCTTGGTAAGGCTCTTTATCAACCTGGTTCACCCCTTTGAATTGCTGCCATTTTTCTAGCTCATCGACAGTCATCTCAACTTGTATAATTTTTGATACATCCTCAACTGTGGCTGAAACATTCGCCCTTCCAACTGGTCTTGTTCCCTGGCCATGTCCACCGCCACCATGGCCTTGAGGGAGACACCCACGACCACGGCCTCTCCAGACTTGACCTCGTCCGCGCCCCTCTCCAACTAGTTCAGGGCCTGAGGCTTTAAGATGTCCTGGCTGGCCACACTCAAAACAGTTCCTGTTATATGCAGGTATCCCTAGCTTTTGGTAGTTGGGATTTCCGTAGGTAAATAGAGCTGAACACCTCTGTGCCATCCCCTGAGTGTCAAGCACAATTCCCTCAAGCTTCCGAATTGCATCAAATAGGACTTTGTATTTCTCATCCATTGCCTGCAAGATGCTGCAAGTTCCTTCACTGTGACCACCGAGGGAGCATCCTCCTCACCTGCCATCTCCAGCACTACAACCTTACTGCAACTTCACAAAGCAACTCTCCCAAGAACAGATCGACCACAGCACGCCTCCAGAAATCGCAAACAGCAGCCGCACACACACCAAACCTTCCTCTCTCCACTCCAGCCTCCAGGACAGCAGCAGTCACAATACCTCTCCTCCTTCTCAAATGCCTTGCTGTACGTGCTCTGCTCCACCCAGATCTGAGTACAGCTCCGCCACCAAGTTATTGTAGGGCACCTCCAGGACACAACTGCACCTACACCCCTTTCTTCTCTGCTCCAGACCACAACCAGCAGCTCTCACTTCTTCCGTGCTCGCCTCCAGCCACAGGACACAGGTTATGGTCCCCTTCTTCTCTCCAATCCAGCAGCCGCAGCACCCCCTTCTCTCCACTTCTCCTTGATGGGAAGATCCAGCACAGGAACCGGTTCACCACCGGCGAGGGCCGAGCGCCGCCTCCTGCTCTGATACCATGTCGAAAGAGAGAGATTTCTGGTGTGAATCGATGGATGCTTCTTACTTCTTCTCCATCCTTCTACTAACTGAATATAAAGTGTTTTAAGTTACAGTTCGGTCCCCCTACTATTTTACCTATTACAAGTAGGTACCTCCAACAGCAGTGCGTACCACCCAATCAGATCACTGCAAAAGCATCGCATGTGGAGAAGACGAGTCCGGTTTGGATCACGCAGACAGCCTGCCTACGTGATCCCTGACGACATTGCCTTTTTCCATAAAGGCGATATATAAATAAGTATTAAGAAGATATATCAGACATCTGCCCTAACATAATATTAACAGATAATCAAGATCAGTGGCTCAAAAGCTGTGACACAAGTATACTGGAAACCGGGTGACTCACATTTTTTTCTCGTCTTATGGCGACGCAGAAACACATCTTCCGCTTTGGATCGTTTTTTATCAAGAATGGATCGGAAATTAGATTCTCTGAGGATAACTGGTTAGGTAATACCACTCTCCGAGAATAATATCCAGCTCTATATAGTATTGTCTGTCATAAGAGTGATACAATTGACACGGTTATGGAGACATCTCCACCAAATATGACATTCAGACGAGATCTAATTGGTGCCAAACTTGCGCATGGATCGAATGCTCTGTTAGGGCGGTTGGCATTGGTCCAACTATCGCAAGTGAATGATGAATTTTGTTGGAATCTACATGAGAGTGGTAAATTCTCAGTTGATTCCATGTATAGAGCACTGGTCCATTCAGATGTGCCAGTACATAACAATAAGAAAATTTGGAAAATGAAAGTACCACTAAAAATGGTACATTCGCAAAGGAGTAATACTTACTAAGGATAATCTTTGTAAAACACAACTGGCATGGGAGTTCTGAGTGTGTATTTTGTCACATGATAAGACAATTAAGCATATGTTTTTCTATTGTAAGTTTGCTCGTCTTATATAGTTAGTCATCCAAATAGATTCTAACTTGTATCCGTCCTGAGTGTCGCGAATGTTTTTGCCAACTGGTTGCATGACATAGATCACAAGTTTAGAATTTTTATTAGGGTGGTAACGCTTGCTGTTATATGGTTGCTTCAATGGTAAGAATTTTTCTCTGATGCAGGTTATCAACCGGTGTACTCATTTTCTTCGTTCATGGTCGGCCTACAACAACGCGAACTTTTTATCGAGGTGTCTACAGAGTTGGAGGATACAGTGAGGATTTTTTCTCCCACACGGATGGCAGCGTGATCTAAGGATTGAGCTTGCATAAACATATGCATCACAAACTTATCTCTTGTTTGTCGCCTTTGTAAACTTCTATTTTTTATTTTTGTTTTGCGGATGTGTGCATCTTATCTATGTAGATGCTGGATGTAAGCTCTATGTATTATCACGATGCTATATTTGAGTAATAAAGTGCCCTTTATTATCAAAAAAATATATAACACAACCTTACCAAAAACACCAAAGTAAATAACAAAATCAATTCTTGCAATATTATAGCTCTCCAAATATGTTTGAATTTTCAAAAATAGCAATATACTAATTGGAAAGATTAAATAGTCTTACATAAATAAAAGATAAACATGAGTACAAAATCATGGCTCTACTCTACGCCTTGGATATTGTTGTAGAAAGCACCAACTATGGACGCTATGTCAACACTGTTTCTCTTCATTTTGACAATTCTACAACAAAAGTAATACGAAAATAAAATCATAACTAATGAACTAACAAAAAATATAAAGACCATTGCATTTATTTTGTTGCTCCGAACAGGCTAACAGCAAACAGGGGAATACTAAAAACAGAGACCGCTGCGCTGCTCGATGATGATGAGCCGGCGCCGATGCTTACCTAGGTTAGGCCGGCCGCCGGCGTGCTGCTGCTCCTGATCTCCCGATCCGCGAGAATGGAGTACGCCGTTGCTTCCGCCGTCCCGGCGCCCGGCGCCGCACGAACCGCCCGCTGGACTGCGCAACACCGCCGCATGGGCTCGTCGGATTGCCTCCACACGCCCATGGCATCCTGCCCTCCTTCCCGACTCTCTTTCCCGCCGCCGGCCGCCGATTCGAGGCAAGAAAAATTAGGGATTTGAGGCGATGATAGTGCGACTGGCCGACTGCACATGAACGAGAGGCTAATTTTTTTTTAATAATACATTTATTTAATTAAATTCGAAAAATATAACGGAAAACTAGGAAATTACAGGAATAATACGGCCTCGGCCAGATTTGGGCCGACAAGACCTCGTCGGCCAGAGTTGGGCCGAAAAGTGCCCGTCGGCTGAACTCTGGCCGACTGCTTTGCATGGCTGGCCACGCCTGCGGCCGACAGGCCTTTCGGCGTGACGTGGCCTCCCGTCGGCCCAAGCCTGGCCGACAGGCCCCTTATCGGCTAAAGCCTGGCCGACAGGGTGCTGATTAAGAATCGGCCGGGCCTTCTTCTTCCTGCTCGCGTTCTTCTTCTTCCTTTCCTCCTTTCTTTCTCACAGCAGCTCCCTGCTGCCCGATCTGTCAATCCAACCAACAATTCTTCCTGCATGTAGTGTTAGAGAGTTTAGACAGCTCAGATATACATTGGGTTAGGATTTTGTGCAATTTCGTGTTGTTTGGTTAGAGCAATGGTGTAGTTTAGGTGGAGGTGGTGGTGGTGGTGCAGCGTGGTGGTGGAGTGTGGTGGTGGTGGTGCAGCGTGGTGGTGGTGCAGCGGCGGTGGTGACGGTGGTTGTCCATTGAATCGGCACGCTTCAAGGGTATGCATTTTTTTGACTAATTAGTATTTACTGTTAATTATGTACGCATTAGTGTTAAGGTGGTAGTGTGATATTGATATTGCTAGGTATTTATTGCGCTACTAATATTAAGTACATAGATGTTGCCGGTTATAACAGTAAATTGGTGTCACATTAGTGCGCATCCTTCAATTAGTGTGGATCAATGTTTTTAAATTAGAGTATGTTTTTATCTGTCATAAGTGTGGATCAGTGTTTTAAATTTAGAGTTTGATTTCATCTGTAAGTAGTCTGTAATTTAGACTTTTAATTTAGCTGCGCAAAGATATGGAACAAGTATATTTGATCAGTCCGGATGTGGATGAGAACCATCGCGCAAAGATATTACAGGAGCGTAGCCTCGAGCCTCTAATAACTCGAGGACCGAGGGAATATTGGCAGATACACCCTGCTTGGGAGGAGAGGTACATGCCTAATTGATTTTTACGTGTCATATATTATCTGCATTAATTTTCTTGTTCGCTACATATATATGATTACGAATTTATATTTGTTTGCAGGTTGAAGTGGGCTGGGCTTTTACCTTTCGCGCGTCTAGTTGAGGCCACTGCGGAGTCTTCATGCATGGTGATAGACAACTGTCTTCTCACATGCTTAGTGGACAGATGGAGGCCCGAGACCCACACGTTTCACTTTCGATGGGGTGAGATGGCTCCTACTCTCGAGGATGTATCTTTCTTGCTTGGGCTGCCGTTGGCGGGTCAGCCCATAGGGCCGTTGCAGGCCCCAGAAAATTGGGAGCACGAGATGTCACTTCGCTTTCAGGGTATAAACCCTAATGCTGGAGTGTTTAGGTCAGAGAATCACGGACCTAAGCTTGGATGGTTACTGGATTTTCAGGTACGCACTGTTTAATTTACATGCATCAATTTATATAGAGAATGCAATGTTTCCCATGCATCGTTTCATTTCACTGACAGAATTTATTTTGAAATGTACAGATACATAAGTTTCCTGCTGGCATTCCGCTGAATGCTACACAAATCACTAGGAGCCTTGAAGCATATATCTTGTGGCTTATGGGGAAGGTGATGTTCACGGAGAACCATGTCACCACTATTAGCAAGAGGTACATCCCTATTGCTTTCGAGATCGCGAGTGCTACTGCGCCAGAACACATTACACAGAGGAGTTGGGGATCAGCTGTATTAGCGGCTACTTACCGAGCTATGTGCAACGGGTGCCATCTATTGTCGGATACAGCATCCATACTTGGATGTCCCTTGTTGTTGCAGCTTTGGTCATGGGAGAGGTTCCCAATTGGACGACCAGACGTGCGTGCACACGAGGCTTTCCCAGTGGATGCGTTTTTTGATGCTGATCACATAGACATGCCTACTTTTGGTTTTATCTGGACACGTCGTCAGGTATGTCTAATCTACGTATTTATCACAATTGTTATATTTTTGCCGACTTGCAATAAATTTTGTGTCGTGCAGAGACGCTTTGCTCATTCGCAGATGAGAAACTGCTACGAGCCATTCAACGAGCAGTTCGACATTCTGAGTTCGGGAGCGGTAATCTGGCGACCGTACACGCAAGCAAAAAAGGAGGCTATATACCCGGGTGGTATGTCTGACCTCTGCACGAGAGATCGCGCGTACTGGATGACAAAATCAAAAATTGTCTTTGATATCTGCGTGGAGGAGATGGCCCAGCAGCGGGTTATGAGGCAATTTGGTCTACGACAAGAGGCACTCCCTCTGTCGACAGAGGAACATGTCCCACCTAACATCCACGGGTAGGTTTAATTACGCATTGTTTATTTACGCATTATTCAATTACGCATCCACAGAGGAATTGTCTAACACTTACTACTACTGTAGGCTCACAAGAAAGGGAACTAATAGGAGCGCACTATCGTGGATGCGGAGGGTTGGCAGCTACGTTGCAGAGTGGGAAACTGCGACGACACGAGTCTGGCAGGAGGACCTCGTGTTTGATCCTGACCTATTCAATTCGTACCTGCAAATTTACATGACCTCAACCCGGATACGCATTACGTATGTCGAGCATCCTGAGCTTACACCGGCTCCTACTACGTGGGATATGTATCCGACCCAGTCTACTGCAGGCTCCAGACAGTACGCGGTAAGAGATTAGTTAATTCTTACAAATTTTGCAAAATTATGTACAACTTACTGATAACGATGCAAATTACAGGCTGAATTGACTTACCAGCTACAGACGGAGGAAGTCATCCACCGCAACGGCCACAGCCGCAGCCGCAGGTGACGCCTCAGGATCGACATCAACCACGACCTCGTATGACGTCGCACAGAGCACCCTCTCCTGACCAGGCTGGAGGCTCGACGTCGCAGCCGTCGCCCAGAGCACCCTCTCCTGACCAGGCTGGAGGCTCGCATTGGCAGCAGCAGTTTAGTCCCACGACAGGCTATCAGCTTCGACCACCTCCGCAGCCACATGGTAAGTACCTTGTAAATTTGTATTCACCACGCTAAATGCTACGTACTTCTTTCTTAATGTTGTATTGCATCCAGGAAATCGTCCGTCTACGTCCGCTCAGCAGTCATCTGGATCCGCATGGGAGAGTGAGCACGACAGTGGGACCATACCTGAAGTACGCACAGAACTGGACAATTGGATGGGTATGTACAATACTCCTCCACCCTACCCCACACAGGAGACGCAGGATGATGATGATGCTGGATCACTGATTCCTGGACGTGCGGTTGTGCCACCCAACAGGCTGGGTTGGACTCCGCCAGAACCAAACCTTGCCAGACCTCCGCGCATGCGCAGACGTCGTCCATGAGACTTCCGGTATATGTGGTCGACGCCGTGGTCAGTGATATCTTTGGGTCATATTCGTATTTCGATTTGTATGTCAGACATATATGTATTTCGATTTGTATGTGAGACATATATGTACGAGACATATTATTATGTATGTACGAGACATATCCTTCAGTAGTTCTACGAGACATATTATTATGTGAGACAACTCTCCGTTACAACTTCAGCAGTTCTACGTACATATATGTCTCACATATAACTCAACGATAACTAATTCTAATCACGTGGAGGTAACTGAGTACGAAAGTAATTCGAATCAACGACTTCACTTCCCTCTGCCACGTGCTCGTGTTGGAGGCATGAAGTCGTCATCACTATTTTCATCGACGACAGCCTTGGATGATCCACCACTCTTCGCCTTTGATATAGCCCTCTTCACTGCTTCAGCGTGAAGGGCATCTCCAGGACCATCACGACATGCGCCAAAAAGCATTTCCATCCAACCAAAATGAGGGATCTCTTTGTTCAGAAACTGTCCTTCGGCAGGCCAGTGCTGGACATTCACAAAATCAGGGGAAAAAAGTTAGTACGATAACACTAGATTCTAACATAATATAAATTCGGTACTCAGTTACCTTCACGTGAAATGCATAGGCCTCCGGCGAAAAATGGATTATCTTTGACTTCGGTGTCATAGGCATGTCCCTAAGCCCCGCCTCAATAGCTTTTAGCTCATTAATTCTCTGCCACTTCCACCGCCACCCATCAATTTCATCCCTAATTTCTTCAGGGGTCATCTGGATTTTGGCTTTTTTGGCTATAATTTCTCCCACCTCACGAATGTTGCCCCACTCACTAACTAGCTCCCTATAACAGCTCTTGGGCCTACCCTCCCTAATACTACCTTCAGTCCATATTGCGGCGTGATACAAAACACACCACGACCTATGCTCCGAACTAGGACCCGAACTACCAGACATCGTTCCTATCCGACTGAGGAAATAACCACGCACCACACCCCTCCTCCATCACCAAATCTATTGGGGTATATATATAGGCTCACCCAGGAGAAGAAGAGCGGGAGAAAAATGGCGGGAGAAAAAAGGCGGGAGGTAAATGGCGGGAAAAAAAAGGCGCGAGAACTATGGCGGGAGAATTAGGGCGGGAGAAATATGGCGGGAAAAATAAGGTGCGAACGGGCGTCGCCGGGAAGGGCTGGCGCGAAAAATTGTTGGTTTAATTGACCTGTCGGCCAGGCTTTGGCCGATAAGGGCCGGTCGGCCAGGCTTGGGCCGACGTCACGCCGAAAGGCCTGTCGGCCACAGGCGTGGCCCGCCATGCAAAGCAGTCGGCCAGAGTTCAGCCGACGGGCACTTTTCGGCCCAACTCTGGCCGACGAGGTCTTGTCGGCCCAAATCTGGCCGAGGCCGTATTATTCCTGTAATTTCCTAGTTTTCCGTTATATTTTTCGAATTTAATTAAATAAATGTATTATTAAAAAAAAATAGAGGAACGAGAGCGACCAAGGTCAAGACTCACGACTCAAGCTGGAACGGGAAGAAGACCACGATCATGAGCGATATAGGCCTTATGGGCTATACTCTCTAATATGGGCTCTGGACTTCCCTTTTTCTTTTAAGTAGTTTTTTTTGCGAAACATACGCAGACACTAACATACCCGCGTATACACTCACCCCTACGTACATCCACATCCATATTCTACCCTTATGAGCACCTTCGAAAGACTGAGTTGGCGGTTGGGTCCTGAAATTGATGGAGTCACGACAGACACCTCGTTATCGAGGGGAACGTCGCCTCCCACTGAAAAATAATCCGCCTTTAATGAGAAACAATAGTGTCAACTGTCAAACACCTGGAGTTTAAACTCTCGTGAGCTTTTACTATAAATTTTGAACCATTTTCTTAGCAAAGATTTTCACTACATTAGCAACACTTATAGAGACAAGTGCGAAAGAGCTCACACTTGGAGAGAGCATCTCTCGAATACAACGACCCGCGTCCCAAAAAATGCACCTAAAAGCTTTTTTTAGATAAAGAGTATATATTAATATCGCGAAGATACCAAATACAACTAGCCTCTGCAACAACGTAATAACCGAAGGTATTACGGATGCACACAGCCGAAAGACAATAAGAAAAAGAATCTAAAAAAGAAAAGTCCCGCTACAGAGTTACAGTCCTTGTAGCAGCAGCACAACCACCATCAAAACAACACCTGATGTTCAATCTCTCCAAAAGCAACGCCTTAAAGAAGGAAACAGTGCACAAGCGCTGTCGTCGCTCGATCGAGATCTTGGGTTTTCACCCTGGAGATAGTCCCCGCTCTCAAAACAATGTCTTCAACAAGACCATTGCCAGGCACAACCAATTAAGGCCAGACCTTGGATTTTCACTCTGAAAGGTAGAACTTTGAACTTCACCTGTGTTGTCGCCCCCACTTCCATACCGCTGCAAACGATTTCTGAAGCTCCAAGCAAGTTCCTCATCGCCACCAAGAGCCAAATCACCGTTCCTAATCCTCCGATCTCGGCCTTCATGACATTCTCCGCCTCTGACTTCATCCAAGATGGCAACAGATAGCAGAGCTTCATACCGCTTGCTCCTTAACGGAGAATCGTGGGCACGACCGAATCCCACCCGATCCAGCAATCTCCAGGCACAAACGCTCGTGGAAGTTCGTCGGTGGAGCCTTCCGGAACTCGCCACACCGGCCAGATCAAGGAGGACGGGCGTCCGACAGATCGTCGTCTTGTTGCAAGATGAACCCTAGGACCACCGCCTTTATTTTCAAGACTCGCAGGCCCCCACGCCGCCAGTCATCTCCCAGCAAGAACGGCAGCAGAGAAGAGGGCAACCTAGCACGCAATTGCAAAACGTCGCCGGTGTGGCCAAAGCCATAGGCAGTCCCGCATCGAGCCCTGGCTAGACCCCACGAGCGCAAATCGGGCTCTGTAGCCCAGATCGAGGCCCCGCGGCCCAGAACGCACGCCGTGCAAGCCGAAGACGGCCGCATCGACGGCGCGCCACCACCTCCTCATCGCCAGTCCGCCGGAGATCCTCGGGCACCGGCCGTGCCTCCTGGCCGACTGCCACCACCACCACGCAAACGTGCAGTAGGGGGCAACCACCACCGCCGCACCGCCAACCACATCACCGCCGCTCCAATGGCCCGCCCCCGTCCCGGAGCGAAGGCTGCCGCAGCCACGGAGTCCCAGCCGCAGAGCACCGGTTCCCGTCCTCCCACACCGCGCCCAGATTGGACGACGCCGCTATGGAACAAGATCCACCGCCGCCACGATGGGGAAGATCCTTGCCGCCGCCATGGAATGAGATCCTCGCCGTCCCCGCACAGGCAACGCCCGGCGGCGACCGCTGGCGGCGGCAGGGGAAGAGGCCGAAGAAGAGAGAGGGCTGGCGGCGGCTCGGGGGGCGCCTCCGGAGTCGCCCGGGTGGGGGCGACCCGGGAGGTAGGTTACCGATCGACGATCGTTAAACTGAACTTAAGTGATTAGAGTGAACCTAAAAGCTATAGGTCTTTTTTGAAATTTGCTTGATGATGCACCTTTACGTTGAAACATGTGTTGATGTGTGCTATCCTGCAGCGATGGAAAGCCGAGGAGACGTGCATCCATTGATGCAGAAGCCGGGGTGTTTCCCCATTAAAAAAAAAACTGAAGAGATCTCAGCCATTGGCATTTGGTATCATTCCGTCTTTCCCGAGAAAACAAGGGTCAAATGCAGCATGTGATCTACAGAGACGCAAGTTGCACATTCTGACCTTGATACGAGCGATGTCGCGTGGCCAGATATCTCACAAGAACGCATAAAATAATCTGTAAACCGCCGTAGGCTTGTCCAATAGTATTGACGTAGAACTCGTTTTCACATCTTTGATGGATTCTCGAAGCTAGCAAAGCATCTCCAAATAGTTTCCATCAGAAAATCTATGGATGATGTCGCAGCATTGTACCACCTATCATCAAGCTGTTCCTGTTGTGTTGTGACGGAAGGCTGGGTAGCCAATCCCAATGAGCTGTCCACGAACTTTACACGGTGGCCCACCATGGATTGCTAATTTCATTTCTGCCTTCCTCTCAGTTGGGTCCTGTGACGACAAGGAAAATAATTGTGGGGAAGAGCAGAAGAGCACCGGAAGACCATGAAAGCTACACTTGTTGCTGTGGTTGGACTTCGAAGATTTACTTTTGATCATGACATGGTCGATGGTGCATTAGTTTTCCATTGGATAAACATGCTGATAGAGATGTTTGATGATGACTTAGAAAAATCGAGGAGTGCATATTCTCTGACTTGCAGTGTTGTGGCCTTGCGTCACTACTGAAAAATGCGAACAATGGGTCGACCGCGATCCGAAGAAAGCACTATGTACGTATGGCATTTAAAAACAACATGGAGTCACGTTTTCCGTGAATACCAAGAAGACGCATACCAAGACACATACCGGATTCCACTACTATACCGACTGCCCGATGTACTCGGTGAAAGTCCTAATACTGTCGACAACAAACTTGTTGCCAAGTACCACACTTCGCATACGTCAATTGGCAAGTGATTACTCGGCATCTAGACTATGTGCCGAGTACCCGCCAGATGGCACTCGACAACACCTAACTGCCGAGTATCAAGAAAAGAACTCGACAACTACGGCGCTCAGTGAAAAAAATTCGACAACAAACTTGTTGCCAAGTACCGCACTTCGCATACGTCAATTGGCAAGTGATTACTCGGCATCTGGACTATGTGCCGAGTACCCGCCAGATGGCACTCGACAACACCTAACTGCCGAGTATCAAGAAAAGAACTCGACAACTACGGCGCTCAGTGAAAAAAATTCGACAACAAACTTGTTGCCAAGTACCGCACTTCGCATACGTCAATTGGCAACTGATTACTCGGCATCTAGACTATGTGCCGAGTACCCGCCAGATGGCACTCGACAACACCTAACTGACGAGTATCAAGAAAAGAACTCGACAACTACGGCGCTCAGTGACAAAAATTCGACAACAAACTTGTTGCCAAGTACCGCACTTCGCATACGTCAATTGGCAACTGATTACTCGGCATCTAGACTATGTGCCGAGTACCCGCCAGATGGCACTCGACAACACCTAACTGCCGAGTATCAAGAAAAGAACTCGACAACTACGGCGCTCAGTGAAAAAAATTCGACAACAAACTTGTTGCCAAGTACCGCACTTCGCATACGTCAATTGGCAACTGATTACTCGGCATCTAGACTATGTGCCGAGTACCCGCTAGATGGCACTCGACAACACCTAACTGCCGAGTATCAAGAAAAGAACTCGACAACTACGGCGCTCAGTGAAAAAAATTCGACAACAAACTTGTTGCCAAGTACCGCACTTCGCATACGTCAATTGGCAACTGATTACTCGGCATCTAGACTATGTGCCGAGTACCCGCCAGATGGCACTCGACAACACCTAACTGCCAAGTATCAAGAAAAGAACTCGACAACTATGGCGCTCAGTGAAAAAAATTCACCGAGACAGCCGTTTGATACCACACACCTATTTTGCCGAGTGTCCGGACACTCTGTATTGTGATTGACACGCTCGGAAAAAAACGCTGAAGCATGTCAGAGGGCACTATATTATGGGCCAGGAAGGGAAACAATTAAAAAAAAAATTATAAAAATAAACATGTCAGAGCACACTCACATATATACTTAAGCTGTTCTATTTGCTCGGTGTCTTTGACGTGACACTCTACAACTAGTGGAGCGATGTCATTCTTTCATTTACGGCAGGGTTTTTTGACACGAGGTTCTTTTGTTGCTGAGTGTCGCACTTGGGCCTCTATTTACCGAGCGTCACCTTTTGTCGAGTGTCGTGTTAGAAAAACACTCGACATTTTCCTCTAGTTGCTGAGTGTGCTCTTTTATAGGGTTTTTTATGTTCTCGGCCTACACTAGCGCTGCTAAGTGTCCAATAAATTACACTCGACAATCTTGTTGGTACCGGAGAAAATGGTCGACTTCTATATGTGTGTTTCCTGGTACCAAAAATAAATCGATCAATCTCACAACACGAAATATCTATGATATAACCAAAAAAAATACGAAATGATTCTCGGAAAACTTCATCTTTTGCACCTCAATGTTTTGTATGACTTTCAATAAAAAAATGTTTTCTACGACTTCGGTGAAAAGACCGCGAAAAACCAAACTTGTAAAAGCTGTACTAGCCTCCAAAATTTTGTAGAGCCACGTGAGGCCAATACGTAAAATCATGGGTCTGCCACACTAACTCGTGCCATCGTCAAGCAGCCAAGAGGCAATCTTACGAATTCTCGGTTCCCAACCATACATGTGCAGCGGCGGAGCCAGGACAAAAATCCTGCGGGGTCAAAGCTAAATTTTCATAGGTTTTACCTAATTTTTGGATTTTTTTACATAAGAACATATAAATATATGAAGGATTTGCCAAATAGCTGTGGGGTCGGCTGACCCCACAGCTATAATGTAGATCCGCCATGTGCCAACAAGACCACAACCGGTGGTTCGGTCATACTAGGTTTCAACGTCTCCTTTGTGTTTGTGTAGCCAACTTTTGAGATAGAACCCCACAGCTATAATGTAGATCCGCCATGTGCCAACAAGACCACAACCGGTGGTTCGGTCATACTAGGTTTCAACGTCTCCTTTGTGTTTGTGTAGCCAACTTTTGAGATAGAACGACACCTGATTACGATCGCTGCGCTAGTGTGGCATGACCTTGAGATTTAAGAAGGATTACCGACTATGCACCATTGCTGCTAGCCTGCTACCTCGTCCCTGCCACAAAAACACGGAGTTCCCCGTCGGCGGCTGCGACCACACGAGATCCCAGCCCGACGGCACGCGATCCAGGAAGATTCCCGCAGGCTAGTACACCCGTCCACAATAAAATGGGCCCACGCCCATTCTAAAACAAAATCGCATCGCAGAAAAGAAAGCCGGAGCCGCCAGCCACCAACCGCCACATGTCTTGTTCTTCTGTTACCGAATAATCCTCTCGCTGCAAAGTGGGATCCAGTAACTCTTAGGGCCCACTGTCATGACGTAGTAGCCCTGTAGTGAGTATACTTTGCAAGTTTGCATGACAAGAAAGCAACTAGAGAGGTGGCCCAGTTTGCGTCCAAAAAGGCGTGAAGTCATCTGGCCGAAAACAGAATATGGTAGGGGTACGACTTCCAGTTTGGTCCTATAGTTATGGGAGAAATCCGTTCTAGTACAGGAACACCTGAAAAAGTTTATTAGATTGTCCTTGAATGAAACACTCCTGGTCAAAATCACATTACGCATCAGATTCATAGCAAAAATTAAAAGGAGCTTCAAAGATGATCAAGTGCCATAGTTTATGAAAGCTACAAATGTGACCGTGATTTTTACATAGTACATTGACGATGACCTGGAAGTTCAATGTTGAAAGCAACCAACAAGAAAAGAGGAAGGTGAGCCGTCGCAATTATTAATGATGTACTTCCTTAAGGATGTATTTGATAGCTTAAGCCAAAAGTAATATCGATGATAAAAAATGAGTACGTAGTGACAATCTATAAATTTATTTAGGATACTACAACTGGACACCGTGGAAACCTCTCACGCCCCGAACCTTATGAGCCTCCGCATTTATTATATGTTCATCATCGACCGTTGTTGGTTGTTTGATCTGTGTTTCACGCGATAGCACTTGCAACTTGGGCCAGATATCCAAGGGTTGATATTCTTGTGTTTTGAGTGGGGATGTCACTCAGCTACTAGTCTTTAGTTTTGAGCTAGCTGTGAAATAATCTTTTCCTTTGCTAGTTTTGCTTTTGCTTGCTTAGTTTCTCTTCCTTTTGGAACTTTGTACCTGTGGCGGTTTCTTTATATGGAATGGACGGGGTTGGCCCGTTTGGTCAAAAAAAAAATCTATAGCTATAAGCCCTTGTAACAAGACTAACCATCAGAGAAATCTCGCAATTAGATGACAATTACACGGTAACACCGCAGCTCGGACTCGATTATTACTGTTCATCAACCATGCAAGATTTTTCCCAAAAAAAGAGGGAACTATATGTCATTACCAACTTCTAGAGGTATATATCTGTGTAACTTACCACCCTATAAATACGGCTCCGCTCCCAGCCAAACCTCCGAATTCCAAATCGGCCCCTGCCGCCTCTCCTCCTCCTTCCCCTCCCGGCCTCCAATTGTCTTCCTCCCGCCTCCCCTCCCCTTGAAGCTTCCCACGCCTCAGCCCGGAGAACCCTAAGGGAGCCTTCGGAAGCTTACAGGAGTCCAGGCATGGAGGCGACGGCGCCTACCGCGGGCGCCGGTGCCAACGGCTCCGCGGTGGCGGCGGCGAGGGCGCAGGTGGGGCCGCCCACCAACCCCATGGCGACGGCGCTGCTCACCGATCAATACCAGTTCTCCATGGCCTACGCCTACTGGAAGGCCGGCAAGCACGCCGACCGAGCCGTGTAAGCACCCTCGCCTCCCGCCTCGTTTCCTCCGCTCCGCATATCTCTGCTTCGCCCGTGCTGATTGTATTGGATTGGATCGAGAGGTGGTGATCTGGCGCGAGTTGGTCAGTTGGGTGGTTCCGGAATAGGTCCGGGGAGTTGAATTGGCGAGAGCTGTGATTTTTGGGCTGTTCGTGCAACTCTGTCATTGCTGTGGCGAATGCGATTGTTTATTTATTTTTTCTTTTTACTTTAACCAATGTGATATTGGTTTTTTGTTCTCTATAAAAATCGGTGTCTAAACACTTTTCGCGCCCTCCCCTTTTGGTTAAAGCGGCGTAATTATGGGGTTGGTATAGTTGATTATTTGGTGGTTGGAGTAGAGATGCTCTGTTGTTGCTGTGTGAAGCTCTCTCACGTGTAGTTTTGATCATCTGCCTGGCCAAATGCGACATGTTAATTTAATAATTTATAGCAATTTAGCTGCACAAACCGTACTATCGAGACAGATTCTTTGATTGCGCATCTTCATTCTTTGTTTTCTTAGCGGATTTTTTGATGTAAAACGTGGTATTTTCTGAGGAATCTTTTCATTTGGTTATGCGTGCTGTGCATATTTATTCTTGTTATGTGTTGAAGTTGGATGGTTAGTTCTTCATTGCTTTGGAAAGCCCTTCTCGATGTCCATTCTATAATCACTTCATGACAAAGTTGAGACTTCAGCTGTAATTAATTGCTTGAAATTTCCATTGTTTTCTTGTGGGTCCAGATGTCCGTGTGTTAAATAAACTCTACTGACTTTGTTTTAGGATTTTTCCCCATTTTTTTAGTATGTGCAACCTCTAGTTTGGATTCTGACATATAAGGGCAGCTATTTCATATGTCACTGTGGGTTCTCTAGAATTTCATTGTGTAGATGGAGTACTTTTAAAATGGTTATATAATGTACTCCAGATGCAGAGGAAACAAATGGATGTGGACAATTGAATGATGTGACATAGTTGAATAAACAATGAACTTTGCTACGTGAGTAAACAAATGAGACAATTAGTTTTGATTTCATATTTAACTGTTCTGGCTCTGGTTTGGTGCGTTGTGCCTGTTTATTTTAAAGGGGAAGGTGATGTGGTTTTTGGATATATAGTTCAGAAGCTAGGGATGCTACAAAAAACATTGTCACTTGACAGAATATTCTGTGAGCTACTTCGAAATTGTACTTGGTGCTTTTGTATATTGCTATGAACAACATGACAAAAAACTCAGAAACTACAAAAAGCACAACGCAACAAATGAGAAGTTTGCTAAAAGAGAAATATTGGGTAAGCTATTTTCTCTTATGTTTTTATGGCTTCATATGCTTATGGTCCGTTATGGCGTTATGCTCCATCCGAATGGGCTAGTACGACGTGCTTTGATAGTTTTATACATGTAGTACTGTAGTAGTAAGCAGTTCGCTCTTTGGATGTTTTGCCACCATGTGACCCCCAACACACACACGTGCGCACACACAATTCGCCTTTCCTCCTGCTCGTTGATGTCCTACAAACTACTATTGTACACATTTGTACTATGAGGTTGTTTGAAGGATCTAACATCAAAGAAACTATTCCCTGCGTGTGCGTCCAAGTGTGAATTAGAAGATTTTTTTTAGCTTTCTTTAGAGCATAATATGGAGATGAAAATGTGCCAAAAGTGTTGATCACTGCATTGGCTAGGGATACGTCAATTGTTAGCAACATATGACATCCAGAAGTGGAAGGTAATAACAGAAGCATCATGGTAGATTTGAGATTTTTTGGTGTTTGTCTCGGCGATCGATAAGTGTTGTACATGAGCATGCTGGGTACATGGGTTTGGACTTCGAGCCCATGGCAAATGAATTTCAATCTGCCACGAAACTTACAAAATAAATGCTTCGGTAATGCAGAATTATAATCTCAATCCTCTTTTTCCATGGAACTCACAATTTTATCTTGGAAGACAGGAAGAGCATAGAATACTTTCTAGCTGTTGTGGGAAACCTGAAATTTGTGTAATAGCCATTTGTATGGCCATCAAATGCGGTCCATGTTGGTGCATTATTATTGTAGTTTAAATCTGAGATACATTTTATGGTCACTTTCACTTGGAAGTGCTACTTCCCCATGAGCTTGTTTGGTACTCCCTCCGTTCCAAAATATAAGGCGCGCTATTTTTGTGCTGGTCTTCGATGCTCAACTTTGACCATGAATATATAATAAATTATTTGGATCGAGAATGTATAAATGATACCGTTGGAGTCGTCTTGCAAAATTCTTTCATTTTATATATTTTTATACTAATTTTGTGATCATATTATAAGTACAAATTATGGTCAAAGTTGGACGTCGTTGACCAGCGAAATTAAAGGGCGCCTTGTATTTTGGGATGGAGGGAGTATAAAACTTTAGCTTCAAATGTACATTGAACCAGTTTCGTAAATGTGGACCTACAAATAGACAGAGTGTGTCACAGCTAACAACTCAGGCATGGCAACCTCGTGCTGATTTGGTTCCTTTTCCTTTTTACAGGTTTGACCTTTACTTTAGGAAAAATCCATTTGGCGGAGAATTCACTGTTTTTGCTGGTCTTGAAGAATGTATTAAGTTCATTGCGAACTTTAAGTTCACGGAAGATGATATTTCTTTCCTGCAATCAGTCATGCCAATGTGCGAGGTATCATGTTAACACTATATGCATACATATAATAGTCTTTCTTTCTTTCTTCAAATGGTAAATGGGTCTTATGTTAGCTGCTAGGTTAGCTCTGAATACTGGCTTTCTAGTTTGTTTTATGTATAGAAGCTGATTAGCATGGGCTATCAAAAAAATACAACCTAGATGCTACAAGGTTCAACTTGTGCACTGCTCCATGTATAATCATTCAGTTATTTTTCCTGATAAATGCTTAGTTACTGATAGAATTGCAATTTCTAGGATGCGTTCTTTGATTATCTCAGGGAAATCGATTGCTCCGATGTGGAGGTGTACTCCATTCCTGAGGGCTCAGTAGTCTTTCCAAAAGTTCCCCTGATGAGAATTGAGGGTCCAGTTGCTGTAAGTACAAAGTCCCTAACCAGCTGTTGTGTCTAATTATGTCTATCATAAATTTTGTTTGAGCATTATCTAAAAGTTGAATTATTTCTATAGCAACTTACTCTCGTTATAACATTATCAGGCGGTTCAACTCCTTGAGACTCCATTTGTAAATCTCATCAATTATGCGTCTTTGGTAACTACCAATGCTGCACGACACCGTCATGTTGCTGGAAAGTCAAGGTTCTAATGGAATTTGGTTTAAGACGAGCACAGGTGTGATCTTATATACGTTCTGGGGTATTATTTCAACTATGTTTTTATACAAACATTAGCTATTTCTATGTCTGAAACATATATTTTGTTCATGTTTGCAGGGGCCTGATGGTGCAATGAGTGCCTCAAAGTACTGTTTTATGGGCGGGTTTGATGCAACCAGGTAGGTTATTTCACTTCGAAATGATTCATATTTAAGTCCAGCATATTTGTGCTATGTCTCCTTGTGTCGCTTCGCTTTTCTTCTCCTTACAGAAGTTGTAATTTTATCCCAAGAATATTAGTGTTGATACTGTTCACCATTTATGTAATTACATTCTCTTGTGTTTTGCAGTAATGTATTAGCTGGGCATCTATTTGGTATACCACTCCGTGGAACACATTCTCATGCTTATGTTAGCTCATATATGGTTAGTAAAATATCCTTCATGTTACCAATGAACACAAGCTTTCACAGGAGCGCCTTGCTTTGTCTCAGTATACCGTTTCTGCCTTGGCAAACCATTCTTCACTACATTAGTTGCTAAGAAGCTTCAAAAATAAATACATTAGTTGCTAAGCTCCATGTCGTATCAAGATTTGGAAATTTTCTTTCCTTATCATACTAGCCCTCAGATTATGACCTAAATCTACGGAACAGAAGTTTGGAGCAGCATCTTCTGGTGCGATGTACTTCACTCGTTCTTATGTTAGGATGACGTGGAACATGCTAAATGCCGTAATGCAACTCAATTACGAAACCCTGATGACCATCTAGTTGTTCTATGATGGATATTTAACCTTTATTTTCTTCATATCCTGCACTTGCATGTTCAATTTTTTTCCTCTTTCTCTTTTCCTTTCTAGTTTGTATCTCTTCTGCACCACTGCTTCCTTTTCTTCATAATTTAGCATGTCATCTGACCATAAATGTATGGATAATCATTATCTTGACATGGATTCCTTTGAACATAGCAACTCTTTTCTTGCATCACTTATGTGCAATGTGCACAACATTTGGTACTTTCCCTTGCATTTGCACCTATAGAAACTTAGGCTTAGATATCCCTTGCATCCAGCAAGTTCCCTTTCTTTTTGCCATTTGTTGCAACATTGTTGGCGGATTTAGCAATTCTTTTCAAATTTCCAGGGCCTCAGTGAGATCCCAGACAGGACCCTACGGAACAAAGATGGTTCAAGAATCTGCAAGGATTTTGTTAGTTTAGTGCAAGAGTGGCTTCACAAGATTCAGGTATAATTGCTCATTTTATTTTCAAACACGCACAGAAAGGTGTGTCATTTTGTATTAAGATATTTGCAGTAAGGATGCGAAAGTGGAATAGTAGAAATGGGCGTATAACACGCTAATTTCTAACACGCTAATTTCTACTATCCCACTTTCGCATCCTTGATTGCAGAACCTGACGGTCGATTCTTACAGTATTCTTACATTATTCCTTGTTGATTTCAGGTAGCAGATTCATTATCCAGTGTTTTTGGCGACACAAATCAAAGTGAGCTGGCTGCATTTGCATCATATGCATTAGCTTTTCCAAGCAACTTCCTAGCTCTTGTGGACACATATGATGTGAGTTGTTAACCTATTGCAGCCCGTAACTTTTTCTCTTGTTTTGGCTGTTATTCATGTCTGAATGAGGTCTGAAACTTTGCACGTCATAATTTGTAATTCTAACAATCAAACTTTTACTTTTGTTTCCTCAAGCTCCTTTTGTTATATTTTCTCAGTGGATTTTCTTAAAAGTTACTCTTGTTTCCTTCGTTTTACCTCTGTATTCAACTTAAAGTATATAAAGGGTTAGGCGTGCTTCGTTTCTTCTTATCGATGCAAATAAATGCAAATCTTATCAAAATAATATTTAAAGACTATCAGCGTGGCGCTGCTACTCCGAGAAGTAAATCAACTCCAAATTGATGTTTGTACAATTTTGTACTTGTTTGGTGTGTAACAAATGACTGTGCAAGTATGCATACATAGCATGTTCCCCATCTTTTATCATTTGACATTCTTCATCTGAAGCTTGCATATTATTTACTTTATTGACGCCCCTGTATTATCTGGAGAAAAATCTCACTCCTTTTTCTTTTCAGGTCATGCGAAGTGGGATTCCAAATTTCTGTGCAGTAGCTCTAGCACTCCATGACTTAGGGTATGTCGAACAGTTCTGAACCTATCCTTGGTCAGTTATTCCATGTGCATTGGGTTATTGGATATGTGTTAATTTTCTACCAAATTTGTGGCTAGGAGCTTGTCTCATCATGGAAACCATTTACGGTAGAATACCAGAACTTTTTGAAACAAAAAAAATGAATGAGTGTCTAGGAGGAACTAGACACTATTTACTATAGTAGAAGCTGAGGATCGAACCCAGGCTGCCTAGTCCACCATCCGTGGTGCTAGCCAGTAAGCCCCTGGGTGACTTCCCTAGAATACCAGAATTCAGATAAGGCCTTTTTCAAGAGTACAAATGTAGCTATATTTTATCAGAAACTCAATTCCGTAATATCAAATTTAGGGACGGTCTAAGCTTACAGTAACGTTGTGTTTACAGGCTTAAGTTCCCCCAAACAGGTCGTTCCCTGCTCATGTGTACTTGCAAAATAATCCATCTATCTCAGTACCCTAGAGACCCTCCTACTCCGAGAATATAAGATGACATCTATTTGTTTTGATTTAGAATATTCTCTCTTATAGAGTTAAATATGATGTTATAAATTAATGCCTCCCTCTAGTGCTCATTATTTTATTAAAATATATGTTTAAAATCAGTTTGGATACATAATTTTTCTTCTGCAGTATAAGGCATCTGGTATCAGATTAGATTCTGGTGATCTGGCATATCTGTCTATCGAAGCTCGAAAAGTGTTCCATGCAATAGAAAAAGAGTTTAATATACCGGATTTTGGGAAGATGATCATCACTGCTAGCAATGACCTGAATGAGGAAACGATTGATGCCCTGAACAAACAGGTAAAACAATTTCGTTACTGAGTGAGTTGACAATCTTTCTTAGGATAAGATTAGTTGACAACAGAACTTCATTGGCGCTATGTGCTATTTCACAGGATAGCTATGATGCTTATATGCTTGATGCATTCGCGTTTGCTTCTGTGGAGCCAATGATAATTGACTGCATGATTTATCTGTATTTTATCTTCAAGTGTATATACGGTTTCAAATTTCCATCTTCTTTGTAGGGTCATGAAGTTGATGCCTTTGGCATTGGAACTTATCTTGTGACGTGTTATTCCCAAGCTGCTCTTGGATGTGTCTTTAAGCTAGTTGAGATCAACAATAGACCTCGTATCAAACTCTCTGAGGATGTCGCAAAAGTATGTTTACTGTTTATACACGTGAAATAGAATTGCATAACTATACTTTACTGATATTTATGGATGGTGCTTTGCAGGTCTCTATTCCATGCAAAAAGCGATGTTTCAGATTGTATGGAAAAGAAGGTTATGCATTGGTAGACATAATGATACGTGAAAGTGAACCATCACCAAAGGTAGCAATGCACTTCTTTTCTCTATTCACATGTGAGATTTTATATTTGTCATGCCATTTGTCAATCACAGAAGTACATATAATATTATAATCTACCTTTGAGTGGAATATTGTTGAGATAATACTTCAGTCGATCATATCCTTTGTTGACTTTTTTTTCATCTACCAGACTGATTGTTGTTTTAAACTTGATTTCACATTATTGAAATATTCCAGGCAGGAGAGCGAATCCTTTGCCGCCACCCATTCCTTGAATCCAAGAGAGCTTATGTTGTCCCCCAACATGTTGAGGAGCTTCTACAGTGCTACTGGCCCGGGAGTTCAAGTATGGACCTCATAACCCTTCTTACATCGATAACTTCTCTTCGAGAAATCTCAAAAGGGCAGGAGCTCTGCAATTCACTATAGAAGAAATAGAGTTGTGCAGTTAATTAGGGAAAATGGATAAAAACTGGAGTAGTAAAAACCAGGTTTTGTAAAGGAACAGGCAAAAGCCACAAACTGTAGTTACTCCCGAAAGAAAAAACAACAAAACAATGGTAGCTGGCTCACTACTTCCTAATAACAACTTTGTCACTATTCAATGCTCTTGAAAACTACACCTCCGTTCCGAAATATAATATGTTTTAGTTTTTTTTCTTCTGATTTGCATGTATCTAGACGCGTTTTAGTGTGTAGATTCACTCATTTCTGTCCATATGTAGTCCATATTTTTGTTCGTATTGAAATACCTAAAACATCTTATAATTTGGAGGGAGTATAAGGGGGCTGTTTTGTTGCATAACATTTTTCATATCAGAAAAAATTGAAACAAAAAGAGTCATGAAAGGCTCAAAACCAGTCATCTTGTAAGTTCTACTGCTTGTCATGTTGATGTTTCCCTACACTTGACGTTGAAAGAGCAAGAGGACTTCGTTACAGTTGAACAAGTACCATGTTAAGTTGTGGACTGTAGTGTTGCCGCAGTTGATTCAAACATAACTTTTGTATTCACATCTGTGCTTTGTGCAGATAAACCTAGAGCAGAGCTGCCCTCACTGGAGAAGATCAGAAGCCGCTGCATGCAACAGCTCGAAAAACTGCGACCAGATCACATCAGGCGGCTAAATCCGACTCCTTACAAGGTCCGCTCAACTCTTTCTTTCTTGAATTACTTTTCATTATCTTCCGGTATCCAGCCCAAGCCAGTAAATTTACTGGCTTGTGCTGGAGTAAATTTACAATCTTCAATTCAAGCAGGTGAGTGTGAGCGGAAAGCTGTACGAGTTCATTCATTACCTATGGCTGAACGAGGCGCCAGTAGGTGAATTACAATAGATAGATGCACAAGTTGGAAGTCAGAACACATTCTTGCAAGCATAGCAATACGTTATACGTCTAAGAAAATTAGAGCTCTGTTGTACTACATGACCATCCATGAGCTCATTGCCCCCATCTTATAGGATAATTATTTTTTATACCGAATTTACATTTGTACAAACTAATTATCAGTATGGAGGCAGGCAGGCAGGCAGATCAGTTTATATACATCCCTTGGCTGGTGGGATACTATATCCAGTTCCGTGTTATGCAATTTAGCAATACTAGGAAACGTGCCCGTGCGTTGCAATGGGAAAGAAAAAAACTGGGTCAATTTTAGGCGTACCGCCATCACCTTTTTCGCCCGCTGCTTTGCCCAAGCCACCAGTACATGTGAGCTAGCACGACCAGAGTCTAGCGCTGCCATCACCCCACCACGAGTCCTTCGCCTCCCTCGGGTCAGCAGTACAGAAAGCATAGGAAAACGGATAAATCGTTGGCAAGGATTTGAAATGCGGATGCGCATTGGCCCGTTCGATCACTTGAGATGACCTTTCGTAAAAGGTATAATGTAATTAATGCACATTCCAAGTTTTCCAATATAATAGGAATCTACTACAAAAATTTCAAAAAATAGGATGGAAAAATTAATTAATTTTGAACTAAAGTCCTTTTAAATATAAAACTTGATTTTAGCTTCTTCATGAAATATCTTCAATAATGAAGTCTTGCAAATTGACAGTATAGTACATTCAGGTGGAATAGCAGGAACCACTTCGGTTGACGATGCAACAAGCTTCTATATATGTTAACTTTATAAAAATTGGATCCAGGACCTTAGGGCGTCCTGAAATTGTTAATGTTGTTTTTCAGTTTGGTGTATTGGAAATCGATTGGGTTGTTGTGTCAACCAAATGCAGTAAAAGACATGCACGCTTTGACTGAAATCACCACACTTCAGGTTGCAGGGCGGCGCCCGAACCCGGCCCGCTTCTACTGAAATTAGCCTACGTTAGCTGTATTGATTTGCCCAGATTTTCGTTTTTTTTAACTAATTCCTACTTATGCGGGCCGCAGCTTGACACCTTCAACCACACTCCAAGCATCCAGCTTTGGTCGTCATTGATGCATTGGCTGCTACTGCTAGGCTGGCCTCGAGTACTTGCACAAACAATTGCATCTCTGCCTCCTCGAACCGCTCCCAGGTGCTAGAAAAATCCTCATCCTAATGCATCTCGTTTCTTCTCGTTCTTCACCGAGTTTCACCACCAAAATTCTCTGCCTTCTCTTCCAATTATTATATAGCAAAAAAAAGTACATCAGACACCGGCAGGGCTACAGCTTCACTTATGTCTCAGCAGCGGAGACCGAGCACACCGGCAGGGGTATACGCCTCCATGCTGTCCCACCGGCGACGGGCGAGTGCTCAGGCAGCAGGCAGGGCCTCTTCGGTCCCGGTGTGACCAAGTGCACCAGCAGCCTCCATGGTCCCGGTGAGCTAGTGCGCCGGCAACGCGTGCGGCCTCTACACGGTTCCAGTGACGACGAGCGAAGACAACGGCTGAGCGGCCTCTACACGGGTTCCGGTGACGACGAGCTAAGACGACGGCTGATATGTCGAGGTGTCGTTTGGCTCCAGCGCTTGGATATCGATCATGAGCGCGTGCTCGTTTCCGTGGGTATTTATTTGTAGATGAATACGGCAGGCAAAGATAGGAATCGTGTAGACCTCAAATTCTATGTTTCCCCGTTTTGCTTCCTATCTGGACTCTGCCAACTACAGGAACGAGCGAAACCAGCGAACTGAGCGAGGACGATAAACAGACGACGGGGAAAAGAAAAAACAAAACGGTACATGACTTATGGGTGGCAGTGGTGGGTAATTTGTGCGAATTTTAGGGGTATTTTCAACGACGTACGAGAAGAAGGCTTAATGCTTTTATTATTAGGTATAGATAAGCATCAGCTGAGATAAGATAAGCTCGCTGCAAAATCGAGATCTTGTCCTCTTTGTCCTTTGCAGCGCACACATTTGCAGGTGATTGACTAGAAAAAACTGTGGCACCAATACAAACTTGGAGGCTGAGATTAAGACATGCTGGTGTACCATGTGTCGGCGCTTTGATCTTCTTTGGCTGTTCTCGTTTTTTCTTTGGCTGTTCTTATGCAAGTCTACTGGGAGATAAATCCAAAGGATACAGTCTGCAGCCTAAGCAGAAAAGGACGGGTGATGTACTCGCTCCGTCCACAAAAGGATGTCTCAACCTAACCTAAATTTGTATGTATCTAGACATAATTTAGTGTGTACATACATGCAAGTTTGGGATAGGTTGAGACATACTTTTGTGGACGAAGGGAGTACTACTTTTTAGCAGGGCGGAGACAGGGGCTAGCAGGGGTCAGACCCCCCCCCCCCCCCCCAATCGCTCGTCCCCCCAACAAATATACATCAGGTATAGCAGTGCCTATAGACTCGTATAGGTTCTAATCGCCACATACATTATACATAAGCTAAAAGCCCATAGTAAATCCAAGAGAATCTTGCGTGTACCGAAGCCCAGCAAGTAAAAAAAGCCTATCCGCGTGGCTGTAATTAGGCAATAGATCGTGGAAACCTGTGTGTATCCCCGGCCACCTGCTCTCTCTTGAATCGATCTTGCTGCAAGATTGCTCAGATCGCCTCCACCGCCCGATGCTCCTGCTCGCAAGCTGCTGGCTGTGAACTAGATTGCCGGCTTGTCTTGTCTATGGAGCTGAGTGCCTGAGTAACGTGTATGCGGGGCAGGCCGCGGCCGTCGCTGATTGTTGTTGTTGTTTGCTGCACATCCGTCCCGTCCAAATACCACAGGGTAATTTGTCTAAGGTACATGCTTATACTAATCCAATCACTCTTTTTTGTTTCAGTTTAGCAACATTGCTCTACTTAAAAACGGATACAAAGAATCTTTACAACAACAACAACAACAACAACAAAGTCTTTTTTCCCAAACAAGTTGGGGTAGGCTAGAGTTGAAACCCATAAGATCTCGAAACCAGGTCATGGTTCTGGCACATGGATAGCTAACTTCCACGCAGCCCTATCCATGGCTAATTCTTTGGTGATATTTCAATCCTTCAGATCTCTCTTAACAGACTCCTCCCATGTCAAGTTTGGCCTACCACGACCCCTCTTAACATTCTCATCCCGCTTTATCCGTCCGGTATGCAATGGCGCTTCCGGAGGCCTACGTTCTATATGACCAAACCATCTTAGACGGTGTTGGACAACCTTCTCTTCAATTGGTGCTACCCCCACTCTCTCACGTATATCATCATTCCTAACCCGGTCCTTTCTTGTGTGGCCACATATCCATCTCAACATGCGCATCTCCGCTACACCTAACTGTTGGATATGTCGTCTCTTGGTCGGCCAACATTCTGCGCCATACAACATCGCAGGTCGAATCGCCGTCCTATAGAACTTGCCTTTTAGCTTTTGTGGCACTTTCCTATCACAGAGGACGCCAGAAGCTTGGCGCCACTTCATCCAACCAGCTTTGATTCGATGACTCACATCTTCATCGATATCACCATCCTTCTGGAGCATAGACCCCAAATATCGGAAGGTGTTTTTCTCAGGTACCACCTGTCCATCAAGCCTAACCTCTTCCTCCTCGTGCCTAGTAGTACTGAAACTGCACCTCATGTACTCAGTTTTGGTTCTACTAAGCCTAAAACCTTTCGATTCTAGAGTCCGCCTCCACAGCTCTAACTTTCTATTAACCCCCGCCCGACTATCGTCAATTAGCACCACATCATCCGCAAAGAGCATACACCATGGGATATCTCCTTGTATATCCCCTGTGACCTCATCCATCACCAAAGTAAAGAGATAAGGGCTCAAAGCTGACCCCTGGTGCAGTCCTATTTTAATTGGAAAGTCATCGGTGTCGCCATCACTTGTTCGAACACTTGTCACAACATTATCATACATATCCTTAATGAGGGTAATGTACTTTGTTGGGACTTTGTGTTTCTCCAAGGCCCACCACATGACATTCCGTGGTATCTTATCATACGCCTTCTCCAAGTCAATGAACACCATATGAAGATCCTTCTTCTTCTCCCTGTATCTCTCCATAAGTTGTCGTACCAAGAAGATGGCTTCCATGGTAGACCTCCCAGGCATGAAACCAAATTGATTTTTGGTCACGCTTGTCAATCTTCTTAAACGGTGCTCAATGACTCTCTCCCATAGCTTCATTGTATGACTCATCAACTTGATTCCACGGTAATTAGTGCAACTTTGAACATCCCCCTTGTTCTTGAAGATTGGCACTAATGTACTCCGCCTCCATTCTTCGGGCATCTTGTTTGACCGAAAAATGAGGTTGAAAAGTTTAGTTAGCCATACTATCGCTATGTCTCCAAGGCCTCTCCACACCTCGATGGGGATACCATCAGGGCCCATTGCCTTGCCTCCTTTCATCCTCTTCAAAGTCTCCCTAACCTCAGCCTCCTGGATACGCCGCACAAAGCGTCGGCTGGTATCATCGGAGGAATCGTCTAGCTCAATGGTAGAGCTCTCATTCTCTCCATTGAACAGGTCGTCGAAGTACTCTCGCCATCTACGCTTGATCTCTTCGTCCTTCACGAGGAGTTGATCCGCTCCGTCCTTTATGCATTTGACTTGGTTGACATCCCTCGTCTTCCTTTCTCTCGTCTTCGCCATCTTATAGATGTTTCTTTCGCCATCCTTCGTGTTTAGACGCTGGTAGAGGTCCTCATACGCCCGACCCCTTGCCTCGCTTACCGCTCGCTTTGCGGCCTTCTTTGCCCCCTTGTATATCTCCATGTTGGTTGCGCTCCTGTCCAGGTATAGGCATCTGAAACAGTCCTTCTTCTCCTTAATAGCCTTCTGGACCTCAACGTTCCACCACCAGGTATCCTTAGCATCCCTTCTACTTCCCCTGGTCACCCCAAACTCCTCTGATGCAATCTTCCGAATGCAAGTCGCCATCCTCATCCACATACTGTTTGCATCGCCTCCTTCCTCCCAAGGGCCCTCCTTAAAAACCCTCTCCTTAAAAGCTTGAGCTGCCTCTCCCTTTAACTTCCACCACTTTGTTCTAGCAACTTTTGGGCGCTTATCCCGCTGGACACGAATCCAAAAACGGAAGTCAGCCACCACCAGCTTATGTTGATGGACAACACTCTCTCCAGGTATCGCCTTACAATCAAGGCAAGCGCGTCTATCTCCTCTGATACAAAGAATCTTTTTTGACGATATTTCATTTGCACGTCAATTGCATATATCTTGAGTCCGGTTAGTGCCAAATTTAGATTAGATCCTTGGTTAATAATAGAGCTATATTTAAAATTTAGAAGAAATCAGCTTTGTCTATTGCCAAACATATGTTGTAATTCTTATCTAGGCAAAGATTGAAATTGTTTCTCTAAATATAAGCCAAAGTTATGATATATGTATTTTATTTTACACGCGATATCGTTGTACACTATACTTCAAGGGCGATTATTATCGTCTCGCCCCCCCTATATCCAAATCCTGGCTCCGCCCCTGCTTTCCAGCTATCGTTGTTGAACATATTGGTTGGTGATCACTATCATGGTTATTTTCTCGACCACACTGGTTTCTTACCAAATGTTTTACCAATGTGATATTTCCTAGAATTTGGTGAACCTCTATTTCATAATAACTTTCCAATAAATCTTGTTTGTTTCGCATGATTGAAAATCACCGCTTTGCATTCCATCGAAAGGAGAGTTCATGGCAAATTTCTTTATGTCTACGACATGCCAAACACCTGAACAGACAAGAAATTATTGTGCGTCTCCTGCGGTGTGTATTCTTTTACTTCTTTTTAGTACTGTATTTAAGATTACATTCAATCAAAGTTGCAAAGAATCCTTACTACCGTCAGCCAAAGTTATGATATATTGTGCGTCTCCAAGAACTTTATTGCAGCTGTTCAGGTTGAGCGTCAGCTGCTAACTGAGCAACAGGAGAAAGAAGAGGCTTTTTATCAGGCTTATAAGGACCTGCTCTACACCTAACTGTTGGTAGTGAGGTGCAGTTTCAGTACTACTAGGCACGAGGAGGAAGAGGTTAGGCTTGATGGACAGGTGGTACCTGAGAAAGACACCTTCCGATATTTGGGGTCTATGCTCTAGAAGGATGGTGATATCGATGAAGATGTGAGTCATCGAATCAAAGCTGGTTGGATGAAGTGGCGCCAAGCTTCTGGTGTCCTCTGTGATAGGAAAGTGCCACAAAAGCTAAAAGGCAAGTTCTATAGGACGGCGATTCGACCTGCGATGTTGTATGGCGCAGAATGTTGGCCGACCAAGAGACGACATATCCAACAGTTAGGTGTAGCGGAGATGCGCATGTTGAGATGGATATGTGGCCACACAAGAAAGGACCGGGTTAGGAATGATGATATACGTGAGAGAGTTGGGGTAGCACCAATTGAAGAGAAGGTTGTCCAACACCGTCTAAGATGGTTTGGTCATATAGAACGTAGGCCTCCGGAAGCGCCATTGCATACCGGACGGATAAAGTGGGATGAGAATGTTAAGAGGGGTCGTGGTAGGCCAAACTTGACATGGGAGGAGTCTGTTAAGAGAGATCTGAATGATTGGAATATCACCAAAGAACTAGCCATGGATAGGGCTGCGTGGAAGTTAGCTATCCATGTGCCAGAACCATGACCTGGTTTCGAGATCTTATGGGTTTCAACTCTAGCCTACCCCAACTTGTTTGGGAAAAAAGGCTTTGTTGTTGTTGTTGTTGTATAAGGACCTGCTCGGACAAATTAACACTAGGGAGCACACTATTGATCTATCTGCTCTTGGTCTGCTGCCAAAGGACCTTCAGGAGTTGGAAGCTCTGTTCACTGAGGAGGAGGTAAGGCAGGTCATATTTGACTTGCCAGCGGATAGAGCACCTGGGCCGGATGGGTTCATCGGTGCGTTTTATCAGAAAGCTTGGAGTATTATAAAGGGGGATATCATGGCCGCGGTGCTCAAGCTTGCAGTGGGGGATGGCAGAGGTTTTGGCAAGCTCAACAGATCCCTAATTACTTTAATCCCCAAAAAAGTGGATGCCATTTTAGTTGGGGATTATAGACCTATCAGCTTGGTGCATAGCTTTGCTAAGTTGTTTTCTAAGCTGGTGGCAACTAGGTTGCGTCAGAAATTGGAGAGCTGGTACGTACTAACCAGTCCGCTTTTATTATGGGAAGAAGCTTGCATGATAACTTTATGCTAGTGAGACAAGTGGCGAGATCGATCAAGAATAAGAAGAAGAAGGGAGTGTTCCTTAAGCTGGACATTTCTCGAGCTTTTGACACTCTATCTTGGTCTTTCCTTTCGGAAGTGCTCAGGGCTCTAGGGTTTGGGGAATTATGGCTCAAATGGATCTACATTCTCTTATCCACAGCCAGCACCAAAATTCTAGTCAATGGAGTGCCGGGCAAAAGCATTCGCTACGCCAAGGGACTCAGGCAAGGAGATCCGACGTCCCCACAGCTGTTTGTATTGGTCTTGGAGGTGTTGACCCTGCTATTTCTGAAAGCTGAGGAATGTGGCCTGCTGTCTGAACTTGCAGGGTGCAGGGGTATGCAGAGAGTGTCGGTTTATGCGGATGATGTAGCTTTATTTATCAAGCCAGAAACTCAAGATATTGTGGTCTCAAAGGTCATCCTTGGTGTCTTTGGTGGGGCTTCTGGACTCAATGTTAACTATGCAAAATCCTCGGCGATTATCATCTGTGGAGAGGCGCAGGATGGCATAAGAGTTAAGCATATCCTGGGCTGCTGTGGCGCCCCGACCTGACTGCTATACAGTGATGCTGAGTGTCACCGGTTAAGCGATACAACCGGAGGTTACAGGTTTACCAATCCCCGGCCAAAACCTTTGGCAGGCGTTGCTCGGAATTGGTCACCGGCAACGCAACACCCCGATTGATGCCTTAACACAGGCTCAACTACCAAGGCATAATAGAGAGATCAAGACTTGTGGAACAACTGGCACATCACAGACTCTACGACACAAATCATAATAGTTCAACTCTTATAATAGAGAAAGATAGCAAGTGACAACCAGAGGTCACAGACCCAACATCACAACAAGCGGAAGCGAAGTGTGTTGTTCTAAACAACAAGATCCAAAATATGGCCTAAGAGGCCTGCAGATAAACATCCAAGCGCCAGCTGTTCCGAGATGTCCCAAGCTGCCACCTGGGAACCCCAGACTACTCGTCGACGTCCACAAAGAACCCACCTTCGAGGGCGGTGAAGTCCTTCTCTGAAACAAAACAAACGACGTTGAGTTCGACGAATTCGCAAGATTAAATATAGAGCTTTAGCTCGATGAGGCTTTCAAAGTTTTAGGCTGTTTTGCATAAAGCTGATTTTATTTAATAAAAACATAACTCCATGGCTTCGACTAATCAGAGTATTTTAAAAAGGGGTAAGGAGTAACTCTTTTCTTTTGATCACCCTTTTTCAAAGATCAACCACCATCATCAACCACAATACCTGTTTCACCAAGGCACCTCCCTGAATCACCCTCGAGGAAGTCAACCTTACAATCTTGAGTGGTACCTCTAGTACCCAGTTTTTAGTCATTCCGTTCAAGTTATTCTATGATCTTATCGTCCTTTCCCAAGTCGTCCATAACCGCGGACACGGCTTTTCGAAAAGATTTACCCTGCAGGGGTGTACAATGTTTGCCACGCGTACCGTCCGGCCCATTACTTGTACAATTAGCTCTCTTCCTTGGAAAGCCGGCTGGGTGGGAGCGGTGTCGACTTCTCCCTCGTTAAGGACTTTCCAGGATCATCAGTGGCGGCAGGACTGCCAGGATCACAACACCCCGCCCCACGGCCACTTATTTTCCTAACACCACCATCCTCATCCCAGTTCATACCACCATCATCACGCACGCGCAAATGGAAGCCCGAACTAGAGGACCCTGGCTAGCCCCGCCCGAGTTATTTAGTCTATGAGGGTTCCTGCAATTGCATAGGCCTCACGCATGGTTGCACGCTCAGTCTTGGTTCAAGAGGTAAAGAACTCGCACCTAGGCGGCGAGAACGAGACAAAGCACCACAACCACAGTGGCCTCTCATCCCCACCTTTTAGCATTTTATTACCTGTCTCCACAATTCTCCACCATCATCTGCACAAATCATCACCTGTTCCCAACAAGAACCATCCACCGGACTGCTAAGCATTGAACTAAGCATGGCTAAGCATCAACATAGCATAGTTAAGTATTTCAGGCCAACAATACAAACCTATGGTTATTAGGAGGGAAAACAGGTAATGGCATGGGAATCATAATGCAACTATAAGATACTCTAATCCGAATCAAATTGACATTTGGAACCGCATGCAATATTATAGTGGAGAAAATACTTGTGGAAAATAGGATAAGATATGCTCAGAGGGGGGATTACGCTTGCCTTGTTCAGCGGAGTAGTCAAACTGCTCGTCGGAGTAATGATGCCCAACTCCGAACACGTGATCTACCGGAGAGCAAACAACACCGGAAAGCAAAAATAACAATCAACACATGGCAATTGTGCAATGCATACCAAAAATGATGATATGACATTTTAATGCAACTAAGAGATCCTAGACATGATCTTCAATTTAAATGGGGTCCCCGTTATATTTATTGCATTATTTGGAATAACCCCATATTAAAACTTAATGATTCTAGTGCTACTACAAGTACATTATTGTAGTTGTGATCAATTATGCATGATGATGATGATTCTGGGTGATTCATATTTTTCTGAACATTTTGGTATATCGAACACAATTTTCTGAGGTCCGGGTAAAAAGTTATTATATTTATAAACTTCCTCTTTTAAATTTATTCTTTTAATTAATCTTATTTCCAACGATAATAATAATTACTCGATCTCGAGGGAAATTAGATGGAACACGAAGGAATCATCGAAGTTCGATAACCCTAACGTCGCGAGAGAGGAGCGGGAGGCAACCTCTATCGAGGAAGAAATGGAAAAACAATAAACAGGAAAAAAAAAGAACTGTGCAGCCGGCCTGTGGCCCGGCTGGGCCGGTTGTGAGGCCGGGCTGGCTCCAGAGCCCACCGGCTCTCAGCCCGGTCTGGGCCGGCTCTGGGGCCGGGGATGGGCCAGAGGCGAACGGCCTTGTGGCCGGCTTCGGCCGGTTCCACGGCCGGGCTCGTGAGCGAGGCGACGGGGAGTGCGGCTACGGTGGCGACGGCGATGTGCACGGCGCGGGGAGGCGCTAGGAGGAGAGGGGAGGGCACGGAGGGCATGTGGAGCTCACCCTCAACGCGTGCTCGAGCTCGTCGTGGATGGAGGCGGTCGAGGACGCTGCGACGGCGGCGAATCGCTCCCGGCGGTACTCGACGACCGCGGAGAAGACGAAGTCGGTGCGGACGACTCCGAGCTGATTGGCTCGATTCCTTTGGCGTGGAGGAGCACCACGGCACGGCGGAGCTAGTGGTCTGCGTCGATTTACTCGGGAGCTCTTCAATCGGCGGCGAGACGGCGGCGGAGTTCGGCGGCCATGGCGCAGCTCGGGAGAGGAAGAAATGGAGCACGGGAGAGGAGCAGGTGTGGGGAGTGGGGCAGCGTGGTCCTCGGGTGCTCCTCTTCGTCAGGTGGAGGCAGCGAGGGGAGGGCTCGGCGCGCGTGCACAGCAACGAGCTGGTCCGGCGCGAGCACCTCGCGCTTCGGTCGCTACAGCGACGAAGAAGATGATCTTCTTACAAAGAGCCCCCTGGCAAACTTGTTACCATCACGGCTAGGTCCTTCCCAGTTTTCTTTCTAAAACCTTTTAAAATCCAGCAGCAAATCAAATGATTTTATTTGGGCACTTAAACATTTTAATAAAATTTGGGAAAATTCATGTGGCCTCCCACTAACAAGTAGAAGCACCACAAAATTTGGCATCTCAAACTGAAATGTTTTGAATAACTTTTGTTTAGAGAGTTGGGATATGGCATTTTTGGTATTCTCAAGATTTAAAATACTTAGCCATTTATTTAACTTTGAGAAAAGTATATTTTGAAGTCTTGAACATTGTTGACACACATAAAACTAAAAGTGAGAATTGGTGGTCAACAATTACTTCAAAACTTGAAAGCAAAGCAATAGGCATTAGGGGCTTTCCTCTTTATAAAATTATTTGAACATAAGTTATTTTCCCAAATGTCACCAAGGAAAAGAGTGGAGGCTCCCAACATCATGGTGAAGCAATCCAGGCCTTCTGTTTTGAAAGTGTAAAGGATTTTGAAAGTGTTTGAATTCAATTGGATCAAGCCAGATTGAATGTCCTTCCCTTTTATAAAACATTTGGCATTTTCCTAAAACCAAAATGATATTACTTTAGAATTTTTAAAACAGGTGAGAAATATTAATTTGAACTCGTGGAACTTCCTTGACAATTATGAGATGTCAAAGTATTTTGTTTTGCAAGTTTGAGTGCCTTCCTTGTTGTGAAATTTGTTGGAGCAAGTTTGGCATTTGTTTTTAAATGGTGCTAAAACCATTTGTGTGTTGTTTAGCAAGTTAAATTTGGATGCCATGATGCAATGCAACACAAAAGCGAAAAAATTTACCCAGGTTTTAGGCTTCCGAACTTTGGGCTGTTACAGCTGCGAGCTGGGTCAGTTTCCATGCAGATATCTGGGACTGCAATTGTCCACAAAGCAGCTTACCAAGGATGAATGGCAACCAATGCTCGATTAGGTTTTGAATTTGGTGCCTGCCTGGCAGCGAGGCTTGCTACAACGGTCGGGCAGACTTGCCCTAATCAAATCTGTGATCATGGCAAGACCAGTTCATCATTTGTTAGTAGCTGAAGCACCGGTGTGGCTGCTTGAGGAGGTCAATGCATGGCTCCGAGCTTTCTTTTGGTCTGGGGAAGAAGAAGTTCATGGGGAAAGTGTTTGGTAGCGTGGCAGCAGATTTGCAAGCCAGTGGCATATGGTGGTTTGGGTGTCAAGGATTTGCATCTGCAAAGTTTGTCCTTGCGTGTCAGATGGGAGTGGTTACGGCGCACTGACCCTTCTAGACCGTGGCAAGGCCTTCCGATGATGGCTGACAAGGAAGCCTTCCAGGTTTTCAGAAGATTTGTGGAGATTGAGGTGGGAAGCGGAGCCAGCACACTTTTTTGGAAAGACAATTGGCTGCGGGGGAGATGTATTCAGGAGCTGGCACCTCTGGTGGTTGCGGCGGTGAGCAAGACCTGTGTGAATGCAAGAACAGTGCAGGAGGCTCTCCTTGAGCATAGCTGGGTAAAGGATGTGCGTGGAAGCCTGTCGGATGAAGGAATTGTGCAGTGTATATTTCTCTTCGTATCGCTGTGCAACTTTGATAGGAATGCTGCAGCCCCAGACCAGTTCACCTGGACTTGCTCACCGACAGGTAGATATAATGCTAGAGACACCTACAGAGCTTTGTGTCGTGACTATGAGAGAATGGAGGGAGCTAGATGCATTTGGAGAACCTGGGCGCCACTCAAGATCAAGATTTTTATCTGGCTGACTCTCAAATTCAGACTGTGGACGTCGGATCGGCGTGTGCGACATGGTCTGCAGGATGAAACTTCGGCCTGCTATACTTGTTTACAGGAGGAGGATACGGTTACGCACATCTTCGCTGGCTGCGTCTATGCGAGGGAGGTGTGGTACCTATGCGCTCAGCGACTGAATGTGGAGGTTGGGCTGCCTCAGCTCACCGATACTCTGCAGTCCTGGTGGTTACGAGAGCGACGCAGATTCAGCAAAAAGGACAGGAAAGGTTTCGATACTTTTGCTTCGCTGGTTTGCTGGAGATTGTGGAAGCAGAGGAATGCTCGAGTTTTCCAGGACGTTCGGGGGCAGTACTCTGTGGTTGGTCTTGGCAGATTGGAAGCTCTGGAGAGATGCAGGTCTGGGAGTCAACAATTCTTTTGCGAGAGTAGTTCATTAGGAGAGTGGTGGTGTTGGTGTGTGGTGTATATTGGCATGCTGGTGTGGTGACGCCTCTGCCAGTTGTATAATGTTTCAAACCCTTCTAGGAGTATTATACTACGGTACGCAATTTGCGTACTCTCGAAAAATATTGAAGTTCGAGTTCGTACGTACGTTTACTTGGCAGAAAAGTCTGCCGATCGATTCGTCCATCGCCCATGGGCCGGCCCATTCAAACTGTGCGTTTCATCGATCGATCCATCTGGAGCATTTCCTTTCTCAGTCTCCCTCGCTCCCTCATCCTCCCACTCCCTGCGCCGCCGCCGGGAGGCCGCGCTCCTCCAGCGCCACCTGGCCTCCTCACCGCTCGTCCTCCTGGTTTCGCCCCGCGCCCCTCCCTCCTCGTTCCCCATAGTCTGGTCCTCATGCCCAACCTCTTGCTCTCAACCGGCTAGTCGAATTTCCTGCGCCGCCGCGCTCCAGAGACATTACTCCCTCTCTTGGCCGCCCCCGCGACAGCTCCGTCGACGGACGCTCGGCGAAGTACAGATCGGCCGGACCGGAAGTAACCAGATACGCTGCAGAGGGTCATTTTTAATTGCTGGTATTTTCTTTTGAAATTGTGCAGTGTGCGCTTGATCTATGATTTACAGATGTTGAAAGCCCCAACGGGAAGGAGATGGAGGTGGACCTGCTGGAGGAAGCAGCGGCGGCGCGCTCGCGGTTGGGAGAGCAGCAGCTCCATGGCGATAGCTGCTGAGTCGCGAGGTCACTGGCATTTCTCTAGCACGCCGGGGGACAGAGGCAGAGCGCGCTGCAGCAAGTTGCCCAGCTAGCTCTCTTTCTCTCAGCTTTTTTTTTTTTTTTGGAGATTTTCTCTCAGCTTTCCTGATTGATTTGTTGGGGTGAAATCGTCTCAGTGATGTGTACTGCTGTTGGTTTTTACTTCTGATATTTTGTATTAACATCTACTAGGCACTAGCGCATAGCTCGTGCATTGCTACACACAACCTTAAATAAAATGAAAATCGGTACGTGATTTCGAAGCAGTTGGTCGTGGAGATAGACATGAGAAACATGCTGAATATGTTGGTACTGATCCACAGAACATAAGTTTTGTTCTTGACAAAAATCAGTGAAGTTCTCGGAGAATGACTGAAAAATTGGACATTTGAGATAGCATCAACTGTTATGTCATCCTGTCAGTTTCAGTTTTTGTTCTAGAGAAGGATGCTTAATCATTTTTTTGGATGCCTGTACATGCCAAAAGGTCGGTACTAACAAAAGAGGATGTGCCTCTTGGTTAGTTTATATGTCAGTTTCAGTTGTAGTTGTCAAATCTGATAGACAATGTCTGATACACATTGTGATTTATGTGTTAGGAAATCTACTTAAGTTCTTGGCATACTGTTGCATTCCTAGCTGATGGGATTTGCGGTGGATAAGTTGGTTTTGGTGTTAGGATGAATCATTGAGTAACCTTTTGCAGATCGCTGTCAAGATCCCAATCACCATTTTCTTCTGAATTTGCGGTGGAGAAGAAATCTCCGAGATCGCCACAAGCACAACACACGGGATCCCCACACCCGATGGATGGCGGACGTCCAGGACGCCGAGGCCACCACCTAGATCCTCCCATGGTAGGGGTCGCTGATCCTTTCCTGGAGCGTCGGCGCGAGGCACGGCCAGACATCCAGGCAGCCTGACGTGCTCCGGCAGGTCGCAGAACTCGCCGTCCACCTCGACATCGAGCCTCGGGAGGTCAAGCACGACGGAGAGCATGCACATCTTGGAGGGGAAGAAGGGGTACCCGGGGACACCGGCAGCGCGGGAAGCCTGGAGCGTGTCGGCGCGGAAGAGGTCCGCCACCAATGCGATGAGGCAACGAGGTTGATGGCTCTCCTCGATAGAGAGCAGCGCCGACGGCAACGAGGTCATACAGTGGGATGGCCAGGAGTGACACGTTGCTAACGGCCGGTGGGAGGAACGCAAGAAAGGCGCGCTGCGCCGTGGAGTTGGAGCTCGCGTACATGAAAGCCGAGGTGATGAACTTGTGCTCGGCGTGGAGCCGGGTGGAGCAGCACGACGCGACCTCCTGGGTCAAGAACATACGATACCGAGAGGAGCGCGCGTGGCGCGTTGGCAAGCCCAGCAGTGGCTGGCTGCCCGCTCGTGAGTTCGACTCCCGGGAGCGAATTTACCGAGTGTCTCACCGTGGCACTGTTCACGTGAACAGTGTCGCTTCTGGGCCGATTCCACCGTGGTTCAGTTAGTGGTATTGTGGTGTGCCCACCACCGCAGGGGTTTCCCAGTAGGTCTAGGCTCACGGAGGCTCAGAAGCTTAGTATAGTCTGGTTAGGTCTAGCTTGCGCACTGGTGGCGTGCGTGTGGTGTTGAGTGTGTGTGGTGTGCGTTGTGCGTGAGTTCAGATACTACAGCTGTACTGTAAAAGACCAGGAATTCTCAAAAAAAAAGAACATACGATACCTCCATGTATGACATCATGTGATGTACTGGATTTAGCACACCGAACTCTAATTCATGTAACCATACAAACATTAGAGGTGTTGTAGAATATTTTTCATTCAAGACCACTATCAACTTGGACACCATCTATGGTATTCAGTGAATCGGAAGCTTCATCACTCTTTGGAATTTTCCGCTTGTTGCTGGAAGAACAATATGAGATTAAAACATGACAATGGATGCACGTGATTTTCTTGGCAGCAGGTTTGTGGTACATTTTTCCTTTAGTTTTCATGATAAATTTGGACCTGTCAGTTATTAAGAAGAGTTAAGATTATTGCTTGCAAATGCTTAGAGACCTGTTGTGCTTCTAATTTATGTAGAAAACAAGTTTGTGATCTAAAGCTAATGCTACCACACTAATTTGGTACAAATCACGGTTTTTTTGGCCTCATCAACAACTTGATCGGTCCGGCCCCATTACAACAGTAAGGGCCAAGTGTGGAGAGGATTTCGTCAAAGAGGTAGCTGGAGTTGACTGAACTATACTACATCTGAATAAGGGAAAAGGTTTCACCTCTTATCATTTTCTCATTTTTCTTTCTTTACCTTTGATGCTTCATCGATTGTTCACCTACAATGCACATATAAAACAGTTTTTAGTTTGTCAGCATTGCTCCACCTAATATAACAGCCAATGTACGATTCCTTCGGATGGTTTATCAATTATGTTTTATTCTTTTCTTTTTTGGCTTGATGATGTTTTAGTTAGCGTCTGAAAAAATGGCCATATCAGACTATGTAATCTATTTGATATGTTCAGTTCCAGATTGGTTGCTGGCATGACTTGGTTTGTTTGCTTCGACTAATGAAGTTTCGGTTATCAATAAAGCGTAGCAATCTATATCAGTCAAAATGTGACTCAATATTTTTGTTTATAATACTGTGCAGTATATGCAAACTAATCCTTTAAGGTGCAATTTCATTCTTTCAATTTAGAACAATTTCATAGTTAATTAAAATATTGAGTTTTCATGAAAAAATGGTACGATGCTACTGATCTCTATAGGATATATTATGAAATTGAACAACAAGGTACAAGTATTGTTCATCTTTATTTTGAGTGCATGTCATGCTTACAAGGCTATACATTGAAGGGCTTGACTAAGTCTATTTTTCCTCATTTACTCCTTTAATATTTCGTTACTACTTCCTCCTTTCTGAAATAAGTGGCGTAGTTCGAATTCAAACTCAAAACTAAACCACAATACTTAATTCAAAATGGAAGGAATATTTATGTGCACCAAAAAAGACGGGACTCAAGGCTTGAATAGCACATTATAACATGGGAAAAACTACAAGCAACTTATATTGGTTTGCAAGCACGGTTTAATGCTCAAGTAGCTCATTTTTGTTGGTAACTATACCAAAAAAAAACAATGGCATTAATTGTACTACAAACCAGCAGCAAAGTGAAAATCACGAGACCCTTGCAGATGAATGTCATGTCTTAGAATAGTCAGTAGCAGGTAAACATATACCAACAAGACATGGATTTGTAAAACCTAACCATGATATAGCTCTATCGATAGAAAAATTTAAAAAGATAAACCTAGATAACCAACCAGCTCAAAGCCGATAATAGCGTTGCAGAGCTAACATCAAATAATAAAATGTTATGATTCAAACATAGCACACATAATAAGCCATGATTCATTGCAATGCCTAAACATGTCCACAACATATTAACTACAAGTATAAGACCAAGAACAGTAGAAACCTAGCTATATCAAAATCATACTTCATAAGCATGACAACCGGTAGCACAAAGATTTATACTCTCGAGTCGATGGGAAGGTTGAAAGGTCGACTAGAGGGGGGTGATTAGGCGACTACCAATTTTAATCTTTTCCTTTTTAATTAGGGCTAGAGCAAGTATAACAAAGGTTGACTAAATGTGCACTAGATGAATACAACCTATGTGATACAAGCAAGATATAAAGCGTAGCGAAAGCAACAAGTAAAGGATAGAAGTAACCACAAAGTAGAGACACGGAGATGATTCCCGTAGTTCCTTCCCAAGGGAAGTACGTCTACGTTGGAGGAGTGTGGAGCCACCTAGGCACTCTAATAGCACGGATGTGCTCACTCTATTCTCCGTGAGCTTTGCCGGTGAAGGCGTAGCTCTTCCACTATGAGGTCACCTTCGAGGCATTGACCAAGCCGTACACAAAGGTCGGGGAACTCCACAATGAGTTGGAGCCTCCCAACAATGTCTCGGAGCACCTCGCAAACAAGTTGAGGCTTTCGAAACCCACAAAGGCCTCCTAGGGTTACAAGCAACCCAAGGAAGAACAAGAACCACAAAGGGGATGAATGAATTCGAAATACCTTTGGTGGAGATGTAGATCTAGACCTCCTCCTTCACTCCTCTAAGAATCAAGGCGATTGGTTGGTTGGAGTGGGAGATCTAGAAGTTAAAGCTCAGTAGTAATGGAGGAGAGAGAATGTAAATCGCACCATCTTCTTGGGGAGAAGAAGCCTTTATATAGGGCCCCTCAAAATCGAACCGTTATGTGCAGGAAAACCTGCACGGCGGTACTACCGCTGCTCCCAGCGGTACAACCGCTGCGTGTATACCAGCGGTACCGGTGTTGCACCGCTTCCCAGCAACAGCGGTACCGCAAGGGGTACCGTTGCCACTAGGTGGCGGTACTACCGTCGGCGCGGCCGGTACTACCGCTGGATTTAAAGAATTAATTCCAGCGGTACTACTAGGCCACTACCGCCGGGTACCGTAGGCATACCCGAGGCTTCATACTTCCTAGCGGTACCTCTGGCGGTAGCTCCAGCGGTACTACCGCCGCCTGATGGCAGCGGTACCAGACGCGGTACTACCGCTACAGGGAGTCCAGCTGGGCACTGCAGTAGTTCAGCTCCAGGAGGAGCGGTACTACCGCTGCACCCAGCGGTGCTACCGCCAGGACAGAAGCGGCCTGATACTGATTCAGATTTTGAGGTCTCCTCTCTCCATCTTCGGACTAAGTGTTTGATCTAAGAAAACCTGCACAACTCAGCAACACTGTTAGTCCTATTAATGTGTTGTCATTAAGCTCCAAAATAGATTAGGAGCAAGCATGCTCTTTCAATCTCCCCTTTTTGGAGTTTGATGACAACACACTAACAAATGGTTCACAAAATGTAGACGGGCTCCCCCTATCAATATGCATCATTTAAATTTTGCTTTTGAATGCAACGTGCATATTCCATAGGATCAATGCTCCCCCTAGATTTTGTAAACCAAGCAAGTTAATAAATAAAACAATAACGTACAACTTGCAAGGGCATGGTGAGACAAGAAACTAAAAGTTATTACAACACCAAGTCTTGAATTAAACACGAGGTTCCACATGTCTCACACCATGCGATAGAGTTCAACTAAGCCAAAGTTCGAAAAGATAGGCACAAGCGAAAGAGATCAAAGAAAGAAACGAGCTTGTGCCCAACCCATGCAACTCCCCGGATAGCCTCCTAGAACACTCTCCCCCTTTTGCATCAAGACACCAAAAAGGAAGAGGCGATGCTAACGTCCCATGTGGAGGTCACTCGTCATCCGAGGTAGAGGCAGCGCGGGGTCTTCCTCCTCGTCAACATCCTCATCATCATCGGCATCAATATTGGGTTGGAGGTGGAAGGACCGCGGTGCGAGTCCAAGGCTCATGTGAGGCGGCATCATCTTGAAGATCCGGGTCAACCCATGAGCGGAGAGGCTTGCGCCATTCTTCATAAGCGGCGATCCTATCCTCCGACCGGGAACCACGGGGACACCCAAGTGCTCGAAGCGCTTCCTAGTGAGTTGACGGTCAAGCTTGCTCCTCTCATGTGCCTTGTAGGCCCTCCTATCCATGTCATCTTGACGGCAAAAGATCGTGTGTAGAGCATCGGAGATCCATTTCTTGAAGCCTTTATCTTGAGCTTGGGGAGCAACAACAAACTCCGGATCATTGGGGTTATCCTCGGAGCCACTTCCCTCATCGGAAGAGTAAAGCGGAGGAAGGTGTTTCTTCATTTGGAGCTCCTTGACCGGGTGCTCCACATAGTCATCCTTGTCATTTATCCTATCCATATCATGACGGTGGTGGACCCAAGCGGCAAAGATGAGCTTTTGCACAAGAGCACCAAAGATAGGGGGCCTTTTGTTCATAACCACCGCATACATCTCATTCCAAATGATGTCCATCACATCTAACTTCTTCCCTTTGCCAACCATTTGAGAGGACACAACCATGATGTCGATGATTCTTCCATGAATTTGATCAAAGTTACCCACACGAGGAGCAATAGTGTTGCGGAAGATCCTATGCATGATATCCCAAGCTTCAACAAGTGCTTTTGCAACCCTACAACACCACGCCCCGGATATAGAGGTCAAGAAGCGCGGAGGGCTTCATGGGCTTGGCATTGTAGGAGATGCGTAAGAATTGCTCATCGGTGATATTGCTAAGCACAAAACCATTGTCAACCAACTTCAAAATGGAGGCAAAATCTGACCATGTAGCCTCAAGAACCTCACTCTTGGTCATCCACTTGATCCGTCTTGGCTCATCATTGAAAAAGTGCACGGTGGAGAAGAATTGAGCTACAAGCGGAATGTTATAGTCTTGTTGAATGTTGATGTACTCAAAGATGCCAAACTCTTTGCAAACCTCAATGGCCTCGCCAAAGTATTCGGGATGGTTAGCCATGTAATGGGTGTCAATGCAAAACTGCTCCACAACCTTAGTCTTGTGCTTGGGAAGTACCTCGTAGTAGATCTTCTCTTGGAAGGCACGGTTGGAATACCTAGGGCCCCTTGGAGTATCATAGGGTTCGCCCTTCTAGCAACAACAAACTCCTTGGAATTCATATCCGCGGGAGATTTCTGACGAGCTGCAAGCTTGGCTGCATCTGACAACTGACGGCGAGTAGATTTCTGAGGCAACACTTCGGGTGACTCATCCTCCGGGGCATCCTTGCCCGTGCGAGACCTCTTAGCCAAGTGCTTAGTGCGACCCCCACGAGCCAGCTTGCTGGAACCTGTGATAGCATAGGGAGGTAATAGGGGGATAAGCATCACAAAGCAAAACATGACCAAAAGAGAAGAATCAAGATTGCACACTTTCTGGGAAATCCCAGGCCGGCGGTAGTACCGCTAGTCATACCGGTAGTACCGGTGGAACGGTAGTACCGCTGGGCGAGCGGTAGTACCGCTACCTCCAGATCTGGTGGTTTGACTTTCGGTACAGCCCCCGATCTATGGAATCTACCAAAGAAAGTTTGCAAAAAGATTCTAAACATAGTACCAACTACTTCCTACCACTTCTACCACAGGAGCTACGAAAAAAGAACTTCTCGAATCGTATCTCAACAAATCAACTAAGTTGAGAGAAGAGGGAGAGGAGCTTTTACCGGAACTCATGGTGGAGGAGAGGAAGGAGGAGAAGGTCCTCAAGCACCCCACGGCCGGAGAGGGGTTGTCCTTGGCCGAAAGGGGCTCTCCCGGCGGCGGTTGCTGACGGCGGCGGCGGTGGTGAGGGAGAGAACATTGGGGGTCGGGGGTGGAGTGAGAAGTTAAAACAAATAACCCTCCTCCACGCCCAACTTAACCCCGCGGTCAAAACCCTCGGCGGTAGTACCGCTGGCCCCAGCGGTAGTACCGCCGCTGGTACTGCCGGTAGCCCGCTGGTAGTACCGCTGCTGTGTGTTCACAGCCAGAGCGGTAGTACCATCGAGGCTTGCGGTAGTACCGCTACCTGGTACTATTGGTCCCAGCGGTAGTACCGCTAGAACCACCGGTAGTACCGGGTACCTGGTGACTACGGTAGCTCGAGCGGTAGTACTGCGCCTGGGAGCCAAAACAGCCCAGGCAGCGGTAGTACCGCTGGAACCACCGGTAGTACCGGGCGCCTGTGTCTACAAATGCCACCGGGAAGGTCATGTGAGCTTTGTAATTGGGAAAGACGGTTTTGATGGATGAGTTGTTGGCTTAGGATAGAAAGGGAACTGAGGGAGGAGAGCACCCAAGTTTGCAAGAAGCAAATAGAGAAAAACCAAACTAGGATGATCTCCACAAAAGTGAAAAGAGGTCTAAGAACCCAAATAAAACCAAATAAGCTCCAATTCCTCTCAAAGAGAAGGGCGGTGGCCGAAGCCACCATGTATGAGCAAATTCAACCCGGAACCGCGAAGATGTATCTTGGATTCCCAGCCGATACTCATCGTTTAAGCACATATTGTCACCAAAAGTGACCAAATGAAGCACGAATTGTTTATATTGGCATCATAGGGGTAGCATTGTCTCATGAATTGAGCTACACTCCCCCTAAAACTATGCCTACATCCACACTAGTTATCAAGTCACTATGGGTAGGTGTGCGCGGTGTTCAAGCAAAGTTACTCGCATCAATGACATTTAGCTCATTCCTCAACTCTCGAAATCTTGTTTCATCAAGGGCCTTCGTGAAGATATCCGCGAGTTGATCCTTGGTACCTACATAAGACAAGTCAATGTTGCCCCTTTCCACGTGCTCCCGGATGAAGTGGTGACGCACTTCAATATGCTTCGTCTTGGAATGTAGCACGGGGTGTGGGCGATCTTGATGGCACTCTCATTGTCACAAAAAAGAGGCACCTTGTCGAAGTTGACTCCATAGTCCTTCAAGGTTTGCCTCATCCAAAGCAATTGAGCACAACAACTCGCGACGGAAATGTACTCGGCTTCGGTGGTGGAGAGAGCAACACAATTTTGCTTCTTGGAAGACCAACATACCAAGGAGTGACCAAGAAATTGGCAACCCCCGGAAGTGGACTTCCTATCCTTCTTCTCTCCGGCATAGTCCGAGTCCGATACCCCATGAGATGAAAGCTTGAACCCTTGGGATACCAAAGACCAAAGTTTGGGGTATGAATCAAATATCGAAGGATGCGCTTAACCGCCATCATATGGCTTCCTTAGGAGCCGCTTGATACCTTGCACACTTACCCACACTAAACATGATATCCGGTCTAGATGCACAAAGATAGAGCAAAGAACCAATCATAGAACGATAAAGCTTTTGATCAACATCTTTACCCTCGGTGTCGGTGTGGAGATCATGTTTTGTGGACATCGGGGTCTTGCTAATCTTGGCACCCGCCAAGTTGAATCGCTTGAGCATGTCTTGGGTATATTTAGCTTGCTTGATGAAGGTGCCTTCCCTATATTGCTTCACTTCAAATCCTAGGAAGAACTCCAACTCCCCCATCATGGACATCTCAAACTTGCTAGTCATAAGCTTGGCAAACTCATCATTGAAAGCATTGTTAGTAGAACCAAATATGATATCATCAACGTAGAGTTGGCATAAAAAGGTTCCTCCAACCTCCTTGGTGAAAAGGGTGGGATCTATGACACCCACTTGAAATCCACGATCGACTAGAAACTCGCGAAGGTGCTCATACCACGCACGTGGGGCTTGCTTTAGGCCATAGAGTGCCTTCTCGAGCTTATAGACATGATCGGGATACTTGGGGTCTTCAAACCCGGGAGGTTGCTTCACATATACCAACTCATTAATTGGACCATTAAGAAAAGCACTTTTAACATCCATTTGTTGAAGTTTAAAGTTATGATGAGATGCATATGCAAGCAAGATGCGAATAGACTCAAGGCGAGCAACGGGAGCAAAGGTTTCACCGAAATCAACACCTTCGACTTGAGAAAAGCCTTGTGCCACCAATCTTGCCTTGTTTCGAATGACAATGCCGTTCGAATCTTGCTTGTTCTTGTAGACCCACTTGGTGCCGATGACGTTCTTGCAATCTTTTGGCCTTGGCACCAACTTCCACACCTTGTTGCGCTTGAAATTGTTTAGCTCCTCATGCATGGCCTCCACCCAATCATGATCTTCAAGGGCTTCATATACTTTCTTGGGCTCGATGAAGGAGACAAAAGCATGATTGGTGCTAAAGCTTGCCAATTGTTTTCTTGTGACGACCTTGTCTCTAACATCTCCGAGGACTTTATCCAAAGTATGTTCTTTGAGGATGAGGTCACGTTCTCTTCTTATTGCTCTTCTTGCCTTGACTTCCTCCGAAGTTTCTTGAGATGTAGCTTGATCATCACCTTCATCATGGGAGTCATGTGCACCACCTTGATCTTGAACTTGTTCTTGATCATGAAGTTGTTCTTGGCCTTGTGCACCATCATGAGCTTGTTCTTGAACATCATGTGTTGAGGGAGCATCATTGGGTTGGACTTGATCAACATGGGATGATCTTGTTCAACAATGGGACACTTTGTTCTTGAACTTGCTCGGTTGGTTGAGGGCTCGTAGCTTGTTCTTGGATCACTCGAGGAACTTGGATAGGTGATGAGTCTTGAGGTGGCTCAACTTGAGGAGGGTCCTCTTCAATAGGACGGATATCACCAATTGCCATCCTCCTCAAAGCAAGCTCCATGGGAACATCACCTACAACATTAGAATCAACTTGCCCCACTTGGGAGCCATTATCCTCATCAAACTTCACGTCACTAGACTCTTCAACTTGACCGGTGGTCTTGTTGTAGACTCTATAGCCATGAGAGTTTGTGGAGTAACCAACAAAGATGCCCTCAATTGATCTAGTCTCGAATTTTGACAAGCGATTACCTTTCTTGCGAATGAAGCACTTGCATCCAAAGACGCGGAAATATGAAAGATCCGGCTTCTTGCCGAGGAGGATCTCATATGGAGTCTTGTTTGTGATCTTACGGAGATAGACCCGGTTGGTGATGTAGCATGCGGTAGCAATGGCTTCGGCCCAAAAGTTGTACGGAGAAGCATACTCCGCAATCATAGTCCTTGCCGCATCCATGAGTGTCCGGTTCTTCCTCTCCGCCACACCGTTTTGTTGAGGGGTGTATGGGGTAGAGTATTGATGTGCAATCCCTTCTTCACTAAGAAATCCCTCCACGGTGTAGTTCTTGAACTCGGACCCATTGTCACTTCGAATCACCATGATCTTCTCTTAATATTGACGTTGGGCCATGTTGATGAAGTCAATGACTCTTTGTTGAGTCTCACTCTTCTTCTTGAAGAAATAGACCCATGTGTATCTTGAATAGTCATCAACAATCACCAAGCAATACTTCTTGCCTCCAAGACTATCATAAGATAGAGGACCAAAAAGGTCTAAGTGAATGAGCTCGAGAATCTTGGAGGTGGTAATATGCATCTTTTGTGGATGGGCTTCTCCATGTTGCTTTCCTAGGACGCAAGACCTACACACACGATCTTTGGAGAACTTAATATCGGTTAGCCCGAGAATGTGATTACCACTTTGAAGGTCATGCAAGGTTCTCATATTGGTGTGGGCTAGTCGGCGATGCCAAAGCCAACCCACATCAACTTTAGCCATTAGGCAGGTCGTGATAGAGGTGCTTTCTTTCGAGAAATCAAGCACATACATACCGAACTCGACATGCCCAACAAAGACTACTTTAAGAGACCCCTTCACGGTGATGATCACACTCTCGTCATCAAAATAGCACCCATAACCACATTTGGTAAGTTGAAAGACGGAAAGCAAATTGTAACCAAGGGACTCAACAACAAGGACATTCTTGATCGAGATTTCTCTCGCAACAACAACCTTGCCGCGTCCCAATACCTTAAGCTCGCGGTTGTCACCAATCTTGACATGGGAATATTGTGGTAAAGGAGGTTCAATATCATCCACCAAGTCAATGCGTCCGGTCTTGTGTTGGGATGCGCCACTATCCACCGTTCATCGACCCGCACCGGACGCCGCACCCTACAAGAGATCAACTCTTTGATTTAGGTACCCATTTTTGAATGGGTCCTTTCTTGTTAGTCACAAGGGTCTTTGGAACCCAAATAGCCCAATGATAATCATCACCATAAGAAGTGCCAACATATTTAGCATAAACATGTCCATCCCTAGATTTCAAAAGAACATAAGATGGGTTATATTTTCCGGCAAAGTCATTGTGAGTGGCGTTGCCCCTTGTGGCCTCACCACCCACAATGGTGTTGGGTTCCTTCTCCTTAGCCATCTCCCCCTCCTTAACAAAGACAATATTCTTGGAAGGGGGAGTTGACTTCTTCTTGTTGTTCTTCTTCTTTGACTTGGTAGAGAACCCAAGTCCTTCTCTTCCCAACTTGATCCTTTTGATTGCTCAAAAGATCATTAAGATTCTTCTCACCTTGAATGCATGAAGCAAGGCCCTTCTCAAGTTGGGCCTTCAACCTAGCGTTCTCCTCAACAAGGTTAGCATGCTCACAACAAGGGTTAGAGCTAGCAACATTAGTATTAGAGGAAGAAACAAGACATTGTTTCACTTGTTGACCTAGGTATTGATCATGAGACTTTTGGAGTTCATCGAAAGACCTTTTGAGGGCTTTGAGTTCCTCATCAAGTATCTTGTTTTCCTTCTCAAGTCTAGCATGGCCAATACCTAGCTCATTCTATTCATTCTTAAGAATTTTGGACATAGCAAGAGCATGTTCATGATCCTTTTTTACTCTAGACATATCAATAGCATATGATTCCTCTTGGTTAGAGAGGGCCTCTTCAAGAGCACTCCTACGAGTTTGCTCTTTCTCAAGAGCATTGGATAGCTCCGCTATTTCATTAGCGTACTCACACTCATTAGCCTCCATGGTCAAGAGTTTCTCCTCATTTTCATCTACAAGAAGGTTAGTCTCATCAAGTTGCTCAATAAGAGCATTCACATGAACCTTGTTCTCCCCCTTGAGCTTAGCTAGCCATAAGTTCACAACATTTGGACCTTGGGCCTCCTTCTCAACATTTTCTACACAATTCAACAAAGAGGGAGGCGTAGAAGTAATGGGCTTAGGAGAAGGGGTTACCGAGCCGGCTTTTGCCATAAGACATGTGTAGGGAATGGACTCATTCTCATTGGGGGATTCGAAGAGGGATGCCGGTGTAGTGGAAGTAGTAGCAATGGCCACATGTGCCACACCTTCAACATCATCATCCTCATCACCGGACATGTACTCTTCAAGAACTTTCCTATCTTGGACACACAAGGCATTTGGAACCTTCCTCTTCACGAAGTTCTTGTTGCCGACGGTCTTGATGTTCTTATCTTTTCTCACAAGCTTGCCGTTGGTGTCTTCTCTATTCTTGTACGGGCAATCGGCAATGAAGTGGTCTTGGTTGCTACAATTATAGCACGTCCTTGGTCGTTCAACTCTTGACTTGCCTCCTCTTGCGAAAGATCTTGCACTTTTAGAGCGGTTGCCCCAAAAAGCCTTTGCGGCAAGAGCCATATGTTCACTATAGGCTTGCTTGGTCTCTTCCGGATCATCTTCTTCATCCTCAAGCTCAACCACTTCCTCATGCGCAATGGCCTTGGATTTCAAAGCAACATTTGGTGATTGACCCGCAAGTCCTCTTTGGTGAGCAAGAGCATTGATGGAGCTCTTGACCACCATTCCAATAGATACAAATTCATTGACCACCGTGTTGGAGCTAGGAGAAGCAAAATCCAGCCTTGATCGAATAGTTTGAGCCAATCCTTGGTTGGACGGAGTGATTGCCTTGAGAAACTTGCGCTTGATCCAATCATCACCAATCTTCTCATAGCCAAACTCGCCCAAAGTGACGGCAAGAGCGGTGAGTCTTCTTTAAAGCTCTTCGGGAGTCTCATCATCCTTCATCACAAACTCATCGGCCTCGTCTTGGACCACTTCATACTTGGAGCATTGAATGCTCTCATTTCCCAAGAACAAGGTATGGAGAGCGGCCCATGATTCCTTCGCTGACGAGGTGTACCCTCATCAAATCCCATGGTTAAGTACCTAGGGTTGAGATTATGGGGAGAGAACGTGGTAGTACTGGTGGTTTCGTCGGCTGACAAGCAGAGGCAAAGATTTACCCAGGTTCAGGCCCCTCGGGTGGAGGTAAAGACCCTACTTCCTGCTTGTCTGTTATTGATCGTGTGAGATTATGAGGTTACAAGGTGGCTCCGGCGAGATGTCGATCTCGCAAGAGCTATGGTGGTTCTGGTATGGCTTGGTCCTAGATCGGCACCCCTCCCAGCCTTTAAATAGGCTGGGTCTCGAGAATACGTAACCGACCTAGTTTACACGTAAGGAAAGTCCAAACCGACTATGCCTATGTCTAATCTTGGAGGGTACTCCATCTTCTTGGGCCTCTTGTCTTGGGCTTCGAGTAGGCTCTTCGATATTGGGCCTTAGTCGTCACGTGCACCAGGTACCCTCACGGTAGGGTACCCGAGATGTATACCCATGTCAGTAGCCCCCGAGTACTTGGCTGACTCGAAGAATCGGGCATGGACTCTTTCGTAAGTGCACGTCATATGCTTTGTATTATTGTATATATAATTTGGAATTCCTGTATGAATAGCACATGTTTGGCTATGTCGAGTATCTCATCGACTGTGGTTTCTGCTTATGATGATCAAGGGATAATAGCTTAGCAGGCCCAGTACACTCGACGGATCGGGACTGGTTAACTACACATTCGGGTAAAACCTTACTAGCTTTCAATCAAACTCGAGTCCCCGGACTCGAATCTGGAACAAACTGGTCAGATTCGACTAGGCCGCTGAGGTCTTACTGAGTCGATCTGCAGTATAACTTTGAATTTTACCCAACGCGTCCGTCGGGATTTTTCATCATGTATGTTGACACGGAAACTATAAGGATTAACGTTGCTGGAACGGTCCTTAGCCCAGCTCGAAAGTTCGGCGGGTCTTACCTTTGCACTATGCATGCAACATCCGAGATATTTGCGACGGACGCAACTCGGGAATGTTTCGAGTATGTTTTTTGAACTTTGTTGGACGAGTCGTGTCCTTTGTCGACTAACATTTGCTGTTATGCTATCGGGTGCGCGACAGCGCTCCCGATGGGAGTAGCCCCCGAGATTGTGCTTTATTGCTTTGCAATGGAGGATAATCTCAAAATCCTCTTACTCTGCACATGTTAATCGAAGAAATTTGTACCATAATTCTATCGGGTGCACGACAGTGCTCCCGATGGGAGTAGCCCCCGAGATTATGTTGTATTACTTGTAAATGGAGGATAATCTCAACCATTTTCTTGAACCTCTTCAGTCGAAGAAATTTTTGAATGTGCTCCCGATGGGAGTAATATGACTCAATCGAAAGAACGGTCGAGTGAGCAATTTTGCCTTAAGAAAGATTTGTCACACCCGAACTAATCAAGGCAATCGAGTGACCAATATGCATCACTCGAATATATTTCTGATCAAAGTCCTTTCGACGACGTCAGGGATGACGTTTTTTGGCGACTGCGCTTCTGACACGCGTGGCGTGCGTTATGCTGCGATTGATGGGACGTGACACATAGGTGGGCCCTTTTGCGCAGAGCTGACCGAAGACGGTGCCGTTTGGACTTGATTTGACCACACGGGCCCACTTTTCCCGGAGGCGTGATGATGGCTCCTCTTTTTACGTGCGTAGTGGGCGGAGTGGCCGGCGACGGTTGCCCTCCGCGTTTGCCACGTGTATGGTCAGATTGCGTGCGTAACGCACGATTTGGATCTGAATGGTTGTGATTGCTTTTGACTTGTGGTAAATAGGGGAACGGCGCTGGCATTTGTTTTTTACTGCCATTTGCTCCGCGCCGCCCTGTTTCCTCATCTTCCTCCTTGCGCTGCACCCCATTGTTCTTTTGCCCAAGTTCTTTGTGCTCCGCCCATCCACACTAGCAATGGCCAAGGGTGGAGGCTCCAAGCGAGGCGCTGCGTCTGCCGCCGCGACTGACGCGGCAACCAAGGTCAAGAAGACCACAACGAGCGCGTCTGCTGCCGCCGCCGCTTTGAAGAAGAGCAGCGGAGACTGGGCGAAGTCCACCATCAGGGACGCCCATCTGACCAAGTTTCGCGAGCAGGGTCTGCTTCCTCCCACGGACCAGCTTGCTGTTCGTGCGCCATCACCGAAGGAGGTACTCCCTGAACCACGCGCCAATGAGCGTGTCTGTTTTGCGGAGTTTCTGCCTAGGGGTTTCTCGCTCCCCCTCCATGATTTTGTGCGAGGTTTGCTTTTTGCCTACGGGGTGCAGATCCATGATCTCACCCCGAACGGTATTCTGCACATTGCGTGTTTCATCACGCTATGCGAGTGTTTTTTGGGAGTTGCTCCGAGTTGGGCATTATGGAAGGCCATTTTTATGGTGCGACCAAACAGGGGAGGCGGCCGCACCTACCCTGTGGGCGGCTGCGGGATCCAGGTGCGCGGTGACACCCGATATTTTCGACTGAAGACCGTCGACTCCGCACAAGGCTGGAGAAAGGGATGGTTTTATGCGAGTGTGAGCAGGACGCAGCTGCCGCTTTCTCGACTGCTGCCTTTGCAAGGACCAAGGCCTGGGACCACCAACTTTCGGATGAAGAACTGGCAGAAGCAGAGCCTCTTCTGTCCCAGATTGGAGGTCTTCTCGACAAGGTGACGGGTGTGCATCTAATTGCCACTTTTGTGAAGAGGCGGGTGTGGCCGATCCGTGCCCGAGCGCACCCCATGTGGCAGTACGAGGGCCCAAATGATGCCACACGGATGAGCCCGGAGGAGCTGTCAAGGAATGAGTTGTTGGCGCATGTGCGATCAATCACCAACCTGACGGCAGCCGACCCGTGCAACGTCGACTGCCCCATTACTCCGTATGGGATGGAAAATCCTTTGCTTGAGGTATGTGTACTTTATGATTTGCTTGCAGTTAGGAGTTGCCACTCATATGCATTGTAGCCTCTAATTTTGCAGCCGTGATTTATGACATGCAGGGTCACTCGACTGCTGCCTCCTTCCTCCTTTGCCAGAGAATGGTGCAACTGAAGAAACTCAGGTGCAAGAGATGGAAGCGAAAGGGGATCACTCGCCAATTCCCTCCGCCACCACTTCGCGTGTGGAAGAAGTTGAAGAGGAAGCAGCAGAAGAGGTGCAGACTGAAGAAGTGGCCGATTCTGACCCTGAGATCGACGTCGCGCCTCCAAAGCGTCGTCGACTGACCAAAAAGGTATCTTCGTCTGTGAGTTCACCCGCGAAGGAGCAGACTTGGAGGTTGACGAGGAAGCGGGCTCATCACCCGTTCCCAGTGCCGCTCCTTTGCGTGTATGCTCAACGAGCTCGACCCCTCCTCCTCATTCGAGTGGCGCCCCTGTCTTTGGAGGCCCAAATTTTGATGACCTCGATTACGACGAAGAGGAGAACACAGGTTTGTGTTTTTACTTATGATATGAGATTTACTGCTGTTGCATACTTGTGCTGATGATGTCTTCATGTGTGCCACTCGCAGTGCTGAAACCAATCAGCCTTTATCTCCTCCAGCCGAGAAAGTTCCGACGCCGGATCACCCGAACGTTTCTCCCGCCGTGCATGAGGTTGTCCACCGATGGACACCACTGCTGTTGTGGAGGCAGCCAAGGCTACGGTTGTGGCGACTCCTGAAGTCGGGACATCTGCTTCGACCCCTGAGCCTTGGACAAATCATGTGAGTACTTTTTGCCTACCCGCGTAGTTTTGGGTTGTGTACGTTACAAATTATGCTAACTGCGTGTGTCTGCAGCCCTTCTACCGCACACTGGCGGATTCTGCCAAAGCTTATGTCCAGGTGGAGCAGGAGAGGGATGGCCTGCGTAATGACCTGGAGCGACTCAGTCGTGAGTTTACTTTGCCATTTGTTCTGAAGCTCTTTTTGCAATACTTGTCTTTGTCGATTTATAAACTGTATGCGATTTGCTACTTCAGGCGAAAAGACAGCGGCTGAGTCCCGCGTAAAGGAGCTTGAAGAAGCACTCGCCACGCAGCGCTGAGTCGAAGAAGGAGCTGGATGCTGCTACCACTACGTGAGCGAGGATATGCCGAACAACTGGCGGAACTCGCACAGTCATGGGAGGTGAGTAATCCTTTTCGTTTTGAACTTATGGTGGGTTGCCAAGTGTCGTATAATGACGTTTGCTCTTTGTCGATTTGTGAAGAAGCTGCTGGCGCGCCGACCTCTGCAGACGGGGCGAATGACGATCTGTCACTCGACCGTGTTGTGGCGACCTCGGGGTCGTGTGCACCCACGCGAAGGATGCACTCGCCAAGTCAGCGAGTACACTTGGCGCAGTGTACAAGGCCGTGCTCCCGAGTGGCGAAGTACCGACGACGGCGGATGGATTTGCCGATGTTTTTGGCCCGGGGACTTCCACCATGGCGAACTTCTCTCGCGCCCTTTCGGTACGCGGCTCGGAGTCCACCCTCAAGCTCCTTTTAGGCCACGGATTAGAGGGTGACTACGAGAGAGCGCTTTCTGATTTCCCGCGGAGGCCAGACGGGAGACTTGTGCCTTTGAAAGGAGTCAGCGCGCCAGCTGCACGACTGGCCGAAATATTTATGACCACCATGGAGCGCGGGCAAAAGAGGTCGCCACTCGCTTGCTTAGGGGCAAGTCAGAGTCGACTTCCTAGTTTTAGGGCAGCTGCATCCCTTCTTTTTATGCCATGTAATGATATCTGTGAACTGCGAGTGTGCATGTGATTTTGCTACTCTTTTATGCCAGTGGTCTTCTGTTAATGTGTCTGCGCTCGAAGAGCTGTATGTGTGCTCGTCTGAGCTTTGTGACTAGTTTCTCATGAAACTTTTATGATGCTTGGAACAGAAACGGCCAGCCGCCACTTCATCCAGTTCGTCGCGGCATCATGCCCCTACTCGATCTCGAGCTCAGGCGGCAAACGATGCCGCAGTAATACGTTATATGAAGGCTCGACTCGCGAAACAGGAGCAAGAGCTGGCGAGTGCCCGAAGCGAGCTGGAAAGGATGAGGGCAAGGCCTGCTTTACCCACCCAACGGGAGGAGTATGTGCTTGGCGAGATGGAGATCGTGAACAGACAGCTCGAGTGTAAGCATGACTGCCTTGATCTTATGAGTTCACAGCCTGTTCTTTTTTGTTCACCCAACTTGTGTTGTTGCAGGTTTTGTTCAAGATTTCCAGGCGGAGCAGGCTCGCGTGGATGAGCAGTTGAACATGGCAACTGACGAACCCACGACTGGCCGCCAGCACTTTCGATTGGACAAGCACCGAGCACGCATACTCGCGACTCTGCAGGATCGGGTGTGGCGGAGCACTATGCTTCTTGAGTTATGCAGGTCGGCCTTCAGTCGAATCAACCAGATGCTTTTTCCAGCTGGGCCGCAACCTCAAGGAATCCACGCGTTACTCGAGCTCTTCCGGTCAACAGGTTCCATTCGAGGCTTTATCACCCAGAAGCTTGTGGATGGTGCCAACGCAACCATGGCATATCTCCGAAGTCAACGTCCAAATTTGCAGCTACGTCCACCCGTGCCTGGATCGTCTTGTCCCAGTCGAATCTTGACGAAACATTCGATCACGCGAGGACATTGGTTGATTGCTATCAAGCGCAACTTATGGGCCCTGTTCTTCCAGCAAAGGATGAACCAGAAGATTAGGGTATTTATGTATAGGGAACAGCCCCCGAGTGTAAATTTGCCACTTAGTACATATTTGTTCATTGTATGTATGCAGCCCCCGAGTGTATCGAGTGGGGTTTATGAAAAACACTTTACATAGATCATGAATTACACAGCCCCCGAGTGCTCGAGTGAGGCTATGAATTTTATGAGAGTTGAAGCTTCAACTTATGCCTGCAGGCTCAGCCCCCGAGTGATTGATTGGGGTTGAGCAACTTTTTCCTTTGTGTTTAGTGTTATGATCCAGCCCCCGAGTATTCGAGTGTGGCTGGAGTATTATGTTTGAAGGAGCGAAAGCTTTTATGTTATGAGGTAGCTCAGCCCCCGAGCATACGGGTGAGGCTAAGTTTGTGCTGATAATTATGCGAGTAGTAAGCAGGAAAAGTATGAGGAATTTATTGACTATATTCCATTTATGAATGTTAGGCTGCAGGCCGCCTCATTAAAAACCTTCCAGTCCCCTTAGGTACCCTGGTAAGGAAAAGAGCGCGTCTGAAACCTGCAGCCATCCGACATATGAGCCTATTACATTATGCGACTGAGCAATCTAAGCATAGAAACGGCGCAGCTGCGCAACGTTCCAAGGATTGTGGGAGAGTTCGCCGGTCTTCGCGTGCTTCAGTCTGTATGCTCCACCACCAATGACCTCGGTGATGATGAAGGGTCCTTCCCATGGAGAAGCAAGTTTATGCACCTTCTTTTGCTTCAGTCGAAGTACCAAGTCACCACCTCGAAGGACCTGGTACGCAGTCGACGGCTGTGATAGTTGCGTAGATCTTGCTGGTAGACAGCTGTGCGTGCTAGCGCCGTGTTGCGTGCTTCTTCGAGCAAGTCGACTGCATCTTCGAGTGCTTCATCTGCATCTTCTTCATTGTATGCTTCGACTCTTGGTGCGTTGAACCTTACGTCTGATGGCAGGATTGCCTCTGCGCCGTAGACCATGAAGAATGGAGTGAATTGTGTTGAGGCGTTGGGTGTTGTGCGTAGGCTCCATAGCACAGACGGGAGCTCTTCTACCCAAGCACCCGCAGCCCTTTTGAGTGGCACCAGGAGGCGCTTCTTGATTCCACTCGTCACAAGCCATTGGCCTTTTCGACTTGGCCATTGATTGCGGGTGTGCCACAGATGCATAATTGAGCGTGATATCTTGCTCTTTGCAGAAGGATTTGAATTCCTCAGCCGTGAAGTTTGTACCGTTGTCAGTGATGATGCTACTTGGCACACCAAAGCGGTATATGATGGATTTTATGAAATTGACTGCTGTAGTGGCAGTCGAACTTGTGATGGGTACTGCTTCAATCCACTTGGTGAACTTGTCGACCGCCACCAGAAGGTGAGTATGCCCTCCATGGGAGGATTTTTTGAGTGGCCCAACCATATCGAGCCCCCACTGGGCGAAGGGCCAGGCCAATGGTATTGTCTTCAACGCCGATGCGGGTGCGTGCGGCTTTGTGGCGAATTTTTGGCAGCCGATGCACCTTTTGACTATGTCCTCCGCGTCTTTGAGTGCTGTGGGCCAGTAGAAGCCTGCGCGAAAGGCTTTGGCTACGAGTGATCGACTGCTGGCGTGATGCCCGCAGTACCTGCATGAATATCACGAAGGATGGCTTGGCCATCTTCAAATGCTATGCAACGTGGAACATACCTGATATGCTGCGTTTGTAAAGTTCACCGTTGATGACAGTGTATGCTTTAGATCGTCGAGTGACGCGTCTTGACTCTGTGAAGTCTTCGGGTACCTCGCCGCGGAGTATGTATGCGAGGAAGGTTGAGTCCAAGTTGGCTCGATGAGGAGTACCTCGACTGGTGGGTCCTCTGTGCTAGGTGTTTTGCTCTTGGCTGGTGCGGCTGATGCAGGAGTTGCTCGCTTCTTTTTGATGATCTGTGCTCGATGCGCTCGAAGAAGACACCAGGTGGCACTGGTGCTTTGGTCGCCAATGTTGGCTAACTTATCTGCTTCTTCATTGCTTCACGCCCTATGTGCCGCAACTCGCAGCCTTCGAAGCTGCCCTCCATGATGTTGTACAGGTCACGGTAGGCGATCATGTTATCTGCGATTGCGTCGCAGGCCTTCATTGTTTGCTGCACCACCAGATTCGAGTCGCCGTAGATCATCAGTCGAGTGCACCCGAGTGCTTTGGCCATCCTCATGCCATGGATCAGAGCCTCATATTCTGCTTCGTTATTGGACGGGAACTCGAACCCCATTTGTAGGATGTAGCGGAGCTTGTCGCCTTTTGGTGATATGAGGATGACGCCTGCGCCTTCGTTTTTCTTTGAGCCATCGAAGTACATAGTCCAGGAATTGGACACATCTGGTGCTCCTGGGAGCTGAGCTTCAATCCACTCGGTGTGGAAGTCAGGTAAAACTTGTGCTTTGATGGCCTTCGGGTAATCATACTTGATGTCTCTTGGTGCTAGCTCGATGAGCCATTTTGCTACTCGCCCAGTTGCGTTGGGGTTTGTGAGGATGTCCCCGATCCCTGAGGTGCTGATTACAGTGATCGGGTGCTCGGAGAAGTAATGCGTCAGCTTCCTTGAGGACATGAACACGGCGTAGCCAGCTTCTGATAGTGCGGGTACCGCTGCTTTGATGTGGAGAGCACTTCACTCAAGTAATAGACTGGACGTTGTATGCTTTGGGCGTGTCCCTCCTCTCTGCGTTCGACCACAGAACAGTGCTCACCACCCTGTTAGTTGCAGAGACATATAGGTATAGTGGCTCGCGTTCCCTTGGTGCTACGAGGATTGGAGGGCTTGTGAGGACTCGCTTGAGGTCCGTGAAGGCTGCTTCGGCTTCTGGCGTCCACTCGAATTTATCTGCTTTCTTCATCAGTCGATAGAACGGGAGTGCTTTTTCGCCTAGCTTGCTGATGAATCGACTGAGTGCTGCTACTCGACCCGCCAACTTTTGCACGTCATGGAGCTTTGAAGGCCTTTGCATCGTCAAGATGGCCTGTATTTTCTCCGGGTCCGCCTCGATTCCTCGAGCTGAGACTAGATACCCGAGGAGTTGCCCGGCTGGCACGCCGAACGTGCACTTCTTCGGGTTGAGCTTGATGTGGAAGCGTTTGAGGTTTGCGAATGTCTCTCGCAAGTCATCGAGTAGTGTTTTCTTCCTTGTGGTGATGACGATGTCATCTACATAGACCTGGACGTTTCGCCCAATTTGCTTCTTGAGGCAATCTTGCATCATGCGCTGGTAGGTTGCGCCTGCGTTTTGAGCCCGAAAGGCATTGTGGTGTAGCAGTAGACCCCGAGTGGGGTTATGAACGCCGTTTTCTCTTCATCTCTTCCTTCATCCTTATCTGGTGGTAACCCGAGTAAGCATCCAGGAAGGACAAGCGAGCGCACCCGGCGGTGGAGTCGACGATCTGGTCGATTCGAGGTAGTGGAAAGTGATCCTTTGGACAGCATTATTGAGTGCTGTAAAATCTACGCACATCCGAAGGATATCTGTGTTCTTCTTCTCTACAAGTACGGGGTTGGCCACCCATTGTGATTTCTTGATCTCTCTGATGAATCCTGCTGCGAGTAGCCTGTCGACTTCGGCTTCGACTGCAGTTCTTTTTGGGCCGGATATGCGGCGCATTGTTTGCTTGACTGGTTTAGCATCTGGAAATAATTGGAGAGAGTGCTCGGCGAATTCCCTGGGAATACCTGGCATGTCGCTGGACACCATGCAAATATATCCCAGTTCTCACGGAGGAATTCGACGAGCGCGCTTTCCTATGCGATAGGCAGACTCGACGAGACATTGACTGTCTTGGTCGGGTCAGTCGGGTGCACCTGATGCGATCTTGTGTCGTTGGTGGCATTGAATGCTCTGTCGACTGCCACCTTTTGTGCTCTGGCATAAGTGTTCGATCGTTGGAGACCGCTAGATCAGCGAGTGTTGCTTCCATGCCAAACATCTCAGAGATTTTGCTGAATTCTCGGTCGCAAGAGTCAGACTTTTGGAAGTTTCCCTTGACTGTGATTACTCCTTTTGGTCCAGGCATCTTCAGCTGGAGGTATGCGTAGTGTGGCACCGCCATGAATCGAGCGAACGTCGGGCGTCCAAGTATAGCATGGTATTGTGACTTCCAGTCGACACTTCGAACTCAATCGACTCTGTCCTGAAGTGGTTCTTGTCCCCGAACGTCACGTCGAGTTGTATGGTGCCTTCTGGGCTTATTGCTTTCCCTGGAACGATACCGTGGAAGGTATTTGAAGATCTTGGCAGGTTTTCGACTGACCTGTTCATTTTGCGGAGCGTATCTGCGAAGATGATGTTTATGCCGCTCCCACCATCCATGAAGACCTTGGACATGGCGTAGCCTCCAATTTGTGCATCGAGTACCAGAGCAGAGTGCCCTGGACGAACAACCGATGGAGGGTGGTCCTCTTTGCTGAAGCTTATTGAGTTTCAGATCCCTTCAAGTATTCGTTACAGCAGGAGGTGACATGACCGCCATGTTTACTTGTCGAGTGCGAAGTTTTTGCTCCCTGTTGGAAGGTCGACCTTTCTGTATCATGTACATCTGCCCTTGGGGTGGAGGGTACTGTGGCTCTTCCACCCGAGGTATGTGCTGTATGGCACCCGCGAGGTTTCCGCCTGCAGCAGGCTGTGGTGGTGGAGGTGGTGCCATCAGAACAGGCACGTTGTTTGGCTGAGGCACGGGTGCAGGTGCTTGTGCGTGCGGCTGTTCTTTCTGCGATTTACGTAATCAGTCGCCATTTGGTCGAACTCCCTGCAGTTTCTCATCGAGTGATTGGATCGCAGTACAGGTGGAATCTGCAATCAGCGTCCATCTTTTCTTCGAATGATCGCTCAGATTGTGCCCGTGACTTGCGCCAGTCCTTCCTCTTGTAGCTATCACTTCGTTGGCCTCTCGTCTACTCGACGATCATCTCGACTGTCCCGTCGATCATCTCGACTGTCCGTCGATCTTCTGACCGCCGGTCGCTTCTGTCCTGGTCATTGCGGGTGTGGAGAACCCAGCCGCCATGAATTCGGGTCTGTCGTCGTCGTAGTGACGTTTTGAACGTTTGCGCCTTCGGTCATCTCTGTACGAGTCTCTGCGGCTTCGACTGCCGCTTTCATGATTGTCACGGGGTGAGGACCCGCGTGTGGTGCGCGCCATGTCTTCTCCGTCTGCCCACTCAGTCGCGGTCATCAAGAGGTTAGCCACAGAGGTTGGCTTTTTGCGACCAAGTGCTTCTTTGAAGTCATGCCTGGCGAGGCCCATGATGAAAGCATCCATGGCCATATCTTCTGAAATTACTCCGACTGAGTTGCGTATCTCAGTCCATCGTCTGATGTATGACCTCAACGTTTCGCCTGACCGTTGAACGCAGGCTCGCAGTTCTTCGAATTTTTGGTCGCTCACATAGAGGCTCGAAGTTTTTGATGAAGTCCGCGCGGAAGTGGTCCCACGAGTCGTATGTTGATGGAGGTAGAGCTTTGAGCCAGTCGCGGGCTGTGCCTTCTAGCATCAGTCGTATGTATTGCATGGCTGTGGTGTTTGTGCCTCGCTGGCACGCAACAGCCAGCCTGTAATCTTCCAACCACCCTGAAGGCTCCTGTCTTCCCGTGTACTTGGGTTGCTCAGATGTGAGTTTGAACCCTTTGGGCATCCGTGTCTCGCGGACGCGTCGAGTGAAACACAGAGCTCCGTGTTGCTCAGGTTCTCGATCAGAGTATGAATCGCTACTGTAAGATCTGCGTGATCTGCTTCTGGATCTGCGCCTGCGTGAGCTGCTTCTTTCCTTCGAGTGGTGGCGGCGACCACTGTGATGATGCTCTTCACGACGCGTGTCAGCTATGGCACGATCTCGACTCCCTCCTGGAGCGTTTGGGACCTGGCGTATGGCCTTCGCAGCTAAGGCGAGTGATTTGATCTGTTGGCGATGCAATTTTGCATTGGGGTCATCCGCTGGAGGTTTGATTGCTTCTAGATATGCTGCGGCAGTGAAGAGTGCACCCGCCGCTGTTTTGGGTACTGGCACTCCTTCCTCGTCGTATGTCATGAAGGAGTTGCCCAAGTTGCGGGTGAGCGCCGCTCTCTCGTCCGGCGAGAGGTGTGATAACCTTGATCTGGGTCTTGTATCTGCTCGCCCGGTGGAGCTCAGGGAGAGCTGTCTTCTTCGCGCACTCGATAAGCTAGCTTGCTTTTTGCGTTCTTCGAGTGTCGCTCTAACCTGTCGCAGTCGAAGTGACTCCTGCCAGTTGAAGTACTGGAAGGTTAACATCTCCTCTTGTGTTGCGTCTGCTGGCATCATTGTGCACTCCGTGATAACTTTATCTGCTTTTGCTGCCATCTCAGCAGTGATTGTGAGAGTTGTGACTCCGTCCGGCATAGTAACTGTGCACGGGAATTCTGTAGGCCTTCGGCTGGCCGCAGCGTCTGATGATTCTGCGGCGATGGCGACGTAGACCTGCTGGGGTATCACCCGAGGGTATGTGTATGTGTTTCCGAGTCCCGTCATGGACTCGACGTCGTCGTCAAGACTCATGTCGGAGTCGATATGCTCGTCGAGTGGTCCTCCTGGATGGATCTCGCAGTCGATGCCTTCATCGCCCATGCTCATCTCGGCGTCAGCGAAGCTGTTATGAATCTCGGAGTCGAGGTTGTTGTCGGTGCAGATCTCGGAGTCGACGTGGTTGTCGATATGAGTCTCGGGCTCGTCGAAGTCGCTGAAGGAGATCCCGCAGTCGATGCTATCCTCGAGTGGAAGATCGATCTCGGGGTTGTTTATGCGGTATGCTGACTCGGCCTCCTCACCTTCGAGCTCCTCCATGAGCTTGTTAAGTTCTCGAGTTGAGATGGATGTTGCAGACGAGCAAGTTTGGAGGATCGACGATGGTATGGACGCAGATGATGGATCCGCAGTCGAAGGAGCCGCAACCGATGGAGCCTCGGGTGCGGATGTCGCGAGTTGACGTGGATCTGTCAAGTCCTGCACACCAAGCTTGTTGACGAAAAAATTGAACGAACCAACGGTTAAGCCCAAACCTGACTCGAGATCGGAGAAGGTCTCCTGGAATTCTGGCGAGTGTGGCTCGAAATCCATCAGAGGATCTGATGTGCTTTTTGCGGGTGAAGCTGGCGTGCTGCCGTTTGTCGAGTGCGTCGGCGAGTTGCCGTGTGTTGCCCGAGTAGGCGAGTTCTGGTTTGTTGATGCAGCCGGCGAGTTGCCGTTTGTAGATCCGATCGGCGAGTCGCCGTTCTCCGATGGAACCGAAGGAACCGTGAGTCCAGCACTATTCTTTCCCACAGACGGCGCCAATTGACGAGGTGTACCCTCATCAAATCCCATGGTTAAGTACCTAGGGTTGAGATTATGGGGAGAGAACGTGGTAGTACTGGTTTCGTCGGCTGACAAGCAGAGGCAAAGATTTACCAGGTTCAGGCCCCTCGGGTGGAGGTAAAGACCCTACTTCCTGCTTGTCTGTTATTGATCGTGTGAGATTATGAGGTTACAAGGTGGCTCCGGCGAGATGTCGATCTCGCAAGAGCTATGGTGGTTCTGGTATGGCTTGGTCCTAGATCGGCACCCCTCCCAGCCTTTAAATAGGCTGGGTCTCGGGAATACGTAACCGACCTAGTTTACACATAAGGAAAGTCCAAACCGACTATGCCTATGTCTAATCTTGGAGGGTACTCCATCTTCTTGGGCCTCTTGTCTTGGGCTTCGAGTAGGCTCTTCGATATTGGGCCTTAGTCGTCACGTGCACCAGGTACCCTCACGGTAGGGTACCCGAGATATATACCCATGTCATTCGCCGTGGTGCATCTTCGGAGGTGAGTAAGATATGTTGGACCGGCGGCGGTTTGGATCATGTGCATAGCGGTGGCATTGAGTTGATGATCGGCCTTCTCACTTGGAGTCAAATTGGCGGGATCCCTTGGAGAGAAGCCGCGCTCTATAATGTCAAGCAAATCAACACAAGAACTAGACATATGTGACTTCATGCAAAATTGCCAATTAGGAAAGTCTTTTGTGTCAAGCTTAGGAGGTGCGCCCATATTGGCGATGTGTGGCTTGTCAACTTGTCGGTGGATTTGGTTATACACTTGTTCCGGTGGAACTTGTGAATACACCCCCGAAAAAGCCTTCGAGGTGGATGATGTACCATTCTCTCCTTTTCGCGAGTCGGCATTGGCTTGCGCCTTTGCTTTCTCGGGATCGACTTCCAAAGTCAAGACGTTGTCGTCTTTGTTTGGGGAGTCTAGAAAGGATAGAGCGTCATCCACACGAGGGGCTTTCCGTAATTTGCTCAAACATCTTTCGCATCTCATTAATGACGTTGGTGGTGATCTTGACATAAAGATTTTCGATCTTGGTCTCAAGGCTACTAACAACGTTATCAAGATGAGCATTGGAAACGGGAGCCTCGGGATCCTTCTCTTCGACCATTTTCTCTTAGGCGGTGAAGCCTTAGATAAGAGCCCAGGCTCTGATACCAATTGAAAGGTCGACTAGAGGGGGTGATTAGGCGACTACCAATTTTAATCTTTTTCCTTTTTAATTAGGGCTAGAGCAAGTATAACAAAGGTTGACTAGATGTGCACTAGATGAATACAACCTATGTGATACAAGCAAGATATAAAGCGTAGCGGAAGCAACAAGTAAAGGATAGAAGTAACCACAAAGTAGAGACACGGAGATGATTCCCGTAGTTCCTTCCCAAGGGAAGTACGCCTACGTTGGAGGAGTGTGGAGCCACCTAGGCACTCCAATAGCACGGATGTGCTCACTCTATTCTCCGTGAGCTTTGCCGGTGAAGGCGTAGCTCTTCCACTATGAGGTCACCTTCTAGGCGTTGACCAAGCCGTACACAAAGGTCGGGGAACTCCACAATGAGTTGGAGCCTCCCAACAATGTCTCGGAGCACCTCGCAAACAAGTTGAGGCTTCCGAAACCCACAAAGGCCTCCTAGGGTTACAAGCAACCCAAGGAAGAACAAGAACCACAAAGGGGATGAATGAATTCGAAATTCCTTCGGTGGAGATGTAGATCTAGACCTCCTCCTTCACTCCTCTAAGAATCAAGGCGATTGGTTGGTTGGAGTGGGAGATCTAGAAGTTAAAGCTCAGTAGTAATGGAGGGAGAGAATGTAAATCGCAGCATCTTCTTGGGGAGAAGAAGCCTTTATATAGGGCCCCTCAAAATCGAACCGTTATGTGCAGGAAAACCTGCACGGCGGTACTACCGCTGCTCCCAGCGGTACTACCGCTGCGTGTATACCAGTGGTACCCGGTGTTCTAACCGCTTCCCAGCAACAGCGGTACCGCAAGGGGTACCGTTGCCACCAGGTGGCGGTACTACCGCCGGCGCGGCCGGTACTACCGCTGGATTTAAAGAATTAATTCCAGCGGTACTACTAGGCCACTACCGCCGGGTACCGTAGGCATACCCGAGGCTTCATACTTCCTAGCGGTACCTCTGGCGGTAGCTCCAGCGGTACTACCGCCGCCTGATGGTAGCGGTACCAGACGCGGTACTACCGCCACAGGGAGTCCAGCTGGGCACTGCAATAGTTCAGCTCCAGGAGGAGCAGTACTACCGCTGCACCCAGCGGTACTACCGCCAGGACAGAAGCAGCCTGATGCTGATTTAGATTTTGAGGTCTCCTCTCTCCATCTTCGGACTAAGTGTTTGATCTAAGAAAACCTGCACAACTCAGCAACACTGTTAGTCCTGTTAATGTGTTGTCATTAAGCTCCAAAACAGATTAGGAGAGGGCATGCTCTTTCAAAGGTTAGAGTCATCGTCCTCTAGTCCGTTCCTAGATGACAGTGTCGCCCATAGATCGACGCGCAGTGGAAAAAATATCCCTCCACGTCAGCACTGGCCTCGTACTCGTCGACTCCTTCCCGTGCTCGTATTCGTCCACTTCTTCCCCTGGTCCTCACATACATAACGCCGCAACCAAATCCTCCTATCCTTTTGTGAGTGTCTCACCTCTCCTTCCACTCCTTGCCTGTGAGGCCACCTTCTTCTCAACGACACCACATCCGAACGAATAGGAAAGGTGGAGGATCCACGACGCCCTCACATGTCAGGCGCTCTCTCGCAAAAGAGGTGCGAGAGAGTGGGTCACCATGGGCACCACCACCATGCCACGTCCAGATTGGGGAAGTGGGGCAGAGTGAGAGGGTTAAGGTCATTCTTAGAGGGGATGCCCATTGGTGGACTTTGCTCATCAACCGCTACATGGAGTCTCCACAGTACTCTCAGGTCATGTAAACATGTGACGAGAAGCCGGAGGAGAACGTGGTTGTCTCCGTGAGCGGCGGGCGAACAGGGTCGTACACCTCGAGCACATGATGCCGGTCTTCAAGCGTACCGAGCGCGCCGAAGACGAGCTGGTTGTCCCTACGAAAGCGGTGGAGGAAGGCGTTTCCGGTGCTTCGGCCCGCCTCGATGCCGTAGTGGAGGGGCACGAGCACGCGTGGGCGCTTGATGCATGTAAAATGCATACATGAACTTTGCATTATATTACTTATATTTCAATCATATTTGCATCATATAAGGGTTATATCATTGTTTTATATTGATTTTGGGAATATTTCATTGTTTCCCTATTTTTCTGGAATTAACCCTGCACAGGCAGAAAACCCTATTTTCTATATTTTGATGTTTCAGGGACCCAAACGACGTCCAAATAACCTAATAATTTATGAGCACCAGTTTTTGGAAGGAACGAAGCGTGGGAGCGAAGGAAGCGAACAAACGGAGGCCCGAGGGCCAGAAGAGGGTGGCCCACGCGGCCAAGGAATCTGGCCGCGTGGGACCCACCATCTGGGCCCTCGTGGCTCCGTTGCCGTCGATCTTTTTTCCCGAGCCTCCGTCTTGACCTAAAAACGACTATAAAAATAGTCCCCGACGCCCTTCGGAAAGGAGCGCCGCTGAAACACAAAAACCATGAAACAGAGACCTGGAGTTGCAGATTGGAGGGGGAAAACTCCGGCGGGGCGCTGCCGGCGTGGTCTCCATCTTCTCCAACGACTTCTCCACCGTCTCCATGATGAAGAGGGAGTAGTCCACCCCTGGACTATTGGTTTGTGGAAGTAACTTATGTATCTCTCCTCTCTTGAGCTTCACTAATTAGTACCGTATGAGCTGCTGAACATGATTACGGTCATCTATGTAATACCTTTGTGGTGGATCTTTTTATGAGTTAATATATGTTTGAGATTGCAATAGTTTTGTTTCAGTTATGAAAGTAGATGCATATTATGTACCCCGTTCTTGTTTACTTGTTTTGATCAAGCATGTGTATGAGAGCGTGTGAGGGGGAACGTGTGCATTAGTTGGAGTAACGGGGGGTGGCTAGTGCAGTGAACGTGAGAGAAAGTTCCGCGATCCACTTGGGTGTTTTACCTTACTTTGTTGCCTCACTAGGGATAAAGAAAAATACCTTGCTACCGGAGATGTGGGTGTGACCATTGCCACTACTCCTTGACTAGATCTAGCATGTTCTTATTTTAACTTCATGTCATGATACTTAATGCTATGCTCTGATTTATCTTAATTACTAAGGTGTTGTGATTTAGTTCGCATCTTGGTGGAGTATAAGAGAGATTAATAAACAAAAGATCTCTATGTTAGGACGTGATGCCCATATAATTAGTAACTTGTCATGAAACCTTTTTGTTGCAATCTCATATGTCAATTCTAGTGTTCCATTATCTACCACTTTATTAAAGAGAGTGCATTTGTGAAACCATGAAACCGCGGTCCGTTTTTTGGTCCGCCGCGACCCATTCCTGGCCCAAATTTGGGCCACCGATGCGTCGGGCGCGGACGCGAGCGGAGCGCTATTGTGTCCTCCTCTGGTCCGCCCCTGGCCCAACCGTCAGGCCATTCCCCACCCCAATCTCCTCCGCCTCTCCCGCCCCTCCCGCCGCCACCCCGCCGTCGCTCCCTCAATTTGGCACTGCAGGCCATTCCCGGGACGCCATCTCCTGCTCCTCTTCCTCCTCGTCACCGGAGCTGCTTCCTCCCCGCCACGGCCGGTGAATCTTGCGGCCACATCTGTCGGAGCGCCCACGACACCAACAACGCCCACAAGGTGTTCGGCCGTCAGCCCCGGCACCAACTCATGTACGAACTCGGCCATGGATAGCTCCGATGAATGGTACTACAAGAACTACATCCTGTGCGCGCCATCATCGGATGATTCCTCGGACGATGAGAGTGACGGCCTGGTTGCCACCCTCATCGTCAATGAGTACATTGAGAGGATGCGGCCGGTGTTCCGAGGCTCGTTGCCGGGCCGTTCTCCTGCATTGGACCGGAACCGGAGAGCTGGCCAACTCTAGCTCTAGGGGACTACTTTCGTCCCCACAGACCCACGTATCCTCCCAAGATTTTCCGGCGCCGTTTCCAGATGAGAAGATCTTTGTTCAACCGTATCCGGTTGGGGGTGATGCATTTTGATGACTATTTCATATGCAAGCCAGATGCATGTGGTTCCCTCGGTTTCTCATCATACCAGAAGTGCACCGCCGCCGTTCGCATGCTTGCATATGGAATTGCAGGTGATCTTGTGGACGAGTACGTGCAGATGAGCGAGTCCACGTGCCTAGAAGCAATGTACAAGTTTTGCAAGGCCGTGGTGCAGGTGTTCGGCCCCGAGTACTTGAGGGAGCCCAATGCTGCCGACATGACCCGGCTCTTGGCCATCAACGAGGCCAGAGGGTTCCCTGGGATGCTTGACAGCATAGATTGTATGCACTGGGAGTGGAGGAACTGCCCATTTGCTTGGCAGGGCAGTACAAGGGCCATGTTGGGGCGTGCACGGTCGTGCTTGAGGCCGTGGCATCACAAGACTTGTGGATTTGGCACTCGTTTTTTGGCATGGCCGGCTCGCACAATGACATCAACGTGCTGCAGCGGTCTCCGGTGTTCAACAGGCTTGCCAATGGCCTCGCACCCCAGGTGACCTATGAGATCAATGGTCACGAGTATGACAAGCCTTATTATCTTGCTGATGGGATTTATCCTACATGGACTACTTTTGTGAAGACCATCTCCAATCCCAGTGATGAGAAGAAGAAGAGGTTCGCCAAGGAACAAGAGAGTGCTAGAAAGAATGTGGAGCGTGCATTCGGTGCCCTCCAGTCACGGTGGGCTATTGTTCGCCACCCCGCTAGGACATGGGACAAGGACCAACTCTGGGAGGTGATGACAGCTTGTGTGATCATGCACAACATGATCGTGGAGGACGAACGCGACGAGGGTATGCATGATCAGGCTTGGCAGTTTCAGGGTCAGTTGGTACAGCCCCAGGGACCGTCCACCTTTGATCAGTTCCTCGACTTCCACCGTGACATTCGTGAGAAGGTGCCTCATAACCAGCTCCAAAATGATTTGGTGGAGCATGTCTGGCAACACTACGGTAACCAGTAGTTCCATTTGATGAACTATTGGTCTTATTTTTATTTGGTTTGTAAGACTATGCATGAAACAATTTATATTATTTGCTGAATTATTTGGATTGTAATAACTATTTGATAAACCATTTGGATTGTATTATTCGGATTGTATGGTTTATTTTGTTTCCTATATACTTGTTTTCTATAGATTGATCAAAAACCCTGACCGGGCTGACTCGATGCGTCGGCCCACCCCCTATATATGAATGAAAATGGCCCATATATGGCCTGTTAACAAAAAAAAAACATGCGGGCGGACTCGATGCGTCGGCCCGTTGGGGGCACTGGCCAGAAAGGGGCGGACATGGGCCGGACGCGCGTCCGTTTGCCGACGCAAACGGACCAAACGCGGACCAAACACGCGTCCGTTTGCGTCGCCCCGTTGGAGACATCCTTACAGCTCTTGTCAGCTTGCTCCAGATCCGCCCTCCGGTGTCCAGCTCCACCTTTTGGTTTAGACCTCAAAATATCATTTTCCTATCATCCATGCTTTTCTTCTGACTCGATCTACTTGTTTATTAGGTCTTGACCCTTGACTTCTCTATCTCAAAGCATGCAAAGCACTCACACCCTGTCACCACTCCCACTAGTGCTCCTCCTTCAATCCACTCCTCTCTGCTGTCATCTCTACATAGTACACTTTTGTTTTGTACGAGTACTGCTAAAATAATTGCATCCTTCCCTCTCCATTTCTTCTTGATTTGTTGTTACTCTAAAGATCACCACCAACCACTCTCCCCAATATACACACCACTCTCCTCCCCACCAGAGTCCAATCTTTTATCAAGAACAAATTAACAACCCCTCACTTTTTGCCCCAGAGTAATCATCCAATCTTAGAATAGTTGCCTACACATTGCTCCCAAATCCAATGTTTTGGGCCCTATCACCCCTCAAATCCCCCATTTTTCGTCACTCCATCCTGTCCTAAATCCCCTTCTCTCTCCCAAAGTCTAACCTTTCCCACTCCTCTGCAAAACCCAATCTTGGACACCTTGATTGTTCATTTATTCCGTGCAGGAATCCAGCCTTTCTGCATCCAATTCTCTGCCTTTTAGCAGGTTACTATATTCAAAACCCAATCTGTAGCTCGAATTCTGCTCAAAAGCCACAGAGTTGTTGCGGAGATCCACCATTTCTGGTTGAGCCAGGAAGCTCGCCGCCGCAGTCCGATGTCGGACTCGGACCTGTCCCAGAGCACCGTCGTGTTCGGGCTCCACCTGTGGGAGCTCGTGGGCATCGGCGTCGGCGCCGCCTTCGTGCTCCTCCTGGTCCTCCTCTCCCTGCTCTGCCTCCTCGCCAACCGCCGTCGCCGCCGCCGCCGCGCCCCGGCCACTCCCGTCCTCCACCTCGCCACCGTCGCGCCCAATGCCCAACCCAAGCACCCCACCAAGCCACCCAAGGACATCCAAGAAGTGCCCTCTCGCGGCGCGGCGGCCCCCGCCGCCGCGTCCAAGGTGCCGCTCGCGCAGGTGCTCCAGGCCACCCCGCAGGAGTCCATCCAGATCGAGACCGGCAAGGAGCACCGCATCACGTTCCCCGAGCAGCCGCCGCCCCACCACCAGCGTAGTGGGGGACCGTCGTCGCGCGGGGCCAGCGGCGAGAGCCGCGGAGGTGGCGGGGAGCCGGGTGTGCCCGAGGTGTCACACCTGGGGTGGGGCCACTGGTACACTCTCAAGGAGCTGGAGGCAGCGACGTCAATGTTCGCCGACGAGAAGGTGATTGGCGAGGGCGGCTACGGCATCGTCTACCACGGCATTCTCGAGGACGGCACACACATCGCCGTCAAGAACTTGCTGAATAATAGGTAACTGCGCATCCTGTGAACTGAAGTGTAGCCAATTTTAGAAGCTTGTTTTATATTTGCGCCTAATTTCAGAATGTATTGATTGGAAGTTTAAGCAAGATGTATATTTTAGTGACTGCATCCGAGTTACTGAATGGAGATATTGACAATTGAGGTGGTGACAATTGTGCAAGAATTTGATTAAAAAAATGTCAGGTCGTTATAGCATGCTTAGTGTGGAAGCTGCTACTTGTTAGGCACATATGTGTGATGTTGTGTAACGTGCAGTTTTTGTGTTGCTTAATTTGGTAAAATACCTGGTTTGTTAGGGGACAGGCAGAGAGGGAATTCAAAGTCGAGGTTGAAGCAATCGGGCGGGTGCGGCACAAGAACCTCGTGCGGCTGCTGGGATACTGTGCTGAGGGCAACCAGAGGTACCTCCCTGTTTGATAAGTTGGACTAGGGTATTCCAGAAATGTGGCGCTTATAATAAAATGTGGTGTATACAAATTCTTTTCAGGATGCTTGTGTATGAGTTTGTCAATAATGGAACCTTGGAGCAATGGATTCACGGTGATGTTGGTCCTGTGAGCCCTCTTACATGGGACATAAGAATGAAGATTATTCTGGGATCAGCAAAAGGGTAAGTGCATGCTAGTTATTGCTGATTTTAAGATATTTATCACTACTTGGTACTTACACAGTTTTGCATATTTCTGCAGTTTAATGTATTTGCATGAGGGACTTGAGCCAAAGGTGGTTCACCGTGATGTCAAGTCGAGCAATATCCTACTTGACAAGCATTGGAACGCTAAGCTTTCTGATTTTGGGCTAGCAAAGCTTTTGGGCTCAGAGAGGAGCTACGTCACGACCAGGGTTATGGGACATTTGGGTTAGCGCACTACTTATAATATCACAATCACATATGATAGACATGAGCGTAGTTTCTTATGTATCTCTCGTTATTTGCAGGTATGTTGCTCCAGAGTATGCAGGCACTGGCATGTTGAATGAAACTAGTGATGTATATAGTTTTGGGATTCTTATTATGGAAATAATATCTGGTAGGGTACCGGTAGATTACAACAGGCCACCTGGAGAGGTTAGTAATGGCTGTGCCTCCTTATAACCAGTGTGGAGTAAAGCACTCGCCAAATGCATTTATAAATTCTGCGGATTAATCTTTTCAGGTTAATCTTGTCGAATGGCTGAAGACTATGGTCAGCAGCCGAAATTCAGAGGGGGTTTTGGATCCCAAGATGACTGAGAAGCCTACTTCTAGGGCATTGAAGAAGGCTTTGCTAGTGGCTCTGCGATGTGTCGACCCTGAAGCTCGCAAGAGGCCAAAGATTGGCCATGTGATTCACATGCTTGAAGTTGATGATTTCCCCTACAGAGATGTAAGTCAACATGGCCTGACGATGTTTATCTTTATTTTCAAGTACCTGTCATTTGATAACAATTATCCCAAGCTAAATTTTGCAATTTATATTTTCCCCTAAGTATTTTTCCTGTTGCCAAAGCAAGAAGGACATCAAGATGAACACCGTTAGCATCACATATCGTTTACTTTTAGATATTTAGATCATAGTTTTTCTCTTTTGCTAATTGTTGAAGGCTCCCTTTTGATCATTGTAAGAGGTTGATACTTCTTTTATTGGTTACACAAATTATGGTTTCATCATCATTCTTGCAGTTTATATCTTTGACATGTTTTAGTATCGTTTTGTAAATCACGTGTAAAGGAATCCATTTTCCTGTTAAGGTCTTAAAAAAAGTTACCCGCATAATTAGTTGAAATTCTATTTAAGAAGAGTTTGTACAGTGTAAGTTTTGCATTTATTTATAGTGATACCTTCTATTGCCAGGAACGCCGAGGTGGTAGAGCTCCAGGTCAAGCAAAATTGGCAGAAACACCTTCAGGCGAACCGGGTGATAGTAGCGGGAACGACACACCAAGAGATACACCAAAAGGTCAATCAAAAGCAGACAATATCAAGTGGAGAAATCAAGAGACCTAGCTATCCGGCAAATGGTAACTCTTTAGATCTTTCGGCCTGATCAAGAAGCTGGAGGACGCAAACTTAGAAACATCTCGTTTGCTGCTCCATGAGTTTGGTCAGGCGTGGAACCATGGAAAGTGTCTATGGAGATCATGATAGCACCTGTAAATTATTGGATTAATATGTTAGGCATAGGGATTTTTTGGTTGGTTTCTCTGGAACATGTTTATGTAAAGTATATTTCCCATATGATAAAGGCGCTATATATACTCTTTGGGGTAAAATTTAGCATTGATAAACCTCTCATTTCTTCCTCCTTGAGATTCATCTTCTGTTACTTCTTACTTGTGCCACATCAGATGTGGTAATCTAGTTCTTTAGGCTAGATACTCAATGATGTAACTGATTGACAGCCAGGGACTGCATGGCATGGTACTATACTATAATCGCTGGTTCAACCTGGAGTCGGAGGAAAAGGAGTTGGTGGCATGTGATGTGAGGGCCTGACCTAACATACCTGGCATGGTTTAGCGCATAATCACTACTCACGACATTATGATTACTCAGGCATGCTTGACGATTAAGCCAGCTTAGCTTGCTAACTGGCAACCGATTGCACACTCGGATTTTGCAGAGGAATGTTGTCGGTTTCAATGAGCACACGAAACCCTGCCAGTGCCTGTCCAGAAAAAGTAGTAAGATTCTGGTGGCGATCATGGATGGATGGATGGGATCTGAGGTGATCCCAAACTAGACACAAAACGAAATTGATATGACCAAGAAATGAATAAAGTAGAGACGGTAGCATTTCGTGTAGATATTTCCTTGGATATGCATGGGGCCGCCGAGAGTTCAGCTTCTCCTAAAATCTCTAGCTGTCCTCGTGCCCGTGCTCGTGCTACTGTCCGTGGCGCTTTGCCGGAACGACCGCCGCCGACGGTTCGCTGTCCACGCAGGCTGCCACTCCAACGGCCAATGTTTTTTTTTTCCGACTTAAGGAGTTTTATTTAGGCTTAAACTTCAGGGTTATAATTCCTCCAGAGGATACTAGCTAAGAAGGTTGGGGTAACATTCACCCATAAGTACCTTCTTCTACTAGAACTAGCTCTATGAGCACAGAGATGGGCAGCCCACTAAGCTCATTCACCTCTTGACAAATACTAAAAATGATTGATCTACTATTCTCTCCGTTCCGAAATAAGTCTCGTGATCCATGACACTTATTTCGGAACGGAGTAGTAAAATTCATCTCTCTTAACGGCCAATGTTGATGCGGGAGAGTGAAGATGTCCATTTTTTCTAGGTACAGTAGGTAGACGCATAAATGTGCACACCACCGTAAGCAGGGTTAAAAACGAAACTTAAATTTTCATCCATTTCCGCATAAAAAAGGAAATAGAGAGCAACAAACATAATCAGTATTTTAGGAAAAAAGAATGGCAAATGAAATGATTGAGCCAATTTCAACTAAAATATAATGGAAATTCCCAACAAAACAAATACGAAAATATTCCGAAAATGCAACCCAGCCAGGCATACCTACTACTCCAAGTCGGCGATTTAATTGTTCTTCACGCCACGCCTAGCCCTAGACGTACGTTGCATTGGGTTATGGAATACATGCAACTAGCTAGGACCTCCATGCTACCGGTAGGCTACATACTACTCAATCCCTATAGATACTAACCTAATCAAAGTTATGATGTGAACCGTCTTATTGATCAGTAAAGCTAAGAGCTGATTCCCTATAAAAATCAAAGTTGTGAGTTATTCCTTATCTTGATGTTTGCTACTTTTACGTGTTTTTTGTTGGTTGTATGGATGGAGTTATTATACCGCTATTTCCCGACAATGTATGTTTTTGTGTCGTAGTTATCTTATGTTCATTTTCAGTGATTTTCGCTTCCGTGTTCGTTTCTGATTCTGACAAGTGTAACAAAAATTGTATAACATGTTTCCGTTCTGTTTTCAGCTCTAACAATAAGTACACGCTCATATAGAGCATGTCGAAGAGTGTCTCTAACAATAAGCCTCGAGCTTGTGAAACACCCTCTCCCGACCTACTCTTATTGACTTTGACGACTTGGATTCGAATTTCATTGGATTTCCTTTCTCAACGACTCATCATGGCAAGATCCACCATATTGCACTGTGAGGACCCCGGATTAATTATCCGAGATACTCGTTATGTTTCCTGCAACAGTCCCATGATCAGTGTGCTGTTGCACATAACTTGAGTTGGTATCACAGAACACCCACAAATACCGAATAAATATACTTACGTGCTTGAAGTGATCAGCTTCAACAAGGTACTTGCAGCGGAATCACCAAATCAACGTGGAGCCCAAGTCATTCGCCTTAACCCTACAGGCAGCTGACTGGGAAGCGCCCTAGTTTGCAAAGACGTCAGTGGACTCCTTTTCTTCGAACTGCTCCTCTCTGAAATCTGGCTAAGACAACAGCCAGGGACGAAACCAATATGAGTACATTTGATTGTACTCGCAAACTACCCCAACAGGAACAAGCACTAGTTTTAATTTTTCAAAGACCTTTATTTTTAGGAAAAACCTCACTAGATCTTTATTTAAAAAGAGAAGAGTAGATTTTTAATCCTGTTGAAGACAAAACATTTTGGAAAGTAGTTTTCTCGCTATCCTTGTTGAAAAAGGTTAGAAGTCCTTTTTAAATCTGTTCCTTGAAAAATACACCTTTGTTTGGAAAGGGGGTGAGAAATCTCTTTTAAAACTTTTTCCTTGAAAATCACCACCTCGTCTAACTCTCTAAAACCCTACCTTTTTCCGAACATAGCCCCCTTCAGGGCCATTCACCCTCCAGCAACCCTATACCACCCTTTCCGGTATAGTTGCATAAAACATTCGCCGATTCATTTTCTTTCCAAAACTCAGGACTTTGTAAAACTTGCACATGAGACCCAGCAGTTCGTTCCAACTGTCCATATCCGAGGACTCGGCTATTCGAATAGTTTTTCCCTCTGCAGAGGTAGCACGCTTTTCCCACATCCATCCGGTTTCCCGGCCATAGCCTCTCCTTTGCTCATGCTAGTATAGGACCCTACCGCTACGACACTTTCCATCCACACTCAAATCCTCAGAAACTAAGTGTGAGGACTCGTAGTTCTGCCCGGCGGACCCAAGGGAGCCCTTCAATCCTCTTTCTACAACACGTTCATACCGGCTTCCGGTAGACTTCACTTAAGAGGACCCAGGTCAGGGGGTAGGTCCTCAGACCATCCCCTCATGGAACGAGGTTATCCTCGTTGTTGAGGCATCCAGTACTAACATGAGCAAATTATATGACCACGCCCCGCCCCATATGGGGGTAAATGTGGTCGCACAGATTATTGGTTGTTCAGTAAGTACCAGGACACAATGTGCATTTTTCATAAACAACAACTTTTCTGTCTCAACACCGACATCTCGGCATTTCATAACCCATCCAAGGGTTTTCAAAGGAGTTTTGTAAAAACAAAGGATTTTCCCATCCTATAGTTTTATATCAACAACTGATATTTCTACATAAGGTGGCAAAATAGTTGTCATAAACCTCTAAAAAGGTTTTCACAATCATTTCCAATTTTCATAGCAAAATATTTTTAACCAAAACTTGGGTGGTTCGTAGTCCCACCAAAAAGGATTTTCATAGAAGGTTTTGGGGTAAAACAAATTCATTTCGAAATCGTTGTATACCTTTGACACCTCTATATCGGGTGTCTCAATAATATACTTGTATTTTGGAAAAAGGGGTTTTCAAGATCAGGGCTTTCGTGGCAAACACCACATAAATCATTTATGCTATTTATAAGTAAAACAGGTAAATCAAGATAGAGATATATAGGTGCAAGCTCGGTGGAGTAGCTTGCCTGGCTTCGGCATAACGTCCTTGGTCTTCTTCTCACTGATTAAAGAAATAAACTCCGATTCTCCTCCAATAAATCCTCTCCAAGGACCACTCCGGTATCGATATTATCTAGCGTCGCAACCAGGGAATAACAACACTTAATACACCAAACGAAGCCACAAATGTTGCACAAGCAAATAACAATCACAATCATCAAACTAATTATTCAAGCAACAAACTAGGATCTACACCTATAAGGGCCTTTTACAAACTAGTGGTCTGACACTTCTACACAAGCTAGGGCCAAACAATAGGTAGCAAGGGATGACATGCTACAATATCAGTAGCTAGGAAATGCTACTGATATTCCACATAAATTTTGAAATTCATGCACACAAATGATTTTATTTGCAAACAACTCCAGAGAGTTAGGAAATCCTAGGAATATCCATACTAGGGATATTATTCCCTAATAATAACCAGTAACACTAACTTCTTCTTAGCATGTGATCAAACCAGTAGCAATATGGTATGCTACTGATGATCTAGCAATGCTATCTAAAATATTGTCACACTAAGGAATTTCTACTAAAACAAGTCCTATTACTAGGAAAATCCATGAAAATACTACTCTAGTACTATTAACACTTAGAGGACTAAATGCACTACTAAACCTTTTTCCAAAGTGCTATGGCACAGAGCTATCACACTCCTAGTAACTAGTATCACACTTATACATGCTAGAAAACACAAAAGGGATACTAGCACAACCTAAATAGTTAAATAAAACTATAGACATTCATTGGCAGAAAAGCATACCACCTAGTTATTTACACCTAAAATAAACTATAGCTCTAAAAATCACACCAAGCTAGGATTAGGTACTCCTAATCATACAGAAGCTCACACAAGTGGATTCACTCCAAATATCATCACCAAATAATTTACAAAAAACCCTAAATGGCTCTCTGGTCATTTACCAAAGTGGATGCCATTTTATTTAGGAAGCTCATTTGCATGAGAGGCAAATTTCTACTGCTAGGCATCACTCAGACCTTTCCAAAACAGTTGAGTTTGCATCAATAGCTATCATAGAAAAATGGCTATTGAGTTTTTGGTAAAAAGCAGTAGTTCTGGCTCACATTTAATTTCTCCAAAACTATTCATCCAAAAGTGTTTCTACCACTTAGATCTGGCTGGGAATATGCTAGGGTACCTCCCTGATTTTTGGTTTGGTCCACTAGGCCCTTAAACTATTTTAGAACTATTTAAACTAGAGGTCCAGAAACAAATCTAGAAGTAAAAGAATAAACAACCTTAAAAAAAGGCAGTGGGCTGGATCGGGCTGGAGTTGGGCTGTGCCGTGAGGGAGGAAGCCCAGCTCGCGGCCCACGAGCTTGAGCGAAGCGGTACGGGCTGGCTTCTCCTTCCTCGACACGAGCAGGGCACGGACGCGGCGCTGCCGGAGCGCGGCGAGGATGGCGACGGCGGCTCCGACGTCCTGAAAAGAAATGGGGATGCCTATGAGAGAGAACACGGCAAGGGGAGCACGTGTGCACAAAAATGGCGGAGAAAGGTGGCCTGTGCCCACCGCGAGCTTGCTCGCATGTCCGCGGCCGGAGAAGAAGAGGATCGGGATGGCGACGGCGATCCCGGGCGTCCCTCTGCGATTCCTTGCGCAGAGAGGGGAAGTAGTGCACGGCGAAGGTGCTGGTAGGCTTGGATTGGGATGGGGAGGTTTGAATCATCGGCGATGCGGGTCGGCAGCTTCGGCCGGGGTTCGGGTTCAATGGAAGAATGCGCATTGAGTGAGGGGGTGAGGGAGCAGGGAGAGCAGCTGGGCGTGCTTCTTATCGTCTCACGGAGCTGCGCAGAGGAGAGGGGTCCAGCGGTGTCGACATTGCACGGGGGGAGCACGGCGTCGACGGTGTGCGCAACACGGCGTCCGTGCCGTGCCGCGTTGCCGCAGCAGAGGAGATGGTGACAAGGGAGGGCAGAGGAGGCAGCGTGCGAGGCTTCATCGTTTCCTCCAGGGCGTGGCGTGCGTCAGGGCGAAGCAGGGAGAGCACGGCGAGCTCGGGAGCACGCCTCCGTGCCGTGCTGCCATGGAGCGACAGAGGTCAACGGAGGTTTTGCAACACGCCCCCTAACTCCTCTTTTCCTCTCACGGATAGGTCCTCGGCTAAAAACCTTTGTTTCCTTTTTGAAACCAGTAGGGTTTCTAGAATTTATTTGAGGGGTTTAAACATTTTACAAAATTTAGAGAAAATTTATGTAGCCTCCCCTATATAGGAGGAAGCTCCACAAAAATTGGTTTTACAAAATAAAAATGTTTTGCTCCATTTTTGTTCATAGGATTTAAATAAACCATTTTTGGAAATTAATAATTTGAGACTCCTTTAATATTTAAACCAGAGATAAAATAGTTTGTAGAACCTTGGGAGCTTTCTTGACAAATAAGATACTTCAAATAAGTTTTATTTTCATAGAGAAAACATTTGTTTTGAGGAATAGAGAAAATTGGGAGGGAATTTATTTATGAAGATCATTTTAACTTATGACCTTCATTTCTTTTTAACAAAAGAAAGGAGGGGTTTGTTTTTAAATCAACAAGTAGGTTTACTAAAGGAGGGAGTGATATGAAATGGAGAGAATCATCATTTCATCTCCTCCCCTAGAATTTTGATAAAGAAAGTATATTTGTTTTCATAAAATAGAGGAATAGATAAGGAGAGAGTTTATTGAAATCATCTCCCTGAATTTTAGAAATTAACTTGGGGTGCCCTAAGGTAGAGGGTTTGTGTTCCTCTTCAAGTCACACTCCAAACTTGGTTGCCAAGGGTGTCCTAAGGTAGTAATAACACTACTGAGGAATTATCCTCACAAGAGCATCACACACAACAGCAAAATCACAACAATAGCAACAGCACCAAAATACCAGCAACACAACAATATCCACAACTCAAACAAGACCACACACTTCAAACCACAAGAATTAAATCACACACCTTTTTCCATAACTAACAATGCCATTTTGTAAAAGTGGCCACACCCAATTATGACAAGATGTTGTTTAAGGGGGTATATCGACCCATAACTTAATAGTTTCCAAAATGGTTTGGTAAAGGGAAAATATGTGAGGTAATATATTTCCCACTAGTATTTCTTTTAAACAGAGTTGAAACATTGGGGTTTATAAAGATAGGAATTTTGAATAGTCAAGGTTGAAGAAAAGGATAGGAGATCACAGATAGTTCTCCATATTTTATAAACATGAAATTTTGGAAATACTTTTACTGTCTCAAATTAAAGAGTATTTTATTTGTTGCTAGAACCAAATCATTTTTGAAATAAACTTTTGGCCAACATAAGAATGGGAAAGACATATGGAATATATTCTTGTCATAACATGGTCACCAGTGTTGTAAATATATTTTTTTACCTAGGTTGGGTTCTTGAGTTGACAAACACAAGTCAACAATCACAAACACCAAGTTACACAAGGTCAACCAGAACAAAATAAGGGAAAAACACAATCAGTTGTGAAATAATTCAAAAGTTTTTGTTGGTTCTGAAATTTGGGTCTTGTTTACTCTGGTTATAAATTTGGGATGTTACATGCACCGTCCTAAATTTTTATGTTACAACCATCACACCCTTCTCCCTCTCCCAAGGATAATCCTGCTCAGCAACCTCCACGACTCCACATCTTTAGGGCACCAAAGAGAGTGTGGATTCGTTATTGGAGTCAAAAAGATTGAAATTTTGTTACACTCATGTCAAGTTTACATGAGTGTAACAAAATTCATTTAAAAGATTGACCATAGGTGGCAAGTTAAAATTATAAAAGAGCCAACTAAATATGTAGTGTTATATTTTGTTTAGTTTTCGTGACAGTTGTGAAAAACATTCCAAAGATTAACCATAGGTGGCAAGTTAAAAGTATAAAGGAGCCAACTAAATTTGTAGTGTTATATTTTATTTAGTTTTTGTAGTTGTTAAGTGTGAATTAATTAAGCTAGATGGATAAGGGATGTCATTTAATCTCCGCCAGGTTAAAGTCAATGACATTCAATGACCTGTGTGGGACCTAGACTTTTATACGATGGAAATACGGATCTAATACAGAAAAAGTACAATATAGAGGATGGACATACGGTGGGCTGAGCAATCAGGAGCGTTGACTAGTTAGAAGGGGATGATGGGATATGGGGGAGGGGCGTCTCCAGGTTCACCTGGGCATTTTCGCGAGTTATATGCTCTTTAAACCTTCCAATTTTGCAGTTATTGGGCCTTGCAAATCCGAATTGGGCTTCCTCTGAGTCAAGCCAACATTCCCACTATCATCACAAGCCCGATTGGAGCCCATTCAACTGGGCCTTTATACCCAGGTATTGACATTTCTACCCCTCCCTACCGCGCCCTCGCTCTCTCTTCCAACCCTACACCAGGGCGACTATATAAAAGCTTACCCGTCACAAACTTTAGGGTTCTTCGTTCCCCCCCTCCCTCGCGCCGCCGCCTCCCGTCCCCGCCCCGGCGCACTTGGAGCTCGCCCTACCCACGGCCTGCCCAGCATGGTAAGCGACGATCCTACGCCAGAATCCGCTCTTCCTTCGAGGTCTTACCTGCCCTGACGCTGTGCTGATGTCGTCTCTTGTTTCTCCTAGATCATCTCCAAGAAGAACCGCAATGAGATCTGCAAGTACCTCTTCCAAGGTCAGTAGTTCTCATCCACCCCTCGCCTCGTAGGCTCGTAGCTGCAATATTGGCGCGGTTGGCTGTGAATATGTTGGATCTTAGATACGCCCGCAGCGAAAACACTACGTTTAGTGCATGTTGAACTGGAACGATAGAGAAGTTTATTCTATATGTAGAACTTGACTTGTTGGTGAAATTTTGCATGTGAGGAACTTGTGCAGGCTAGGCTACTAGCTATCATATGATTGTGAGATCATGTGTTCCCGTAGGCTCATATTAGGGTGTTTGGGTTCTGATATGTCGTCAAATTATCTGTATCGTATCCAAATGAAAAATTCGAAAATAAATTCGCACATTTTCTGCGAAACCATTTTGCTTGATGCGTGTATGTGCTATTGCAGGGGGTGCTGTACGCCAAGAAGGACTACAACCTGGCCAAGCACCCGCAGATTGATGTGCCGAACCTGCAGGTGATCAAGCTCATGCAGAGCTTCAAGTCCAAGGAATTCGTCAGGGAGACCTTCTCGTGGCAGCACTACTACTGGTACCTCACCAATGAAGGCATTGAGCACCTGCGCAGCTTCCTCAACCTTCCGTCTGAGATTGTGCCTAACACCCTCAAGAAGTCTGCCAAGCCTCCTGGTCGCCCATTTGGCTCTGGCCCACCTGGTGACCGCCCAAGGTATAGTTATGTTTGCTTAACACTCTTGGAATGTGAACACGATCTCTAGTGTGATTCATGAACCTTTGATACCTGTTGGTACACCTAAGATGATTTCAGTAGAGCTTACTTACCATTCATTGTTCTACTGAAACGGTTGCCACTTAGTTATATGCTAACCGTACATTTGAGATGTCTGATGGTCTGTACTTTGCTAGTATCTCATCTTATACTTGTTTGAGATTTAACTTAATGCTTTAAGGCCTGGAGTCTATATTTTGTAGACAAAGCTTTGAAGCGTGGTAGTTTGAACTTGCAAAGTGTTTTAACAAGGGGTAGTGTTGACTCTTTTAGCTATTCTGTAGACTTTATATATTTTGGATTATGGCCATAATTTGGTTGTATGGTTTACTTCATTTGTGTATGTACATCCTCTTCCTACTTGCTTATCCCTTGTTTTTCTTGTAAAGAACACTGCAAGACAAAGTGTTTTTAGGATATACGAATACGATCTGTTTAAGGTATCATTACAATCTGCGCTGTGAAAGAAAAGGCTTGACCTTCAGTATAGAAAAGATCACCAACATCCACTCACTAAATGATATTAGTACAGTCATCATGAAATATACTTTTATAACTTGTACTCCTATTTGTTTGAAGCAGCATATATATTTTCATAGAAATAGTCTCTACTATATGTATTCTCTTGATTTTTTTGCGTAGCTCTTTAATAATTTTGTTGACGCCAAGTCTAGCTTTATTAATTTGCTTACTTTTACTTGGACTTTTTTCAGGGGTCCGCCTCGTTTTGAGGGTGAGAGGCCAAGGTTTGGTGACAGGGATGGCTACCGTGGCGGTCCTCGTGCTGCTCCTGGTGACTTTGGTGGCGAGAAGGCCGGAGCTCCTGCTGAGTTCCAGCCATCATTCAGGGTAATCAACTATGTCCTTGAAGTTCCTGTCTTGTTTTGGTAGTATGATTTAGCATAACAGTTTACAGACATGCATAAACATACAAATCATAATTATGTGCTAGCTTGTTTCTATGTGCACCCTAGAATGTGATTTTTTTTTAACTTACAATATCTGGCTGAATCCTCTTCTTTGTTACATCCATAGTTATGTACTGTACACTTGAGCAGATTTTGATCGTCAACCTTGATTTGGTTTAATGTTCATGATTTCATTCATAGTTTCATAGGTTGAATGTTTTTCTTTGCCAAAAGGACGGCATAACCCTGTTATCACTGAAGAAATGTCACAAACATGATAAAAATACAACTATTTTCTTATCTACATGGTCTCGTGCTTGCTCATCAAATTTTCCACCTTGAATTTTTGCAGAGCTCTGGTGGTGGCTTTGGCCGTGGTGGTGGCTTTGGCCGTGGTGGCGGTGCTGGTGGCTATGGCGCTGGTTCCACCATGGAGTGAACTTCCCCTAGTTCAGATGTTGATGTTTCCCTTCGTATGAGGCGTTTAATTCTGCCTGATGGTTACATTATGTAGTAGTGATGTTTGCAAGATCGATCAGTGTGTACACATGCTATAATATGCTATATCTTGATTCCCTCCAGTATAATAGTTTTTGCAAACGTATCTTCATGCTTCCAACAAGTTCGGCCTGCAGTTATCTTTTGCTTTGCTGTGTCCTAGATGTTTTGGTATGCCACCCAATGATCTTCTGTTGCATGCCACCAGCGGAATGTTGTGGTTATTATTGCAGTGCCTTGGGCAACTGTGTCGTTGAGTTTATGTTGTCAGGTATTAGGATCCTGCAATTAACTGAGGGAGTTTACTGTTTACACACTTCTTTTAACATGCATGAGTCGTTTGGATGATTCTCAGCCAAGTCGAAATTGTACTGCACCAACTAATCCAAATCTTTCGGCACATTCTCAATCCTAGTCTGCTGCTAAGCAACTGTTTGAGTTACAGTCTGCAGACTAATCTAATCTTTTGACGAAGCTTTCTAGCCAAGAGTAGATTCCAATGTATTTCTATAACCATAATAGTAGAGCAATGAGAGCGGTTGGCAGCCTGAGCAGCTGCTGGCGCATCTTCGCCGGCGGCCGCCACACTGCCGCGTCTGAAGTCGCATTGAAGATGCCTTTCGGCGTAGCCCCGCGTTTGTGCGGCGAGCATGTACCATTACTCTGCGGAGAATAGACATCGATATTGTCATTAGTAAGAATGGAACACTTGCAGAAGGCAAAAAGCACGCAGAGTAGCACATTAGTACATTGCAAGCAGCTATGCTTCCACATCCACAGACGAGTCCGCCATTTGCCTTGTCCGTGGCTTCCGCCGCGCCGCCTCTGTCGCTTCTCTGGGTAGTAGGGTGGAATACTGACAGCATTAGTACTCTCGCAAAAGCCTCGTCAAACCTATATTGCCTCTTAGTTTCGCAACTGAAAACTGATGCGGCTCGCAAGAATGTGGCACCTTGTAGAAGTCGACGGCGATGAAGTTAGCCCATCTGTCCCCGGACGCTGCGTGGCAGGTGTCGAGCATGCCCAGCAGCCGCGCCGAGTTGTCCTTGCACGCCTCCGGCAAGTTGGGGAGGTCCCGGAAGTAGTTCACCAGCACCAGCGACCTCGACAGGTCGTTCATGGCGGCCGACTCGGCACGCTTCGGGCACGAACCATTTACCATCCCTTTGGTCCCGTCTGCACAAAAATATTTTCGACATCAGTCATGCTTGTTAGCTTGTGCGATGATCCATGGTTCGTGCGTACGTACACTGGTTCTCGACGACGTAGCGCCACTCGTGCGCGAAGCCCTCGGCTTGCTCCTTGGCGGCCTTGGAGGTGAAGACGACGAGGCGGTGGCTGTCGCGGACCATGTCGCTGAGCAGCGGCCAGTCGCCGCCGTTCTTGGGCATGCGCCACCCCGGGAACAGGTACGGCGTGAGGCCGGAGGCGTTGAAGACGCGGGTGAGCCCTTTCGGCGACTCCACGTAGTCCTCGATGAAGATGGTGATCACCTCCGACGGGTTCCTCGTCAGGAACACCTCGATCTCCCGGAGCACGTTCACCGCCGGCGTCTGTTCGGAACAACATAGGGGCAGTAAGTTAAGTTAGTCTGCGTGTTCGTCGGTCAGAGGGAGGGAGAGAGAGATTCGTCGTGGGAGTTTGGTTTGGTGCGAGCTTACGAAGGCGGTGAAGTTCTGGCAGGCGCCGCCATAGGAGTGGCAGAGCCATATGTCGTTCCGGAAGTCGTACATGTCCAGCATCAGCCCTCTCACGCCGTTCTGCGACACGGCAAAGTCAGCTGATCGATCCAGTTTGACCAATATGCAATTTGATTTCCCCGCAAAAACAAAAATGCAACTTGATTTAAAAACTGCTTAAACTAGTGAAACGGAACCCAAGGAGTAGGTAGGGATCGTGAACTCGTGCTTAAACAAGCAGCAGCAGTTCATGCTTTAAACTGTCTAAACGTTGACAGAGTTCAAGGAGAAGGTTTTTGTGCTCGGTGGGCTGTGGCAAACTGCTGCCAAGCATTCCCAATCCGTCGCCTATCGTTCAGAAAGTTTTCCCTGCAATTATTCGAGGTCATAGTTGCAGTTCATATCGAGGCTGACTGAAGCGAGGACAAGGATGGAATGGCTCCAGAAAGAAATGGACGTGTTACCCAAACTAGACCAGACACCGCACGTCTCATCCACAGGCCGATGCACGAAACCAGAATGTCCATCACGTGTGCGCCTGCCAGTGCCATGTGTGCGGTGCGTGCAGCGGCAACGCTTCAAGCAAAAGCCCCAGCGGCAGCGGCGTGTGGGTGTGGCTGCGCGGCCGTGCACGCAAACCGGCGACGGAAATGGACCGCCGGACCGGCGCCTCGAGCCGGTGCTCTTCCTTGGACACATGGACGAGCCTCGAGCGACACCTGTTGCGTCCCGGGACACCTCACCATTCCCCGTCTGCATCTGGCCATGCTACAATGGCCTAATGCTTTACGATTCGTGCGGACGGCGAGGCCGTACACCGGCGCACGGCGGGCATTGCCCACGTGGAGAGCTCTACTCGCGACTTTGCGAGGGGGCCGGCAGGTAAACGGAAGGTGGGAAAAACCAAGCAGATCGGGAGCTAGCGGCGGTTGAGCTGAGTGGAGTTGACTTGACTTACGTTGAGCTGCTGGGTGACGGTGTCCTGCTGGTTCCACGCGGTGGCGATGGCGGTGCCGGTCTGGGACCGGGCGCCCAGCCGGGCGAAGGAGTTGTGCGTGGTCAGCCACGAGTAGCGGTTGAAGGGCAGGTCCGCCGCCTTGCTCTGCGGGTCGACGGGCGTCACGCGGGTGCACCGCGGCCGCACGTTGCCGTCCGCCACGCACGTCTCGCAGTGCAGCCCGGCATCGCAGTTCCGGTCCAGCGCGCACGTCTCCCCCACCTGCACGGCCATGCATCGCCGGAAGGCTGTGTCACTCACGAGCGCCGAGAGCGAGAGAGCCTAATGCTGAGTATGTTCCGGGATTGTACGTACCTTCCGGGCGGAGACGGCGGCGGGGCACGAGCACAGGAAGACGGCGGCGGCGACGGCCACAACGAGAAGCACCGGCGGCGGCGGCTCCTTCCGCGACTTGGCCATCTTGGTTCTTCTTCTTGCCGCTCGCCGCCTGGTCTCCTCTGCGGCTGCCTGCGGGGCTGGTTGGTGTTGGTGGTGGCATACGGCTTGTGTGGATTGCAAGGCCGGGTATTCCAGGTTGCGCCGTCGCTTGCTTTTGCTTATGTGTGTGGTTTTCGCCTTGTTTTTTCGCGGTCTTGTGTGGTTTTCGCCTTGTGTGGCGTACGGCTTGGTTTTCGCCTTGTTTTTTCGCCGGCGCTTTGTCATTACGCTTTGGCCCCGCGTGTCAAGGGCAGAGCGATGGTACGGGAGCGGTTGCCGTTACGGTGGCCGGATACGGACGGTCGGGGTCCAGGCGTCCAGCCAAGAGTCTTGCGAGGCAATTTCTTGCGGAATCTTGCAAGGCGCCATCATAAATTCAAAACCCCCACCCTTCTCTTCAAGTTGAATATAAAGAAAACTTTTGACTTGGTTAGTTTGGTGAACTGGAAGAAGGTGTGTCGCCCAAAGGAGATTGGGGGTTTAGGCATCAAGGATTTGGAGTTTTTGGGCACTGCTCTTCGGCTGCGCACTACGGGAGAACTGCACGTTACCGTGTGCTGGGCTCTTTGCCGTGTGCCAAATATCGGGCACACGGCAACGTAAATCTTTGTCGTGTGCTGCACACGGCAACCACGAACACACGGCCTCATAGCGCACAATACACACGGCAAAGTCAGACACACGGCAAAGACTCCGAAATACACACGGCAAAGACTGACGCGGCAACAACAGAGACCACGTGTCCGACAGGACGGTGCCGCTGACGGCTCCGTCACGGCAGGACTTTGCCGTGTGCCCTGTAGCAGGCACACGACAAAGACTGAAGCCTTTGCCGTGTGCTTGCGCACGGCAACGATGTACCAACATTTTTATAATAACGTGGCCCACCGTCAGTTCTTTGCCGTGTGCACCAGCAAGCACACGGCAACGTTTGGGCCTTTGCCGTTTGCCTGCACACGACAAAGAGGTATCAACTGTTTTTTTAAAGTACCTTATCTATTTCTAGTAGATATAAATAGCACATGCATGCTTCACCAGGATCAAATCAAATTGTACTAAAAATATGATCAAGAAAAAAAGTCCACTGGCCTACCCCTTTCGACTCCGGTCAAAGGGGTAGACGAGCAACTTTGACTTTTTTTCCAGCGGGTCTAGGGTTTCGCTGGAGAGGGGCTCCGGAGCGTCGGAACCCCACCAAAACCTAGGTGGTTCCATACCATATGTATACAAGTGTGTTGGGTGTCTTACATGTCCAAGATCCCACTCCGGTGCGTGACCGGCTTCACCGACATCACTTTCTCCATACCGAGTTCCTGGACTTATAGCTCGAAACTCCCATTTCGGGCGAAACGGAGGGAATCTTTGCAAGGGCTTGGTTTGGGGTCTTCCTATGGCATAACCTAACACAACCAAGCAAAAAAGTCCACTGGCCTACCCCCTTTCGACTCCGGTCAAAGGGGTAGACGAGCAACTTTGACTTTTTTCTAGCGGGTCTAGGGTTTCATCGGAGAGGGGCTCCGGAGCATCGGAACCCCACCGAAACCTAGGTGGTTCCATACCATATGTATACAAGTGTGTTGGGTGTCTTACATGTCCAAGATCCCACTCCGGTGCGTGACCGGCTTCACCGACATCACTTTCTCCATACCGAGTTCCTGGACTTATAGCTCGAAACTCCCATTTCGGGCGAAACGGAGGGAATCTTTGCAAGGGCTTGGTTTGGGGTCTTCCTATGGCATAAACTAACACAACCAAGCAAAAAAAGTCCACTGGCCTACCCCCTTTTGACTCCGGTCAAAGGGGTAGACGAGCAACTTTGAGTTTTTTCCAGCGGGTCTAGGGTTTCGCCGGAGAGGGGCTCCGGAGTATCGGAACCCCACCAAAACCTAGGTGGTATTAATAATAGTATAAACTATACAAATAGTATTATATAGTATTAATAATAGTATATTAATTTATTAGTGATGAAAAAAATTCACTCTTTGCCGTGTGAAGAGATATTAACTCTTTGCCGTGTGCCCTTGTCCTGGCACACGGCAAAGAAACTGTGTTAGGTCCAGGCACACACACACGGTCCATCCCCAAATCGAGCATTCACACGACCACCTCGACCACCGGCCTCGACCGCCGCCGCCGCCACCCACGACCACCTCGCCGCGCGCAGACCGTCCCTCGCCGCCGCCACCTACCAGCCCGTGTCACCGTCCTCCGCCGCCGAGCCCCGAGTGCCTGCTCGTCTTCGTGTCCCCGTCCTCCGCCCCCGACGCCTCTCCATCCTCGCGCGACAACCCTAGGACGGCGGCGGCGCAGGTACTCCCTCCCTCCCGTCCGGCGGCCCGCGGGCGGCGACCTCCTCCCGCCACCTCCCTCCCAGCGCACTTCTCTCCCTCCCTCCCCTCTCATCTCGAGCTGTTTCAGTGCAGGTCGGGACAGATCAAGAGGAGACCCGGCGGCCGACGCATCTCATATCCGGCTCCGGCGAGCGGGGCAACTCATCTACAGCTCTGGCGACCGGCGACAGATTGATCCCGAGCTCGGCTTCCCAGAGCAGGTTCCTTCGGGCATATTTGATAATTTCAAATTATTAAATTTTAGTTTGCAATTTGATATATGTGTCTGTATCTGTGTAACTGTGTGTATCTGTTATCAAATTTATCAAATTATTAAATTTTTAGTTTGCAATTTTCAGATTTGAAATTTATCAAATTATCAAATTTATGTGTACATCTATTCTTATATATGTTGTTTTTGTGGTTTCCAGATGTCGTAGTTTACGGGGCTTCTTCTCCAGCAGCTGAGGAGGGCCGCCTCGGTGTCCCTGTTCCGTCGCCCCCTCTTCCGGAGCTCGTGCCCGACTTTCTGCGGCGATCGATAACGCTTCGAGGGTATAAATCTTTCGCCCTCTCTTGTAATCTTACTGCATAGGTTTATTTTGGTCTAGATCACCAAGTCAGTCGCGTAACCCGAGTCAGATCCCGTCCGGAAGGGTTACAAATTTATAAATATGCTGGATTCTCCATCTTTGCATATTTATAACCGTAACTCTTCCGGATTGTCCACGTTTTTGGACAGCCCGAGTATGTGTAGATCGAGTCGTGTTCCATGTTCTACCCCGACCCGAGACAGAATTTCGGCGGCACCTCCCTGTTGTTCTTCGGATGCACACCCTCTCGGCTTGACAAGCTCGAGACGTGTATTCTGAAGAACATCGGGGAGGTGCTGCCGAAATTCCGTCTCGGGTCGGGGTAGAACATGGAACACGACTCGATATACACATACTCGGGTGGGATAAGGCCCCTACCTATTAGAAGTGAAGGTGAACCCTTGCATCTTGTAAAAGATAAAATTTGAACGTAATTAATCTGACGACATTGAATAAATTTATTATTACTTACTGCATATAATGAATTGCGTCACCGTTGTCACCCAAAGAGCAGAAGAAGATGGCTGATCATGCTGACCGTGAGTGGATGTACACTGGCCGCCAAAGTACAAAAGTGATTAGCCCTGAATGGTTTTGTAAGCTGGAAGAATTTTTGAATCAAGCGTTTGTTGAGAGGAAAGCTACCGTTTGGTGTCCGTGCAATAAATGTAAAAACCAGAGACTATACAGTAGGGAGGATATTAGATTACACCTCGTTAGTAATGGGTTTGTGCCTGACTATTATGTGTGGATCTACCATGGTGAGGCCGAGCGTGCCAGAGAGGATGCGGCGGGAGAGCCCGAGGACGACCGTGATAACGGGTTAGGAGGCTTGATAAATGACTACCGTGATGCACAAGTGTCAGAAGAGGAGCCAGAGGGTGCCGCGAAGGCCTTCTATGATATGTTGGAGTCCTCGACTGCACCTCTTCACGCGCACATGGAATACAGACAGCTCAAGGCCATCGGTGACATTATGGCTATCAAGGCCCGGTATAACCTAACTAGAGACTGTTTTGATGAAATTATGACAGTCATTGGTCACTGGCTTTCTAAAGCTCATATTTTGCCTTCAAGCTTTTACACGGCAAAGAAAATCCTCCGTGCACTTAACATGCGATATGAGCAGATCGATGCATGTCCGCAGGGGTGCATCTTATTTAGGAAAGAATACGAGCACACCAAATACTGTCCCAAGTGCGGCTCCTCTAGGTATGTTGAGGTGGACCCAGGTTGAAAGGACACGGATGTCGCCTAGAGGGGGGGGGGGGGTGAATAGGCGATTAAAATTCTTTATGGTTTAGGCTTGAATAAATGCGGAATAACACTAGCGGTTAATTTATCAAGCACAAAACCTAAACAAAGCTAGGTTTACCTATGTGCACCAACAACTTATGCTAATCAAGATAAGCAACTAAGTGATAGCAAGATATATTACTTCAAAATCGATGGCTATCACAAAGTAAATTGCATAAGTAAGAAGCTCGGGTATAGAAATACCGAGGCACTTGGAGACGATGATTTATCCCGAAGTTCACTTCCCAATGGAAGCTACGTCTCCGTTGGAGCGGTGCGGAGTCACAAAGTGATCCCCGAATAGCCGTCAAATGGCACACCGTAATCTCCTTCGTGCCTCCACCAATGCGGAGTGCCACGATCCACTATGGGACACTTGAGGGTGGTCACCAAACCCGTACAAGGATGAGGCACACTCCACAACTTAATTGGAGGCTCTCACCGAATTCCCGCGGCTCCCAAAGCCACAAGAATCACAAGGTTGGGGCGCGACTCCACAACTTAATTGGAGGCTCCCAACTATCCCGCGAGCCACCAAAACTCCGAGATCAACAAGGACCGTCTAGGGCACTCCAAGTACCCAAGAGGACAAGCTCTAGGGCACCCCAAGTACCCAAGAGTAACAAGCTTCTCAACTTCGATTTCCACGTATCACCGTGGAGAGCTCAAACCGATGCAACCGATGCAATGGGCAAGAACACAAGAAGTGCTCAAAATCCTTCACTCTCAAATACCACCAAAGCAACTAATGCTATTGGGGGAGAAGAGAGGAAGAACAAAGAGGAACACCAAATTCCTCCAAGATCTAGATCCAACAAGGTTCCCCTCACTTAGAGGAGAGATTGATTGGTGGAACAATGGATCTAGATCTCCTCTCTCTTTTCCCACTAAATGGAGGCAAGAATCATGGAGGGATAGAGAGTTAGCAAAGCTCAAGAAGGTCAACAATGGAGGGCAATTTCGTGCTCAAGCATAGCTGGACTCATTGGGGAAGAAGGGGCCTTTTATAGGTCCCCACGAAATAGAGCCGTTATAGCCAGGAAAAATCGGATAATCCGGGACATTTTCGGACCGGAAAATCCGCTAAAACCGGATAATCCGGGTCTTTTTCGGACCGGAAAATCCGGTTCAGAAATTGACCAGGGCGCGAAACCTACTGGTGTGAACCGGATATTTCAAACCGGATATTCTGACAGTTAATCGGATTATCCGGTTGACCAAAAACTGACAGAAACAACAAAACGAAAACTGCAATAACTTTTTCACCCGGACTCCGATTTCGATGATCTTGGGCTCGTTGGAATCGCAACGAAGAGCCCTTCAAGATTATGCAGAGAAACATCATAGTCCAATATGGGAGGATAAAACCAAATGTAGAAAGGTGAAACCTCTCTATAAAAAATGAACCGGCAGAATCTCCAAATCCGAAAACGCAACAAGTTTTTCATGCGAAATCCGTTTTTGGTGAACTTAAGCTTGTCATGAAGATCAAGACAAGCTCTAACACCCCACACAGAGAAAAGCCAAATAAGAACTAAGAAAGATGATGATGCAAAGTATGCAAATGTGTGAGCTCTCTCCAACTGATACGCTAAAGCTCAATCGAGAGCCCCTCTTGATAGTACGGTATCTAACCTATAACCCGGTCTCCCAACTAGCACCAGGAGACCGGTAAAATAGAAACCCTATCAACATCATACCTTTGCCTTGCGCATTCCACTTGAGCTAGATGACGTCGATCTTGATCTCTTCAAGTGGACCACCTTTCTTGATTGCGCTTCGCTTCGTGAAGACTCAAACATTGCTCCCCCATACACCACTATGGGAGAGCCTCTCTTAGGCACATCTTCACATGAACATTATCTCTAAATGGGTGGCAAGCTTCAAGCCTAGGATTTCTTCGAGATGCTCCTCTTGAACTTGCGCTTCTCAACATTGATGACGATCACCACTTGACGTCATCGCTCATGGGCTATATGAAATCTTCATTTGATGCAAGCCCATAGAAAGATACCTAACCACACATAGAAATGCAACACACATATCATGGGTTAGTTCACAAAGCTATATGGACAATTGCTTACCATACCAAGAGATACATGATCCCACTTGGTACATCTTGTAGCTTTGTGTGTTGATCAATATCTTGATCAACCTTGTATCTTTTCTTCTCTTTTCAATAGATGATGTCTTGAAGATAACCATGAATGATCACATAATCCTTTTCTTCAAGACATACTTGCGATATGCTCAACTCACATATGACCAAACATCGGATAACTCCTCGAATACCAACTTGGTCATCACATACTCTTCTTCTTGATCATATCAAGTATATATCCATACACCTCGATGATCTTGATGCCAAATACTTCATTATATCAATATATTCATGGCATCAACCTTGAATCCAACATATGGAGTTCAAGCATGGTCTATGGACAAACACTACAAGTACAACTCAATGCAACCATTAGTCCATAGGGATTGTCATTAATTACCAAAACCACACATGGGGGCTCCATGCCCTTTCACAGGTGATGGTCAGAAGAGACAGTCTACTATCCCTACCAATATTCTTAGGTATCTTCCAGTCATACCAAGGATTCAACGACTTTACATGGACAAGGAGACTGCAAAAATGATGACGTGGCACAAAGATGGGAAAAGATGGAAGAAGGACGCAAGTAAAAGGGATATGCTGATACATCCGTCTGATGGTGACGCATGGAAGAATTTTGACAAACTACCCTGGATGAAAGAGAAAGCAGCCGAGGCTCGGAATGTGCGAATTGCCTTGGCGACAGATGGGTTCAATCCGTATGGTATGGCGGCTGCCTCATACAGTTGCTGGAGGAGGAGGAGGAGGAGGGGAGGGAGGTGACTAGTGACCGGACCGTGTACCTGCGAGGTATGGTAGCGCTCCCAAAGGACTTCCCGCGAGATCTTCGGATGTTGGTTACACCAGAGGGCCACATGTAAGATGCACATTCTAATTAATATTTTTTTTTACATTTTGCATCTTAAATCTCTCGACACATTCTAATCAATTTTTTTGTTTCCCGTCTTTGCAAATAGCTTGAAGAGGAGTGCACGTAGAGGGCGTACCCCGGGGAGCGTGTTAGGCGCTATGTTGAAGAGCCACTACCCGGGGTTGGTGACACGCCCTGACACCGCTGTGGCCGTACCAGCTAGGCGGTGGGAGAACTACAAGCTTTGTCCCGACACCACCCACAGCACAAAGTATGAGGCCGTGCTCCACGATTTCTGGGTAAGTCACCAACCACATTTTGTTAAGCACATCTCATCGAATGAACTAACGTTCACATCCGTCGTGTTTAATTGCAGAACCTCTTTAGATGCGAGGAGGGCATGTAGGACAAGTGCAGGAAGATCCTCATCAAGAGGGCCGTCAAGTCGGTGACGGACATGTTGTACGAGGCGCGGATCGCTGCTGTGGTCAGGATCGAGGCATCCAAGGGGTCCTCCTGCGCACAAAAGGACGCCATTTATCTTTACCCCAAGGCCCACGAGTATAATTCGGTAAATTTACTTGTACTTATTATTACATGCATGTCTAACACTTGAATTATTCTTCATGCATATTAACCACATTCACGTTTATTTAGGTGATTCCTACCTGGTGCTCCTCCCACGTGGAATGCTGGAGGCAGTTGTCGGCATGGTGGGACTCTGACGAGTGGAGAAAGAACAACGCTGACGGCAGGGCGAAACGGTTGGTCGTGCAGGCTACACACCATCAGGGTAGCCAGACCGTGGATGGGTACGGCGAGATATATGTAAGTGTTTATTTTTGACAAATTCTTTATACATGCTTAATTAGGCGGAACAAGATATGCTCTTCTAACCATATCACTTTTAATTGCAGGCGGATCACAATAAGGTGCCGAAGCCTAACACGTACCAGTTGTTCCACATGGCCAAGCTGGCACCCGCCAGAAAGGCCAAGCCGTATGATCCCGCTACTCCCGCCTCCTTGTACAACAAGCCCACAGCCAAGCGCAAGGGAAAGTATGATGATGCATTCAAGAAGAGTGAGGGGGAGACCGCTGAGCCGAGCAGCCGAGACTTGGACCCGACGCTGATCATGGTGGCAGGAGAAGGGAAGAAGCACGGTCGGCCTGCTCTTGGAGCCAGCACCTTCCCTCTAGATATGGAGGGCCTAGCCAGCATGAGGGCTAGGACTACGAGCTCCGGTCTCCTGATCCAGAGGCGAGACGAGCCTGCACGTGAGTACGTGACCTACGAGCGGTTAGTTTCGTTAAATTGACACTCCTCTATTTATTTGCATGCTTTCGTTCTAACTAATGCAAACCATTTCACCGGATCAGGCGATGGAGGAGATGGAACCACGGAACGCAGCCCTGGAGGAGCAGCAGAGGCTGCAGGCCGAGCAGGCCGAGTAGCAGAGGCAGCAGATGGAGGCGATGCAGTTGCAGAACGCATCCCTGCAGGCACAGATGTCGGCACTAGCGGTGAGTTTCATGCGCATTAGATACTAGCGGTAGTCTTCTGTTTAATTTACTAACCTTGCTTCTCAAAAACAATATGTAGAATGCCTTCCACACAAATGGTATGTTGATTCCGGACATGGCAGCGTTTGGAGCGATGGTGATTCATTCAGCACCGCACACTACCGTAAGTTCTCATGTTCAAAGTGTTTATGTCTTGTTACCATTTTCTTCTAACCGGTGCTAACCATCTAATTTTTCATGCATGTAGCTTGCCTCTGCCGCGGGCTCCAACCACGGATCGCCCATGTCCCAGACACCCGGAGCAGCACCCGGAGCAACACCCGGAGCAGCAGGCACTACTACTCCGCCCCTTCAGGAGGAGCCCAGTGGTTAGTTAGCTCTAACCCTTGTAGCTGTCGCCTTCAGTTCCGTCCAAAACTTGATTAATCATACATGTCAACTTTCTGCAAAACTTGGTGCAAAACTTAGTTAGCTCCCATGTCAACTTTGTGCAAAACTTAGTTAGCTCTAACCCTTGTAACTTTGTGCAATATGCTCATGTATCAATGCTAGTTCATTCATTCATATATATCTGTGTTGAATTCATTTATCTATTTTTCTCATGTTTGAATTCCAATGTTTATATTCTCATGGCTTTGTGTATTTTTCTCATTTTTAGATGGATTGAAGCTAGGAGCGGATGGCAACGATGGCATGATGATCGGGAGTTGCTTCGTGATTGTTTTGTTGTGCTTTATCGATTCATCGGAGCGACTTTTTGTTGTTGTGCTACATTTCGATGATATTTTGTGTGATATTAGACACTATGTGATGTTTTGGATGATTTCGATGTTTTATTGGACACTATGTGATGTTTTGGATGATATTTTGTGTTATATATGTGATATATGAGTTCTGGAGATAAATATTGTGTATATATATGTTTCTGGAATTTCTGGTTTGCAGGGATTGAGCAAAACAGAAAAAACTGGTATTTTCTGGTCAGCCTTTGCCGTGTGCCATCCCGCCAGCACACGGCAAAGAGCGCAATATGGCAACGGAAATGCCAGGTCCTGGTCGTCCTTTGCCGTGTGCCGCCACACGGCAAAGAGGGCAGGAAGGCACACGACAAAGAGCACACACGGTGACGACGTTCCCGTGCGATGGGACGACACACGGCAAAGAAGTATGGGGCCCAGCTGCTAGATCGTTGCCGTGTGTAGCGCAGCACACGGCGAAGGGCGAGGGGGCCCCGCCAGGCAGAACGTTGCCGTGTGCTGGATAAGGGCACACGGCAAAGTGAGCAGGTGGGACCCGGCTGTCAGGGCACACGGCAAAGACTAAACCCATGGGGTCCACCGTCTGTCACCGTCCGCCGTTGTCGTCAAGTAGTGGTGGGGGCCTTCTTCGGTCTTTGCCGTGTGCGCGATATCTGGCACACGGCGAAGAATTCTTTGCCATGCCATATGTCGCCGTGCGCCGTTTGCCGTGTGTGGCACATGGCGAATACTTCGCCGTGTGCTTTCTGGTCTTCGCCGTGCGCATCCGGCACACGGCAACGTGCAGTTCTCCCGTAGTAGCGGTGGCTTTGGGCTTCCTGGAACGACCAAGACAAGCCTTGGGTGGGCACCCCTCTCCCTTGCAATGCTCATGACTGGTCCTTCTTTGCGGCTTCCACGACGATTGTGTGCGGTGTAGGCTTGGCCTACTGAACTCTGTGTAATATTGCTTCGGTTTCTTCTCTGCTAATAAGAAAATCGGCAACACTCCTGCCAAGTTTTCGAAAATAGATCAGGTGATCCCACTATTTTATAAAATAAAATTCAGAAAATATATTTACCAGTTTCATAAAAATCTGAAAAAATCGCATATTTTCAATGATGTGTACAGTAAGGTGTAAAATCAGAATGCAAATCTCCGGGATCAGTATCCGGCCCTATACAATATTGTTCGTCACAAGGGGAATACCATAGCCAGGGTTATGCAGTCTTCACCACCCAATGTGACGTTCAGGCGAAACCTAATTGGGCCGAGTTTAACGTCTTCAAACGCTTTGATGGCACGGTTGACTTCTGTTCAACTTACACAAGGTCCCGATGAGTTTCGTTGGAATTTATGTGGGAATGAAAAATTCTCGGTAGATTCCATGCATAGGGCGTTAGTCCATTCCGATGTACCAGTCGATGATAATAAAAAATATGGCAAATGAAGATTCCGCTTAAACTAAAAGTGTTTACTTGGTATCTTTGCAGGGGTGTCATTTTAACAAAGGATAACCTTGTTAAGCGAAACTGGCATGGAAGTACAGAGTGTGTGTGTTTTGTCCACAACAGGAGACAATTAAACACTAATTCTTCGAGTTTAGTTTTGCGCCTTCTATTTGATCATCTATACAGATAGCTTCTAACTTATATCCACCCAGGTCTGTTGCAAATGTGTTTGGCAACTGGCTATATGGGATAGATAAAGAGTTTATAACTGTTATTAGGGTGGGAGCGATAGCCGTTATATGGTCGCTTTGACTGTGTAGAAATGACAAGGTTTTCAATGCTAAAGATTTTTCACGTTTGCAGGTACTCGATCTACCGGTGCACAAGTATTTTCCGTTCGTGGTCCACATTACAACGGGCAGGGCATCGAGGCCTCTTTACGAAGGCATGTGCACGATTGGAAAAGGTGGCGAGGGAAAAAATTTATCCGACATGGATGGTCGCTTGATCGCCATATTGGTCCTCCATAGGCGTTAGCTTTCGTCTTATGCATTGGCGTTTTACTTATACATGATTGTAATTCGTCTGGTGCTACATTTTATTTCTTTTCGTTCGGTTGGATTGCGGCTGTGTGCATTCCTATTCAGAGGCTGGGTGTAATGATTAAACCCTTTTAAGTAATAAAACCCTTTATCAAAAAATGGGTTACACAAAAATGACAAAAGTTGGAAATTTGAAACTACACATTGTTCACTATACTTAGATATGTACATTTGTCATTTTTTGCGTAGCTCAAAACATAAAGTATTTTGCATGCTTGTAGGATATATCATTCACAACATGCATGATTTTATTCAGTTTTTTTGAACCTTTGAAATATTATTTTTGAATTTTTGAAAATAGTGAGATCACAGGAGCTCGGGAGCACCAAATCTCTACTCCTACTTGATGGACATGCTTCAACATTTGGGCTTTCTGGCTAAATTCTGTGATTGGATTTCGGCTCTTAATGTTGTTGCCGATGATCCTATTACACATGGGCGTGGGCTTAGACAAGGAGAACCACTCTCCTCTCCTATTCGTGTTGTCCATCGACCCTCAGTACCACATCTTACGCAAGGCCACCATTCAAGGGCACCTCCATAAGCTTCGGGGAAGGATCCCAATGGTTCGCACATCCCTTTATGCCGATGATGCGGCAATATTTATGACCCCCAGTGGCGGAGCCAGCATGCATGTAACAATTGGGTTCACATGAACCTTATCACTACATATTTACTGCATATACCTACTTTAAACCTAATCTTGTAGAGCAGTGAACCCAACAAAAATATATTCTACCTCCGCCTCTGATGACCCCCATTAAAAGAGACATACAATGTTTGGCCAACATTTTGATCCAAATGGGCATTGTCACGGCTTGTCACTAATTGAGAAAAGCCAAGTGGCCCCTATCTGATGTGATAAGATTGACCTTGAAGACATTTTACAAGCTTCCCCGACACGTCGCACCACCTTTCCGATGATGTATCTCGGGCTTCCTTTGTCGGTGAATCGTCTCAAGCAAATTCGCTTTCAACACTTAGAAGATAGAGTGGCCGGAAAATTGTCCCTTGGATTGGGACACATGTCACTATGGTCAGACGTTCGACCTTTGTATAAGCGGTGCTCACTAGTATTGTCATCTACTTCATCATCGTGCTTGAGGTGCCGGTTGAGGTCCTTTTGAAGATTAGTAGCATAAGAGGAGCCGACCTTTGGGCGGCGTGTGAGAAGGTCTCCGGACGAAAATGCAAAGTTAATTGGGAGTTGGTTTGCAAGCCTAAGCTTTGTGGGGCCTGGGGGATTCTACATCTAGCCAAATTTGTCTCGGTCCTTCGGCTACAATGGAGTGATGAGCCCAAGCCATGGGCGAACCTCGGCAACCCATGTAACTCAAAAGACCATGTTCTTTTTGCGGCGACAACGAATGTAACTATTAGAAATAGGGAGAAAGCCTTATTTTGGGAGTCATTTTGGCTCGAAAGAAGGCGGCCAAAGGATGCTGCACCGTTTGTGTTCGGTCTATCAAAGAAAAGAAAGAGCACGGTTTGACAAGCGATGGATGAAAATTCGTGGGTATCACAAATAAATATTCAAGACGGCCTCTCTATTGATCACATAAATTAATTCGTCAAACTTTGGGAAATGCTTGAGGGCGTACAACTTCAACATGACGTCCCAGATAAGGTTACTTGGAATCTCAAACAGATCTTACTCCTCGTCGTCGGCCTACAAAATGCAATTCTTGGGCCACACCACCTCCGCTATGCCAACCTTAGTTTGGAAGCGTTGGGCTCCCCCTGGGAGTAAAATCTTCGCTTGGTTGATCCTCCAAAATCGTGTGTAGACGGCGAATAGAGTTGATCGAAGAGGATGTTAAAATTGTGGCCCTCCCAATCTTTGCAACAAAGTTAAAGAAACGGCCGCCCATCTCATTTTCAAGTGTCGCTTCACAATTAGGATTTGGTAATCCTTAAAAGGATTGGCTTGGGCTTTATGACCTGACTCCGGGAGATTGGCAAGTTTCTCCCACCGTGATGGATTGGTGGATGGAGGTTATTCACAAGAGGGCGCCATATAGAAAAGCTTTGGCCCCGTTTGTGATGCTTGTTTGTTGAGAGATTTGGAAGGAGAGAAATGGTAGAGTTTTTGGACACCAATCAACAACCTCAGCCAAAGGCGAGTCCAATAGACAGGATTAAACAGGCTCAAGCCTGCCCTCCAAAAAGTCAAATATCTTTTTTACAACTCCTAATCCTGTGGCAGGCTCAATTCCTAGGCCCATCCGCTGAGTTCCAGGCCATACAACTCGCAGCGCACGCATAGGCAGCGCAGCTCTTCGACACGAAGCAATCGCCCAGTCTTCGCGAGTCGCAGGCTCGCAGCCTAACTGAAGCAAGCAGAACACGCTAAAAAAAACTGAAGCAATCACAGCACAGCAGCGAGCTAGGGCACCAGGCGGAGGCGGCCAAGCGCCCACGCGGGCACCGGCCGAACAGCGACCGGGAGTCTCAGCCATCGACGCCGCGAAGGAGATTGGGCATCTGGCGGAGCGCCGCACCACCAGTAGGCGACGCGCGGACGGCGCACGCGCCCAGCCGCCAACCCTAGCGGCTAGCGGCAATCGGCTGGGAAGTTTGGGCGGGGGCTAGAGGAGCACGCCGGCCTGCCGGTTAGTCGTTGTGCACCGGAGAGGAGCGGCCGCCTGGGGGCATCGCAGCATCGGCAATCGTCGACGTTCGGCAATAGACCAACATTGGTGCAAAAAAAAAAATCTCCAAAAGCAGCGTTTAGTCTACGCGTTGTTAATTTTCAGCCCACCCTCCAATTAATTCCTGGACTCGCCGTTGACCTCAGCCATGCTCATCGCCAAGATTAAGGACGAGGCGACAATGTGGTGCCTTGCCGGAACGAAGGCCTTGTAGTGTAATGCCGCGAGAGTTGAGTTGTTTATTGAAGGCCTTGAGTTTTCTTGCCCATGGCTAGGATCGTAAGACTTCTAATAACTTGCCTTTATTAAATGAAAATGGCCAATATCTTGGCTTGCTTCAAAAACAAAAACCTTGTGTTTAGCTTATGCGCGCGTCACACAAGCCCACCAAGTAGTGAAATACTACCACTATACCAGGCCACCCCATTTGCACATCGGCATCGGCATGCATGTCTGCAGCGTACCTTGAGACAAGTTGAGTTAACTCTGTGTCACACGGGGCCGATCGTGTAGGATATTGAGCAGGCAACTTTCCAGTCTCCGAACAATATATTCCGAATGGCTGGTAAAGTGGCAAGCGTGCGTGTGTGTGGAGTGGAGATTTGTGACTCCCGAGCTCCGGTGCTTCCTCCGGTTTAAAAAATTCGAAAATCATAGTTGTGAGTTTCAAAAAATACTGAAAAAAATCCGTGAGTAGTCAATAGTATATCCTACAAACGTGTAAAATATCAACTTTAAAAACTATGTATTCTGAGCTACACAAAAATAACAAATGTGTGGATCTAAGTATGCATACTTTCAAATCACCAAGTTTATCATATTTTCTTATTTTTGTGTATTTCGAAATACTAAGTATTTAAAGTTGATATTTTACACGCCGGTAGGATATACTATTGGCTACACCCATATTTTTTTTAGAATCTTTTAGAACTCACAAATAAGATTTTTAAATTTTTTAAAACGGAGGGAGCACGGGAGCTCGGGAGCAAAAGCACTTTCCGGCGTGCGAACTGCTTTTTAGATAATCAGGGATCGGCTCCCGGTTCCATGTCATTAAAAAAAAGCGTGTGCATTGTTAATGTCGGGGGGCTGCCCCCGGGTAGGGCAAAGAGGTGGTGTTGGGAGCTATAAAGTGGAAAGGAAAGTCAATCCGGTCACTCAAGCCGGATCACTTGGATCGTATCGGAGGAGAAACTCGGTTAGAACTCAATCTTGTTTAAGTGCAGGGAGACGTCAAAGGGGAACTGGCAAGATCTAGCCGGATCAGAAGAAGAGATCCGGCTCAACTAGCCGGGTTGCCTGGAAGAGATCCGGCTCAACTGGCCGGGTTGCCTGGAAGAGATCCGGCTCATCTAGCCGGGTTGCCTGGAAGAGATCCGGCTCAACAAGCCGGGGTGCTTGGAAGAATCCGGCTTACCAGCAATGTCGGACAATGCACAAGGGCCGCGTAATGTCAGTAAGTTCACGGGTCCTGCAGGCCTCCTGCCCGAGGCTCAGAGGACACGGGATTCCTGGGAGCGCAGCAACCTAGGAGCTGACTCGGCCAATTCGGGAAAGGGGCTATGACCTAGACCCGGTGGGCTACGCCTGCCATTGCCCGAAGTGGCAAGATAGGCCTGCTAGGGGCCTGACGGCCAGGTCGAGACACGGGATTCCTGGGAGCGCAGCAACCTAGGAGCTGACTCGGCCAATTCGGGAAAGGGCAGTGACCTAGGCTTCGGTGGGCTACGCTGGTTTAAGCTCAAAGAGGAAAGGATAGACCTGCCGTTGGACTGACGATGAGCTGGACTGAGTGACAGAAGCCAGAGCTTGTCCTGTTCCTCTTGTCCATGCCATTATCATCTCCGGCCAGGGGCAAAAAGGTAATTCGGTTAGGGTATAAGTAGACCAGTACATCCTCCAGTGCGAGGGAGGACGAAGGAGAAGCCTCATTTCCCCCCTTGTTCCATCTTCCTCTGAGAGTTCTCACCATTGTTGCTTCATACAGCTCGAGGAGCACTTTGTACTTGTCACATTGAGATATAAAGAGAGTAGGCTAGTGCTGCAGTAGGGGTGTTACCTCCACAAGAGGGCCCCGAAGCAGGGTACATCTTGGTGTGCTTTGGTTGTTCTTGGTTTTGCTTGTTCTTGCTTGTTCTTGCGAGTTCTTCGTTGTTCTTCATGCGTGCTTCTTGAGCGCGCACACCCTCCCCGGATCCCCCAACGTCCTAGCGAGCCCCCAACTTAAGCCATCCTATGGCATCTGCCGTGACACCACCACGACAGTTGGCGCCCACCGTGGGGCAAGCAGTGGCGTTGGCTGGGGTTTCCATCCGGACGGGTTCCGTCACCAGCTCCGGCGTGCGAGTGCGGTCAGGGCTCGTCTGCAACTACGGCGGGTTCACCTTCATCAGCGACAACGCCGGCTGCTTCGCGGGAGGGCCACTCCCTGTGGATGGACACTTCATCCAGTTCGGCAGCTTCCTCACCTACGTCACCACCGAGCTTGTCCGCGAGTACCCGGCGCAGGTGCTCGTGGCCGAGGACCTCCTTCTTTCCGCGCAGCTCTCGGACGGCGTAGCGCTCGCCCCGGGAGTAGCGTGGAGGTGATGATGACCGGACCAAGTGCTGGAGCAGGCAAAGGAGATGCCGGCAACAGCATGCCCGAGGAGCTGGTCACGCCAACCGATCTGGGGACAAGCCGACTCGGACGGCAAAGTTCCCAAAGGAGAAACCAGATCCGGTTGGCCCACTTGGCATGTCAAGTAGGGAGGCTCCCTTAGAGGATGTCCTGGAAAAGTTAGCTCGGCCAGTGGCACCTGGGGCAAACGTAGAGCTTACTATAGCTCAGTTAGAGGCAGAGCGCCTGAGGTTGCAAAGAGAAGCCCGGTTAGTGGTGGAGTCTAGGCAAGCATTTGATAGAGACATGAGAGAATATAATGCTGCCAATGGTATCACCGATGGTTTCACTCCGGTAGTGCCTCACCCACGCAAGAAGCAGATTTGCGTAACAGGGGTAAGGACCTCAATGACGAGTTAGCTAGAGCCGCAAGATCGAGCTCGAGTAAGGCTACTAGTCATAGATCGGGTACAGGCAAGCCGGTGTATAGCTCCCCGGCCAAGAATCTTAGGGCTGCAGCGGCAGCGCGAGCCGAGTTGACCACATTAACCGGGGATGCTTGGCGCAAGCAGGCAGAGAGGGTCAATGAGCTGGTTGATGTGTGTAACCGGCAGAATGAGGCTTACCGGAAAGCTAATCCGGATGCTGGTGGTTCTCGGGTAGTGTATCGGCTAAGGCTGTTAGCCAGAATCCAAGGGGCAAGCGTCATCCCCACATGTCGGAGTTGACCGGGCCCAAAGCGTGAATTCGGGCAAGAGCAAACAGCTGCAGGCCTATGATGCTGAGTATGCCGGCAAGCAGCTAGCTGCTCAAGGAAGAGGTGGCCAGAGCAGAAACAATGGCGGTCAAGGCAATCCGGGAGCCGGAAGGGGTAATTCGGCTGGCCGAGGTCAACCACCTCGTCCTCCTGGGCAGAATCAACCCCGGCAAGCGCAGCAGCAAGGTGGTGGCCAGGCGGGCTACCGCTATGATGATGGTAATTCGGCTATGGCGCGAGCCGGATACCAAACGTATGATAATGCACTTGCATCCAGGCTGGGACCTCGGACATTGGATCCGATGATCAGCGTCTCAGGTTGGATAGGATTTACCAGTCCGAGAAGCTGGAAGAGCAAGGCCCACCAGGTCCTCCATGCTTTGGGCCTCGGATCATGAACGAGCCGAACGTGCCGTTGTTTCAGCTTGGCCGAATCACAAAGCCGTATAACGGCAGCACTAAGCCGCAGGATTGGCTGATAGACTATGTATCCTCGGTGCACATTGCGGGGGGCAATCGCCGATGGGCGGTCCGGTATCTCCCGCATATGTTGGAAGGGCCAGCCCGGATTTGGCTGAATAACTTACCAGAGGGTAGTATCAACTCTTGGATGGATTGGACAGGTTTTACAGCAACTTCTCCAGCACTTACAAGAGGCCAAACCGACCTCAGCTCTTGTCTGCGTGCAGGCAGGAAGAGCGGGAGACAGACCGAGAATTTTTGACTCGGTGGAGCAACATTCGCAATTCTTGTGAAGGTGTCGTGGAGGAGCAGGCCATTTCTTGGTTTGCGCAGGGTTGCCGACATGGCACCCCGCTTTGGCAGAAGCTCCAGAGGGATATGCCAAAGACCCTGGCGGAAATGATCCGGATAGCAGATACATATGCTCTTGGCGATCCGACGCAGCCAGCGTTGGATGCGGTGGGAACAAGCAGGAGGCAACCGGTCAACAACCGAACAGGACCATTGAGGCCCAGTGACCGACATGAGTTCGGTTATAAGAGGAGAGATCCGGATTACAGATACGGTTCAGATCAGGTTGCTGCAGTAAATATGGATCATCCTGATAGCCAGAGACCAAAAAATGAGGGTCCAGCTTGGAGGCCGAATCAAGGTGCCTGGGCAAAGAAAGTGTGGGATGGACCGAGTCCACCTCTAACTTTTGAGGCAATGATAGATGGGCCTTGCCGTTATCACACAACAGACCCACGCAAGCCGGCCAATCATTCAACTCGGAATTGTAGCTGGCATCATCGCATCCAGGCGGAAGGTCAGAGAGGGCCACCTCAGAGAGGTGCTCCTAGACCGAATTTCAGGCCAAATACGCCTTTATCCGGAGCCAATGCAACCCCGGTGAACGAAGGAGCTCCAAGGCCGGCAGCCACAAAGCCGGTTAACCTGGTAAATATGGGAGGCAACAACAACAATGCTGGTCCGAGTCGGCAAGGTGGATACCCCGGAAATGATTACAAGGAGGCTCATCAAAGTTATGTGGTTTTTGTGACCGAGCCAACTGACAAGAAAAGTCAGCTGCGAAGGGCGAAGGAGGTGAATGCAGTCACACCAGCAGTCCCAAAATACCTGAACTGGTCCGAGCAGGAGATCACTTGGAGCAGGGCTGATAATCCCAGGGTTATGCCAAGCCCAGGAAACTACGCACTGGTGGTGGATCCGACTTTGGTTGGACCAAGATTAATGTGAAATTCACTCGAGTCTTGATTGACAATGGCAGTGCTATAAACATCATGTATCGGGACACAATGGTCAAGTTGGGTTATTCGCCGAATCAGTTGCAGCAGAGCAGTTGCACCTTCCATGGTATAGTACCCGGGGTGTCTTGTTCCCCAATGGGTAAGATCTGGGTAGATGTGCTGTTTGGTACCAAGGACAATCACGACTTGAGAGTCTCGAATTCGAGGTGGTAGACTTGGAGAGCCCATACCATGCTCTGCTCGGCAGGCCGGCATTAGCCAAGTTCATGATATCCACTCATGTGCCTACCTCAAGATGAAGATGCCTGGCCCGAATGGTATCATCACCGTTGCGGGAGATTACAAGAAGGCCATACAGTGTGCCACGGTCGGTTCCACCTTAGCCGAGTCGTTGGTGATCCAAGCTGAGAAGAGCAAGATGCATGAAGTAGTGGCGATGGCGAAGTCAGCTCAGCTCGGCGTGCTGGCTATGACCAATCCGGATGCAGGTGCAACATTTGAGGTGCCCAAGGAGACAAAGAAGATCCCCATTGACCCGGAGAATCCGGAGCGCATGGCCATCATTGGTGCCGGTTGGGCGAGAAATAGGAAAGCGCGCTCTGTCACTTCCTCCGTGAGAATCGGGATATCTTTGCATGGTCGGCTAAGGACCTGCCTGGTGTTCCGAGGGAGTTGGCAGAGCACTCTTTATTTGTCAGGCCGGATGTGAAGCCGGTGAGGCAACCGACTCGCGTCTTTCAGACGATCGAAGAAAAGTGGTGCTTGATGAGCTGGCTAAGCTACTTGCAGCCGGATTCATTATGGAGGTGTTGCATCCAGACTGGATATCCAATCCGGTTCTGGTAGAGAAGAAGAAGGACGAACCAGCGGTGGTCAAGGTGTGGCGCATGTGCATCGACTTCACCAACCTGAACAAGGCGTGCCCGAAGGATCCCTTTCCTTTACCTCGGATTGATCAAGTGATCGATTCTACTGCTGGGTGTGAGTTGTTGTCTTTTATTGATGCGTACTCTGGTTTTCACCAGATACCACTGAACCCCAAAGATCAAATAAAGACTGCTTTTATTACCCCGTATGGGGCGTATTGCTATCGTGTCATGTGTTTCGGTTTGAGAAATGCCGGTGCAACTTATCAGAGATGTATGCAGAAATGCTTACACTCTCAAATGGGCAAAAATGTGCAAGTGTATGTCGATGATATCGTCATCAAAACTAAAGAAAAACGCACTCTCCTCGAGGATCTCGAGGAAACATTTGTGAACTTGAGAAAGTATCGGTTAAAATTGAATCCGGATAAATGCACCTTTGGTGTCCCGGCTGGAAAGTTGCTCGGTTTCCTTGTATCGAGCCGAGGTATTGAGGTGAATCCGGCTAAGATCCGAGCCATAGAAAACATGAAATTGCCTAAATGTCTAAAAGATGTACAAAAGTTCACCGGGTGTCTAGCCTCGTTGAGTCGGTTTGTGAGTCGGCTAGGAGAAAAAGCCTTGCCCTTGTATCAATTGATGAAAAAGAGCACCGGGTTCACATGGACCCCGCAGGCAGACTCGGCTTTCAATGAATTAAAAAAGATGTTGTCCACTGCACCAATTTTGGCATCACCTTTGCCGAATGAGCCAATGCTACTTTACATTGCGGCCACTAACCGGGTCGTAAGTGTGGTGATAGTGGTAGAGCGAGAAGAGGAGGGTAAATCCGTGCAGAGACCGGTGTACTATTTAAGCGAGGTGATCTCAACCTCAAAGCAGAATTATCCTCACTACCAGAAGATGACATATGGTGTATACCTGGCGGCCAAGAAGTTGAAACATTACTTCCAGGAGCACCCGATCACCGTAGTATGCGAAGCTCCAATCTCGGAGATCATTGGGTGCAAAGATGCGACTGGCCGAGTTGCCAAATGGGCAATAGAAGTGTCTCCTTACACCCCGCATTATGAGAGAAGAGATGCTATCAAGTCTCAGGCTTTACCGGATTTCCTTTGTGACTGGGCCGAGATGCAGTATGAGCCACCCAAGCCGGATTACAATTACTGGAAGTTGCACTTTGATGGCTCCAAAACCAAAATCGGACTAGGTGCTGGGATAGTACTCACATCACCGAAGCAAGATCAGTTGCGATATGTGTTGCAGATTCATTTCTCAGCATCAAACAATGTGGCCGAATATGAGGCACTGATCCATGGGCTTAATGTGGCTAAGGACATCGGCATCCGCCGGATAGAATGTTTTGGTGATTCAGATTTAGTGGTGCAGCAGTCTTCTGGAAATTGGGATGCCCTTGATGCCAATATGGCACTATATCGATTTCATGTCCAGAAAATTTCAGGATTTTTTGAAGGCTGCGAGTACAAGCACATACCTCGGCTGGAGAACGAAGCTGCTGATATCCTGTCAAAACTCGGGTCGTCTAGGGATGCAATCCCACCCGGGATATCCTTGAATCACCTAAGGATCCCTTCAATCAAGCCTTCACCTGATTCCGAGTCAATTTTTATCCCAAAGCAAGAATCTGAAGCTGTTCCTATGAATGTTGATGTCGGGTACATTTGGGAAGACCCGGGGACTGCGCACCGAGACTCGGGGAATGCTAACCAAATCTTAGGGAAGAGGGGAAGAGAGGAAGATGGTGCTAACCGAATCTTAGGGAATGGACAGAGACTGATAGAAGAAATAATGGCGGCCGAACCAGTGGAAATAGATGAGCACTTATTCCCTTTGCATCCAGTACCGGAGTGGGCTGAAGAAATCATGAAGTTCATGTCGGAGGGGAGTTTGCCAAATGATGAAACCGAAGCTAGGCGAGTGCAGAGGAGGTCCAAGGGTTACACCATCATAAACAAGGAGTTATACAAAAGGAGTGCAACCGAGGTGCTACAACGTTGCGTGGAGCCAGCCGAGGGCAAGGAGATGCTCCTGGAGATACATCAAGGAGAATGTGGGCATCATTGCAGTACAAGAGCCCTGGTGGCTAAAGTATTCCGGCATGGGTTTTACTGGCCCACTGCTCATGCAGATGCAGAGGACATAGTCCGAAAATGTGAAGGATGCCAAAGGTTTGCCAAGCAGACACACCTACCCGCATCGGCGCTCAAAACAATTCCTATCACTTGGCCGTTTGCTGTGTGGTGTTTGGATATGGTGGGAGAATTCAAGCCGGCTAGGGTAACATGACACATATGCTGGTGATGGTGGATAAGTTCACCAAGTGGATAGAGGTGAAACCGATCCGGAAAGTGGATGGTCATTCGGCTGTAACTTTCCTGAAAGAAATCATTTTGAGATACGGTTACCCCCATAGCATCATCTCGGATAATGGCACGAACTTTGCTGTGGGAGAGTTTGCCCGATTCTGCATGGATAAGGGGATCCGGTTAGACATAGCCTCAGTGGCACACCCAGAGTCCAATGGACAGGTGGAAAGATCAAATGCTTTGGTATTAGCTGGGATAAAAGCCCGGTTAATAGAACCTCTGGTAAAGACTCCGGGGTGCTGGATAGATGAGATACCATCAGTACTATGGGGTCTAAGGACCACGCCGAATCGGTCAACTGGCTATACGCCATTTTTTCTGGTATATGGGGCAGAAGCAGTGCTACCCACTGACATAGAATATGATGCACCAAGGGTGACAATGTATACCGAAACCGAGGCAAAAGAGGCCCGGGAAGATGCAGTGGATCTGCTAGAGGAAGCAAGAGAATTGGCCCTATCTCGGACAGCAGTATACCAGCAGGGTCTCCGACGTTATCATAGTCGGAAGATCAGCCCTCGAGTGTTTCATGAGGAGATCTAGTACTAAGGCTGGTGCAGCGCAGCAAAGGCCGACACAAGTTATCACCTCCATGGGAGGGACCATTCATTGTGAGCAAGGCTATGCACAATGACTCGTACTACCTTGTAGACGCACAGGAACCAAGGAAGGATGGCCTGGACAGACCCGGAGAAGAAACCAAGCGACCCTGGAATGTAGCTCTGCTTCGACCCTTTTACTCTTAAGGGCGCAATGTATGTATCTCAGTTTATCATAAATGAAATTTCGGCAATCCGAGTCTGGACTCGGGGACTGCCTCGTCCTTATGCATGTGTTTTTTATTACTGTTTTGTCCATACCGTTCATGTGTCGGATTGTTTTGAACCTCGTCCCAAAATTCAAGTAATGTATGCTGTGTTGTTGATCTCGTGACTCGACTGACAAACACCAAAATGGTAGTCAAGAGCAGAGGTGGGGAATATGGGAAACATGAAAATGGACTCGGGGACTCGGTCCAAAACCGATTCGGCACATGTCGTTTACTAACCCCTGTTATTTCTTTTTTGTTTATGTTAGATGATTCTAAACCACAACTCGCATGTTTCAAGTATTGTATGCTATGATTCCTATCTTGTGACTCGACTGTCAAACACCTAAAAGGTAGACAAGAGCAAAGATTCGGCAAAAATAGTAAACAAGAAAACAGACTCGGGGACTCGGTTTAAGATGATCCAACATAAACCTAGTCCGGATCACATTAAGCAAAATAAAAGTAGTCTCGAAGAACTTAAATTGTATATTACATCTGCTCCCGGCATACCGGGGATTTAATGTTTTTCATTAAGATAATTCAGGAAGGAGCCTGGTTGCAGGAGACTCGGTTGCAGGGATGACTCGGATGATGGAGGAACCTCGGTTGAAAGAGGACCCTCACTTGCAGGAATGACCTTGGACGGAGAGCTTGAAGGCTGGCAGACTCGGAAGCATCCGGATCACTGAAGTCTTGGCGGTCTTGAGCTTGATCGGCAGTCTCAGCCGATCAGTGGCTGGCGTCTTGGAAGTTTGGACTAAAGCTTGTTCGGCAGTTTCAGCCGAGTCAGTGGCTGGCATCTTGGAAGTCTTGGCTGGAGATTGTTCGGCAGTCTTGGCCGAGTCAGAAGCTGGACTTTGGTGGACTTGATACGAGGTTGTTCGGCAGAGTTAGCCGAATCACCAGATTCGCCCTCAGACTCGGCGTATTCGTCAAGGGAGGCATCGATTCCTCTTCTTCAGATTCTTCCCCATCCGAGTAGACCGGAGCTTCAGATCAAGATGCTTGGTGTTTGCAAATTCGGCCATAAAGTTGGCAGCTTCCTCGCGGATCTTGATCCGGTTCGGATCTGAAGCCCATGAAGAACCCTCGCGAAGGGAGCGCACTTTGGCGAGATCAATCAGCTCATACCAAGACATGATAAATAGCAAACCTGCGTCAGCACCAGCGCGGGCGGACGAAGATCTCCACTGCTTTAACCGGGTCTCCGCCTGATCCAGGTCTTTGATTAGCTCGTCCGCAGACCGGACTTGCCGAGCTTCAGGAAACAAGACTCGGTGAGCTTTGAGACTTGCATTGAACAGATCAATGTGGGACTCCTTCAAAGGAGCAATCCGAGCTTTAAGTGCAGTAATGTGATCTTCGATATCCCACGTCTCTGGTAGGGGAGCTCCAGCTAACTTAGCTCTCTCAGCTCGGGCATCTCTCACAGCTTTGGCGGCTTGAAGCCGGATGCTGGTAAACTCTCCTACATTCAGATAAGCTAACACCGAATTAAACGAGAGGGAACACGAAATTATGTGTCGGATAAGAGCAGAGGAGGAAGAGGAGATTCGGCAAACTTACGATCCATGTCTTCATTGAGGCTAGCAAGATCAGCCAGCCATTTCGCGCTGATCGCCTTGTGAGCAGCCAGATCATCTTTCGCCGCTTTAGCTTCGGCTTCAGCGTCTGCAACGACCGTTTGGATTTTCTTGTCCAATTCGGCGCTTCGCAAGCCCGGCTTTGAAAGTATCTCGCTCCTTCTGGATCGAGTCTTTCTCCCTCTGCAGCGTATCCCGGTCTTTCTTGAGCTTGGCCTTCACTTTTCCAACCCGGTCAAGCTCCCGCTGGAGCCGAGTCACTTCTGACTTTTCCTCCGATAAAGCGCGCTTGTGCTCCTGATCTTTCTTTTTCATCTCCTCACCTTGCGCATCGAAGGAAGCTTGGAGGGCCTGGTGCTGCAGGACTAGCTGCTTAAAGATCCGGCTGCGAGCAGTCGTGGTTTCCTGAAAGAAAAAGGTTAATGGCGTAAAAAGAGTCTCGGGGACTGGCACCCGAGACTAGCAGCATGGAGCCAAAACGAATCTCGGGGACTGGACCCGAGATTGATAAAAAGAAAGTTGACCGATCAATTGGAAAAGAGACTCGGGGACTGGGAGTCCCACGATTTTTTCGGCTAAGACAAAATTCATGATCAAGTTTTAGAGATTCAAGCCGAATGACTTTCTTACTCGGAGGAGTATCAGTCGTTCGACCCGAATCTCGGGGACTGGGAATAGTGCAGATTGATCATGATGAAATAAAAGCAGGATTCGGCAAAGTTACCTCGAAGACCCGGTTAGCTTCAGTGACCGAGGCCTGCACAGATGTAGAGATTGAAACATCCGGCTAGGGCCAGCCGGATGTGGCGACGCTGAAGTAGTTGAGCCTTCGGCAAGGTCCGCAGCATTCCAAGCTTTAACAAATTGCTCTGCGGAGCCGAGGTTGTCGCCGCTCGGAGTGCGGAGATTCGGCAGAACCTGGCCACTAAGTCGGGCGCGAGTGATCGCCTCAGAGAGTTGATCATGCACCCGAGTCGCTGATGGAGTGGCGGAAACCGGCTTGCTAGCAACCACCTGCTTATCCGAGGTGGTTGGAGTTGTGCCAAGTGACCTGAGTCGGCTTAGGTAGAGGCGATGCGCCCGGGTCTTGGCTGGATCTGGCTGCCTCGGTTGGTTCTGGGACGCTTGCTGTGGTGGTTTAGTACTTCTGTTGCTGCTTCTGCTGCTTCTCGAGAGTTGTTGCTGCTGTTCTTTTTTTCTTCTGCTGCTCTTGATTCAGAGCCTTGGGGTAGGTGAGGATCCGGCTTAGTCAAAGACTTAGCCGAAGTCTTAGCTTTTTCCTTCTCCAACTCCTTCAGAGGGCGGGCCAAGTTGAATCTCGGGTAGACCCGAGATTTCCTCATCTTCCAGGTCAATAACCGACTCTGGACGAGAGTCGGCGGAGAAATTTTGGCAGTTGTGGCCCGCGCGGGAGAGGTGACAGCCTTTTCAGGAGACTGGTGCTCCATGGTCGTATCCAGTGGAGGAATGGGAGAAAGAATGGATGAATGAGTTTGCTCGGTGACGAGGACGTCACTGCATAGAGCAAAGTAAACAGTTAACCGGATAAAGATGACTCGGTTAATAAAGGAAGAAAGCAAATGAAATTGGCATTACCCCTTGGTAGTAGGCATGGCCTTGAGCCGATTCGGTTTGGAGGCAGTTTTCTTCATTTTCTTGGCTGGAGGGGCATCTGATCCGGACGCATCAGGGCGTTTCCGGGATGTCCCTTGAGCATCCGGTTTGGCTGGAACACAAGGTTGTGACCATGAAATCGGAATGGCATCAATAGGATCTAGGATCCAGCAATCATCATCTTCATCCTCGGAAAGGTTGTGATTAGTCGGTTGCTTACCCTTGCGGATGGGCTTGGCGCGCGGAATCGGCAAATAATCATCCGTATCCGCATCCTCTTCACCCTCGCGCAGCGGGCTGCGATCCCGTGCCCACACTTGGTGGAGAGATCTCCATCTTCGGTGATCTGGCGGTCGAACAGCTACAGTAGAGTCAAGGCAAATCTGGTTAGTCCAATGGTATTTTGAGGAAGTGTAGATTAATTCGGAGAATGGTGAATTAACCTGTGGTGGGAGTGCATCTCGGTGGAACGGCTCCACGCCCCATTCCACTTGTCCGACATCTGTGTAGGCAATGGCGTTTACCCGTCTCTTGACGGAAGCTCTGGTGAGTCATGTTTGCTGATCCGGGTAGGATCTAGCAGACCGCTCATGTGGCAAATTTTGTGCTGACGTTGTTGAAGAGGACTGACCCGGCGACAGATGAAGGCCCGGAGGAGATCGTCCGAGAGCAGGCCCTTCTCCAGGAAATCCTCCAGGGTTTGATGTATGATTTGAAGCTCCGCAAGAGTGTCAGCCGGATCATATCTGAAGTTCAATTCGGCTGTGGGGGGCTCGATCCTGAACTCGGGCAAGTTGAGAGCATCATGGCCTTCAACGCTTTCACGTAGAAGAAGGACCTTTGCCATTTCTTGCAAGTATCCAGGCCAGTGGTCCGGGGAAAGATGGAGCCCGTCCTCGGGGTAATGCTGGACGAACCACAGGCGGTCATCACCTTCGGGTCACTACCCGGGATCGTATGCTTCCGGAGGTGAAAATACTTCGCCCAGGTTTCGACAGTCGGCCAGAGACCGAGATATCCCTCCATAAAGGAGGTAAAAGCAGACAAGGAGACAAAGGAGTTAGCCGGAAGGTGGTGAGGCTGCAGGCCGAAGAAGTCTAGGAATCTCTGGAAGAAGTCACTCGCCGGGAGTCCGAATCCGCGCTCGAAATGCGTTAGAAATACAACGCGCTCACCCGGTTCGGTGACCGGTTCGAGTTCTTTCCCCGGTTTTCGGCATATAACTTTAGGAGTTATACGCCGGGTGTTCCGCAGCCATTCCAAGTCATCGTTTGTAACGTCGGAACCCTCCCAACTGCCGGGGGGCAACTTCAGCATATCCGAATCAGTCCTGCAGAAAATCGGAGATAGCCGGGTTAGAAGATGGGGAATCTCAAATCCATAACGAGTCGGATAATGATGTAACCGAATCAGCTGTTAAGGGATTCGGTAAAGGCTATCCCGGATAAAGTGGTCTAGTTACTGCGGAAAAGTAATTCGGCTAGTAACTACAAACCCCTTTTCGTGAGAATCTAGGGTTACGCAAGATCTACCGCAGCAGTAAAATAGAGAAGAAATCCCGAGTAAAAATATGGCGGAACCGTTCATGCAGTGGCAAGCCAAACTGGGGCAATCTAGTGCAAAACCTAGAAAGGAGATCTAGGGAATGCACTAAGGCGCGGCAATGGACTCGTTTGCTAGTGAATCTGGGAAAGCAAGCGCAAGTTCATGGCGGAAGATGAACTCGTTCGTGGGGATCATGGCAGGGGATGAAGAACTTACGGTTGCAGTACGGCGAGGAAGCGGCTTGGTGAAGAAACGACGGCGCAGGGCGCGATGCGCGGCTCCGGCGAGTTTTCTCCGGCGTTGTCGAGGTCTCCGGCGCGGCGAGGTCGCAAGGGCGAGATCGCAGCGGCGTCAATGGCGCGGTTGGAGTTCTCGAAGTGGGAGGTGCGGGGAAGAAGAAGAGGAACCCCGCACCCCTATATATAGCCCCTAGCTGGTAACCGGCGCACTACCGCGCGGTTTTCGGGGCGTGGGCGGATGAAGAGTGCCCTGAAACTCTGCGGTCGCTGATGTGGCCATGTATTTCAAGCACATGATGGGTCATAGAATTGGAAGCGGTGGTGCGGATCAAGTGTGCCGGTCAGCGCAGAAACCGAGGAGACGCAGTCATTTAGTCAAATGCACTCAAGTACCTGATGGATCCGGATAACGTGCTGTCAGTGGCATGTCTAATCAAAGACCCGGATTATGGGGCTTTGCGCAGAGATTCCCTGCCAAGTGTCCCAGGAAATCCTGAGGAAAGATTGGGTGATATGGGATTCGGTTAAAGGTGTTTATTTTTAACCTGCTACGGCCCTCCATCCGAGGCTGTAGGACCGCACCAGCTTCGGGACTACTGTCGGGGGGCTGCCCCCGGGTAGGGCAAAGAGGTGGTGTTGGGACTATAAAGTGGAAAGGAAAGTCAATCCGGGTCACTCAGGCCGGATCACTTGGATCGTATCGGAGGAGAAACTCGGTTAGAACTCAATCTTGTTTAAGTGCAGGGAGACGTCAAAGGGGAACTGGCAAGGTCTAGCCGGATCAGAAGAAGAGATCCGGCTCAACTAGCCGGGTTGCCTGGAAGAGATCCGGCTCAACTGGCCGGGTTGCCTGGAAGAGATCCGGCTCATCTAGCCGGGTTGCCTGGAAGAGATCCGGCTCAACTAGCCGGGGTGCTTGGAAGAATCCGGCTTACCAGCAATGTCGGACAATGCACAAGGGCCGAGTAATGTCAGTAAGTTCACGGGTCCTGCAGGCCTCCTGCCCGAGGCTCAGAGGACACGGGATTCCTGGGAGCGCAGCAACCTAGGAGCTGACTCGGCCAATTCGGGAAAGGGGCTATGACCTAGACCCGGTGGGCTACGCCTGCCATTGCCCGAAGTGGCAAGATAGGCCTGCTAGGGGCCTGACGGCCAGGTCGAGACACGGGATTCCTGGGAGCGCAGCAACCTAGGAGCTGACTCGGCCAATTCGGGAAAGGGCAGTGACCTAGGCTTCGGTGGGCTACACTGGTTTAAGCTCAAAGAGGAAAGGATAGACCTGCCGTTGGACTGACGATGAGCTGGACTGAGTGACAGAAGCCAGAGCTTGTCCTGTTCCTCTTGTCCGTGCCATTATCATCTCCGGCCAGGGGCAAAAAGGTAATTCGGTTAGGGTATAAGTAGACCAGTACATCCTCCAGTGCGAGGGAGGACGAAGGAGAAGCCTCATTTCCCCCCTTGTTCCATCTTCCTCTGAGAGTTCTCACCATTGTTGCTTCATACAGCTCGAGGAGCACTTTGTACTTGTCACATTGAGATATAAAGAGAGTAGGCTAGAGCTGCAGTAGGGGTGTTACCTCCACAAGAGGGCCCCGAAGCAGGGTACATCTTGGTGTGCTTTGGTTGTTCTTGGTTTTGCTTGTTCTTGCTTGTTCTTGCGAGTTCTTCGTTGTTCTTCATGCGTGCTTCTTGAGTGCGCACACCCTCCCCGGATCCCCCAACGTCCTAGCGAGCCCCCAACTTAAGCCATCCTATGGCATCTGCCGTGACACCACCACGACAGTTAATTAGCTCATGGTCAGATGGTGGAAAACACTGTAGAGCATCTCACTCGGGGCGTCCAAATGACCGTCCAAATGCTTTTGGGGCGTGCCGGACAGATTTTAGCTCCCACTCGCGGCGTCCAATTTTCTGTCCGGCACGCCCAGTCCACGCCCTGATCTTGGGGAGTCCTCGGGCGGCCCCGACGGAACGAAGCGCGACGCCACGTCTGCCTCCGACGCGCGGGCCACGCCTGTCAGTGGCACATACGACTTCAACCGACGGTGGTCAAAGCCGCGTGGCCGCGCCTCGTTTTCACAGCCGGCGGCCGCCAGTGAGCCGTCGCGTCCCACTGCTCGGCGGCGTCAATGCGGCACGCCTTTTTTAGGGCAGCGGCGTTAACGCCACCGCCCTCCGGCGAACTTAAAAGGCCTGACCCGCCGCTCCCAGTCGCACACTTCTCCCTCGCCCTCACCCTCGCACTCGCAATCTCGCAATCCCCGCCGCCGCGAACCAAGACTCGTCCGCCACCGCGAACATGGCCGGCAACTGGAGGCGCACCGGAGGCGCGGCGGTGAACGGCTTCGGGCCGCGCACCCTCCTCCGGGAGTAGGCGGAGGCATTGAGGGAGAATGGCTACCCGATGCCACCGATATGCGCGGCCCGGGCCGCTTCCCCGTCTCCGTAGGCGGCATCCCGGTGCGCGCCCGCTGACGCGGGCGAACCGAGACTTCCGCGACGAGGTCATCGCCCACTACTGGTGGGAGCTCACGCCGGAGGAGCGCGACGACCCGCGGTGGAACCTGGAGAACCCGGCGAACTTCGGCCGCTACGAGGCGGCGTTCCAGCGGCTCTTTGACAAGGAGATGAACCGCTGGGATGGCCCTGGTGAAAGTGCATGTGTTGCCCCATGCGTGGTTTTGGTAATTAATGACAATCCCTATGGACTAATGTTTGCATTGAGTTATCCTTATAGATCTTGTCCATATGAAAAGATTGGAGTTCATGTGTTGGACTCTACAAGATTACATGATGATCAATGCTCTATTCAAGGGTTTATATGAAGAATGGTCATGTGTAGAGTTGAGCATATTGCAAGTATGTCTTGAAGGATTCAAGACATCATCTTTGTGAAACGGAGCATTTGGAGAAGTCTTCATCAAGCATGTGCTAGCAAGCACAATCAAGAAAGGTGTTCCAACTTGAGCGAGTTAGGATCATCATCATCTAGCTCAAGTGGAATGCTCAAGGCAAAGGTATGATCTTGATAGGGTTTCTATTTTACCGGTATCGTGGTGTTAGTGGGAGACCGGGTTATAGGATAGATGGCGTACTATCAAGAGGGGCTCTCAAGTGAGTAACTTGATCGCATCTTTGTGGAGAGCTCAAACCTTTGCATATTTGGCATATCATCTTTCTTGGTTCTTATTTGGCTTTTATCCATGTGAGAATTTATAGTTTGTGTTCATCTCCATACCAAGCTCTAGTTCATCAAAAACGGATTTCATTTGAATATCTTGTGATGTTTTTGATGTTGGAGGTTTTACCGGTTCGTCTTTTGTACAGAGGTCAAACTCTCCTCTTGTGTTCTCCTCCTCACATGATGGACTATGATGTGTATATGCATGATCTTTTAGAGCTTGTGATTATCTTCGAAACAAGCCCAAGATCATAGAAAACGGAGTCCGGATGAAAAACTTGTTGCGTTTTCGTATTGGAAATATTATCGGTTTATCCGTGAGGAATGTTCCACACCTTCCCATGTGTGACAACTTAACTCTTGTCGCTATCTTTCCAACAAAATTGGTCTCACCTGATTTGGACTTCAAACGCGAAAGTTATTGGATTTGAAGTTTTATCTGTTTTGTCTGTCTGGCCAGCCAGCCGGCTCCCAGGCCGGGCGAGTCGGGCCCCCAGACGGCCCAGGCCGGGTCCCAGGCCGGGTGCCTCGGCTGGGTGGCCGGCCTCCAGGCCAGCCGTGCCGGCTCCCAGGTCGGGCTCTCTGAGCCGCGGAGCAGTGCATGGGAGGCCGGCCTCCAGGCCGGCCAGGCCTCCCTGCACCTCTTCAAACGGGCAGATTTTTTCAAAGGACCTATTTAAGGGGCTTTCTTCCCCAACGGTTTTCTAACCTCTTGAGCCCGTTTTCCCCCTCTCTCTCCTCCATTGTTGACCTTTGGAAAAGCTTGCCCCCTCTCAATCCCTCCCATGATTCTTGCATATCTTTGAGGGAAAAGTGAGAGGAGATCTAGATCTACATTTCCACCAATCTATTCCTCCTCTAAGTGAGGGGAACCTAGTTGATCTTGATCTTGGAGTTCTTAGTGTTTCTCCTCCATTGTTCTTCCTCTCTTATTCCCCCATAAGCATTTGTTGCTTTGTTGGAATTTGAGAGTGAAGGATTTGAGCACTTGTGCTCTTACCATTGCTTTGTGCATCGGTTTGTGCTCTCCACGAGGATTCGTGGAAGTTGAAAGTTTGTGAACTTGTTACTGTTGGGTCTTTGGACCCTAGATGCCTTTGTGGTGGTTGAGACCTTTGTGGTCACTTGTAGCCGTTCGGGAGCCCCCAATCCAGTTGTGGGTTGTGACTCGGATTGTTGTTGTAAAGGCTCCGGATTCTGTCTCGAAGGATTCCGATAGTGGAAGGTGAACCAATCCTTTGTGGTGCGGTTCATCGGAGAATAGGGTGAGCCTTTGTGGCGTTGAGATCGACCTTTGTGGTGCCTCACACCTCTCCAACGGGACGTACTCCCCTAAAAAGGAGGAACTCGGGAATACATCATCGTCTCCGTGTGACTCGGTTATTTCTATACCCGAGCTCTTTACTTATGCACTTTACATTGTGATAACCTTCGTGCTTGAAGTATTCTATATTGCTATCACTTTGTTGCTTGTCTTGCTTAGCTTAAGTTGTTGGTGCACATAGGTGAGCCTAGTATATTTAGGTTGTTGGCTTGTTAATTTAAACACATAGTTTTATTCCGCAATTATCAAGCCTAAACCGGAAAAGTTTTAATCGCCTATTCACCCCCCTCTAGGCAACATGCTTGTCCTTTCAATTGGTATCAGAGCCTGGGCTCTCTTTTTGGGCTTTACCGCCTAGAGAATAAAGATGTCGCTTAGAGAATTAGTGCATGATTCCACACTAGTACAGAACGACACATCGGATACCCCTCTATGGAAACGGCAGGTGTTAGGCGACGGAGAATCGCGCTTTCCGCGCGGCCAGTGCGTACAAACCTGACCTGCGCCGCGGCTGGCCCGTCAACATAGGTAACGGAGAAAGTATTAACTCCGTTACCCATGGTATTGGCAACGGTCTTAATTCTGACTCCGTTTCCGATATGTGCCTCTATAGCAACGGAGACTTTTGGGTGTCCGTTTCCAATGTGGACACGTTCCATCTTGGAATTCGAAGCGAGGCGAGTAAATGCCATGGCGTAGTGGCACCGCCCACTACTCCTTGAAAACCCCAATCCTTGCTAGCTCAAGACGCCACCGAATCTGCTCTCTCTCTCGCTCGCTCGCTCCCTCCTACTGATTAGCGAAGATGCCTCGCAGCAACGACACACAGGAGCACACTGAGTCGCCGCGGGACAGTCCCCCCGTCAGCGGCGAGTCCGTTGAAGGACCGACGCCGGAGACGAGCGACGACGAATACGCCAACTTCCATGATCCCACCTTGATGCTGGGCCCGCCTAAGGTTGATTCTGATGACGAGTCAACCGAAGAGGAGAATGAGGAGGAGGATGACGAGGAGGACGAGGCGGAGGCGCCGGTCCCGAAGAAGGGAGCCCCGGCGACGGAGAAGAAAGCCGCCGCCACCGCCTCCGATATGCTGCCGCCGCCGCCACCACCTCCAATGGCCCCCAATAAGCGAGGCCGTGAGAAGGACGAGGATTGCGCGGAAGCAGGGCGCAAGAAAAACAAGAAGTAGCTAGTAGTAGTTCTATAAGTTCTCCAACTGTAATTTACTTTATTATTATTAATATGTACTGCGTATGTAATGTAGTAATCACTAATATTAATATAAGTATCCTATAAGTGGTTTTCTCCATATAGTAGAGATTAGGAAAATATTATTCCAGAGAGTAGAAGAAATTCCACAGAGTGGGCGCGTAGGTCCCACACCTCAGTGGAAGAAACACAAAGGAAACGGTCCTTCTAAAGAACCGTTTCCTATGTTTTACCTATATATATGGGCGTACAAAGCAAAACCTAACACTCGTTTCCTCACTCTGTCCCAGTATGCTAGATCTGTTCGTGGCGGCGCCTCCTGGCGTTGCGGCCATCGCCGGCGCCGTGGCGGCGCCGTCTCCGCCCAGACGACGGCTATCACGGCGAGGTCTTCGCCATCTCCCCCGACACGGCGAGGTGTTCGCCATGTCCCCCGACACGGCGAGGTCTTCGCCATCTCGCCCGACACGGTGAGGTCGTCGCTCTGTCCGCTTCCTCTGCCTCCACCACTTCCGGATCTGCTAGATCGATCCAACGGCGACGTGAAGAAGGTATCAGATCCACATCCGGTAGTTCTATCTAGATCATTTTTTGATGTAGTTAACTTGCCTATTGTGCACTTGCAACTAGTTGTAGTTTAGCTTACTTGTTGATAGTAGTTCAGTTCACATCCGGTAGTTCTATCTAGATCATTTCTTGATGTAGTTAACTTGCCTATTGTGCACTTGCAACTAGTTGTAGTTTAGCTAACTTGTTGAAAGTAGTTCAGTTCACATCCGGTAGTTCTATCTAGATCATTTCTTGATGTAGTTAACTTGCCTATTGTGCACTTGCAACTAGTTGTAGTTTAGCTAACTTGTTGAAAGTAGTTCAGTTCACATCCGGTAGTTCTATCTAGATCATTTCTTGATGTAGTTAACTTGCCTATTGTGCACTTGCAACTAGTTATAGTTTAGCTAACTTGTTGAAAGTAGTTCAGTTCACATCCGGTAGTTCTATCTAGATCATTTCTTGATGTAGTTAACTTGCCTATTGTGCACTTGCAACTAGTTGTAGTTTAGCTAACTTGTTGATAGTAGTTCAGTTCACATCCGGTAGTTCTATCTAGATCATTTCTTGATGTAGTTAACTTGCCTATTGTGCACTTGCAACCGGTTGTAGTTTCGCTAACTTGTTGATAGTAGTTCAGTTCACATCCGGTAGTTCTATCTAGATCATTTCTTGATGTAGTTAACTTGCCTATTGTGCACTTACAACCGGTTGTAGTTTAGCTAACTAGTCCATGTGAAAACAGGAGTCTATTTCGGTGACACTGCATAAAAAAGTCGGAGACACAGAACAAACAACGAACACTACTCAAGACAGTAGTGTTTGTTAACTTTCCCATAATGTCCTCCAATTATATACACAGGTCAGTACACACTATATACTACTGTATACTTCATATTATTGTGTTAAATTGTTCGTTCTATCTAGTAGTGTCAGAACTAACATAAATCCTTATTTACATTTAGGGATATCAAGCTGTTCCCTTTCAAACTCCACCATACATATCCACCGTCGCTATTGTGACGTTTTGGTACACTGCATAAAATACTTTTTTAAGTAAGAGTGTTTTATACAGTGTCGCCGAAATGTCACATCGGTGACGTATTAGATTAGATTTCGGTGACACTGCATAAAAAATCCAGAGCCGGTGGTGGCCTCCATGGAAAGGATGATCGTTGTCAGGCATCCTATGAAGCTGCTGACATCGCAATATCTTGTTGACAAGCCGTGTGTTGGCTGCTCCGGTTCATCAATAAGAGCCACCTCAAGACATAGGTAAGATATCGTTTCAGTTTGCTTAAATTCATAGTGTATTTGTTTTAGCATATGTATTTAACAATTGTAACTCTATTTACTAATGTATAGGGTCCAAAGCTTCAACATCCTTCTCTCAAGAAGTTGAGATAAGAAGAGATAGCTAGAGTGACACCTGCGAGGATTGTGGAAAAGGATGTCGGGAAGAAATCATATATTCTTTCCGTCCTTTGACATGATAGGCTTAGTATAGATGAAATCTGTTATCGTTTTACCTCTTATGTTTGTCACATCTTGTGATGCAATTGAAAGGTGAAATTGTGATGGAAATGTAAAGTTACATTGTGATATGAATGAAATATGTTACCGTTTTAGTATTTGAGCTTGTGCTGTGAGATTTTAAGTATCTAGTGGCATTTGTAAACGTGGCATCCTGTAACCGAAATATGAGAAATGCTCAGTGCAAACGGGTGGATGGCAAACTCCGTATCTGATGAAGGAAAACTAAGGAAACAGAGGTCTGCGCACAACCGTTGCCAAATGGAGACCTCATCGGAAACGGTTTTTGGCCTCCGTTACCGATGAAGGCCTTCACATCAGTGACAGAGGCGGGGACACAGACCCTTTATCCGTTGCCGAAGGGGTTTTTGGCCCGTTACCGATGTGTCGTTCTGTACTAGTGCCACTCTTATATTCGATGACACAAATTATGATGTTTGGAAAATTCGCATGCTTAATCTTTTTAGGGCCATGGGCCCAAATTATATCAAGAGAATTGTAGATATGGGTTTTTCTCCTCCAATGGATTCCCAAGAATTATCTATAGAGGATGAGGAAAACTCTTATCTCGATACTCTAGTATCTAATGGTCTTATATGTGTTTTGAGCGATGTAGTTCTTGCATCAATCATGCCTTTTCGGAACGCTCATGAGCTTTGGACCAAGCTTCAAGATAAACATGAAGTGTCCAATATTATTGAGGATGATTGTTCTCCCTTCATCTCCGGCCGTGACGAGTTCACAACTTCTTCCACTTCACCAACATGTGATTTGTCACAAGAGGAATCCCAACATTTGTTGGAACAAGACATGGACCTCATGGTGCTTCAAGTAATTCTTCACCATCTTTGTCCACTACTCACTTTTGCCTTATGGCTATGGATTCAAAGGTATCTCCTAATTCGAATCCCAATATATCTCATGATGATGATGATGATGATGATGAAGAAAATGATAATGATGCTTCCATTCATGAGATGGGTAAAATTGTTCTTCATGCGCTTTCAACAAATAAAATTGCTCGTGATAACTTCTTAGAAATCATGAGTACCTTTGTTCACCGCAAGCTTACAATTGAGGTTTTGGAAACTCAATTTGATGAGAAATGTAAAATTGAGAGAGAAGATACTATGGAAAAAGCATCCTTAGAAAATGCTCTTGAGGAAGAGCATGAGCTTTGAGTTTCTCTTGAGGAGAAACTTGAATATCTTGATGAAACAAATGATCTTATTATTGTTAAAATCATTAAGGATAGAGATCATGCTATTGCTAAATATAAAGTGCTTAAAAAGGAAAAAGTTGAATTTGGTATTGGCAATGCTAGACTAATTGAGGACATAGAGAGACTTGACAAAGCCCACAAGGCTTTAGAAAGTGAACACTCTCTCCTTATCAAGTCTCATGATCAACTCCAAACTCAACTATCTAAAAATGATGAGCTTGCCAAGTTGTCTTCTTCCATTTCTAATATTTATGATGCTTGTGCTACTAACTCCATTTCTTGTGAAGCATCTATTTTGGAGGAGAATGTTGAGCTAAGAGCTCAACTTGAGTTGCTAACTAGCAAGTATAGGAAATTGGAAGAAAGTCATGAAAAGCTCTCTAGCTCTAATGAGGATCTTCTAGCATCCTATGCTAAGCTAAAGTTAGCTCATGAGTCTATTATGTCAAAGGTTACATCTTGTGAGCCTCATGTTGACAATGGCACAACTTCCTCTCTCAATGCTTTATTGCCATGTGCTAGTCCTAATAATTCTACATCACATACTATTGCTAAATCTTGTGATGAATTACCTTCCTTGCCTTGTTGCTTTAACAATGAAGCATCTACTTCCTCTAGTGTTTGTGTTGATACTAACCATGTAGAGGAAGTAAAGGAGCTCAAGGCCCAAGTCACTTCTTTGAAGAAAAACTTGGAAAAGCGTCATGTTGGGAGGTCCACACCTGACAATGTATTGAGTGTTCAAAGACGCCCCAATGACAAGAGTGGACTTGGATTCAACCCCAACAACAAGAACAAGTCCAAGCCTATCAAGAAGAACAAGGGCCAAGAACAAGTTAAAGATTCGGCCAAGATCGTTTGCTTCAAGTGCAAAGTTGAAGGGCACCATGTTAGATCTTGCCCTTTGAAGAAGAAGCCTCTTAGTGAGAAGCAACAAGGGAAGCGGCCTTAAGTTCAAACTCAAGTTCCTCATGTTGAAGATCGACCACTTCCCAAGAAGAATCAAGCTATTCCTCTCAGTTGAGATTTCAACTAAGAAGAAAGGAGGAAGCAAATGTTGCTACATATGCCGTGAGAAGGGCCACTTTGCTTCTTCATGCACTAATGGTACCTTATCCAACCCCATTATTATTGATGATGTTTATTCTCTTCGGAAGGATAAGGTTTGCAATGTGTTTGCCAAATATGTTGGTACTCAAAGTCAGGGACGGAGCCAGGACTGGCTTATAGAGGGGCAGAGAGCTTTGGGGGTGGCGAAATGCTCTTTCATGTGCTTAGCAGGAACATCTGTACTAGCAGATGCTTGAGGAAAACACCATTGTTAGGGGGGTCTAGCCCCTGCCTGTCCCCCTCCCTCCGTCCCTGCTCAAAGTGGTGTCAAGAAAAGCACCATTTGGGTTGCCAAGCCTATTGTGACTAACCTCTTAGGACCCAACTTGGTTGGGAACCAACAAACTAAAACTTGATCAATAGGTGTTATTGGAGGGCATTGGAGACTTGGCTACATCATGAAGAATTAAGGGACCTTCATCAATATATATTCTCAAGCCAAGTCATTTGGATTATATTGTTCTACCTCATATCCAATGTTCCTCCTTGCAGTAACTTTTATTTAAATCATATATATACATTGAAAGTTGCTTGCACCCTTGCATGTGTTAGGTTTTGTACCTTGCTAGTGTTTATATGTGTTGTTGTCGTGGTGGGATCACGGCAGATGCCATGGTATGGCTAAGATGGGGCCGAATGGTCGTTGGGGAATCCGGGGAGGGTTTATGCACTCAAGAAGTGCACACGCAAGAACACGAACGAGAAACCAAGAAACCAAGAACACACAGCACGCCACGATGTACCCTGCTTCGGGGCCCTCTTGTGGAGGTAACACCCCTACTGCAGCACTATCCTACTCAGTGTATAGCTCAAGGCGACAAGTACAAGCTGCTCCTCGAGCTGTATGATGATACAATGGTGAGAACTTGAGGTAAAAGATGGAGCTACACGGGAGGAAGAAGGCACTCCGAGCTAGATCCGAGGTGTTTCCGGGGTTTCCGGGCTCCTTTCTTTCTCTCACTATCTCTCTCTCTTCCTCTGTTTATCGATCGATCGATGCGTCTCTCTCCGTCCGTCCCTCAAGCAGGAGGGGGGTGAAGCCCACTATATAGGCCAGCCGAGTTACCGCAATACCCCTCGCCGAACACTGTAGCCATGCCTCTGCTTTGGTCATCATTGTACTCCTGTCAGGGATGGGACATGGCCTGCCCATCCCCTGCATCACCACAGTAGAGCTAGGATGTCCCCTCTGACTGAGACAGGACGTAGCCACGCCGTGCTACCTCGTAGCCTTTTCCCCGGATCTCACGCGGTCAGCGGTCAGAGGCGTGCAGCCCCGCCGAACCCGGGGCACGCCTCTGCCAGGCTCCATGACAGACGCTCCCGTGTCAGGCGGGAAGTGACAGGAGCATTGACTCCTGCCCGACCTACGGTCTCCTCCCTTGGTTAGCTCGGGTCTTGCTCCCGCTCCTTACCTCGGGTCTTATACTTTAAGATCCGACCACCTCGGACATTACTTCCTCCAAATAGCTTCTCCTGCACTCACCATATAAACCATAGCACCGAGGTAGTTAGGTTGGCTGAACATAGCTCGGACAGAGAACCTCGGTCCAGGCCAACGGGATACCTCGGACCCCTCTGGGCCAAGATAGGTCGGTTTTCATAATCTCCAAGTCAAGATGAAGCTCGGACTCTCCTAGGCCCAAACAGGTCGGCCCTTTCCGTACCTCGCATATCTTTAAACTCATCTTTATGCCAAGCCTTGACCCTACCCGGGGGTAGCCCCCCGACATTAGTCCCGAAGCTGGTGCGGTCCTACGACCTCGGATGGAGGGCCGTAGCAGGTTCAAAAATAAACAAGGCACCACCTCTTAAACCGACCTCCAAACATAGCTCCGCCGAGGTATTTCCCACAGACCATGATCTCATCCGAGGTTGATCTGCAATCTGAACTTTCCGAGCTGTTTGACTCAGCACAATCTTGCCCCAAGATAATCCGAGGCACGTGGCGAAGAATCTCTGCCCGGACCTCGAAACCCGGACCTCTGAAAGACAGGTCCTGACCACACGCCGCCTTCGTCAGCCGGACCCACCAAACAGCGCACCTGTGCACTCAAGTGCGAGACCAACTTGACCGCCCACGACCCCTCGATTCTCGCGCTGACCAGCACAGAAATCCGAGGCTGGCGGTTGCCATTCTGCGGCCCACGATGTGGCCGATCGTGCGGCCACCAACCGCGCAACCGCTCCTCCGCCCACACACGATCCCACGCCTCCCCGGTAACCGCGCGGTAGTGCGCCGTTACCGCACGCGGCTTATAAATAGGGGCCCAGGGGTAATTTCTTCTTCTTCCCCACTCGCCCACTGCTCCGTGCCCTCTGCCTCCATCGCCGCCGTCGCGCACTCGCCGCTGCGACCTCGCCGTCTCGAAGATTCTCGCCGGAAACGGGCACCGCGCCTTGCGCCGCCACTCCGTCGTCATCCTTCGCGTCACCCTCGTCTCGCCATCCAACCCCGATCTTCGAGTACCTCACCGGTGAGTTCTTCGCTTCCCCTCCACTGCCACGGATGAGTTCATCCTTCGATGAACTCGAGGATTTGATGAATCTGATGAACTTGAGGAACCCGATGCTCTACCTTTGCACTCTTTTAGCCATTTTAGATCTCATCTAGACTTGTATCAGACGCACCCGTAGCACTGTCCTTTTAGTTTTGCCCCTGATGAACTCGAATTTATTTCCCTTTTTAGCTCACCGGTAGATCTTTGCTAGTATCTCGCATGGTAGAAACATGTTTCCCGCCTAAATCCTTTAGCTCGGCTGTCTCGAATGATCCGAGGTATTTACCCCGGCTATCCTGAACTGTCCGAGGTACTTACCCCGGTTGAACCTCCCTCTTCTGCAGGAAAGCGTCAACATGTCTTCTGCCTCGGATCCCGCCGAGGAAGGAGCACCTGGAGAACGAGGTAGCTGGGAGGGATCCGATGTCACGGAGGTCGACATCAAATGGCTCCGAGATTCACGGCGGATCCCGGCTAAACTCATCTGCCGGGTTCCGAAGAAAGAAGATATCGAACCCGAGGTGGAATCCGGGGAGCGGGTCGTCTTCCTGGATCACTTCGAACGTGGTTTCGGGCTCCCGGCCGGGAAATTCTTCCGGGATTTCTTGGAACAATTTGGGCTACAACCACACCACCTGCCCGCCAACGCCATCCTCCAACTTTCGGCCTACGCGACCTTTTCCGAGGGTTACCTCGGATTATGGCCAAGCATCGAGTCCTGGGCCAAGTACTTCCAGCTGAAGAAGCAAAGTGTCCCGAACAAGAAGGTCGTGGACAAGGAGATGACCGCTTGCGGGGCGGCCTCGATTTCACCTCGGCGCCTTCTGAGTTTCCTCGGATCAGGGCCTGGACTCCTGCCGCAAATGGCAACGCTCCTTCTTCTATGTGAAGAACCCGGGCAAAGACCTCATCAACTTGCCGGAGTTCACCATTGGAACCCCCGCTGCCCAACTCAACTGGGATTATGAGCCTGCACCCGACGCTCCCGAGGTTCTTCTGATCCACCAAACCATGATGTCCCTCCAGGAGAAAAGCTGGGGGCAGATGACATCTTGCGCACCATGATCACCCGCCGAGTTAGCCCTTTACAAGCGGGCCCATAAGATCTGCCACATGAGTGGCCGCTACGACCCCACTCGGCACAGCACCTTTGAACTTGATGACTCCGAGGTGAAGAGGCGCATCCGGGCCATCGCCAAGACCACCATGCCCGATAAGTGGAAATGGGGTGTCAAGCCCTATGACCGAGATCACCTTCCAGCTCAAGTAAGTGTACTTACCCGACGTAAAATATTCCTCGGTTTCATTTTCACCCCGACCTTGTATTGATTCTTGTGCTAACTCGGTTTTACCTTGCCACCTCTGCAGAAGTTCACTCGACAGGAAATCGAGGATGGCCCCCTTTCTTCTAAGGAGTGGACTCCCGACCTGCCTATCCCGGCCGCCGCCGAGGTTGAAGATCCGGACAATGAGGATCACCTCCCCATTCCCAAGGCCACCTCGGGTAAGACTCGTGGTTTCACCTCGCACCGCCCACCAGTTCGTTCGTCCATCCAGGACTGGCCCGATGATGACGATGACGATTGCCAAATTCTGGAACCTGTCAATGTTATTCCAATTTCATATGCTCCTCCAACATATAAGAACTTTCATCCAGCGTCTGCAGCTTCCCGGAAGCGCTCAGGACCCGGTACCTCGGATGCCGAGGCTTCCAAGACCTCGGAGACTGCAGCGCCCAAAGCCAAGCGTGCCAAGAAGACCTCGGCGAGGCACAAGAAGCGAGGCCCCGTGGAGGATGCGTAAGTCACCTTGCTCCTTTTTACCTTTCACGCTGTTCCGAGGTTAAGTTTTTATACTCTAACTTAATCTTTTCTTTTTCGTCTAGCCCGGCTCGGCAGATCAAACAGAGCCACAGCTCGATACATTCACCACTGCCTCCAGTGGTTGAAGCTCAGACAACCGAGGTCGAGGTTAACCTCGGCAGCCCCGCCAGAGCCTCTCCTCCAGAACGGTCCATTGACCTCAGCAGCCCGGAGAAGACCATCTCCTCCCCGGTGCGTGTCTCCTCCGCCGAACTTCCACCGCCGAGCTCTGACTCCGGCCTGGGGCACTCTGCTCCCCGCCGAGATCAGACTCCTCCGCCTCCTCAGAAGGATGCGGAGACAGATCGCGCCAAGACTCCGGCTAAGACCGTGCAGGAGCCTCGGCTCTCCCCCAAGTCTCAAGCTGCGCGCAACCAGCAGCAACAGCAGCAGAAGAAGCAAAAACAACAAGAATGCAGAGAAAACTTCAGCAGCAGCAGAAAGATCGCTCCTGTTGAGCCCCCCAAACAGCCACAGCAAACTCCGATGCCGCCACCGCCACCGGGCCCCAAGGCTGCGAGCACCCAACTGGTGCCGCATGTTCCCGCGCCGAAGTCCACCTTGACCAAGACCGCGCCCTCGAGCTCTCAGGTCGCCACCTCCCGAGCTCTTTTCGCTGCTACCATCCAGCCGAACATCAGCAGCTGGGAGGTCGGGCAACTCCGGACCAAGAGCGGGAACAGCTTAGGCTCGGAGAAGCACTATGACATGGACTGGAACTCGGCTGACGCTGCCGAGGTCTCCTCTAACCCGAGCTCTGAGCATCCAGTTGGACCTAGCGCCGTGCTCCAGTCCATCTACAACATGCAGACTGCGGTCCTTGATTGCAGCAAGAAGGCCTCGGTAAGTTTCTTTACGCAACTCTCTTTCTTCCTTTGAAACCAAATGACAAACATACACTATTCCCAGTCCCCGAGATTCGGGTTGAGCAATTGACACTCCACCGAGTTAAAATTGCTCGGCTTGAATCTCAAAAACTTGTCATTTCTCCCATGCTGAGTCCCCGAGGCCAATGCCGAGTCCCCGGGACTCAATTGGGCCTCGGGTGCTAAAAAGACCTCGGATTTCTTCGAACTGATCTCTCTATTTTTTCAGGAGTGCAACAATGCTCGGACAAAGATCTTCAAGAACCTCCTGCTGGATCACAACAGACTGAAGAAGTCTCACCGGACTCTTCTATCCGCAAAGGAGCAGAGCGACAAAGATACGCCTCCAAGTTGAAGACAGCCGAAGATGAAATAGCTCGGCTGCAACAAGAGCTGAACCGGGCTAATGAAGCCAAAACTGCTGTGGAGGACGCTATGAAGGTCAAAGACCAGGCCGCCGAACAGCAGCAAGAGCTTGCCAAGACCCTGGAGAGCCGCGCCACCTCGGCCGAAGCCGAACTTATCGCCCTCCGAGCTATATCGAAAAGCTGGTTGTCCGAGCTCACTCGGATTAATCACCAAATGGACAGTAAGTTTCTTTTCCCCTTTTCCTTATTTTCTGCCGACCTACACCCCGTGCCACCGTATGCCTTATTTCAGCGACAGCCTTTTTGTCTTCTTCAGAGAACTTTGAGCACTCCAAGGACAAGGCTATCCGCGAAGTTCAAGCAGCTCGGGCAAAGAGGGCTGAGACAGAAACCCTCAGCGAAAGCTGGGATATCCAGGACCACCTTGTTGCCCTTAATGCTCGGATCAGGCCGCTCAGGGCCATTGGAACTAAACTGGTTGATGCTGCCATCGAGGTCCACCGTGCCCTCTGGCCCAAGGTTAAGACTCCCACTTGCATCGACGAGCTCGCCACGAAGCTGAAAGGAGCCGAGGCTAGACTTCGGGAGTGGAGATGCTCATCAGCTCGGGCTGGAGCGGACAAGGCCCTGGTGTTCGTGCTGTCTGGTATGAAGATGTTGAGATCCACACGGTTACCTCCCTGCGCAGGGGCTCTCCTTGGAACACCACCCTGATGGCATTGCGAAACGCCAAGCAGCAGCCGACCTCTTTGCTAGTTATGCAAACACCCGGACCTTTGATGAAGGGCGCCTCTACTGAGGATGAAGAGAGCTCGGACGAGGAAGCAGAGTCCGGTGAAGAAGGTTCTGACGGCGAGGAAATTGACTTTGACGAGCCTGAGAGCTCCAAGGGCAAGGCCGGCAAAACAACCGAGGTGGTGAAGGCTCTGATGATGACTTCAGCTTCGACGAACCTCCGAACTCCAAGGGTAAGTCCGGCAAAGCCGTGCCACCGAGGTGATCTCCCCCGACGACGGATACCCCGGCATTTCTCAGACCAAAACACATGACACGATAGCAATACGCCCCATACGGGTAATAAAGGCAGTCTTTATTTGATCTTTCGGGTTCAGTGGTATCTGGTGAAAACCAGAGTACGCATCGATAAAAGACAACAGTTCACAACCAGCAGTGGAATCGATCACTTGATCAATCCGAGGTAATGGAAACGGATCCTTCGGGCACGCCTTGTTGAGGTTAGTGAAATCAATGCACATGCGCCACACCTTGACCACGGCTGGCTCGTCTTCTTCTTTTCCACCAAGACCGGATTGGATATCCAGTCCGGATGCAGCACCTCCATAATGAACCCGGCTGCAAGCAACTTAGCCAACTCGTCCAGCACCACTTGTCTTCGGTCGTCTGAGAGACGACGGGTCGGTTGCCTCACCGGTTTCACCTCCGGCCTGACAAATAAAGAGTGCTCTGCCAACTCCCTCGGAACACCAGGCAGGTCCTTAGCCGACCATGCAAAGATATCCCGATTCTCACGGAGGAAGTGACAGAGCGCGCTTTCCTATTTCTCGCCCAGCCCGGAACCAATGAGGGCCATGCGCTCCGGGTGCCGGGTCAATGGGGATCTTCTTGGTCTCCTTGGGCACCTCGAATGCTGTGTTGAGTCCGGGCTCATCAGTCCGGACACGCCGAGCTGCGTTGACTGCGCCATTGCCACCACTTGATGCAGCTTCTTCTTCTCAGCTGCAATCACCAAAGCCTCGGCCAGATTAGACCCCGCCGAGGCACACTGAATGGCTCGCTTGTAATCACCCGAGATGGTTATGACCCCATTGGGCCCCGGCATTTTCATCTTCAGGTATGCCACATGGGTGGAAATCATGAATTTGGCCAGAGCCGGCCTTCCAAGCAATGCATGGTATGCACTCTCCAAGTCCACCACCTCGAACTCGATACTCTCAACTCGGCAGTTATCCTTGGTTCCAAATGCTACATCCACCCATATCTTGCCCATGGGTGCACAGGAACGCCAGGCACAATCCCATGAAAAGTACAACTGCTTGGCATCAACTGATTTGGCGATATGCCCAATTTCACACATTGTGTCTCGGTACATGATGTTGATGGCACTACCATTGTCCACCAGAACTCGGGTAAACCTCACATTGTTAGTAGGCCCACACAACGTCGGATCTATCACCAGGGCATACTTTCCAGGGCTTGGCATGATCCGAGGTGTGTCTTTCCTGCTCCAAGTTATCTCCTGCTCAGACCAGTTCATATAGGTCGGCACCACCGGCATTACTGCATTCACCTCCATGGCATGCCTCTGCACACTCTTCTTGTCAGTTGGTCGGTCACAAAGACCACATAGCTCGCATGAGCCTCTCAATAGTCATTTCCGGGGTATTCATACTGCTGAGTTGGTCCGGCACCATTATTGTTGTTATTATCTCGGACGTTCACAACATTCACGGCCTGCTGCTGCAGGCCTCGGAGGAGGTGCAGTGGCTATCGGGGTAACATTTGCTCCGGACAGATTCGGGTTAGGCCTCGGCTGAAATCTCTGAGGTGGTCCTCCTCTGTTTCCTCCGGCCTTCGCCCCTTCTTCCCTGATTCTGCGGTTCCAGCTGCACTGCCGGGTTGAATGGTTGGCTGGCTTGCGCGGGTCGGTCGTATGGTAACAGCAAGGACCATCTATCATTGATTCATACGTCAAGGGTGGCTCCGGGTTCGGACTAAATGCTGGACCATTGATTTTCGGCCTCTGGACACCTCCAGCTCCGGGTGATCCGGGTTCACCGCTGCAACTTGGTTCGAGGTGTACGGGTAGTCCGCTCCCTCCTCTTTTGTCCGAACTCTTGGCGGTCATTACACCTTGGTCCGAGCCAGTTGTTTACTGGCTCCCTCCTTCTGTTACGTGCCACTGCCTCTGCCGCTGGCTGCATCGGATCACCAAGAGCATAAGAATCTGCAATCCGGATTGCCTCTGCTAGGGATTTCGGCATATCTCTTTGGAGCCTCTGCCACAACATGCTGCCATGTCGGCAACCATCTGCAAACCAGGAAATGGCCTGTGCCTCTACAACTCCCTCACAGGAATTCCGAACATTGCTCCACCGAGTTAAGAACTCTCGTCAGTTTCATGATCATCTTGCTTGCATGCCGCCAGGAGCTGAGGTCGGTTTGGCCTCTTGTATGTACTAGCAAAGTTGCTGTTAAACGCCAGCTCCAAGTCTATCCAGGAGTTGATGCTATAGTCCGGCAAATTATTCAGCCAGATCCGAGCTGGACCCTCCAACATGTGCGGGAGATACCGGACCGCCCATCGGCGATTGCCCCCCGCTATGTGCACCGAGGATACATAATCTGTCAGCCAATCTTGCGGCTTGGTGCTCCCGTTGTATGGCTTGGTGTTCCGACCTAACTGGAACTGAGATACTGGCGGTGGTGGCTCCCTCATGATCCGAGGTCCGAAACACGCCGGACCAGGAGGGCCTTCCTCCTCCAGCTGCTCGGACAAGTAGATTCTATCCAGCTTGTTACGAACATCGCCCGGAGCTAACATCCGAGCTCCTATCCGAGGTCCCAACGCCCCATCCACTCTGTGGTACCAGCCCGCGCCATGGCCGAGTCTCCATCATCGTATCGGTCATCGCCTTGACCGACATTCTGAGGTTGCTGGACATACTCCGGCTCTCGCTGATACTGCTCCTGCGGCCGGGGTTGTTGCTGATACCTCGGGGGCGGAGGTGGTTTACCTCGGCCAGCCGACGCTGCTTGCCCGCCATTCTGATTTCCCTGACCGGAGTTACCCCTAGCTCGGCTTGGATTACCCTGGCCTGCCTTCTGCTTTCCTGCTAACACCGGATCATACATCTGCAGCTGCTTGTTCTGACCCGAGGTGACACTCCGGGCTCGATCGGCTCCTCCGACGAGTGGAGATGAGGTTTGCCCCTTGGACACCTGACTAACTGGCCTAGCTGAGTAAACCATCTGCGAATCACCAGCCCCGGCATTTGCTTTACGGAGAGCCTCATTCTGCTGGTTAGCTACATACACTAGTTCATTGACTCGCTTCTGCTGCGCACGCCATGCATCTCCAGACAACCCGGATAGCTCGGCCCCCTGACTGCCTCGGCAGCTCTAAGGTTCTTAGCAGGGGAACTATATACCGGCCTTCCAGTTGACACACGACTCTCACTCCTAGCCGAGGTGGTAGGTCGAGCCTCCCTGTTCATCTCATCATTGAGCCCTTTGCCTCTCTGCCGCAACCCGAGTCTCCTACTCGGATCTGGTGCTACCGGGGTGAAGCCATTTGCTGCATTGTACTCACGCATGTCTCTATTGAACTCATCTCTAGCTGCTATCATTGCTACAGCCTCCTTTGCAACAGGACACGCTTCGCCTCTAGCTCGGCCGCAGTCTTTACTACATCCACTCCTGGATCTACAGGGTCTGCTAGTGTTTCCGCTATCTCTGCAAAATTGCACCTCGGCCCTGCACCTCAGAGGCACCAGGCAACTCTTTTCTAATCTGGGCTTTGCAGATCTCCCCTTAGCAGCAACCTCGGCCGGCTTGGACCTGCCGGCATCTCCTTTGCCAGTGGCATCAACCGTACCGGTCATCATCACCTCCACGCAGTTCTCGGGGCGAGTGATACGCCGACCTAGAGCCGCGAGGAGAGGAGTTTCGTCGTCCACGAGCACCTGCTCCGGGTACTCGCGAACAACCTCGACAACAACGTAGGTGACGAAGCTGCCAAGCATCATGGTGAAGCCATGCTCGGGGAAGGGCTTGCCGGCGAAACACCCCGCGTTGTCGCTGATGAAGGTGAACTCACCGATCTTGGCGATGAGCCCGGAAAGAACATGCTCGCCTGAGCCCGTCCGGATGTAAACTCCCTCCAACGCCTCAATCTGCCCCACGGTGGCGCCAACTGTCGTGGTGGGATCACGGCAGATGCCATGGGTATGGCTAAGATGGGGCCGAATGGTCGTTGGGGGAATCCGGGGAGGGTTTATGCACTCAAGAAGTGCACACGCAAGAACACGAACGAGAAACCAAGAAACCAAGAACACACAGCACGCCACGATGTACCCTGCTTCGGGGCCCTCTTGTGGAGGTAACACCCCTACTGCAGCACTATCCTACTCAGTGTATAGCTCAAGGCGACAAGTACAAGCTGCTCCTCGAGCTGTATGATGATACAATGGTGAGAACTTGAGGTAAAAGATGGAGCTACACGGGAGGAAGAAGGCACTCCGAGCTAGATCCGAGGTGTTTCCGGGGTTTCCGGGGCTCCTTTCTTTCTCTCACTATCTCTCTCTCTTCCTCTGTTTATCGATCGATCGATGCGTCTCTCTCCGTCCGTCCCTCAAGCAGGAGGGGGGTGAAGCCCACTATATAGGCCAGCCGAGTTACCGCAATACCCCTCGCCGAACACTGTAGCCATGCCTCTGCTTTGGTCATCATTGTACTCCTGTCAGGGATGGGACATGGCCTGCCCATCCCCTGCATCACCACAGTAGAGCTAGGATGTCCCCTCTGACTGAGACAGGACGTAGCCACGCCGTGCTACCTCGTAGCCTTTTCCCCGGATCTCACGCGGTCAGCGGTCAGAGGCGTGCAGCCCCGCCGAACCCGGGGCACGCCTCTGCCAGGCTCCATGACAGACGCTCCCGTGTCAGGCGGGAAGTGACAGGAGCATTGACTCCTGCCCGACCTACGGTCTCCTCCCTTGGTTAGCTCGGGTCTTGCTCCCGCTCCTTACCTCGGGTCTTATACTTTAAGATCCGACCACCTCGGACATTACTTCCTCCAAATAGCTTCTCCTGCACTCACCATATAAACCATAGCACCGAGGTAGTTAGGTCGGCTGAACATAGCTCGGACAGAGAATCTCGGTCCAGGCCAACGGGATACCTCGGACCCCTCTGGGCCAAGATAGGTCGGTTTTCATAATCTCCAGGTCAAGATGAAGCTCGGACTCTCCTAGGCCCAAACAGGTCGGCCCTTTCCGTACCTCGGCATATCTTTAAACTCATCTTTATGCCAAGCCTTGACCCTACCCGGGGGTAGCCCCCCGACAGTTGTGCTCTCTACTTACTATCTTGAGTAATCAAGAATGTGTATGTTGGTTTGCACACCATTTACTTGTGTTGAGGCTTATTGCTTTTATTTGTTAACTTATCTTGTTGGCTCTATTTTTGAGAGATTAATGGACTATTCCATTTTGGGGGAGTGATGTGCTCCATGCACTTCACAATCCTAAAAATGTGTGTACATGAGGAATACCACTTAGTGATGATATCAATATTATCTATTCTCTATATGGTATGTCATTCTCATGAGAAATTCAAATTCTATAATGTCCATTAATTATCTCTAGTTGGTTTTATTTGCCTCTTGTTAAGAAAATTTGGATTATCACATTATGGGGGAGTAATAAGCTTTGTGCATATTACAAGCCTAGAAAATGTGAACATGTGAGGTATTGCCACCTAGAATTGATATTCTTCATTATCGTATTCCTTTGTGGCATGTTTCTCAAACAAGTTCCATATTTGCTTAAATGTTCCTTTAAATCTTATCTTTTGCCATATGCTTATTTATTGTGAAGTTGGTCTTGTGTGTCATTCCTATATACCACCGAGAAATATCTCTATATACTCCTTGTCCATGACAAGCGATACTCATAATTGTGGTGGAATTTGGAGACCATCATCACTTTGGCTCTTGCTTTGAATTGCCTGATTTTATTGGCAAGGACTTGGTTTGATCTAACTCCTCTCGTATTCCTTGTATCTTTTGGATCTTTGTTGCTCTACTCAAAATTTGTTTTATGCCTTCTTCTTTAGGAAAAGCAATGATCCCAATATTGTGCATTTACATTCAAAAGTCATACTTCTTGATAATGCACTATTCTTGGGAAGCTATCCTACATTGAGTAGAACATCATTCTTTAAATTGGTTTTGCATCTTATTGCTTTCCTTGAACATGACTAGTGTTTGAATAATATGTATGGAGAGTGATGATCCCATTTGTGTGCATTTTGTATTCAAATACAAGATCATAAATAATGCACAAATCTTGGGGAACAATTCTATATGCTTTTGAACATTAGTTGTCTTCAATTGGTTTTTGATCCCGATGACGTGTCTCCTTGGAAGACAAACATTTTTCATATTGGTACTTTGTGCCATCATGAAAAGTGTAGAGGGTTTGGTTTATTCCTTGATGGTATTTTCATCAATTGGTAGCTTCTTTCATTTGCCATCTTTTCAAAGTGGTATCTTCAATCATGTGTTGATTTGGGTTTTTGATATAATTTGGACAATTCTCTTTCTTGTCACACTTGTGTGTGTTTTCTTGATTTAATTGGTGTTTTGTCCAATTTGTATCTCGTTTGGTTCTTGGAAGTCTTGTGCATGCATATTTACTATATGTATATCTTATGACATGCTTACTTTCGTTGATCCAAATATAGGATAAAACTCCATCAAATCCTAAATGGCTAAGATGTGCATGAAATTCAATTTCATATCAATATGCACATATTTATGTGGAGTTTGTCCTATGTATTGTAGTTGCTCTAACTACTTGGGCCCAATAAGTTTGGGAACCATTTTGTACTTGAATTGGTTTTAGGTACTTTGGAGATGCATTGGGAGCTTGTCTCATTTACAAGGAAGGTGTTATCACCATGTGCTTATTGGAGCCAAGCTCGATGATCGTGAACTCTTATCTTCTACATCACCAATGCTATCTCGGTAACAAGTATCTACCTCATGCATACTTTCTAGCTTTCAACCTTGTGTAGGTTGTATCTTGGCATGAACTTCTTTTGTTGCAATTGATGTGGTTCTTGCAAAGTTCTTATTCAAACATCTTTATTGCAAATGTGAGCAAGCCGGGATGATTTCATATCAAGGGGAATAAATATAATCATTTTATTGATTCACCAATCCCAAATATGGTAATCTAGCAAGTCTTCTCAAAGTCTCTCATGTGCAATATTTATGAATTTGCAAAATCATTTGCCCTTTGTGATACTTGTTATCTTTCTCGGAGCATCCCATCTATCATTTTTTCTTTTGTGGACTTTCTTGATGCTATGATGAGATTGTCTTGGAAGTTCATCTATATCCATTTAAGATAAAATTGAGCTTTGTGCTATGCTTTTAAGCAAAGATCTTATTGGTATATATATGACTTCTACTAGGATATCATGTTCTTCACCTTAGTATCTATTTTGTGTGTGCATGTTTCTTTGTGGACTTATATCTTCATGATTGATGTCTACTTAGAAACTTATACACATGAGAGTAGTTACATCTTTAATTGGTATTCCAATCCTTTAGTGACCACCCTTATTTTACGTTTGATTCTTTGGTGGTTTCTAAAATGCACAAGCTTTGTCTTTTACTTGGTATTTCGTTTGCATCTTAATAAGTTTGTGGATCTAGTTGCTACATCTTCTTTGGGTTGTGTTTATTGGAAAGACATGATATGCATTATGTGCCTCTTATGTTCAAAGACTATGATAATGCTATTGCTTATCCTTGCATTAGTCTCCTAAAATGTCTCTCCATGTCACACCCATCTCTTTTCGGTTGAGCAAGTCTTTATTTGTCACTTCTTGTTCTTATTGCTCAACATTCTTTGTTGCAAGTTGTTTTGCTTCTTTTCTATCTTTATGCCTTCTTGCACTTGTTTGTGTTCAACATCATCTAAGAGGGAGTGAGGATTCCATGTTGTGCACGTACCTTGGGGAGTTCCCTCTTGTTGTTTAGAACATTGTTTTTTGATCCTTTTGATTGCTTGCTTCTTTCTTCGAAGTATCTTTCTCTTTTGATTGGATCCTTGATATAGTTTGATCTTCCTTCATCTATTCGTCATTGGATATGTGCATTTGATTTCACTCATATCATGAGAAATGCACACTTTATGGGGGAGGTCTTATTATATTGGCCTTCATAATTTTTCACCCATTTCGGCAATCGATGCCAATGGGGGAGAGATTTAGAGGGTTTAAGGGAATATGGTTTTGTTCTTTGTTCTCTTGCATCCTTGCTTATTGTGTTGCATGGTTGCTTAATTCATTATATAAACCCTCGTAAAAGGGATTGTCATCAATTACCAAAATGGGGAGATTGAAAGTGCATGTGTTGCCTCATGCGTGGTTTTCGTAATTAATGACAATCCCTATGGACTAATGTTTGCATTGAGTTATCCTTATAGATCTTGTCCATAGGAAAAGATTGGAGTTCATGTGTTGGACTCTAGAAGATTACATGATGATCAATGCTCTATTCAAGGGTTTATATGAAGAATGGTCATGTGTAGAGTTGAGCATATTGCAAGTATATCTTGAAGGATTCAAGACATCATCTTTCTGAAACGGAGCATTTGGAGAAGTCTTCATCAAGCATGTGCTAGCAAGCACAATCAAGAAAGGTGTTCCAACTTGAGGGAGTCAAGATCATCATCATCTAGCCCAAGTGGAATGCTCAAGGCAAAGGTATGATCTTGATAGGGTTTCTATTTTACCGTCTCGTGATGTTAGTGGGAGACCGGGTTATAGGATAGACGGCGTACTATCAAGAGGGGCACTCAAGTGAGTAACTTGATCGCATCTTTGTGGAGAGCTCAAACCTTTGCATATTTGGCATATCATCTTTCTTGGTTCTTATTTGGCTTTTATCCATGTGAGAATTTATAGCTTGTGTTCATCTCCATACCAAGCTCTAGTTCATCAAAAACGGATTTCATTTGAATATCTTGTGATGTTTTTGATGTTGGAGGTTTTACCGGTTCGTCTTTTGTAGAGAGGTCAAACTCTCCTCTTGTGTTCTCCTCCTCACATGATGGACTATGATGTGTATATGCATGATCTTTTAGAGCTTGTGATTATCTTCGAAACAAGCCCAAGATCAAAGAAAACGGAGTCCGGATGAAAAACTTGTTGCGTTTTCGTGTTGGAAATATTATCGGTTTATCCGTGAGGAAAGTTCCACACCTTCCCATGTGTGACAACTTAACTCTATTATGGTTCTTAATATTTCCACTTTTTGTAGGAAAGCTCTTGTCGCTATCTTTCCAACAAAATTGGTCTCACCTGATTTGGACTTCAAACGAGAAAGTTATTGGATTTGCAGTTTTATCTGTCTGGCCAGCCAGGCCGGCTCCCAGGCCGGGCGAGTCGGGCCCCCAGCCGGCCCAGGCCGGGTCCCCGGCCGGGTGCCTCGGCTGGGTGGCCTGCCTCCAGGCCAGCCGGGCTGGCTCCCAGGCCGGGCTCTCTGAGCCGCCGAGCAGTGCATGGGAGGCCGGCTCCTAGGCCGGCCTACCTGCACCTCTTCAAACGGGCAGATTTTTTCAAAGGACCTATTTAAGGGGCTTTCTTCCCCAACGGTTTTCTAACCTCTTGAGCTCGTTTTTCCCCTCTCTCTCCTCCATTGTTGACCTTTGAAAAAGCTTGCCCCCTCTCAATCCCTCCGATGATTCTTGCATATCTTTGAGGGAAAAGTGAGAGGAGATTTAGATCTACATTTCCACCAATCTATTCCTCCTCTAAGTGAGGGGAACCTAGTTGATCTTGATCTTGGAGTTCTTGGTGTTTCTCCTCCATTGTTCTTCCTCTCTTATTCTCCCATAAGCATTTGTTGCTTTGTTGGAATTTGAGAGTGAAGGATTTGAGCACTTGTGCTCTTGCCATTGCTTTGTGCATCGGTTTGTGCTCTCCGCGAGGATTCGTGGAAGTTAAAAGTTTGTGAACTTGTTACTCTTGGGTCTTTGGACCCTAGACGTCTTTGTGGTGGTTGAGACCTTTGTGGTCACTTGTAGCAGTTCGGGAGCCCCCAATCCAGTTGTGGGTTGTGCCTCAGATTGTTGTTGTAAAGGCTCCAGATTCTGCCTCGAAGGACTCTGATAGTGGAAGGTGAACCAATCCTTTGTGGTGCGGTTCATCGGAGAATAGGGTGAGCCTTTGTGGCGTTGAGATCGACCTTTGTGGTGCCTCACACCTCTCCAACGAGACGTACTCCCCTAAAAAGGAGGAACTCGGAAATACATCATCGTCTCCGTGTGCCTCGGTTATTTCTATACCCGAGCTCTTTACTTATGCACTTTACATTGTGATAGCCTTCGTGCTTAAAGTATTCTATATTGCTATCACTTTGTTACTTGTCTTGCTTAACATAAGTTGTTGGTGCACATAGGTGCGCCTAGTATATTTAGTTTGTTGGCTTGTTAATTTAAACACCTAGTTTTATTCCGCAATTATCAAGCCTAAACCGGAAAAGTTTTAATCACCTATTCACCACCCCTCTAGGCAACATCCTTGTCCTTTCACCTGGACCGGTGCCACGGGACAAGAACGTCCAGGGGCGCGAGGCATTCTGGGGCGTGCCCGGGCGCACCGTCGACGCCGTCATGGAGCACATCCGCAATGGCGGATCGCTGCTCCAGACGCCGGCGCCTGCGTGCGCCGCGTGCGGCGTCTGCCTCGTCGCGCTCGGCGTCTTCCTTGTCGCGCTCAGGGGCGTCCTCCTCCCGCTCCCGCGCCTCGCTGCTGCTCACGCCAAAGCCGGAGCAGATGAAGGTCAAGGCGGAGCCGGAGGTTTCGCCGCTCTTGGCCGAGCTCATGGCGGCGCAGGCGGGCACGGACGACGACGCCATCACGCAGGCCGTCGTCGCCGCATCCCACGATGACATTCCGTCGCTCGACGGGCCTGCTACCTGCGTGTGGTCGACGTTCGAGCACGCCAAGTCCAAGGGCGTGCCCTTCTTCGACCTCACCGGCGACGGCGCAGGACCCAGCCGCATCAAGGAGGAGGACGGCTGCACAGGGACCAGCAGCGGCGGCGCCGGCGTGAAGAAAGAGGACGAGGAGGAGAACCCCTACTTCGCCTTCAGGCGCCGCAACCGCCGCTAGTAGATTAGGTTTATTTAAATTTTGTAAAATTTCTTCAAGTTTGAATAAAATTCGTCGAAGTTTTATTTTACAAAAAAATAGATTTGGACATCGCGAGTGGGGAGCGACGATGCCCAAAGACAACAGCTAGTCCGGACGGCGTCCAAATGACCCGTTCGGAAGGCTTTTGGCGGCCATTTGATCGCCGCGAGCGGAGATGCTCGCAGCTAGAGAGTGTATCGACGGCAAAGCATCTGGGTTCTTCGGGCCATCATCAGCCACAAAAGGACATGAGCCAGGCACAAGTGTACAGTAGAGTACGGGTTCTCGGATACGGCGCCGCGCTACCACGCCATGTGCACCCGTGGTCCGCGGAGGCGGAGCGGAGTGCCCCAAGTCTTCGCGGTTCCGTTCCGCGCACCCGTGGCCGCGACGGAGCCCATCCCGAAGAGAGTGAGAGAGAAAAGGCGCCCGCGCAAAGGAAAGCAGAAGAACAAAAGCGGCGGCCGCAGTCACAGCGACATTTTTCTAGGAGCGAGCATATTGGGTTGGCGTCAGCCTGGCCTGGCATCCCATTCCTTCCTTCCTTCCTCCGCTCCGCCCTCCCCCGCCACAGAGCCCACCTTTCCGCCACGCCCAGCGCCGCGCCACTCCACTCCTACGAGTCTTCCTCTCGCCGCAGACGATACGACGCCTGCGCCGCGCCGCTCCCGGATGCGGCCGCTGGTCTGCGCGGCGCTGGTCGCCGCCCTCCTCGCCCCGCTCCCGCCCGCGGCGATCGCGGCAGGTAAACCATTCTGGCCATCCGCCTTAAGCTCCTTATCGGTTTTCTGTCTCTAGCTGCCGGTGGAAGCCTACCCTGCTCCACTCCGGTGGCGAACTGGGGATAGCCACATTTGGTGTACTGCGAGCACGCTTCGCTTTAGTGACTTCTCTGGATTTCTTCCCCTTCCGGTGCTCATTCGATGAGCTCATAACGTCTTTCAGTTCTGTTTTGTTTGACGATTCGGCTCAGATTGATTGCTCCATTGCTCAAGTAATGTAGGATTGCAATTTTCAGGGGGGCGAATCATGGTAGGCGATTATTAGGCATTTTTTTTGGGTTCGAGGCGGGGTCACCTAGCAAGCCGGGGAACACTCCCTGGGCACGATTGGCACGCACGGCGCACATTTGTCGTCTGCTCATGCCGCCGGCCAAGGGGACCGCCTCTGTCTCACTGCCACTAGAGTCCTCACGCCATTCAATTCGCTTACCAATTTTGTTGCTGTACACGTACCGGCTCGGCCATGCCTTCCCTACTCTTGGGTCTCAATGGCCGTTGGGCTTGGCTGTTGGCTCATCCCCGTGAAGCTCTCCGTCCTGGCATTTGGCGTCTAATTAATCTGACATCACATTTTAGATTTGCTTCATGTCCCTCAACATGCACATGGGTTGTTTTCTTTACTTACCTGCAACCGTAATGTACTCCCAAAATGCTCTACATTCGGTCCGTAGCAGCTCTGGTGTAAGGAGGAAGATATGGATATGAATTTATGACATGCAAATCCACTAGACACGGACCCAGCCAGTACTGGTCACATGATCTGTTCCCGGTGGTTCTGTTATGTACAGATCACAATTCACGCTGTATTGGCTACTTCTGTCTGAAACTCGCTTGCCAAATCTCTACTATATAATATGAGTAATGTTTCTTCCTACCGTTTTTTCGTCCGTCTTGGCTGGCGGTGGTACGTCGTGATTTCGTTTCGTACGTCCTGATCGTTGGGTTTTGTTTCCTACTCGGGTGTCTCGGATCGATACGTTAGGCATCAGTTAATGCCAGCCCAGCCCATCCAATCCGTGTTGTTTTCAGTTTGGAACAGAAGAGCCACGCGATGATGTCAAAACGGATCCAGAAGTGCGACGGCGCAGCTGCGTCCTTCCTCGCCGCCACGGAACGAACCAGGCCAGGACGACGCTCGCCTGCAACGTCGCCGGTGCCAAGGACTTCCCCGACCTGTTCTTCTTCCTCATGCACGGCACCGACGTGCGCAAGGTTGCAAAGGATACCGCCGCCGCCGACAAGATGCACAGGAAGGAGCAGACTTTCGGCAAGCAGAGGGAGGACCTACATCTCCGCGCCAGCCTGGCCGGCAGGAAGCGTGCCCACGACGTGGCTTGTGCGCCGACCAAGACAAACTTCAGCGACTTCTCTACCGCGCTCTGAAAGACAGGCGCCAAAGGGCAGCAAGCCCGCGTCGATCACCATTCACGGCTCAAGCAGAGGCAAAGCAGTCACATGCGGTCAACTTACTAACCACTACGTTATTGTCTTTTTTTTAATGTTGCTAACTACACACGACCCTATGTCTCTAGCAGCAACTTGGCAGCTTGGGGCTTGGCTAGGTTCAGTCCAGTAGCAGGAGGAAGATGAGATGTCTCTGCCGTTAGATATTTATAAAGTTGAGGTTTGGTTCATCGAGAAATTACAAATGGTGGCATAAAAATTATGGTGCATGGCTCAGATAAATCTACCATGTTAAGTTATAGAAGGGCACGGTGACGCGGGACAAGAATGTCATGGACACGGCCATGTCCTCGATTAGCACGAAGAACTCAACGGCGCTTTCCTCAATGGTCATCCATGGGCTTGGGCATCGGGTGGGGGTTCATTGTCAACCGCGTCATGGCTGGTGTTCATGGCGAGGACGGTGAGGAGATTTTATTGGCCATTACATGCAATGAGTCAACCAAGATGTAAATTTGTCCCACCGAGGGTGAAATCATAATACACCGTACGTTCCAAATAAAATCTCAAAAACAAATACAATCTACATCTGATTGCTTCCTGTTAATCGTAGCCAAGAGATGGATCGCAATGCGCCTTATATTCTGAAATTTTCACAAAATCCAGGGACAAAGAGAGTACTACTTAAAAAACAAACCGTTGCAACGCACGGGCATTTTTGCTAGTATAGTTAAGATGCATACTGATTCAGCTGTTATTTTCAAAAGTTTTTTGATTATGGGACAGCCAGTCCTCTATCTGCATAATTGCATTGTCACTCATATTTGCTGTTTAATCACGCAGACTGCCCGCTGGATTTGAGTTGGCCGAACTACGCGCTGATAGCTTCTGTATGCTCGGATCAGAATGGACACTCAAGGTGTTGCCGCTACATCAATGCTGTCCTTGCGGTCTCATCTGCCATGTATGCAAACACAACAGGCACTCTTGGGGTTCCGGCTGAGCTTGCCGATGCCTGTATTGGCAATATCTCCGACACGTTGGCGTCGAAAGGGGTGCCTCCTACCGCACCTTCGTTTTGTGGCCTCGGGATCAGGATTCTGGCTTCCTATCAGTGTGTTGGGATGACCACTATCGTCCAGATGTTACAGTCTCCGAATTTCAGCGACGTGGCTAGAAGCTGTGCAACCTCACTTTCAGATGACGTCAGTTGCAAGAGGTGCTTAAATTCTGGTTTGTCATACCTCCGCCATCTTGTGGGACTGCAAGATAATGTCACATTGCATACCTGCCGTGATGCTGCCTTTGTTGCTTTTGTGGGTCAAGGGAACATTTCTATTCTTGATACGGCGAGTTGCTTTTTTAGCGTCCAGGAGCTTGGTGCTCTTCAAGGTTTGAATTTTCTCCCATCTTTCGTATAATATACAGTGCCATTTTCAAACGTTGTGCTCACATATTACTTTTTGGGGTGATGTGATGACTTTGTTCGGGCAATCATCATTATTGTCCAAAAGTAGAGGACATTCTATGCTCTTTCGAGCAACTTAATCGACGCTAAACAGCTTCTAGAAGAAGAACAATATAAGATTTTTATTCTGATGTCTTAATCCAAGTGCAATGCAAAAACCCCACAGGATCTTCAACTCTGGTTTAATGGAACTTATCTATGCTGATATATATACACCATTTTGCACCTTAAAGAGGCAGAAATATTTTTATCCTTTGTTCAATTTTGTTAAGGCTAGTGTGTTTCATGAATCCGCCAGTGTTATTTTAAAAGCTTCAGCTGTGCAGTACTTCTTTTAGTTTGGAAATTTGCATGTATCCCACTGCCTGTAAATTATTAGTATATTATATTAACCATTACATGTTTGCTGTAGTATAAGTTTAATTTTGAGTTCATGTGGGGATCTTTTCGTATTAAACCCATTCCTTTTGATATGTTGGTTAATGAGGCACCTTAAAGAGGCAGAACATTTTTCTATCTTTTGTTCAATTTTGTTATGCCTACCCCAACTTGTTTGGGAAAAAAGGCTTTGTTGTTGTTGTTGTTGTTGTTGTTGTTGTTGTTGTTGTTGTTGTTGTTGTTGTTGTTGTTGTTGTTGATTCTAAAAGCTTCAGTTGTGCCATAGTTCTGGTGTGCACATTTGCATGTATCCCAATTCCCACTGTCTGCAAATTATTAGTATATTATATTAACCAGGACGTACTTGTTATAGTATAAGTTTAATATATATATAATTATATATACATCTTAGGTAAAATGGAGTTTATGTGGGCATCTTTTCGAATTAAACCGTTTCAATTTGGTATATTGGTTGGCCAGATGGTTAATTTTGCGTAAGCACTACTTTTCTACTGAAACATACAAATCTCCTGCTTGATTCTGTTACATTGCAGTTAACAGTGAGGTCATTGGCAGCAATGGCATATAAGAGCAATGTAACGAAAAAGCAGTAGCATAAAAGATAGTATCATTTTGCAGGCATGTTATGAGTCTTGGATCTATATAATAAAATCACTTATTTTATTCTTCATAATATGCATTGTTGTGAGTGCATGTGGTATGTGAGTATTTGTACTAGACGTGAAATGTGCATACTTGACTTTCTCTGAGTTTTTAATTTCTCATGTTCTAACAATGTATTCAATCCTTGATGCAGTGAACATCACGACGCCAAGCCCAGCTGGAAATCCTGCACAGAATATTTCTCCCAGTCCATTTGGAGCGCAGATACCTGGGGAAAATGTTACTGGAGTGTCATCCAATCATCATCATAGTTACAAGCGTGTGCTATTCCCAGCAATCGGGGCCTTGGTTACAGGATTATCAGTTACACTTTTGGTTGTACTGATTTTACTTATCCGTAGAAAGAGTAAAGAACTAGAAAAGATTGAGGGAATTAAACCTCTAGAATCGTGGAGTTCCTGTGTCAAGAAGGGCAAAGAAGGTAAACATTTAATGAGTTGTGTTCATAGCATTGCCATTCTTTTCTGAATATTTGGTCAATTTAGATGTTTGGATGACTTTTACAGTTCCACGAGGTTAGATTGCATACCATGTCTGTTATAATAGGGGGTATACTGTCTTTTGATGCACTTCCTTTTGTTTATTTTCTGAAACAATACTCTGTTTGTGGATATGCAAGATTTTAGATAACAACACAACTTTTTTTCGAAAAGGAGAATAGGCCACAGCCTCTGCATCAATTGATACATACAGCCATTTGACAATATAACTGATTTATGGCTTCGAGGTTTGCAAGTAATAAGCGAGCAGAGTCAGACTGTGAATAGTACCTTATGTAAAATGTGGCCAGACTATAAGTATAGCTCTTTCCAATCAATAAATTTAGCCAATTCCTACCGTTCAATGCAAAAATATCTACCTAGTTTCAATAGATATATTACCACTTCCATGCTGTTCAATTAAAAAAAAAGATGTCTAAGCTCAGATATGTTCCACCTTCAGTAGACATGGAATGCCAATTGATGGACGTGATCCTGAAGCTATTCATAAGGAAATTGACAAAAAGATGCTATATGCTCCAGATCATATAGTTCTTGCTATTATGCTCCATTTCACAAATTCGCATTAAGAAATTGCATGATTACTTTAATTTGGACTTGATGATGTGATGTTTGAGTCTACATTCTTTGAATTACTTAGTATCGAAATTTGTTGTAAGAACCATTTCAATTTATTTGCTTAGCAAGATTGTTTTGCAGGTACTTCCACCATTTTTGGCAGATTTAGTCACTCAGAAATGAGAAGGGCAACCCGAAATTTTAGCACTAGGTTGGGAGGGAATGATAATGGTACAATATTCAAAGGGCAACTGAGCAATGGTTCTGTGGTTGCCATTCGGCGCATAGAGACGTCACCAAAAGTAGGTCAGCTAGAATTTTGCAAAGAAATGGAACTTCTCGGGCGGCTGCATCATCGCCACCTTGTTGGACTTAAAGGATATTGTTTAACAAGATTTGAGAGGTAAAGTTTGATATAAATAAGTTCAGATGTTTACCAATTTATGGCTCTTTACAATTCCGTATTGTCCAGGTTCCAGGTGTATGAATACATGGAAAATGGAAGCCTTAAGGATCACCTTCATTGTAATATCTCACGACTCATGTTCCATTCTCATTCTTTGTCTTGCTACATCTTTTCTTGAATTATATGCAGAATAGCATTCTTCTTTTTGCAGCGTCAGGTAAACATCTGCTGCCATGGAAAAACAGGATCCAAATTGCCATAGATGTTGCGAATGCTTTGGTAAGTTTCCGGAAGTCAGTGTGGTGAAATCTGAATCGCCTCAAGTAATTCATACTTTATTTCAATTTTACCCTTACCTAAGTCGGCATTTGGAAGAATAGTTAATGTTCACTTAAAACTGCAATTCATATGTACTGTACTTTGATTTCTTTTCCTTGTGTGAACACCAAGTATACTCCTAGCAAAAAAAAAAAAACAAGTATACTATGTTACGTTGACAATCAACTACCAGTTTCTCGCCAAAAAAAAAAGACAATCAACTACCAGTTTACAAACTACTCTATCTTGGTTTCAGGAGTACCTTCATTTCTACTGTGATCCTCCATTGTACCATGGAGACATAAAGCCTAGCAATGTCCTCTTGGACAAGAATTACCTGGCAAAGGTACCTGGTGGAAAACTTTCTTACACCGGGATCAATTCACACTGATCAGTTTTCATTTAAAAAACTCTTACTCGTCAGACACTAATGGATTGCTTTTCAATAGCTTGCTGGGTGTGGCCATGCACAGTGCTCAACTGGTGCTAATACTATCGCCAGTTCCACCACAAGAACTGTCAAGATTCAGGCAACTCCTGGTAAGGTTTTCTACAGTTCTTGAGGTTTTGTTGAAATGTAAATTGGAATTCCCGGTTAATCGGTTATCTTGTACTCTGTTTTAGGCTATGCCTCGAGTCCTCAAGTGAATACCACTAATTTGTTCAATTAACATTTTCGTCAGTACCGTGTGTTTATCTGCGTGCAGGCTACGTAGACCCAGAGTACGTTGTGACTCAGGAGTTGACGGCGAAGAGCGACGTCTACAGCTACGGCGTGCTGATGCTGGAGCTCGTCACAGGAAGGCCGGTGGTGGAGGACAACAGGAACCTCGTGGAGTGGTCCCGTGAGCTCATCGGCACCGACTACCGTCTCCACGAGCTGGTGGACCCGGCGGTGGCGGACACGTTCGACCTGGACGAGCTGCAGGTGATGGCGGACATGATCCACTGGTGCACCCACAGGGACGGCGGCGTGCGGCCGTCGATGAAGCAGGTCCTCCGGATCCTCTACGAGCGGCTGGACCCGCTGTCCGGCGCGTTCGCACGGGCCGTGGAGGTCGAGCAGGGGTACTACTACGGCGGCCAGAGCGGGCGGAAGGGGAAAGAGTGGCATCGTCAGCAGCAGCGTGACGGCGGTGACGTGATCCAGTACAGCGGCGAGCCACGGTGCCTGCCGTCCTCGCCGAGCACGTCCAGGTCCCAGTGCAGCCGCACCGTGCTGCTGGAGTGCAACTCGCCGGAGCCCCAGTCGCCAGCGGACGCCGGCCGCGGCCCGTTCTTGGTCTGAACTCTGATACGACCTGATGGCTTTGCCAACCTATTCTTTGGTCGGTTAGTTACAGTAGGCATCAGCCGTAGCGGGCCACGGGCCATTCCCGCCGACCCACCTTCTTACCAGGAGCAATCGTCATGGATGCACATTCGTAGAGTTGCCATTCAGATCTTTCAGTGAAAAGGCGTCTTCATTTTTGTATAGTGTAACTAGTGGCTGGTGGTTTTCAAGGGTTTTCGGACCTGCTATCTTCGGTGAAAGCTCGAATTTTTGGAGAAGCATATCGGATGCGCTGACCCTCACATTGGCATAATGCAATGCAAGAGCAGGGAGCAGTTTTTTTTTTTTTTGCAAAAGGGAGCAGTTTTTTTTTTTAGATTAACGGCCTTCCTTTATTGATTATTAATGTTTACTGGAATACAATAAAAATCTGGAGTCGCGTCCAGCCAGACATGGCGCCCGTATTCACGGTAAGCCGAGGACCTAGCTAAACCATGAGCTTCTCGGTTCGTCGCCCTTCGTTCATGGACAAAAGTTGCCGCAACGAAGTCAGCTGCTCTCAGCTTTATTTCCTGCATGATTACGCTGAATCTCCCTTTGTATGGCCCTTGCATGCAGTTTATCACCTCTAGGCAATCTGAAGCCACCCTCACCTTCGTCAGATTCAGGTCAGCAGCCAAAGCCATGGCCTCCCGACACGCCATGGCCTCCCTTTTTTTTTTTTGCAAAAGGGAGCAGTTGCTAACCTATACATGGAAGTTCGAGTTAAAGATTTTTGGGCTGTTAAATTTTAGACACCGAGGCCCATGCACGGCCCGAAAGGAAAGAGTGCCCAGAATCAGCCAGGGATTATGTGCCGTGCTCGGGCCGTCGGATCGGGCTTCCCTATAAATAACGTGACCCCTCAAACCCCCGACACCGTTGTGCATCTATCCCCTCCAGGCTCCCACTCTCCTGCCTTGATCGGCGGGCGGAATCTGTGAGGGCAAATGTAAGTGTCTATTTCCTCCCTTGCTTGCTGTTCTAGGGCAATTTGAGTCGATTATCCAATTGATCTCCGTGACTCGAAATATTTTGTTCTTCCTCTTTGTCTGATCCAAGTAAAATCCACATACATGTTGGTCAATTAACATATTTTTTCCATCATCGTCCTCTCTAATCACAGCCAAATTTTGATGGGATTCTGCTTCAATCTGGAAATAATCTTCAACTTAACCACGAGGCATATTTTGGGGCATCATTTTTTGTTCGATTCTGCTCCTTTTTGTCTGGGCTCGCCCCCATTCATTTTTTGGCCACTCTGTCTCCATCATAACCGGTTAGGGTTTATTGTGCTAGGAACTGGCTGCCAGTAAACCCCCCTCTTCCTGATATCCCCATAAAACACTACGATTCGAGAATGGGTAAAATATAGCAGCTAAAGCGTACTTTACTATTTTGCTTTCCAAATGAGGCCCCCATTGTAGTGTTAAATACTAATTATTAGAACTTGTAAATTTACATTGGAGATTTCCTCAAACAAGCACCTTTCTCTTCCTTGTACAATTTCCTCTATCCAACCGCATCATTTATCCTAATAGGGGGCGTTTCGATTTCGTGAACCGGGTAGGTCCTGCCCCTAATGCAACCATGCACACACATTGACTACTCGTTAGACTTGACAATGTCGTCCACAAGGATAAATCGTTGAATCAAAACTGCAAGTTGACTACTGGTGATGCTTTGCTAAGCATTTCCGACCATTATTATTATTTTGCTTCAGGACTGCAAAAAAGCAGAAAGAGAAGAGTGACCAAAGAGCCATAGACAAAAAGAAGAGACTGACTGTCAAGCTGCAGAATGTGGCAAGGGACAAAAGAGCCACAAGTAGAGGGAAACTGATTCCATGGGATCCTTCTCCCAGAACACGCAAGATAAATCAAATGAAGGAGCGTGAGTCGATTACTTCATGTTTGCTGGTTCTTCCTTCTCTTGCATGTATTCCTGCGGTATTATACAGTCGTGGCTTAACTACCATGTTCTTTCTTCAGTCAACCGGTTGTGGGCCAAGAGGAGAAAGGATTTTATTGAACGATATGGACATACTGATCCAGTTATTTTGGACAGGGGTTTTGTAGAGAAGACATTTGGTTCGACAAATCTGGATTGTGATGATTCTTTGGCTTCCAATATTGTCTCCCTTGCTTTATTCGATGGTAATTATACTTCTTTATTTTACAGTTAAGAATTTTCTAATTGTATCTGATCATCCCTAGTTCGTGATCTGAACGACGATCTTGTGCAGAAAAAAAGATTTTATTTGCATGCTCGGGCATAGCTATAAAACGTACGGCAACGACGAGACAAGAAGTATCAATAATTGTGACTTCAAAACGTTTGGTTACAGAATTTCAGAATAACAGAAACAGAGATGATAGATTGAGGGTTGGTGCTGCTAATTTTTATGTTCCATTTTCCTTCGTTTTTTCAAGCTAAGGGCACCTCCAACGGCCCGGCGCATACGGACAGCCAAAGCGGACCGAATCTGTCCGCTTTGGGCGGACGGCGGACAGATTCTGGGCCTTTGTCCGCTTTGGGTTGGGGGTGCCTCCAACGGTCCGGCGCAAAACCAATTTTAGTTTAGAAAAAAAAAACATATTGACTCTTTGTCAAATTTGAAACAAATACGGATACAATGACATTCAAATATTAATATGAAAATATATGTCAAACAAGCATGACATAGACATGTTTCAAATGATGAAATGAGCCATAGTTCAAAATACACATAATAGCAAACGATAGAAATTAGTTTGACAAATAAACAAGATGCAAATCAAATATCACCACGCTCACGAATGATCTTTTGCTTCTTGAGCACCCAAGCTCTTGTCTCCGGGTCCATGATGGTCGCGGGACCCGAGCTGCGATACGCCGGCCGTGGTATGGAGCACCGCCGGCGAGGCCGTAGAGAGAACGGGGGACGCTGACCTTGGCGGCTTCCCTTTGGCGGACGAGGCCGAACTCGCCGCCGAGGCCACGACAGCGGGGACAGCGGCGGGAATGAGGCCGCCGAGGAGAAGCACCGCCCGGGCCGCGGCCTGAGTGGCTATGAGGTCGGCCGCAGCGCGGGCCTCGATGGCGGCCATCCGCTCCTTCTCGGCGGCCGCCGTGGCCGCGGCGTCCTTCAGCCGCTTCTTCTCCCTCCGCCCTTGCCTCTTCTCGGACGCCGGCAGCCTCTCCTTCTTCACCGTCAACAGGGCGGCGCCGGTAGCGGCCGAGGCCGCCGAGAGTCCGTCCTCCATCGTGGGCGGCGGCGGTGCTAGGGCGGCGGCGGAGGGTGGGAGAGGGAGAGGGTTTGTGTGGGAAGGAGGAATCTGTGGCTGGCCACTGGGCCAGGCGCGGACAAGGGCGGACCGAGAGGCTGTCCGTTTTCTCCCCAAACCTGGACCAAACTTGGGCCAGGTTTGGGGCCGAAAACCTGTCCGCGCGGACAGTTGCCCCTTTGCGCCGAGCCGTTGGAGCGGCTCCTCTGTCCGGAAGGACAGATTAGGACAACGTCTGTCCATATGCGCCGGGCCGTTGGAGGTGCCCTAAGTATGACCATTCCGTGTGCTGATGTACCACTCTTTTCACTATAGATTCAAGTGCGCGTTCCCCCGAAGGAAATATCCATACAGATGGGTTCTTGGGACTATATGATAAAGATATCGCTATTGTTACGTGCTTCTACTACTCGGATCCATGTTCCGTAGATATGGATTCTCAGGTACAACAGCTGTCTGATCATGGTTCAGTAGTAGCTCTTGGGCGTGCCTTCAACTCGGGCACTTTGATGTCCGTCGAGGGGCAGCGGGTTTATGTCCCCACTACAGATGGCCCTGAACGTGCTCTGATCTACAGTAGCTGTGCTATCACAGAGGTGCGCTGCTGTATTATTTCCTACATTTTGGCATGATGAAAAATGTGGAACATAATTTGTGCTGTAATCCCTGCCGCTTTACTTGTGTCAATTGAACTCTGTACACTGAAGTACTTTTGGTTGGGTTCGTTTTTCCTCCATAATCCTTACCGCTTTATTTTGGTTCTAGGCTGGACTTGGAGGGCCAGTTATTGATAAGAATGGACATTTTCTGGGGTTGAACATTGATTTTGATACCAAAGAGAATAGGACTTCAATCCTACCATGGCAGTTACTTCGTGAGCGCTTGCAGTATTTTGAGAAGTACACGTATGTCTCCTACGCTTCTAGTATTTATGAGTTATATCTTATGAAATTTAAGTATCCATATATTGTAACTTTGTAAGGTGAGCCATTTTTTTGTTACAAACATTGGAGCCTTAGGAGTTCTCACACAGTAATCTGTGCATTAATAACCATTTGGTTCTTTCTACCTCTACCTGGTGTGTACTTGCATCAGTACCACATCTCATGTTGCTAATTTAGAGCTTTTGCTTCAGTGTTGAAGATGGGAGATATTCCTTTAATCCTTTAAGTGAGGAAGAGATAAGTCATTTTGCTCATAGTAAAACAAGGACATGTGATCTGCTCTATATCCTCTCACGTCTTTTGTTTAATATTTTTAGGCCTGACTACCTGTTTTTCTTAATTTCTCGTTTTGTTCTCGATTTGGCTCAGGTGTCGGTGTAGTTGTCTCGTCTATGTTGGTTGAGCTAGTACTTCCCTGTATTTATTTATCAATGAGTACTCGAGATTGTTTTATTGCAGCCCAAACTCTACCAACTACCGTGAATATACCTTGCCTGAAGATTTATTCAGCATAGTACCATCAGGTGTGAATCATTGTTCTATATTGATGTTATCTATTGATCATTATGCGTAGAATGTCATGTGGATTTAATCATACACATCATCTGAGTACTATCATTGATCGATTTATTGCATCAGGATTTTGGAATAGTGTCAACTATCGAACATCCATGGGATATCCTAAGCCACCACCACTTCTGCTCGAGAGTAAGTCATTGCTTTCTATAGTGCCGACTTCTGCCTTCCGTAACTTTTTCTAGCTACCGCAGTGACACTACTTTTGTACTTGCTCCTGTAACCAGTCGGCGGAACATTGTGTAACACATTTGAAGAGAATTTTGGTGAATTATATGGGTACGAGGGATTAGATTTCAATCTCTGGTGTCATGGTACTGGTGACGCGGTATTTTCTAAACTTCGGACAGAAGTTGTAACAAAAATATGCCGGCGTGTTGTCTTGCTTACTTCATACAATGGTAATTTTACAGTTCCACGCTCATTAGTTTTTCATAATAGCATTGTTTTCACTGACTAATGGTCGTGACTAATGGCCAAAGTTGTGATGTGTAGGAGACAAGAGATCTTTCGCATGCACAGGCTACCTTATAAAGTGGCATAAAAAAGGCACGACCGTTATTCTGACCTCGGCCAGTTTGATCAGAAGTCCGGTTAATGAAGACAAGATCGATGAGAAATTAAAGGTTGCTGCTCCTAAATATTTTCCTAGTCCTCTGAGTTACTAGATGGTGGTTAATTTGAACTTACTTTACCGTTGCAGATTGATGTATTTCTCCCACCAAATCAGCACGCTACCGGGAAACTGGAACTGTACCATTTAGATTATAACATTGCTGTAATCAGTGTTCACGAGCGTCTACATAGTATTTATCCCGAGAATATTTTCTGCACAGAAAAGCCACGTAAAAAGGTAGTAGCTATAGGGCGCGAGGTTAAGGATGGAGTATTAATGGGGACAATTGGTGTGGTGGCTAAGAATCCTATGGACAAACCTAGCAAGCTTGACTGCAAAGACCTTCAGCTGTCTAGTTGTAAAATCAAGAAGGTACACTGGTGAAAATCTATGAGTATTTTCTTTGTACATATACTAAGTTTTCATAACATATCTACAGCATTACAACTTCTGCGCATTGTATTATTTTTTGCACTAGGCTGGGATTGGAGGCCCGCTTGTTAATTTTATTGACGGAAGCTATGCGGGCATGAACTTCTACGATGGAACTCGTAAAGCGCCTTACCTTCCAAGGCGTATCATTGCAAGAGTTCTGAGCGAGACTGATCTTCCGTCGCAAAGGTAATTTTTGAAAGAATCTGTCCCGGTTCTTATTGTGTAGACACATCTTTATCAGTTGTGCTTACCTTGTGCTTTTTATAATGACAAAGAGGAATGAACCACCCCATAGATATAATGGGTGAATCCACAGTTAAGAACAGGTATACTCGCTGTTTCTCAGTCCAAATTCATATACTATTTATTCGACATGAACTTGCATTGAGAAAAGAATTTGGACGACAGGTGGCCCGTGCCTAAGCCATATTGGTACCATTCTATGTTTGATGATCAGCACCGTCTCCACGGGTTAGTTGGAAGGCAACTCCAGTAAACGTCATCGTTCTATGTCCATAGTTCGGCCCATCTAGTGGCAAACATCTAACGTACCTGTAATGCTGTTTATGTAAGTTTAAGTTGGGCTGATGTTACTTTGTCGACTTGTGCTGCATTATATATGTCGTTCGTACGGCTCTACAGAAGTTTGCACTCATCTGGACATTGTCCCCTTCCCTGTCTGATGGGCTGCACTTCACTAGTACAGAACGACACATCGGATACCCCTCTATGGTAACTGCACGAGATAGGCGACGGAAAATCGCGCTTTCCGCGCGGCCGGTGCGTACAAACCTGACCTGGGCCGTGGCTGGCTCGTCAAGATAGGTAACGGAGAAAGTATTAACTCCGTTACCCATATTATTGGCAACGGTTATAACTCCGGCTCCGTTTCCGATATGTGGTTCTATGGCAACGGTCATTTTTCTGTGACCGTTTGCAATTTGGTCACGTTCCATCTTCTTGAAATTCGAAGCGAGGCGAGTAAATGTCATGGCGTAGTGGCATCGCCCACTACTCCTTAAAAACCCCAATCCCTGCTAGCTCAAGACGCCACATAATCTGCTCTCCATCTCTCTCGCTCGCTCCCTGCTACTGATTAGCAAAGATGTCTCGCAGCAACAACACACAGGAGCACACTCCGTCGCCGTGGGATAGTCCACCCGTCAGCGGAGAGTCCGTTGAAGGACCGATGCCGGAGACGAGCGACGACGAAGAACTCGCCAACTACCATGATCCCACCTTGATGCTGGGCCCGCCGAAGGTTGATTCCATGATCCCACCTTGATGCTGGGCCCGCTGAAGGTTGATTCCGATGAGGAGTCAACCGAAGAGGAGAAGGAGGAGGAGGACGATGCGGAGGCGCCGGTCCCGAAGAAGGGAACCCCGGCGACGGAGAAGAAAGCCGCCGCCACCACCTCCGATGGCCCCCAACAAGCAAGGCCGTGAGAAGGAGGAGGATTGCGCGGAAGCAGGGCGCAAGAAAAACAAGAAGTAGCTAGTAGTAGTAGTTCTATAAGTTCTCCATATGTAATTTACTTTATTATTATAATATGTACTGTGTATGTAATGTAGTAATCACTAATATTAATATAACTATCCTAGTGGTTTTCTCCATATAGTAGAGATTAGGGAAAATAATATTACAGAGAGTAGAAGAAATTTCAGAGAGTCGACGCGTAGACCTCACTCCTCAGTGGAAGAAACACAAAGGAAACGGTCCTTCTAAAGAACCGTTTCCTATGTTTTACCTATATATATGGGCGTACAGAGCAAAACCTAACACTCACTCTTTTTCTCACTGTCCCAGTATGTTAGATCTGTTCGTGGCGACGGCTCCTGGCGTTGCGGCCATCGCTGGCGCCGTGGCGGCGCCGTCTCCACCGAGACGACGGCTATCACCGGCGTCGCCGTCACCCCCGAGACGGCGATGTCTCGCCATCTCCCCCGAGACGGCGAGGTCTTCGTCATCTCCCCCGACACGGTGAGGTCGTCGCTGTGTCCGCTTCCTCTGCCTCCACCTCTTCCGGATCTGCTAGATCGATCCAACGGCGACGTGAAGAAGGTATCAGATCCACTCTTTGATGTAGCTAGCTTGCCTATTGTGCACCTGCTAGAGCAGCTCAGTTCACATCAAGTAGTTCGATCTAGATAATTTCTTGATGTACTTAACTTGCCTATTGTGCACTTGCAACCGGTTGTAGTTTAGCTAACTTTTTTATAGTAGTTCAGTTCACATCCGGTAGTTCTATCTAGATCATTTCTTGATATAGTTAACTTGTCTATTGTGCACTTGCAACCGGTTGTAGTTTAGCTAACTTGTTGATAGTAGTTCAGTTCACATCAAATATTTCTATCTTGCCTATTGTGTACTCTTTGATGTAGCTAACTTGCCTATTGTGCACCTGCTAACTTGTTCATGATGTATTTAACTTGCCTATTATGCCCTTACAACCGGTTGTAGTTTAGCTAACTTGTCTAGATCATGTGAAAACAGGAGTCTATTTCGGTGACACTGCATACAAAAGTCGGAGACACAGAAAAAACAACGAACACTACTCAAGACAGTAGTGTTTGTTAATTTTCCCATAATGTCCTCTAATTATATACACATGTCAGTACACACTATATACTACTATATACTTCATATTATTGTGTTGAATTGTTCGTTATATCTAGTAGTGTCAGAACTAACATAAATCATTATTTACATTTAGGGATATTAAACTGTTCCCTTTCAAACCCCACCTTACATATCCACCGTCGCTATTGTGACGTTTTGGTACACTGCATAAAATACTTTTTTAAGTAAGAGTGTTTTATACAGTGTCGCCGAAATGTCACATCGGTGACATATTAGATTAGATTTCGGTGACACCGCATAAAAAATTCAGAGCCGGTGGTGGCCTCCATGGAAAAAATGATCGCTGTCAGGCATCCAATGAAGCTGCTGACATGGCAATATCTTGTTGACAAGCCGTGTGTTGGCTGCTCCGGTTCATCAATAAGAGCCACCTCAAGACATAGGTAAGATATTATTTCAATTTTGCTTAAATTCATGGTGTTCTTATTTTAGCATATGTACTTAACAATTGTAACTCTATTTAGTAATGTATAGGGTCCAAAACTTCAACATCCTTCTCTCAGCAAGCTGAGATAAGAAGAGATTGCTAGAGTGACACATGCGAGTATTGTGGAAAAGGATGTAGCGAAGAAATCGTTAATTCTTTCCGTCCTTTGACATGATAGGCTTAGTATAGATGAAATATGTTATCGTTTTAACTCTTATGTTTGTCACATCTTGTGATGTAAATGTAAAGGTGAAATTGTGATGGAAATGTAAAGGTTACATTGTGATATGAATGAAATCTGTTACCGTTTTAGTATTTGTGCTGTGTGAGATCAAATGCGGCGCGAAATATATATTGCAGGCTAAAAAAAAAAACACTTACGAAAACATCTCAATGCAAACGGTTAAACCAAGATGTTCGTAACTGATCAGGTCAAACTACGGCAACGGAGATCAAAACCAACCGTTGCCAAAATTTAACCTCATCGGTGACGGTTTTTTTGGCTCCGTTACCGATGAGGGTCTTCATATCAGCCACGGAGACGGAGACACGGACCACTTCTCCGTTTCCGATGGGATTTTTGACCCGTTTCTGATGTGTCGTTCTGTACTAGTACTTGCAGCCTTGGTGGTGTATGCTAATTTGGTGCCCTTCCTGCTCGGGGCGTCGAAGGCTTGCAAGTAGCGAGCACCCAGCTGCGGAAGGCAGCTGTGTGATGTGCGCTACCATTTCTACCTATCCAGCAATATTTCACCATACCTGCGGTGCTGTTTTTTCTAAGTTGAAGATGGGACGGTGTTACTTTGTGGCCTTGTGTTACGTTATGTCTCCTATCGTAACATGCTATCCTGAATTAACTGAAGGTGGGACGGTTTACTGTCAAGGAATTAACTGAAGCTACAGGAACATGTCTCCCATCATAACATACTATCCTTCACAAAAACACATACATTAGTATGAATAGCGATGTATGATTAAATATTCTACTCCTGGAACGGTGCCTCGGCTTAAGAAAGTCAATGAAAGTCTAAGCTTTTTCAGTGCAGGATTTGTTAGTAGTTCTAGCATGTCATTGCCAATGGTTAGCTCGATATGTTTATTGGGACATAGATTTTTTTTAGATAACAGGCCGAAAAGGCCCAACGCTAAATTAATAACGCCAAACGGCGAATAATATACAAAGTACTGAACCCAGCATACAACACAACCCCGCACACACACAAGGAACAGAACTACTGAGCGATTACAGGTAAACACCGAAGACCACCCCCACTGTCCACACAGGTAGACAGGCTCAACAAGGAGGCCTCAAAGGGACGCCGAGGAGAGAAGAGGCGACCACCACCGCCGCCACTAACCACAAAGATGGAGACAGGCTCAACAAGGGGGCCTCAAAGAGGGACGCCGAGGAGATAAGGTGAGCGCCCACGAACACCACCACTGGCCACGGAAGCTGCAGACATGCACCAAGTAGCCCCAAACAAGAAACACCGATGTGCAAAGGAAGCTGTAGACCTTGCCGGAGAGAGCTCGGCGAGAGGCTGCCACCCGCAGCCAACACCTCCCAACCTCCGGGAAGCAACCATATGTGTGCTCCAAAGCGGCGACTTCAAGCAAAGCACGACGCCAAAGCGCCGCCACCGCCCGATCCAAGGATCTCAGGTTTTCACTCGGAGCACGTGACGAGGACTGAGAGAGTCGCAACAGCGCCTTCAGGAAGGGAACGGCGTCCAAGGACGTCGCCACCGCGGTCCGGGAAGATTCTGGACAAAAGTTTCCCTTCGACATGACTCAGGGCCTCCCACCCAGGGTTTGGAGCGACACCAAGGACGACATCTGCACCACTGTCACGAGTAGTCGCGTGTCAATCACCATGCCGCCTGCACGGCCGCGGTCACCGACCAGCACCAGAACAGCTGGCACGCCCGTCAACCGACGCGGTTCCCACCGTCCAGGGTCGCCACCTTGACGTCCAAACTCCACGCGCCACCAAGCCGAGAAGAAAGACGAGCACCACCATGGCGGCCAGACCCGCCTAACCGCGACTGACGACCTCACCTTCCGCAGCCGTGCCACCACGCAGGACCCATGGTCCCGTCCCAGAGAGTGACCCAACTGCAACCCCCATGGTTGCTGCCGGCGCCAGATCTGGGGAAGAGAGGTGGCTGGCAACGAACGCCGGTAGGGAGAGCGGCCTCCTGCAGTCACCGCGACTGCAAGGAGCGACCACATCGGAGGAGGACGGAGGGGCTCGCTCGGGCCCGGGCCCCTGCCCCTGCCTGTGGCCAAGAGGTGGCCAGGACGCATGCCCGCCGCCGCGCCGTCCAACCTCGCCTTCATGCCTCCCGGCGGGAGCAGCAGGAGCGCCGCCGCCACTGTTCAGATCCGCCGCCGCCGCCCCGGGCCGACCGCACCCAATTGGATCCCGAGCTCCACCAGCCAGAGCGGAACCCGAACACCCGAGGACATAGATTTGAAAAAAGCAAATGTTTATAAAGTAGTTTTATTATGACTATTGTTTTATCTATGGTGTTCAGGAAGATAGCCTTTGCATCTATCTGAAAGGTTGTGTAATAGCTCTCCAGAAACTGCTGAAACAGGTTGAATCATTTGATAAGTCATGCTTTCTTAAGCATTTGAAACTGGTTGTGTTTCTTACTTTTTTTCTACTTTGTACAAGCATTGCACACGTATTGTTTATCAGTCATCGTGTCATCCGGTAATAGCACCATGATGTTCATAACACTAGCCTTGCAGCTTGAGCTCCTACTTACTCCGTGGGCACCGGCACACGAGGGACGGCGAACACCACTAAGTCAGACCGGCGGCTCGTGGTGATCCCGACCTCCTCAGTCATGTCCATCTCTGCGGGGAACATCCCGTCCGGCAGCCTCCATTCGAAGTGGAACAGCAAGGCCGCGAGCGCAAGCTCGACGTGCGCGAGTCCGAAGGCCATGCCGGGGCAGACCCTCCTTCCGGCGCCGAACGGTATGAACTCGAAGTCCGTCCCCTTGAAATCCCTGCCAACTCGCTCAAACCTCTCTGGGACGAACTCCTCCGGCTCGTCCCAGTGTGCCGGGTCCCTGCCTATGGCCCAAGCGTTCACGAGAACCATCACGCCCTGCGGCACATCGTACCCGAGCACTTGGCACGGGCTGCCGCACTCCCGCGGCAGCAGCAGCGGCGCCGGAGGGTGAAGCCGGAGCGTCTCCTTGATGACAAGCCGTAGGTAGCGCAGGTTGGTTAGGCCGTCCTCTGTCACCCTGTCGTGGCCGGCGAGTTCTCTCCAGACCTCTTCTTGCGCTTCCCGCATCACCCTCGGGTTCCGCAGCAGCTCGGCCATTGCCCATTGCAGCAGCGTCGCCGACGTCTCGCTGCCTGCGCTGAACATGTCCTGCGAAAGAAAGAAAGAAAGAAAGAAAGAAAGAAAGAAAGAAGCAGAGTAGGTAACTCTGCTTTTGCTTACAATGAATCGTGTGAAGGTCTTTGGGGACTGCTTACAAGTATGATATTTTGGACGTTTTCGGTGTTGAGCGGATACTGGCAGTCCATGTCCTTCTAGAGGCTCAGGAGAACGTCAAGCAAGTCCTCGTCCTTCTCTATGCCGGCGGCTGCGGCGGCAGCTCTCTTCTCCTGACGTTCCTGGATGATGGTCTCCACGATGGGGACCATGCCCCGGCGTCGGCGCTCCATCTCGGCGGGTACGCGGCTGAGGAGCATTGCGAGTCGTGACGAAGGGAAGAGATCCGGCAGGCTCATCCCCGGCACGTTCTTCAGCCCCTTGGTGAGCAGTCGCAAGAACGTGTCGCGGCTCTCGCTCGGCTTCCCGACGATCGCGTGCAGCGCGGAGTCCGCGACGAACGCCGATATCCGCTCGGTCAGATTCACGGCCCCCTCTGTCGACGCGACGGACCGCAGGAGGCGGCCGAGCTCCTCCTGGCGGACGGGGCGGAAGGAGTGAACACGGCGGGAGCTCAGGAGCTCGACGGTGCACATCTTGCGGAGCTGCCGCCACCCGTCGCCGTAGGGCGCGAAGACGAGGCCCTCGTTGCCCCGGAACAGGAGCTGCAGCATCGGCCCGATGGGCCGCGACGCGAAGGTCACGTCGTGCGTCCTCATGATCTCCCGTGCGGCGTCCGGGGAGGAGGCCACCACGACGGGGAGCTGGCAGAAACGGAGCATCATGAGCGGGTCGTGGCGCCGCGCCAGGTCCCGCATGGCGCGGTGCGGGAGCGCGCCGGCGAGGTGGTGCATGTGGCCGATCACCGGCAGCGCCCACGGCCCCGGCGGCAGCCGGGAGCCGCCCGATCTTCGTCGGAACACTAAGTAGAGGAGTGGTATGACTAGGAGAAGCAGGTAGAACGGGAGTTCGGTGGCCATGGATAATTGTTTTGAGCTCGGCTGGGTTGGCGACTTGGCAACAATGGAGGTGTTCGACATGTTGTTGGTAGAGCCGTCACTTTTAAAAAAAATGAGACCAACCCAGGCACTAGCACCCGTTGGCGTTTTTTTATAGAAGAAAACTCCGTGAGTGCACAGAGTCTCCAAGTTCAGGCGGTAACGGTTGGCTCGCCTTTGCCGAGTCTCCAAGTCTCCATACGATTTCTTCGAACTTCCATGACGAGGTTTCTGAGAAGTGGAGCAGTTAGGGTGAGTCTTTGCTCTCTGTTAGTGACCGTTTGGTTAAAAAACACTTTTCGCTTACCTTGACCAAGCTACTGTTGATGGTTTGCCTTGCGGTCCACGGACTCCCTCCGAAAACACCAAAACGAAGTACTCATTCCGATTAAAGAAGGTTTCGCCAACTCTCGTGCCAACAAGAATTAGTTTAGAACTTTCGCAAAAAAAAAAGAATTAGTTTAAAACTGAATCTACTTCTTAGCCACGGGATGTTGATGTGGAGATTCGTTTTGGTCTGTTGTACAATACAATAGTTGCAACTAAATTTTTTCCGGTCGCACCATGGCTGCACTACAGTTAGAATTGATTTTTTCCAGTTGTGGTTGCAACTGATTTTTTCATTCAAGTTGTATATTTTCTAGTTCCGCCATGGTTATAATTGAATATGATAGTTCCACTATGGCCACAACTGATTTTTTTCCAATGTGGGTGACATTATTCGAATGCAAATTAAGCTAATTCTGGTTCAAATGAGCGCTAGGCTGACCCTATGAAAAAAGGTGGCGAATATTGAATTTGTGTAGGCCAAATTGGTCTTCTTCTAATATTGATCATTTAAGTATTTTGTTGTTAACAAAAGTATTGGTTAAGGAGTACTTCTTTTTATAACCATCTCATCTCTTTTTGAAGTTTTCAGCTTAGCAAGATCTAGCATATTCAAAACAACTCGTTCGTATGCCATGCCTACGGTGTCTAGGTTGGAGTGTGTGCTCTTAGTTGCAAATAGTGTACCGTCGTTTTTAAAAGTACACGGCTTAAAAAATGTGACTTGGGGTTTAGACGGACCCCAAGCAATTTATTTAGAAGATATTCGGTGTGTACGCAGCCACGAGCGGGCGCTAGCGCTTGAACTCGAGCGGGCGGGTAAAAGTACACGGCTTATCCAATTGTTTTTGTTTATCTAGTTATGTCGTACGACTATAGTTAACATAGGTAGTGAAATGTATCATCATGCGATGCCAACTAGACAAATTAGTGACATGACATGATATAAGAGAGGATGGTGGTAAGCCGGGTAACATATTATGATGCGTGTGCGTTCGAGTATGTTATCCAGGTTTGCAAACAGTGTGGTCGCTATATCCTTTTATTGTACAAAAAATTCATCTAGTTATGCCCCACGACACACACACGACACAACGAAACTAACCAAATCAGAGTTAGTTCTCTGGCCCAGAAATGTTATTTTGTGGTGATCCAAATTCGTATCTCTACTACAAAAATATGCAGTGTCCTGTCTCGGCCCCTACGACGGACGGAATCGGACGTCTCGCGCAAGCCGAATCATCTCGCCAGGCTCCGCTCAAACATACACCGTCAAAATATGCAGTGTCCTGTCTCGGCCCTACGACGGACGGAATCGGACGTCTCGCGCAAGCCGAATCATCTCGCCAGGCTCCGCTCAAACATACACCGTCGGATCGTGTACGTGGGTCCTCACGGAAACCTCCCTCCCGAGCCCCTCTCTCTCCTGTGCCGTCGTCCAATCCCCTTCCCTCGCTCTCGCTCTGGATCCAATCGCGCCGCCGCCTCCTCTACCCACCTCCCCGCCCACCCCAGCTCCTCCAACCATCGTCCGTCCTCCGACACCTATAATTCGCGAAATCGTGGCGAGACCTAGAGTTGTGCTGTTGTGGGATGATGGCGGTGGAGAGCTGCGGCAGACATGGCGGCGGCGGTGGCCCCGGATGTGGAGGTGGAGCGCCGGGCCGGCGGGGTCGTCATCACGCAGGGTAGCCCCAATCTCCCGGCTTCTCCTCTCTGCCGACCTCGCCGTCACAGCCGACCTCAAGGCTCAAGCCGCACCAGCGAAACGACGTTGACTGCCTCATCCGCTGCTATCATCTGGGCATGAACGTCCTGTTCAGTCGGTAGCCACCCCACCCCTCTTCTAATTTCTGCCATTTCTGACCGCCCCCACTCTATTCTGTCTTCTCCACATTTCAATTCCTCCGTCATTGGTTATTCAATTCCGTTTTGTTTGGCAGGCTATGAGGTTCTGCTATTTGCTTCCAGGCGCTCTTTATATGGGATGGGATAACGGTAGCTCCAATTTTGGCACGAGTAGTGGTTCCTGCATAATAATTGATGGTGTTTATGCTACTATTGTGATTATGCTTCTAACCACATTTTGCTTATGCTACTATTGATGGTGTTTAGTCTATCCATTGGCAATTGTGATTGGGTAAGACTTGACAAGAATATTATCTAATGCTACTTCAAGATCAAATCAACTGCACCTGGACCATTCCGTATATGTAATTTACTAGCTTGTCTAATTAAATTTGTCTATAACAGGGCGTATTGCTCTAGCAATTCCATTTTATCTCATATGGGTGCCATTCTTTCAGTGGTATTATAACCTCCAAGGTGACAGATTGCTGACGCTCAGAATTGGGTGACAGCTGGGTGACATGTTTTCTGTGGTATTAGGACCTCAAACGTTATACATGACTGCCTTGAAGGAGATGCGGATGGCGTCTTGCACAAGAGCAATTGCGTCCAGAGGTCAGAGATGTTGTCAATGTCTTTAAGGATCCCAAGAACCAAAAAAAGTCCGAAGCGCAAGGTAAAAAATATGAATTTTCCGTGGACCCAGATTTCCGGCGTGTATGATTCCTCCATCCTTGTGATCGCCGATGATATCTCGCCCAATGATCTTGGGCTGAATTTTTTGAAGTCGATCAGTAGGGTTGTCAGGACATTAGATTCGGTAATTTGGGCATTGATGTGTTAAATTTTGGAAAGGGTATGTAGAGATGGTACAGATAGACTGGGAGAGGTGTGGGGGTTATGAGTCCAAAATTATAATGTTCATTTGTATGACAAGCGCTAATAAGCTTCTGTGATCAGTTGTTATATTAGTGTGTAATAGCTGAACTGGTGTTGACAGATCTCATTGCAGCACATCTATTTGGTGGATTAATAGTACTGTATCGGCATTAGCCTTTGTGTTTCCATATATCCTTGTTTAGACTGTAGATTCAAATTAACTCAACATCCCTTTTCCACTTATTCTTTTGCCGCTGACTGATGATAATGAGAGATCTGATAGAGGATAGTACATTGAGAAGGAGTTTATGCTTCTACAGGACTACTTTTATAGATTGGACACATAGATTACATGAAACACGGCCAGCTCCCAACCGCATCAATTAGCATCTTGAAGTCAGTCTCCAGGTCCAACTCTCAAGCCCGTGACATGTCCAGTGATATCCACAACATGTGCAATAGAAAATTTATTTTTTATTTGCCTGATATACAGTAGGCTGTAATTGGTGAGCTGTCTATGAGGCACTTCTGTTTCTTGCATATATTGGCTGCATAGTAGTAGAAGTTAATCAGGTTGGAAGGCATGATTGAAAGCTGAAACTAAAAGGCTTGCCATAGAATGGAAATGGTGACAAAGAACATAATGGAGTGGAGCTCCATGAAAAGCTTTCCTAGATTTCAAAGAATCCATATGGATATGAGGCAAAAGCGTGATCTAGAATCAAAGTCTCAGATTTTTTTTTCTTTTTTCGAACATATGTAAAAAATTCAGATGTGTTGAACATTCACAGCCATAAGAGAAGAAGGGGGGCAAGTCATGTTGGCCACAGAGAAGAAGAGAAGAAGGACAGTAGAACTTAGAAGAGCAAGAAGAAGGGAAGGACGGGGGCATACTGGCAAGGTGATGAGCTTGGCGCTGATGGTGGCACAAATGCCGAAGCCGATGGTAGTGACTGCTACAGCGGACAGGGCTTACGAGAGATGTCGATGGGTAACGAACGCCCTACAGTAAAAGTATTTTTTGTCGGATATTTGCAAACGCAAGTAGTTATCTGAAATATGCCTTACTGCTCGCTTCTAGAAATTGCAAGAACTGACATTGAATATTTGTCATATTTCTCTGTAGCAGTCTTACTCCAATAAGCCTTGACCCTATATATATATGTACATACTGATTTGGTGCATGTAATTCCTATATGAAGTCGAGACAACTTTTGTATCTGAAAAACATCCATTTTCAGTTCATTGATTGAAATATAGTCGCTAATAACTTGCTTTTCAAGCATGGTCGTTAGTTGCGAGCAATAGAAGACATTCAGTTACCGTGTTTGATGGATTATTATGAACTGATTCGTGAAGCACAAAATTTGACAACTAAGAGGGCTGCTTGACAACATTTGCAGTAAGAACTGGTCTAAGCAGTATGGTTAATGCCACATCATTACTTACGATTTTACCAACTATAAGAAATCAGTATCCTCCAATCAGAAATGGCTGCTAATAGTACCATGACAAAAGCACACTTTTTTAGCAGAGATGGTGAAGCTGACGAGAGCAGTGCAGCCAGTCCGCAGATCTTTCTTCCCCTGTGACTAGAAATCTGTGTGTATGAGAAGCGAGAGTAGAGATAGATAGTGTGCGTGTATTCAAGTTCTCAAAAGAAAATTAGTGACTTGAGGTCATGTTGAGATTTGAGAGTAGAATAGTGGGCATTAGGGCATGCGAATAGACTTCTTAGGAATTTGATGTGATCAATTCTATGATTCAAAGGAATATCATAGGATAAAATCCTATGAGTTTATAGTAAAAAAAATGTATGAATTGAAATCCTCCAAAATTTCCACGAAATCTCAGATTCTTATTGTTTTTAGAATGCTACGTGGATAATTCTTTCTATATCTGATTTTTAATTATTATATTTAGTATCTACAGACCCGTAGCAACGCACGGGCATTCAACTAGTATACTGATAAAGGCCGACTTGTGACGAGGAGACGGAGCGTCCCGGAGTCAGAAGTTTATTGCTGCTCGTAGGAACAGGAGGAATTGTGGTCCTCGACCACGTTTAATTGAAGAGTGTACCATTGTTGATTATGCTCTGAGTTGTGCAGAACAGGTGGAGCACGGACATGAGCCGTCCACGTATACTGAAGCTGTTGGTTCGGGTGACCGCGAGAAGTGGATTGCTGCCATGCAAGAAGAGATGCAGTCACTCGAGAAAAATGTCACATGGGATGTTGTGCGCTTGCCCAAGAAAAAGAAGGCTGTCCGCTGTAAGTGGATCTTCAAGAGAAAGGAAGGTTTATCTCCTAGCGAGCCTCCAAGGTTTAAGGCAAGTTTAGTTGATATCACTGTCTAGCCCAAGAGGCTATTTGGCGCCGAAGGTGTTTTCTTTGTTGTTTCAGGGGTGAAGTTCTCGTTCATGCTACAAGATGGAATTTGTCTCAAGGTGGAGTGTTATTTTGTGGTGATCCAAATTCGTATATACTGATAAAAGCCAACTTGTGACGAGGAGAGCGGAGCGTTCCGGAGCGGTACGGTACGAGTTGTTTCCGGGTCGGACTGCAGTTGACCTAGAGTTTTACCACTATATATATATATATCTTGTAAGCCGCCGGCTGGGATAAGTCGCATTGTGTAAATCCCCGGCGTTTGTATGATCCATGAACAATATAGTATCATCTGCATGTGCATGTATGATCCGAACAATATAGTTCCGAACAAATAACATGTGCATGTATGATCCAAAATATATTCATGAAAACATGAACGACTCAGATATGGAATCTTAGCACTCAGACATTGAAAATGGAAGTAGTAAATACAGCATACAACTTATAAGACGTATGTGTAATGAACACGGTTTTTTACAATGCCATAGGGCGCCCTTGGGAAATCTGGGCCGTCCGTTTCGGACATCCGACGGCCCAAATTCGCCGTTGATTTGTCCGTCAACGGCGAATTTGGGCCGTCGGATGTCCGAAACGGACGGCCCAGATTTCCCAAGGGCGCCCTATGGCATTGTAAATATCTTTTTCGATGTGTAATGGCCTGTCGAATGTACTACTCGACAATGGTTTCATGTATGCAGAAAATGCTTGTCCTACACGGGAATTTTGCATTGATTGAAGCACACAATTATCCTTATTGTGGAGTTTAAACTAGTGTTAAGAGAAAATGCAACACACAACCAAATGCAATAAGATACAACGACTCATAGCAAATATCGTATTGCTAGATCATCATCTATGTTGGTTGAATGTCTCTCGTCATACCATCTAAATGTTGTTGCACTCAGAGTCCAGAGATATCCACGTAACCAAATGCTGAATAGATGGGAACTCAGTTTTTGTTAAACACGACGTCTTTACACATAAGAACCATATGAACCCTTTCAGATGCTCTAGAAATGGATCCAACCGTACATAAATACTCTCGAATCTCACATGGCACCTTTGTGAATTTGTTGACCTCTCCAATTTTATGACATGTGTATATAGTAGAGGCACCCAACTGTCTATGGTGGAGTGTGCATTTCCTCGTTTTATTTGAGAAATTTGAGTTAATCGTCAGGCAAACAAGACAAGAAAAGTGAACCCAGTAATTTCATTCGTATATTTACGCTATCTCATACTAATTGTGTGAGTTTTTTTGTAGGCTCTAACTGTGCACTATCTAAATTACGATAGCACAATCAAGATAATCCTGGCTGTTGACGACTCACAGTTTCCAGACTGTCATTCACTATTAGATGACTCACTAGTACAGAAAAGCCTTTCTGTGGCGCACCAAAAAGGCTTTCTGTGGCGCACGGTCGGTGCGCCACAGAAAGCTCGTCACTAAAATATTTATCTGTGGCGCACTCCACATGCATGCGCCACTGATAGTCCTTTTTAGGTTTAAAAAAAAAGGGGAGGCCGTGGTCCTGGTGAACCCGACCAGGCGTCGCTGCTCTGGTCCTCTGCTCCGGCGCCACTTTGGTCCTCTGCTCCGCGCGCCCCTCTGGTCCTCTGCTCCGGTGCCCGGCAGCGCGGCGGCAGTGTGGCAGCCGACGAACGCGGACGCAAACGGCAGGTGGCGGCGGCGAATCTGACGTGGTGGTGGGCGATGGCAGTTGGTGCGGATGCAGAGCAGAGAGATTGAGAGATTGTGAGAGGAGCAAACGGAGGCGGCGGCGACGTTGGCTAGTGCCCTGAGAGTGTGGAGGAAGAAGTGGAGGGCGTTGGAGGCGACGCTCATCCGCGAGTTGAATCGGCCGACGTAGTCCAGGGCCTCCGCCCACTGCCCCTGAACCACCAGCCGCTGCAGGTGATTCCCACACATGTGGGCGTCCGTCTGCTGGACCATCCTGCAGTGCAGCATCGAGAGGTAGGAGAGGGATTAGCAGCAGCAGCAAGAAGCAAATCGAGGTCGAGTTCGAGGCGCCAAGCAAATCGTCCTCGGGGCTTACGATTCGAAGGTTGGGTGAAGGCGTTGCTGGCAGAGGTAGGAGAGGAGCAGCCTGTGGCGGAGCCGCCTCGCGAAGGCGTACTCCCCGCCGTCCTCGGGGCCGGAGAAGTTGCCGGACATCGTCGGATTGCTCGTCGCCGTCATGGGAGAGCTCAGCTGGGTGGGTCTGATTTGGGAGGGGAGGTGGGAGGAGGGCGGGCAGGGGGCGCAGCGGGGCACCTCGTGCGCGTCGCGGCGGATCTCGGGCGGCCGAGCGGGGCGCACGCGGAGGCAGGTGCGGGCAGGGCAGCGGTGCGGACGGGCTGGAGCAAGGCGTGGCGGCGGCGGCATGGGAAAGAGGATAGAGAAAGGGGAATCCGCGAGTGCGTGCGTGGTGTGCTGCTTGGGTTCGTGGCTTGTGGTGCGTGGGTCTTGGCCATGTGCGTGGGTTCGTGGTGCATGTGGTGCCTGTGGGTGCGTGGGGCCTGTCTGGTGTGTGCGTGTTGGCCATGTGCGTGGGTGGTGTGTGGGCAGGATTTAAAATATCTAGTGCAATTCTGTGGCGCATCGGACAGCATGCGCCACAGAAACGTGCTTTTTCTGTGGCGCATGTGGTTGCATGCGCCACAGAAATATGACTTTCTGTGGCGCACGTAGCTAGTAGCTACGTGCGCCACAGAAAGTCATATTTCTGTGGCGCATGTGAATTTCGTGCGCCACAGAATTGCAAAATTCTGTGGCGCATGATGGCGTGAATCACACGCTCGTTGGGAGACCCCAAGAGGAAGGTATGATGCAGTTCAGCAGCAAGTTTTCCCTCAGAAAGAAACCAAGGTTATCGAACCAGTAGGAGCAGCAACTCTTCAGAAGGTTGTTGGTGGCTCGCACGGCGCAATACGATCACCAACGTGGAATCTGCACACAACACAATCAAACTACTTTGCCCCAACGAAACAGTGAGGTTGTCAATCTCACGGCTTGCTGAAAACAAAGGATTAAACGTATGGTGTGGAAAATGAGTATTAAATTGCAGAGAATGAAAAAGGAACAGTTTGCAGTTTGTGGTTGTTTAATCAGTGTAAAAGAATGGACCGGGGTCCACAGTTCACTAGTGGTGTCTCTCCATAAAAGATAACTAACATGTTGGGTGAACAAATTACAGCTGGGCAATTGAAATAGTGAGCGCATGACAATGCATATACATGACATGTTGACTACTATGATATTTAATTGGGCATTACGACATAATACATAGACCGTTATCCAACAGCATCTATGACTAATAATCCACCGCCGGGTTGTCATCCGAGTCCCCCGTTGGTATTAAGTTGCAAGCAACGGATAATTGCATTAAGTAAAGTGCGTAATGTAAACAAACACATATGCCCGTGGACATAGCATCGTTAGGTTATCCCTAGTGGCAACAGCACATCCACAACCTTAGAACTTTCTGTCACTGTCCCAGTTAAACGGAGCATGAACCCACTATCTAGCATAAATACTCTCTCTTGGAGTTACAAGCATCTACTTGGCCAAAGCATCTACGAGTAACGGAAAGCATGCAAGATCTTAAATAACATATAGATAGATTGATAATCAACTTGACATATATTCAATATTCATCGGATCCCAGCAAACACAACATGTAGCATTACAATAATATGATCTTGATCATGTAGGGCAGCTCACAAGATCTAAACATGATGGCACAAAGTGGAGAGACAACCATCTAGCTACTGCTATGGACCCGTAGTCCAAGGATGAACTACTCACGCATCACTCCGGAGGCAGGCATGGCGATGTAGAAGCCTCCGGTGACGATTCCCCTCTCCGGCAGGGTGCCGGGAAGAGGTTCTGAACCCTCCCGAGCTAGGGTTGACGCGGCGGCGTCTCTGGAACTTTTCGTGGATATTTGCTCAGGTACTTAGGGTTTTCGCGTCGGGGGGAATAAGTAGGCGAAAGGGCGGCGGCTGACCCCCGAGGGGCCCACACCACCCCAGGGCGCGGCAGAGGGGCCCTGGTGGCCCTCCTCTGCTGCTCCTTCGCTCCGTCAGGTGTGTTCTGGAAAAATAGGACCCCGTGTAGTTTCGTCCAATTCCGAGAATATTTCCAGACTAGCTTTTCTGGAATACAAAAACAGCAGAAAACAGGAACTGGCACTTCGGCATCTTGTTAATAGGTTAGTCCCAAAAAATGTATAAAAGTGATATAAAGTAGATGCAAAACATGTAGCAATTGGTATAAAACAAGCATGGAACATCAAAAATTATAGATACGTTTGAGACGTATCAGCATCCCCAAGCTTAGTTCCTACTCGTCCTCGAGTAGGTAAACGATAAAAACAAAATAATTTTTGAGGTGACATGCTACATCATAATCTTGATCATATAATATTGCAAGGCACATGTAAATGAATGAAGTGATCCAAGTCAATGGTCTATAATTTGCTACCAAATAGATAATGAGTAAACAATGAATCACACAAGCTAAACGTTTTCATGAATAGTACTTTCGAGACAAGCATCAAACAGTTTTGCATAAGTGTTAACTCATAAAGCAATAGTTTCTAATAAAAGGTATTTAATCAACACAAAGGAAGAATTTAGTTTCAGCATTTGCTTCAACTTTCAACATATTTATCTCATGGATATTGTCAACACAAAGTAGTATAACAAGTCCAATACATTGCATATAACGCATGTTGTAACAAAGTTGACACTAGTGTTTGCTTGTGGAAGACAGAAAGAATAGGAAAACTGACTCAACATAAAAGTAAAAGAAAGGCCCTTCGCAGAGGGAAGCAGGGATTAAATCATGTGCTAGAGCTTTTAGGTTTTTGAAAGCATATAGAGATTGCATAAAATATTTGATACTCCTCCCAACCTTGCTAACACAAGCCATGGCTAACCGAATCCTCGGGTGCCTTCCATCAATCACATACCATGGAGGAGTATCTATTTTTGAGAGGTGTTTGTTAATTGTCAACGAATGGTAGCGGGTGAGAACAGTATTCTACCTGTCGAACGGACTTTTAAGAGCGGCTCCCATGAAGGACGTTATTTCTACCAGCAAGGCAGATCATCCCTCTTTCTCTTTGGTTTACACACATTCAGGTATTTCACTGTTTGTCATTGCTTACTGATGAATCAGGGCAAAAGTGTGAAGAGAATTAATTGGTTAAAGTTGTAATTAATTGGGACTGGGCACCCCGTTGCCAGCTCTTTTTGCAATTATTGGATAAGCGGATGTATATGCCACTAGTCCAGGTGTAAAAGTCCATTCGACAAATAGAATAAAGAATAACCACACTAATTCCTCATGAGCTAGTAAACATTGACACAAAAAGGGAATAATAACATTTTGAATAATTTAAAGGTAGCACATGAAAAATTTACTTGGAGTGGCAAGGAAATACCACATATAGGTAGTTATGGTGGACACAAATGGCATGGATTTTGGCTCAAGGATTTGGATGCACGAGAAGCATTCCCTCTCAGTACAGAGTTTAGGCTAGCAAGGTTATGTAAGCAAACAAGAATATCAACCCGTACACCAAGTTTTATATGACAAACATATTGCAAACGTTATAAGACTTCATACCGTCTTCCTTGTTAACCAAACCCTGTTATTAGAAAATATCTAGACCTTAGAGATACCACCGATGCAAACCAAATTTTCAACAAGCTTTACGGTAGTTCTTCACTAATAGGCTTAACTCATGTGATGCACAATTTAATCATGATCTACTTGTTAACTCAAAACAATTGACAAGCATCAAGTTATCCATTTTAGTGATCTACAAGATTAAGCAAGTTTTTCCTTATACCAATTACCACATGCAACATTTTCTGAACCAACCAAACACCAATCAATTTATTTCATCAACTCTCCAAACAAATATAAGTGAAGCAAGAGAGTACTTTCTACAAAAGAAAGCTAATAGCTCTGACAAGAGATACATGAAAACAAGAGCTAAAAGCTGAACAGCGCTAGATATGAATACTCAACAAATATAAGTGAAGAATAGGAGTATTCTCATGAAAAAGCGGAGCGTGTCTCTCTCCCAATCAAGAATGCTAGGGTCCAGTCAAGCTTTATTGAAAATAAAAGTGCAATACTGAAAATAAAAGCACACAGACGCTCCAAGAAAAGCACATATGATGTGAAAGAATTAAAATATAGTTTCACTAGAGATGACCTGATAATTTTGACGATGAAGAAGGGGATGCCTTGGGCATCCCCAAGCTTAGACGCTTGAGTCTTCTTGAAATATGCTGGGGAGATCCATGGGAGCCTCCCCAAGCTTAAGCTCTTCACTCTTCTTGATCCTATTATATCATCCTTCTCTCTTGACCCTTGAAAACTTCCGTCACACCAAACTCAAAGTAGATCTCATTAGAGGGTTAGTGCATAATCAAAAACTCACATGTTCTATAAGACGCAATATGATTTGTTACTTTAAACATTAGCTACAGCCACTGATGTTATGTGAAGCTCTTCCACCCAAAAAAGAATTTCACTCAACACTAGTAAAAGAGAGAATGCAAAATAAAAAGGCTTTTTTTTAAAAAAAGGGCCCAGCCTCTGCATCGGTTGATGCATGCGGCTTTTATTCAAAATAAAAAGGCATAATCTGTCTAAAACAGAACAGCCCGCAAAGACGAATTTTTTCGAGGCACTTACGACGCTCAGATCGAAAACTTTGAACTAATGAAAGATTCAGACATTCATAAAGATTACGCACAAATTTTTTCAGATTTAATTAACAATCTGGTGATTTTAGGAATTTCGTACAGTGAACAGAAAAAATCTGTTTCTGCGCAGCAATCAAAATTAAGCATCGTCTTAACATTAGAGGCTACTCTTGGCACAACAATGCGAGAAAATAAAGATACAAAGGAGTTGCTACAGAAGTAAACATCCTCCTTGACTCAATAAAAGAAAAATTGCAGAAGTAAAAATAATGGGTTGCCTCCCATAAGCGCTTTTCTTTAACGCCTTTTAGCTAGGCACAAAGCATGCATCAAGTATTACCAAGTGAAGAAGCATCAACATTGTAATTTGTTCGAACAATAGAATCATAAGGTGGCTTAATCTTCTTCCTAGGAAAGTGTTCCATACCTTTCTTGAGAGGAAATTGATATTTTATATTCCCTTCTTTCATATCAATAATAGCACCTACAGTTCTAAGAAAAGGTCTTCCCAGCACAATAGGGCATGATGGATTGCATTCAATATCCACGACAATAAAATCAACGGGGACATAATTGTTGTTAACCATGATAAGAACATCATCAATTCTTCCCAAAGGTTTTTAATAGTAGAATCAGTAAGGTGAACATCCAAGTAACAATTTTCCAAAGGTGCTAAGTCAAGAATATCATAAAGTCTTTTAGGCATAACAGAAATACTAGCACCAAGGTCACACAAAGCATTGCAATCAAAGTCATTCAATTTCATTTTAATGATGGGCTCCCAACCATCTTCTAACTTCCTAGGGATGGATACTTCACGTTTCAATTTTTCCTCCCTCAATTGTATGAGAGCATTAGTAATATGTTTAGTGAAGGCCATGTTTATCTCACTTGCCTTAGGACTTCTAGCAAGCTTTTGCAAGAATGTAATTACTTCAGAAAGATTACAACCATCAATATCAAAATCATTATCATCAAAAGTAATGGAGTTATTATCTTCCTTATTGCTAGAAATTTCAGCATCTTTATCAAGGACAGTTTCAGAGTTATCAGGCAATTTAGGACATTTTGCAATAGAAGTGGAAACATTACCAACACCAATTATCTTGCCATTAATGGTAGGAGGTTTGCTAACACTTGAGTTTGAAGCATTTTCAGAAGTAGTAATAGTATAAACTCTAGCAATATTATTCTTTCTAGCAATTTCATCCTCTCTTTCCCATCTAGCATGCAATTCGGCTAACATCCTCACATTGTTATCAATTTTAACTTGTATAGCATTGGCTACAGCAAAGGTATCACTCTCAATTGTTTCGGGCTTAGCTGCCATCTTATTAATCAAAGAGGATTGTGTTTCAGACATCGACGAAATACAAGTTTCAGCATGAGAAATTTTACCTTGCAAACTAGAAATTTCCCTATTTAAATTCTCAAGTTGATGGCTTATATTTTTTAGCATAGCAGATTGTTCATCCATAGTTCTAGTAAACAGTTGGTTTTGCTCATATTGCTTTTGCATAAAAATTTTAGTGGCCTTTTCAATTTCTAGCATCCTTTCCTCACTATTAGAAGGATAGGGCATATAATTGCTATTACCAAAATTACTACTATAAGCATTGTTGTTGAAGTTATTATTTTTAATGAAGTTCACATCAACATGCTCTTCTTGAGCAACCAGAGAAGCTAAAGGCACATTATTTGGATCAACATGTGTTTGACCATTTGCAAGCATAGACATAATAGTATCAATTTTGGCACTCAAGGAAGAGGTTTCCTCAACAGAATTTACCTTCTTACCTGTTGGAGCTCTCTCGGTGTGCCACTCAGAATAATTAATCATCATATCGTCTAGAAGCTTTGTTGCAGCACCCAAAGTGATGGACATAAAGGTGCCTCCAGCGGCCGAATCCAATAAATTCCTTGAAGAAAAATTTAATCCTGCATAGAAGGTTTGGATATCATCCAAGTAGTCAGTCCGTGAGTGGGACAATTTTTAACCAATGATTTCATTTTCTCACATGCTTGAGCAACATGTTCATTATCAAATTGCTTAAAATTCATTATGCTACTTCTCAAAGAAATAATCTTAGCAGGAGGATAATATTTTCCAATAAAAGCATCTTTGCATTTAGTCCATGAATCAATACTATTTCTAGGCAAAGATAGCAACCATTCTTTAGCACGTCCTCTCAAGGAGAAAGGAAAAAGTTTCAGTTTAATAATATCACCATCTACTTCCTTGAGCTTTTGCATTTCACAAAGTTCAACAAGTTATTAAGGTGAACATCAGCATCATCAGTACTAACACCAGAAAATTGCTCTTTCATAACAAGATTTAAAAGTGCAGGTTTAATTTCATAAAATTCTGCTGAAGCAGCAGGTGGAGCAATAGATGTGCATATGAAATCATTGTTATTTGTGCTAGTGAAATCACACAACTTAGTGTTCTCAGGAGTACTCATTTTAGCAGAATTAAAAACAGGACAGAAAATAACTTGAAAATAAACTAGATGCAAGTAACTAATTTTTTGTGTTTTTGATATTTGAAAGCAAACAAGATAAAATAAAATAAATTAAGCAAGACAAAAACAAAGTAAAGAGATTGGAACCGTGAAACTCCCCTTGCAGAAGACTGCTGTCTCCCCGGCAACAGCGCCAGAAAAAGAGCTTGATGGCGTGAATCACACGCTCGTTGGGAGACCCCAAGAGGAAGGTATGATGCAGTTCAGCAGCAAGTTTTCCCTCAGAAAGAAACCAAGGTTATCGAACCAGTAGGAACAATAACTCTTCAGAAGGTTGTTGGTGGCTCGCACGGCGCAATACGATCACCAACGTGGAATCTGCACACAACACAATCAAACTACTTTGCCCCAACGAAACAGTGAGGTTGTCAATCTCACCGGCTTGCTGAAAACAAAGGATTAAACGTATGGTGTGGAAAATGAGTATTAAATTGCAGAGAATGAAAAAAGAACAGTTTGCAGTTTGTGGTTGTTTAATCAGTGTAAAAGAATGGACCGGGGTCCACAGTTCACTAGTGGTGTCTCTCCATAAAAGATAACTAACATGTTGGGTGAACAAATTACAGCTGGGCAATTGACAAATAGTGAGCGCATGACATTGCATATACATGACATGATGATTACTATGATATTTAATTGGGCATTATGACATAATACATAGACCGTTATCCAACCGCGTCTATGACTAATAATCCACCGCCGGGTTGTCATCCGAGTCCCCCGTTGGTATTAAGTTGCAAGCAACAGATAATTGCATTAAGTAAAGTGCGTAATGTAAACAAACACATATGCCCGTGGACATAGCATCGTTAGGTTATCCCTAGTGGCAACAGCACATCCACAACATTAGAACTTTCTGTCACTGTCCCAGATTAAATGGAGGCATGAACCCACTATCTAGCATAAATACTCTCTCTTGGAGTTACAAGCATCTACTTGGCCAAAGCATCTACGAGTAACCGAAAAAATGCAAGATCTTAAATAACATAGGGCATAGATTGATAATCAACTTGACATAGTATTCAATATTCATCGGATCCCAGCAAACACAACATGTAGCATTACAATAATATGATCTTGATCATGTAGGGCAGCTCACAAGATCTAAACATGATGGCACAAATTGGAGAGACAACCATCTAGCTACTGCTATGGACCCGTAGTCCAAGGATGAACTACTCACGCATCTCTCCGGAGGCAGGCATGGCGATGTAGAAGCCTCCGGTGACGATTCCCCTCTCCGGCAGGGTGCCGGGAAGAGGTTCTGGACCCTCCCGAGCTAGGGTTGACGGTGGCGGCGTCTCTGGAACTTTTCTTGGATATTTGCTCAGGTACTTAGGGTTTTCGTGTCGGGTGGAATAAGTAGGCGAAAGGGCGGCGGCTGACGACCCCGAGGGGCCCACACCACCCCAAGGCGCGGCAGAGGGGGGCCCGCGCCCTAGGTGCGTGTGGGTCCCTGGTGGCCCTCCTCTGCTGCTCCTTTGGTCCGTCAGGTGTGTTCTGATAAAATAGCATCCCCGTGAAGTTTCGTCCAATTCCGAGAATATTTCCAGACTAGCTTTTCTGGAATACAAAAACAGCAGAAAACAGGAACTGGCACTTCGGCATCTTGTTAATAGGTTAGTCCCAAAAAATGTATAAAAGTGATATAAAGTAGATGCAAAACATGTAGCAATTGGTATAAAACAAGCATGGAACATCAAAAATTATAGATACGTTTGAGACGTATCAGCGCACGGGGAACCATGCGCCACAGAAATATTTTCTGTGGCGCATGGCAAATAGGTGCGCCACAGAATGCTGTTCCACCTATAAGTGTTTTCCTACTAGTGACTTCACTGAGCCCACCAGACTAATTAAGGACGCTGCGAGCCGGATGTGCTTAACAACATCAAGGATGCCGCTAGCCTGAAGAGTAAAACAACATCGATTTAAAACAAATAAGTTTGGACAAATTGGCAAGGTGCACCACGTCAAGGTCAAAACGGCTAATAAAATCATGTGTAACTTATTTTATTATCTATATCTCAGCGTGTACTTAAGTATTTTAGTGAGGCCACTTGTAAGCATAAAGTTTGGCCTTGCTCTTGAGATTCTCCATATCATCTTGTTGCAGTGTAAAGTATAAAAAATGTGTCTTAATTCTTTTGGCTCTACATGAAAACCTAGAATCCATGTGATTGTGTTAAAAGAAATGTGTTTTGTCTCCCCATTTACTCTGGGTACATGGGGAGTCCGGTTCCGAGTGCTCACTTCAACTACCTATGTTATTTCTTCGAGCTACGACAGGGCTGATGTCGTGGCTTACATCCCAAATTGTGGCTATTGGAACCACAGCTACAACACATGCTTCGTCTGGTTTGTTGGTGGCTAAAGAAACGCTTGCCAAAAGGTTCCGAAGCTTCTGCACCATCATGTAACATGACGTAGCATTTGGAGGAGGAGGGCCTCCTTGAGAATGATACCGTGGACAAAGCAACTCCTAATGCTCCGAAGAAGCATAATTCATGATGACAGGGCGCCGCGTCCAGCCACGCCGTCCTGTCGTCGGTGATCGAGGATGCTCCGGTTGCCGTCGTCTCGATCACGTCGTTGTGGTCTTCTTCCTCGCCACGAGTTGGGCCGGCCCATGTCTCCACAGGGGGTATGCGGAGCCGGTAACTGTCGACCTGGTCGTAAAATAGGGATTGCCGTATGGATGGAGCTTGCCTGCTCCCTCCATATGCTCCCATCCGTGCTCCCCTTTCGGTCGTTTATCATCGTACGGTTGACACCTGTTTGGCTCCCTACGCCTATTTTTTGTGAAATAAAAACAATTAACTCATTGGAACACATGTATTTTCTCCTCCTTCCGTACATAACATAGTATTTTCTTCTCTATGTTCTCCTTGGGATGGCCGTCCTCGACTCGAGCGAGAGCAGCAGCGAATCAATAGCAGCACTGATCTCTCCCTTGGCCACCTCCTATTCCTTCCACACCGGACAACTTCCCTCCGCCACCGCGCAACATCCTCCGATCCTCGCACGACCGCTTCCACGAGATATCTAAGATGACAATGACAAGAACTTTCGATTTCTTCAATGGGGAGGATCTAGCACTCGCATGATATCGCTGGACTCGATATGCCACCGGCCACAACGAGGACAAGCTCGACGGGAGCCTAGTTACGAGTAGCGCAAAGGAAGCCATGAAGCAGACTGCAGACACATCGTTGCGGCAAACCAGAAATTATTCACTAGCTAGTTTTATCAAAGATAAAATAGTGCTTCAGTATGTTATATGGAGCACTTCCGCTGGGGCAGCTTGGAGCACCTCCACCGGGTGTGTTTGAGTGCACGGCCAGGCCCGCGGCGGCGCTGGAGCAGCCAAGCTAGCCGGGTGAGACGAGGAGGGCGAGCCGGGCGTCCGGCGGTCCGGCCGGGTGAAAATAGCACAGCCCGTGATCTGCACATCGGCGAGAAGAAGGTAGTTGCTTGCTTGGCGAGTATTAGGGAGAGGTCCTGTGTATTTCGCCAAACACACGGACTACAAACCGAAATAGGCGGGGAGCAGGCAAGCCCCGTCCTTGCCGTAGAGGAGCTCCCCGACGAACTCTATCACTGCCGCGATATTTTGGACAGTTAATGGGCCATCGCCTTCAGGCCTTGTACACTCCGGAAGCCAATACAACACGTCCACAAGAATACAAGAAGAATACAAGATCTGGCCCGTCAGGTCGGGGTTTTCTGTTTCCCAGTCGGATTAGGTCTGATCGCCGTGTCCTGTATATACGTCTGATCTTATGGGTGGATCGCCTACCAGTTGATCGACGAGAACGACGATGGGATCCTTCTTCTCTTCTCCCGCCGCCGATGATGCCGCCTCCGACGACCGCAGTTCTCTGCCGGGCAAAAGATTAAGTGCTGCCCAAAAGTTAGAGCTCTTCCTCCAGTTTGAATCTGAAATTGTTCATAGTTGTTGTGTTTTGAATAACGAACGAACGGCCGATTGACTAATCTCGTGCGTGCGTTCGTATTGTCAGGCAGCACGAGCACGACCATCAAGTTTTTGCTTATATGTTTGCCGTACATGCCCTCTTATGCTACAACCTCAAGAACCCTGTATGTACGCTCATTCCTCTGCATTCTTCTACAGTAGTATTACAGGGTGGTATTTCTCAATAAAACTCCCACTCCGTTCAAAATCTGGCAAGGCGGAAGAATCATATGGCTCGATCGTTAATTAATACAGTACTTGGTTATGCATATATAATCTGTAATGTTTTGAGATATGCGTATTATATGTATACTAGTTGGCATGTACGTGCAACGCACGTATCAATTTAAAACCTCACAATCCTTGAGAAAAATATGTTCAAATTATAATGATTTTTGTGATAATCTATGTGTTCATATGTACTAACCTACATGAAAGTTGAAAATCAGACAAAGAGACCCTTTTAGGTCGATTGCTCATATAACTTTAAGAATCTTACACTTGTAATCACAATTCCAATTCGGAATGCCAACATAGAATAAATATTTTATACTCACCCTTGAAATAACATGTTGGAAAGAAAATTCATTCATGAGCGTGTCACGCGTGTGTAACCTTAACAGAAAGGGAAAAGTACAAAAGCCAAATATGCAGTAGTAGCTACAGGCACGCGATCAACTCACGGTTTACCATTTGAACAGCGGCAGCATCTGTGTAATCGAGTATTTCCCACACAATCATTCACGATGAGTGACATACCATCAGAATTTTCTGGTAAATGCACTGTAGTAGATCACCTCTTCTTTTTCATAAATTCAGAGGGAGAAAAATGCACGAGCTCTGCCATTTATTCGTAGCACCTATCAGTAAAGTGTAAACCTCTGGGATGCTCTTAAGGCCGGGCTCGCACTACCCGCTCGTCTGCATCCGCCGGGTCTCCTCTACATGATGCGCCACCGGAGCGACTGCAGCCTCTGCTACGTGTCCGCTCTGTCGTGCGTTGCAGCGATCCTCTGATGTCGCCGCCACCTCGCCGCCGGTGCCGGAGCTGGGGGTGCCGCCACCATCTTCTTCAGCTTGCGCTTGTTGACCATGATCCTGACGTGCACCGCGCTGGCTACCTCCTCCCGGGACAGGACGCGGCCGAATCTGGCGAGTGGATCGTGGCGCACTTGTTCATCTATTGGAGGTGGGAGAACACATGTGCGTTCAGGGCGCCGGAGGATGCTGACCCTTTCACGCCATTGAATCCATCAACGCCTTAATGAAATGAAAACACGCCGACGATGTGCAAAATCGCAAGTTATGCTCCTAGCATGCATGCAATTGAGCCATCCTAGCATAGCATGCACGGAATCAATCATCATGGAGTATTGAGCTGTTTACGGATCTGATATTCTGATCAGCGTGACTACTCTTGAAGATTTATCCAGCACCTTTGGCCGCCGCTGCCAGCCCGCAGAGGCATGTAAGCGCAGAAAGCCGTAGGCGGCCGCGCTGGCAGCTTCGACGATTTTTTTTTTTTTTTGCGAAACACAGTACAACGCAAGCGCTCATATACACGCGCACACACTCACCCCTATGAACGCACGCACGCACACCCTACCCTATGAGCACCTCCGAGAGACTGAGTCGGCGGGTCGAGTCTTGAGATTGACGAAGTCACCACGGGCGCCTCGCTGTCGACGGGAACGTCGCCTCCCACTGAAGAATATTCCGCCTTAAATGAGAAACACCAGCGTCAAACCTGGGGTTTGAACTCTGGTGGGCTGGGGGTACAACCACCCACCTAACCATCTTGCCACAGGCAAGTTCTCAGCTTCGACGATTCGGGAGAGAAGAAGCTCCGTTCCTAGGTCAGCAACGACGACTTCGGAAAACTAAGCGTCGTAGTGGATACCGATTCAGTTTAGGTTCTACTTTGAATACGTTTTCCTTTTCTACTTTCTGATTTGGAGGAGAACTCTTCTTTGGTAACATCGTGATGGGCTGTAGTTTTTTTGACGCGAGGAAAAGGCAGACGTGAAGAAAAAGGACACCCTGTACGTGCATATCTAAATGAAACGTGATTTCATAAACCTTCCAACTCTAGCGTGAGATCTGATTAACATTAAATCTGGGCTATCCTGAGCGTGGGACATGATATATATTTTCGGACAATCTGGATCGTTGATCGAAAAATAAACGGACAAGATTTAAAGTGTTTGCTACTCGACATCGGGACAATCTGGATCGTTGATCGAAAATTAAACGGACAAGATTTAAAGTATCCCAACATGTTTGCTCTTTTAATAGTAGTATAGATATATGCAGGGTGCAGAGTACGAGTTTGTCAAGGATTCCACCAAAGTTTCCAAGGTCGCTTGCGTCGGGTTCAGGCAGAATTTCTGGTACCACGTCGGCTTCTGGGCTCGCCTGGTGGACGACGGTGATGCTACCACCGATCAGCTGCAGGAACAATACTTCTTTGCAGAGATGCGCTACGATCGCTCCAAACGCCTAGTAACTGAAACATGCACCATCTTGGGTGAGTGCAATTCAATCTATAAGAATTAATTATATACACGTTTTGATCTAATTCAGTCTATGTTTCTCTCCCTTTACGACAGAAATGCCATTGTGCCGATTCAAAAGCGGGTGTGCCTTTTGTCCTGATAAATTCGAGATCTTGCATCCAAGGGACACAGAGTTATTTATATGTGGAAAGAAGCGTCAAAAGAATAAATTCTTTCGGGAGACATGTATGCTTACTAAGCCATTCAACTCTAGATGCGCCGAGAGATAAATTTAATGCAAGTTGGGATCCACGATTCAGAATTGCTGACAACAAATGAGTGGGCCTCATTTTTCGGACTCACTTCCTATCCTCCATAGAAGACACATCCTTTGTTTCCCTGAATAGTTATCTTTTCGGTATTGCTCTTAAAAATGGGGTTGTCCTTTTGTAATTTACTAGCAAGATATGCGCTTGTGTTGCTACGGGTTGATTTCCTAAAAACAATTGTGGCGTATGTTCATATGTATGTTGCATCGGTCGACATAGAACATAAAAGGGCAGCCCCGGTGCAGTAGCTCCCGCTTGCGCAGGGTCCGGGGAAGGGTCCGACCATTTTGGGTCTTTAGTACGCAGCCTTTCCCTGCATTTCTGCAAGAGGCTGTTTTTTGGATTTATATAACAACATGCTTATTTTATAACTCAATATGTTCTACTATTTCAAATATGCATAGCTTTGTGATTTGGTTGCCATGGAGGAGGAATGGAAAGCGCCGAGCTTTCTCATGTGCCAAACAATATCCTCGGCTACGGGCCCCTCATAATCAGGAGTTCAGGACAAATGCAGGATTCCGTAGAACCTCCACCGGTCCAACATCATCTCAGCTGCCACTACTCGCCATGGACGCCCTCCTCTGCGTTCGTGCTGGTGCTGCAGTCATCGTACATCTCTCCTTGAGTACTCCGCCGGTTGCAGCTACGTGAAGAAAGTAGGCCAAAAGCGTCACCACCAGAAAGGCGCCAACGCCTTGCTCCAATAGGTCATAGTTGGAGGACAGGCCAAAAGCGTCACCACCAGAAAGGCGCCAACGCCTTGCTCCAATAGGTCATAGTTGGAGGACACCAAAGTGCCGAGCGTGTCCCACACGCCAACCCCCAAGCGCCCAAGTCCGCCACCAACAACCTCAGCCGCGCCATCGCCGGAGCTGTCCCGAGACCTTCCGAGCACCAAGTCCGCTCTGCTTGATCCCATTGTCTTCTTGGCGCAAGAAATCGAATCAGGGTGACAAAAATCGACGCCGCCATGTCACTGTCTTCTTCCTCGCTTCCTCCCGGTAGCCGCCGCCGTCAAAATTGTTGACAATACTGCATCGTCCCCGTGAAGCGGCCTACATCGTCCCCAAGCGGGGGCCATCCAGAGCCCTTCTCCGTCGTTTCCTCTCGTTGGCTGCCGCCGTCGTCTCGATGCGTCGCTCCTTGGTACTCCTCTCAGCCTCTACGTTGCCCGAATAAACCGAGGCGTTGGTCCTCTGCTTTCCCATGTGTGCGTGCGACTGGGTCGTTATGTGGTTAACTATATGAAAAATACGAAAATTATACTTACTAGGAAACATGCCCGTGCGTTGCAACGGAAGAGGAAAAAATTCCTTTGTCATGGCGTCGCCCTATATACATTGTCACCAAACCAAACTCTGGCATAAGTTGCCGAAAATCAAAATTATGTAGATGAGCCGCGAAAAAATGAAGAAATTATGGGGTTGGTGATATAGATTTTGGCCTTCTTTTTGTAAGTAACAATACACCTTTTGTACCTCACTTGGCGGTTTATTCAGTGCGTGTTGATGTACATAGTGGTGTCAAACATGTAGGCATTTTTCTCTACCATGTACCTGGGAGTAGAGATGTTGTCGCTTAGGGGTGGGCTTCGTTAAACTAAGGCATAATGAGGTCCCCGGCGATCCAGAATATTTCTCAAGGTACAGAAGCATGGTCTCTTGTGTAAAATTTTGTTGACCCACCAAATCAGTGGACATATATGTTTGGGAAGAAACGCCTATTAAGTCATCAAAACATTCCCAATAGAGGCGTTGTTGACGAAGAACTGTGAACCAGATTTCTCGCGAGAAGGGACGCTGCAAAAGAAGACAATCTGCAGAATTCTTCCCAGCCACAGGGGCAAATGCCATGGTTCGGCAGGCCTTCACGCTGCAGATTATCTGTAGTCCAGCAGCGACCATGCATCGCTAGCTAGCGTGGAACTTAACTTCAACGGCGCGTAGGAGTCCCAGACATGCGAGGCTCCATAGTCGGTCCTCGATGCCTTTGTTGTCCACTTTCAGGTTATACCATCCTCTGCTTCGTCAATCAACTGAATCATACACCATAGTTAGAGGAATTGATCACCGCGGTGACCCATGCGTTCTTGAATAATGCCAACGGCTAGCGGGCACCAGTGCCACGAGAACAGGAGTGATCGCCCACCGATCGAGGGGTCCTCCCTGAACGATAACCGCGCTCCTGAGCCCAGCAAAATCGAAATAGAGGTACTAAATATAGCGCGGGGCTCGGTGACCAGTCATTGACAACGGTACCCTTTCTCGGTCTTTGGCTAGTGCGAGCTCCACCCGCTTCGCCTCGCTGCTACTGCCCCACAGTTGCGGCATGGTTGGGGAACAGGAAGAGAAGGCGATAGGGGAGAAGTCGAAACTGCTACTGCTGCCTATTCGAAACGTTATTCTCCACTTATCGGTGGCATACTTAGTAAATTTTGATAATTTCAATCACGTATCACAAGAAGTCTTAATGATTTTATTATTAGATATATAGATAATAATAGAAATGTTAAAAATAGGACCCACAAAAGTACACGTATTTAGTAACAAATGTATTTTTCTAGAAAACACACCACCTAATATTGTGTAATTTTTATACTTGCAATACTATATAATATATTTATTTAATCATATTTTCTATGTTTCTTATTGTTTGATTTAATAATAAAACTAGTTGAATGCCCGTGCGTTGCAACGAGTTATCTTCTTGTTTCCCAATTTAACATTGAATATATGTAAATATTAATGTAGATATAACAAAAACTTTGTCCTCATTTGCGTGATACTTGAGCAGATATAACAAAAACAATTTCCTAATCTCAACCATCGTGCACGAGGAATATGAATATGGATTGTTAGTTACCTCGAAAAATTCTGCGCAATACAGAATACTCATGATACAAACTGGATGGACCAACTTCTCCCCAGCCCATGAGAGCATGAAATTAAAAACTAAGTAACCCGATAAGTTCCTGCAGATCAATGCACTTTCATTATCCTGAACACGAGGACGAAAACAAATAAATCATTATAATGATTTTTATATAAATCACCAGTCATGGCTTCTTGGGATACCATCTGGATAACTACGTGGCCAGAAATAGATATTTGAATTCCAGCCAGGTTGTGCTATTGCGAGTGCTTCGTTTAGGTGGATTGCATACCTCTGAAATTTCTTGATACCTCTTTTGATAGCGGTTCAATAATAGGGTCCAAAATGGATACACGACATTTATGTTTATCGATGAAGAACAACATGAAGTGGCCTAGAAATGCATATGGCAACAAAATCTGCAAGTGGAAAGAATTAGAAAAACATAAATCATAACACAGATTGACAAGAGGAAAAGAAACTTACTGTATGACACGACGAGATATTATTGTCAATCTCGGGCCAGCGGTGAAAAAATGTTGCCAACTTCTTAATGTCTGGCTTTACACGCCACATGGGATGTTTTGTGCCATCAAATAATGCCAATCCACAAGGTTTAGAAACATGCCGATGATAATAATTACATGTGTATATAACAACTTACACAAAATCTCAAGTCCATGTTATGCACTGGAGGCACTATCAACAATTGTATATCGTCGCATGCCAATATACGCACGGCCATGTTGAAGCAGTCCTTGTCCATAGACTGGACTGATATGAGAATTTCCTGAATCTGTTTCAAACTCAATCCCAATGGATATGGTTTCGAGCTCTGCACCCATTCTTTCATGCGAAACAGTCGGTAAGAATGATAATATCATTATAATATACTGATACTTAATTATTTTTATAATATATGGTACTTACTCCATACACTTTGCATCGTTAATGGACATGATGTATCTGACGATCTCGTCTAAATCATGTGGGTCGGCAGGCACCATGGAGGCGGGAAGGGTACATATTTTTTTTGACTACAATCTCTGTGTCTGGCTCTTTTGGATTTGACAACTCTTCAATATCAGAATGAGATGCCTTCTCTTTATCGCCTGGTTGTTCATAGATCGGATTACCTCTTAACTTATTTAGTTCTGAGTTGTACAATATGGCAGCTAGCTTTTTTCGAAATTCTTTCATGTCCTTCTGCAAAAAATAGTAAGAAAAGTTCCTCTCGTAAGATAATAATTCAAGATGAAATCTACTACCACCCATTTGGACCGTCAAAAAAAAATATACCTGGGTGACGTGGTCAGAAAGCATATCTCCTGTCCAATATTCCATAAAGTTTAACATGAATAATCCGCATGATGAACTACACAATTACCAAATGTTGCGTAAGGATTTGGTCTAGAAAAATCAACAGAAGGAAATTATCCTAGCAAATATCAAGGCTCATTGCATAAATCTGTATACGTCATCTTTAATAATAGAAATGTTATACTTATAATAGAAATATTAAAAATAGGACCCACAAAAGTACACGTATTTAGTAACAAATGTACTTATTTTTAGAAAACACACCACGTAATATTTTGTAATTTTTATACTTGCAATACTATATAATATATTTATGTAATCCTATTTTTCTATGTTTCTTATTCTCTGCTTTAATAGTAAAAACATGGTTCATAATTGATATGGTCCATTAGAATGATAAATTTATCTTTGCTCGATAATAAATGGCTTTGCAATATAACACTATTTCCTTAATCAAAGGGTCATTACAGCGCTTCGAACATTTTTCTTAAGGATTGGCGATTGAAAAACTCGGGCCGTCTGCTATGCCGATGATATTCCATTGGAGTGGAGTTGGGAAAACATCATGGTGGCTCCTATTTACCAGAGTAACCTCAACGCTTTTTAACCTACAACCAACATGGAGATTGTGAGTCCTACTAGCTAGTCATTCCTGTTGGAAAAAACATGATGTTCAGATTTTGAAATCTGAACCATTTTTAAATCTGAATTTTCTTACCAAACCATTTTCAAAAATCAAAATCTTAACCATTCTAAAAAAAAATCAAATTTGAAAAATTTCAAAAATCATAATCTGAACAATTAGAAAGTTAAATATTTTTCGAATCTGAACCATTTTAAAAATAAACTTACACAAACATGAACCATTTTCATAAATGACTTTTTTTCTTCAAATGTAAGCGAAAAGAAAAATCCAATATGAAAAATGTTCAGTTTTCTAAAATTCAGGTCAACTTGCTTCCAATTTTCTAAATATTATTTCAGTTTTTTTTTATGTGTTACCCCTGAAACCCAAAAAGCGAAAAGAAACGCAGACAAAGAAGAAGAAGAAATGAAAAAACAAAAAGAAAAATACAAATGGGCCGGCCTAAAGCGTAGACAGGCAGCGGTTTGCGGAGCCGGTCGTCGGGCTCGGGCATGGCGAACAGTGCTGCTCCCTGATCCACGGCAGTGCCAGCGCCGGCGCCGCCATTAATTTATCCCGACGTCCTCTCGCCGCTTCGCCGGTCTACCCACCAAGTCTCTCGCGTGTTATAGCCCCGCCCGCAGGCATGAGATATCGGGATGGGAGGACACGAGGGAAGGAAGCGAGGCGTGACAATGACCCTCTTGGCCGGCAGTGCAAGAACCCTGCCTGGTATTTGTACCTACTTCCTTGCTCTTCCTGTCCCCTGAATCAAATTGACGCTTCTTCTCTTTACCCGCAGACCAAGTGTTCGGCAAAATGCGCCTCCAGCAATAATGTGTGGTCAAGCGTTAGTTCACGACCTCAGCAATGATTTCTGGGGTGAATTCTTTCCTTGTACAGGTAACCTCTTGGGCTGGTGCTTTCTGCTTTAAAATCCAGGCATACGTTACTTCAATTGCTCTATTGTTCTTCTATAAGCACAGTGGACAAACGGCGCTCAGAAAAGGCCTTTTGATCAATTAATGTCGATAATGAGCGTGCATGTCTTCTGCAGCAACTTATATATGTGGATGTGGCTACAGCTGCCTTCTCTGTTTTGTAATTTTTAAGAACATACCTGCCTTCTCACTCAAACAGGAGATGATCATGCTGATAAGTGACAACTGGGCTCTTACGTGTTGTACATGTTCTGTGTTTCCTGCCTTTCGCTGCTGTAGCGTAGGTTAATGCTGCTCTTTGAGTTGAGTTATCCTTTTCCTCGTCTTTTTGTTCTCGTTTAACGTTTTTCGCTTATGAGCACAAGGTTGCCACTGAGAAATGGTGACACTATTGACCTTATCATTTTGTTCGTATTTTGTGTTTCTGGCTTAACATTGAGAAATGGTATTTGCGTGCTCGACCACCCATGTGAACTCACTATGTTTTGTCTTCTGCTTTTAGGTTTGTAATAACTTCAGTTCCTGCTTGTTACAAACCTAAGAATGTTACTTCTGTTGAACTATCTATGCTATCACTTTGGAACCGTATTTGGTCTAGGATTATCTGTCTGTTTCATGACTAGGGTGTCACAATCATATCGACTAGGCATTCATATGTAGTTGATGTTCTGAACTTCCTGTCTCCAGCAAATATATTTCAACCGCAGCATCGTGCATGCATTGCATAGGAGTGTTGGTCTACATTATATGGAGGGTGATTAGTTAGGCTCCCATGACGTTTTCACTGTTTCAAAAATTCAGTTACCTTTATGGTGTATTGTGTAGGTTATTCCTTTTCTATTTGCATATATATCTCTATAGTGCAGCAATGGTGTGCACATGCATAAGATTTTATTTGTTACTGAGATGATAGCCTGTACATGGTGCTGAAGTCTCAAATATATATTTTGTTTCAACATCGGGATAACCGCCTACATGTTGTGTGTGTCATCAGTCTAGCTGTCAAGGATGTCGCTGGGTTCAAGCAGGCCTCTGTGTCCACGCTTGTAGAATTTAGCAGGTGCTGCTCATCTTCTCCTAGCTATTTTGTCTGCAAATATGTCAAGGTAACAATCCCTATGTACTGCTGCTGATACCTTTTTGTCCTTTATTACTAAGAACCATCTAAGGGGAACAAAAATATCTCTTTATGGGTTGCCGAATCATAGAGGTTTACCCTGGTTGAGTGAAACAAATCTCCTCTGCCTTGTCCCCAACGCCATAGTTAGTACTGCACATGGAATTTTGGATTCGGATCATATATTGAACAGAAGTACTCTTAGTGTGATTCAGTATCTCCAAAATAATTACGCAAAATTTTAGTCCCCTTTAGTCAAAGGGGCACAAGCGGCAAACTGACGGACAGCCAGAGACCTACAGTCATACTTTGGGACTAATTATTAGATGATGCTATCGTTGAGTGACTCTGCTGCTTCATATGAGAGTTTTATCTTCAGTCTGTTTGAAATATCTTGTGCATCTCTCCACAGGCTCTGTCCCTGCCTAACTGCTGCCGAATGCCACAATTTTGTTTCAGGAAAGAACAGACTGAAGATGATGCAAGCAAACCTGTAGCATAATCTGCTCCGTGGAACATTATTGCTGCTATATGTTGCTGGTTTGTAAGATCTTGGATCTCGTAGACTAAACAGTAAGACTAACATGCAAGTATACAATGTTTGTAAAGTAGTATATAGTGCCACATTAACTGTCATTCCCAACCAGTTTCTCATAGACTAAACAGTCCTAGTATGTAAGTATAAAATGTCTGTAAACTAGTATACAGCAAGTGTCATTCTTAATCAATCTCTCCTTTGCAATCTAGTCCAATGTATCAGAAGCCAAAACAAGAGCTACAGCCCTACCGCCTGAAGATCCACGTGAAGGTGTTGAGAAGACGGCGCCACCAGGGGGGCTTCTTGAGCTGGAGGTCATCCACGTCGAGGGGCTCGACCTGAACCTCGGTGAACAAAGTGAAGGCCACCGCCGCAATCCACCTGACTGGTCCGAGCGGCCTCTGGTTATCCATGGCCTCGATCTGAAGCTCAGGGACGCCGTGCGGCTGCCCAATCGTGTCGTAGCGGTATCCAACGCAAACAACCGAGTGAGGCTCTGCTACTTGGCCTGGAGGAGCTCCCCTGTATACCTTGTCCTCCCAGCCATCAGCGTAGTAGTCAGTACCGATGGTGAGTTTTCCAAGGAGCGGTCCCTCTGTATAGATCAAATTCGCTATCTCTGACGGTGGCATCTTGTAGCAGTAGTGCAGCTTCCAGTCCTTCACCTGGAGCTTGCACAACTTCCAGCCGGGAACTGATCTGGCCGCTGTCGCCCCTCCGGCTTGCCGGATCACCCCTAGCTCCGGCTGCGCGTTCGGTTAATATGGTTAATTCGGTTCGGTTTATACGGTTTTTTGGTTTATACGGTTTGTATACTTTGGTAAATACGGTTTTGTACGAGAATACGGTTCGGTTTCGGTAATAACCATTTAATTTCGGTTCGGTTTCGGTAATAACCAAATTAACCTAAGTTGACGCGAATTTTAAAATAACAATTTCTTTTTGTGCCCATATATTACAAAATAACGGAATAGACTACAAAATTAATAGACATATGATCCAATGTAACCAAATAACCCATAAAGTCAATAAAAGTCTATACAAGTAGCAAATCACATGCTACAAGTAACCCATAAAGTTAATAAAAGTCAATAAAAGTAGCAATTTAATAAAATTTAATAGGCATTTCGGTTTTTTTTGGTTAACCATTCGGTTTTCGGTTATTAACCGTATTAACCGCAAGGACTCGGTTATTAACCGTATTAACCGCAAGGAATATGGTTAGCTATTTTACTAACCGTAACCTTAACCGGAAACCAAAATAACCACAATTTCGGTTCGGTTTCGGTTTTTTCAGTTCGGTTTCTCGGTTTTCGGTTAACCGTGTGCAGTCACTCCCTTCTCATTTGCGCCCTCTTCCCTGTTCCAGACACGTCTTTCCTTACACCGTCTCTTGAAGAATTGCACCGTTCCAGCAGGGATGTGGAAGGGGAAAGTGTTGTATCCGTGCCGCCGCTCGAAGTCCAGACGGTGCCTGTAACATCCCAAATTTATAATAAGAGTAAATAAGACCCAAATTTCAGAACCAACAAAAACTTTTTGAATTATTTCACAAATGATTGTGTCTTCCCTTATTTTGTTCTGTTGACCTTGTGTGACTTGAATGTTTACGATTGTTTGACTAGTAAATGTCAACCTAAGAACTCAACCTAAGTAAAAATATATTTAAAACTCTGGTGATCATGTTATGACAAGAATATATTCCATATATCTTTTCCACTCTTATGTTGGCCAAAAGTCTATTTCAATAATGATTTGGTTTTAGCAGCAAATAAAATACCCACTCTTGAGAAGATAAAAGTATTTCCAAAATTACATGTTTCTAAAATATGGAGATTCATATGTTGCCTCCTTTCTATTATTCAACCTTGATATTTTACAACTCTTATTTATAACCTCCTCTGTTTCATTCCATTTTAAAGAAACATTAGTGGGAAATATATTACCCCCACATATTTCCATTCTCAAACCTTTGAAAAACTATTCAGTTATGCGTTGAGCCATTTCCTAAACTTCATCTTGTCATAATTAAGTATGATCATTTCTTTTTAAGGTAGTATTGTTGATCATGAAAAGTGTGGCGTGATTAATTTGTATGATCTGAGTTGTGTGGTTGATATTGTGTGTTGTTAATGTTGTTGTGATGCTGATCTTGGTATGGTGTTTGCTTGTGAGGATGATTCCTCAGGTAACCCTCAAATCAAATCTTGATTATAAGAAATGATCCTATTAAAATTTCCTCTCTATCCATTCCTCTATTCTATAAAAACAATTATATTTTCTTTATCAAAATTCCAGGAGTGAGGTGAACTAATAATCATCCCCACTTCATATCACTCCCCCTCAAGTAAACCTACTTTGCATTTAAAGCAAACCCCTCTTTTCATTTATTAAAAAGGAAATGAAGGTCATGAGTTAAAAATGATCTTCATAAATATTTTCCCTCCCAATTCTCTATTTCCTCAAAACAAATGTTTTCTCTATGAAAATAAAACTTGTTTGAAGTTATCCTATTTGACAAAGAAGTTCCAAAAGTTCAAAACCATATTTTATCACTGGTTTTAAATATTAAAGGAGTATCAAATTATTACTTTCCAAAAATGATTTATTTAAATCCTATGAACAAAAATGGAGCAAAACATTTTATTTTGCAAAACCAATTTTTGTGGGGCTTCCTCATTTATATGGGAGGCTACCTAAATTTTCTCTAAATTTTTTAAAACGTTTAAGCACCTCAATTAAATTCCAGAAACCCCTCTGGTTTTGAAAAGGAAATAAAAGAATTAGACGAGGACCTGTCTGTGAGAGGAGAATTAAGCTCAGGGGGCGTTTTGCAGTTTCGCCGTTGACTTCCTGTAGCTCCATGGCGGCACGGCACGGTGGCGTGCTCCCGAACTCGCCGTGCTCTCCTCGCCTCGCCTCTGCCTCACGCCTCGACCTGGAGGAGCCGAAGCCTCCACGCCACTCACCTCTGCTCTCCCTTGCCCTCCCATCACACCTGTTGCAGCGATGCAGCACGGCAAGGGCGCCGTGTTGCTCACACCGTCGTCGCCGTGCTCTTCCCGCGCATTGTCGACACCGTCTGGACCCCGCTCCTCTCTGCCGCTCTGCGAGACGATAAGAAGCGCCACGCCGCTCCCTTGCTCCTCTGCTCCCCCATTTGCCCCCTCTCGCTCGCCCTCTCTTTTTCTCTCCACAGACACCAACCAAGGCCGAGTTGCCGTCGCGCATCGCCGGCCATAGAGAGCTCCCCATCCAAATCCCAGACCACCAACATCTTCGCCGTACCCTACTCTCCCTCTCTGCGCGAGGAATTGCAGAGGGAAGCCCTGGGTCGAGCAAGCCGTCCTCACCTTCTCCTTCTCCGGCCTCGGGATGTCGAGCTAACTCGAGATCGCCACAGTCCACCTCTCCCTGCCATTTTTGCATCTCCGAGTTTCCCTTGCTCCGCTCGCTCTCATGTATCTCTTATCCTTGCCCAGGGAGCACCAGGTCGCCGACGCCGTCCTCGCCGGAGCTCCAGCTCGCTTCGTCCCTCTGTTCGTGTCGAGGAAAAGATGCTGGCCCGTACCGTTTCGCTCCCTCGCGTGGGCCGCGAGCTGGGCCTCTCTCCTCACTGCGCGGCCCAGATCCATCCAGATCCAGCTTCGGATCCAGCCCGTTGATCTTTTCTTAGGTTGTTTTATTAAATGTTTGTAGAATTGTTTCTGGACCTTTAGTTTAAATCATTTTAAAATAGTTTAAATGCTTTGTTGACAAACCAAAAATCTTGGAGGTACCTTAGAATGTTTTTAACCAGATCCAAGTGGTAGATCCACTTTTGGACAAATACTCCTAGATAAATAAAATGGAAGGCAAAAACACTGGTTTTCACCAAAAACTCAAAAACTATTTTCCTAGGATAGCTAATTTTGCAAACTCAACTGTTTTGAAAAGCCCTAAGTGATACCTAGCAGTAGCAATTGACCTCTTATGCAAATGATCTTCCTAAATAAAATGGCATCCACTTTGGTGAATGACCAGAGAGCTTTTCTAGGATTTTTGTAAATTGTTTGGTGATGATTTTTGATGTGAATCCACTTGTGTGATCTTCTGTATGATTAGGAGTACCTAATCCTAGCTTGGTGTGATTTTCATAGCTATAAATTATTTTTGGTGTGCATAACTAGTTTTAGTGCTTTTCTGTTAATTAATGTTTATAGTTTTATTTAACTATTTAGGGTGTGTTAGTATCTCTTTTGGTGTTTTCTAGCATGTGTAAGTGTGATGCTATCTACTAGGAGTGTGTTAGCTCTGTATCGTAGCATTTTGGGAAAAGTTTAGTATTGCATTTAGTTACCTAGAGTTAATAGTACTAGGGTAGTATTTTCCTAGATTCTCCTAGTTAATAGGATTTGTTTTAGTAGAAAATCTTTAGTGCGACGTTTGTTTTAGTTAGTATTGCTAGATCATCAGTGGCATGTCATATTGCTACTGGTTTAATTAGCATGTTAGAAAGTTTAGTGTTGCATGTGTATTCTAGGGTTAAGGTTACAAGGGTAGTACTCCCTAGAATTTCCTCGCATTTAGGATTTGTTGTGGATAAAATCATTTGTGTGCTTGATTTTAGAAAATGTTGTTTGAACATCAGTAGCCTTTCTTATCTACTGATTTTGTAGCATGTCACCTCTGGTTACTTATTATTTAGTTCTTAGCAAGGCTTGATTAGTTAGGTTTATGGGTAGGATTACTTAGAACTTCCTAGCATGAGTAGCTCTGGTGTCTAGTTTTTGTTTTAGAGATTTTTACAAATAGCCAGAGGATAATCAACCTCTTAATGCCTTGTTATGATAGTGGAACACCCACTGATTCCATTGCATATTGATTGAAAAATAGGTTTCTCAATCATAAGCATAGTTCCAATAGCCTTTTATCTACTAGGTGTGAGTGGTTGTTTTCTCTGTTGAAAATTGAGTGGTTGTGTTGCGGTGAAGTATTTCCTGTTTAGATAAAAGTGCTTGCTGTTCATCCTGGCTTAAGATAGCTTTGTGATCTAGGCACCTAGCATGTATCAGTATAAGGCCCTTGTAAGCTTAGATCCTAGTTTGTTGCTTGAATAATTAGTTTGATGTTTGTGGTTGTTAATTGTTTGTGCACCACTTGTGGTTTTGTGTGGTGTATTGATTGTTGTTTATTTCCCTGTTTGCGACGCTAGATAATAACGCTACCGGAGTGGTTTTCGGAGAGGATTGATCGAGGAAGGATGGGACTTTTTATTATGTTGATCAACGAAGAGAAGTCCAGGGACATTTTGCTGAAACCAGGCAAGCTACTTCACTGAGCTTGCATCTATCTACATCTATTTTGATTCACCTGCTTTACGTATAAGAAGCATAAGTGATTTACGTGGTGTTTGCCACTAAAGCTATGATTTTGAAAACCCTTTTCCAAAATACAAAGTATATTATTGAGACACCCGATATAGAGGTGTTAGTGGTATACAATGATTTCTAAATGAAATTTGTTTTACTCAAAAGCCTCCTATGAAATTCTTTTGGTGGGATTACGAACCACCCAAGTTTTGGTTAAAAGTATTTTGCTATGAAAATTGGAAATGATTGTGAAAACCTTTTTGAAAGTTTATGAAAAACTATTTTGCCACTCTAAGTAGAAATATCAGTTTGTTTATATAAAACTATAGGATGGGAAAAACGATGTTTATTCAAAACTCCTTTGAAAGTACTTGGGTGAAGCTGAAGTACCGAAAGGTCGGTATGAAGGTGGAGAAACAGAGTCTGGTGTTGTGTTCGGAAAGAAAAATGCACATTGTGTCCTTGTACTTACATCCCCAGCCAAAACTCAGTGCGACCACATTTACCCACATATGGGCAAGGGCGTAGTCATATAATTTGCTCGTGTTAGTACTGGATGCCTCAATAACGAGGATGACCTCGTTCCATGAGGGGATGGTCTGAGGACCTACCCCCTGACCCGGGTCCTCTAAAGCGAAGAACGCCTAAGGGCTGTTGAGATTGAATCGGAGATAGAGGATTTGTAGGGCCTTTAAAATTCGCCGGGCAGAACTACGAGTCCTCACACTTAGTTTCTGAGGATTTAAGTGTTGACGGAAAGTATCGTAGCGGCAGGATCCTATACTAGCATGAGCAAAGGACAGGCTACGGCCGGGAACTCAACTTCGCATACCTCTGGTATGGCGGGACGTGGCTGACACGATGAGTGACCGGATGGGTGTGGGAAAAGCGTACTACCTCTGCAGAGGGTAAAACTATTCGAATAGCCGAGTCCTCGGATATGGACAGTTGGGAAGAACTACTAAGGCCATGTGCAAAGTTTTTGCAAACTCTGGATTGTGTTGAGGAAATTTGACTTGGAAGGGGTTATTTCCCACCTGTACCAATGAGTTGGTACGAGGTGGTGATGGGTTTGGAACCATGACCAGGTTATGGTTGGATACCGGAGGAGTTCCGGAGAAGCAGCTAAAACGGTGTTTTCTTAAAAGATAGTTATAAACTTCTTCTCACTCCCCCTTTTCAGTAAAAGATTTTGAGAGTTTTTCAAATAAAAGTATTTAAGAAATAAAAACTAGTGCTTACTCAAGTTGGGGTAGTTTGCGAGTACAATCAAATGTACTCATATTGGTTTCGTCCCTGGCTATTGTCTTAGCCAGATTTTAGAAGAAGAGCCGTCAAGGGAGAAGGATTCACTGGCGTCTTTGCGAACTAGGGCGCTTCCCAGTCAGCTGCCTGTAGGGTTAAGGCGAATGACTTGGGCTCCACGTTGTTTGGTGATTCCGCTGCAAGTACCTGTTGAAGCTGATCACTTCCATCAAGTAAGTAAATAAATTCGGTATGTATGGATGTTCTTTGGTTACCAAGTTTAATTGTGCTTCAGCGACGCACTGATCATGGGATCGCTGATATGTAGGCACAAGGGTATTTCGGACAGTTAGTCCGGGGTCCCCACAGACTTGGTATCAGAGCCATCCTGACTGTAACAGACCTTAGTTAGCATGGACGTTAGTTAGGAAAGAAAGTATTTTGTTAAAAATATATTAATACCAAAAATATATCTTTATCCAGGGAAGTCCAAAAATGACTTCCAATACTTCTCATCTTCTCAAATATTTCAAAGTCTTACCCCGCTATTTTAAGATTTTCCAAGGGTTTCTCTACCTACTCTTACCCGTTCAAAATACTTGACGATGAACCCAAGTGAGACCTAATTAGCTAGCACCTACAAGAAGAAGCTTCCATCTCGAATATTCAACATTCAACATCAAGGTGGTTGACTTGCAAATGCCAAGATCGTCGACACCAACAAAGCAAGAGACCTCCGAAGACCTCAGCTCAACCTCAGCAATTCTACTCAAGTTGCTACTTCGACAATCTCAGTTTCTCCAGCTGAAGACTAAGGCGACGAAATGAAGATTTCAGCACCCCTGTTTAATCAAGACCCATAGGAAAAACATATGATAGGAACCTTGGTTGTTTCACCCCGATTACCACGCGTATTAGATATCCGTTGGTACTAGACGTACCTTGTGTGCACCTTGCTTGTGCGTACTCTGTTTGTGTGTTGGTTGTGAGATGGAAAAAGGAGTTTTACAAAAAGAAAAGTTTAGTTTCCTTTTTGCCACCTAAGTGCACCTTGTACGGATGTAAACCCGCCAAGGAAAAGCTTTCTAAAATATTTTCCCTCTCATCTAAATCATCTCCCAAAAGAGCTGACGGTTCCGTAAGATACAAAAGACCCCCGATCTTTAACCAAAATAGCCTGAGATTTTTGTATCCTTTCAAAAGTCCGACTTAGAAAACCCTCCAGAAAATTTTGTCCTAGTAAGAGGAACAAGATATTGAATACTCTCTACTTCAACCTTGAGGCCCAAGACTCTACAACCTTCTGCAAGACGGATAGCGGCCTTCATACGTCGTTTTGAACAACCACATCAAGCTATCGAGAAAGATGAAGATTCAAGACCCGACGTTCGATGACACTAGTTGGATCCCGTCGGACTAACAAAAGATTATGAAAGCTAACATGACTAACATAGTTGATCTAATTTTAAATCTCTCATCTAACCAAGTTTTGCAAAGCTACTAACTGCTTTTTCTAGACAAAGGAAAGAGGTGCCATAGGACGACTCAAAACTATTTGGTGGAAAGAAGAACTTTAGGAGGATCTACGAGTGTTGAACTATAAGATTATTAGTTAAAAGGATCCCTTAAGAATCTAGTGATGAGATCAAAATTTGGTGGATGATGTTGGTAATAACAAAATTTGGGGTTTAGAATAGAAGAGTGGATCGATAAATTAATTGGATTTGGACAAATGATATATCTGATTTATGCTCTGGGGCTAACCAGTTGTGGTCCCCAACCATTGGTGATTATCTGGAGCTAGAAGATGTGACCCTTAATTTAAGGTTTAGAAATAAAGGTTAAAGTTATTGGATTTTTAGGAAGCACTTGCTGATAAAATGATATTTGGATTGGTTAGAAGCAAGTAAATTAAGAAGAATACTCCAGTGTTGGAATGTTTTGGGTAATTCTTAGCGCAAGTGACCTTTGTAATAAATTCTTATCGGAATATAGGAAGTGGTCAGAGATGAATTAGCAAATGAGCAGATCATTGTGTGCGAGGAATAATTGGAGGAGGATAAATGAATGCTTATCGGATTCTAGGAATCAATATGACTTGGTCAAGTAGCCAGACATTCTAGGTGACAGAAGTTTTCAGAGCTTGTCACGCTCTGTTTGGATTGTTTTTGGAAAGATCACTTATCTTTGATTATGAGATCAAGGCCCGAAAGTGTGGAGATAAAATCTGAATTTGGTTATAAAGTGGGTCAATTCTTGACGATATGATCACATGATTGTTGGATGCTTTATTTAGCTTTGATGATGTGGTCATAGGAAAATGACAACCTGAAGGAGTCAGATATTGTGAGATATGCCTATCTGGAGAGAAAAGTCAATCAGGAAATAATTGGTGGAGCACTATGATTTTTGTGATAGAAGGCAATGGGAAGACTATGCCTAAAAAGATTTGATGGGTAACCGATCGATTGAAATATACCATGACAAAGAATTTATGCCCAAGGAAGATGAGGGTGGATTAATAATTTTAGCTTGAGCAAGGACCATGTTTTGAATTAACTCATTGATAGTAGTGGCCTTACCAGAAATACTGAGATGGTATTTTGAAGAATTGAGAATTAGAGGCCTATGGAAAGTTGGTCGTTTAGGATCTTAGGTATAATAGGTTTGATGCTTAAGGTATGGCACCCAACTCCCTTGAAAACTAACATAAGCCCCTCAACCACAAAGTTTTCCCGAAAACCCTAACTATTCTGGTGCACTCTAACTTACTTGTGAAGACCTGCGAAGCTGTGTGAAGACCCGGAACCAAAGAAGTGACATACCCGACTATCTTTGAGTATTTGGAAACTCTTATATCAGAATCTATCATTCTTAATCTCTCAAGAAATAGTGTGATATTCCAATGTTCGGGTTATATAGAAGTGATTCGGTAACAAGCCTCATGAACTTGTTAGCAATTCACTTCGGTATGCTCAAACAATGGAGTGTCATACACAAATAATCGGAACATCAGATAATTCAGTACATCTCAGCCTCTGGAATATGAAAAGTGATTTGATGACAAGACTAGCTACCTTGTTAACAAATTCTTCTTGTATGACTAAGGCAATTCGATGTCATAGAAGACACCCACATTCTTATACAACCAACCAATAGGAGGCCTCGCAACATCAAGCTGTCAAGATCTCACCTGGCAACCTTACTGAAGAAGCAACGACCTCGGAAGAGTAGTCCACCCCAAAACCCGTACCTCAAAACTCCCCTGTACCCCCGGGCAAATCTCGAGGACGAGATTTATTTTAAGGGGGGAAGGATCTGTAACATCCCAAATTTATAATAAGAGTAAATAAGACCCAAATTTCAGAACCAACAAAAACTTTTTGAATTATTTCACAAATGATTGTGTCTTCCCTTATTTTGTTCTGTTGACCTTGTGTGACTTGAATGTTTACGATTGTTTGACTAGTAAATGTCAACCTAAGAACTCAACCTAAGTAAAAATATATTTAAAACTCTGGTGATCATGTTATGACAAGAATATATTCCATATATCTTTTCCACTCTTATGTTGGCCAAAAGTCTATTTCAATAATGATTTGGTTTTAGCAGCAAATAAAATACCCACTCTTGAGAAGATAAAAGTATTTCCAAAATTACATGTTTCTAAAATATGGAGATTCATATGTTGCCTCCTTTCTATTATTCAACCTTGATATTTTACAACTCTTATTTATAACCTCCTCTGTTTCATTCCATTTTAAAGAAACATTAGTGGGAAATATATTACCCCCACATATTTCCATTCTCAAACCTTTGAAAAACTATTCAGTTATGCGTTGAGCCATTTCCTAAACTTCATCTTGTCATAATTAAGTATGATCATTTCTTTTTAAGGTAGTATTGTTGATCATGAAAAGTGTGGCGTGATTAATTTGTATGATCTGAGTTGTGTGGTTGATATTGTGTGTTGTTAATGTTGTTGTGATGCTGATCTTGGTATGGTGTTTGCTTGTGAGGATGATTCCTCAGGTAACCCTCAAATCAAATCTTGATTATAAGAAATGATCCTATTAAAATTTCCTCTCTATCCATTCCTCTATTCTATAAAAACAATTATATTTTCTTTATCAAAATTCCAGGAGTGAGGTGAACTAATAATCATCCCCACTTCATATCACTCCCCCTCAAGTAAACCTACTTTGCGATTTAAAGCAAACCCCTCTTTTCATTTATTAAAAAGGAAATGAAGGTCATGAGTTAAAAATGATCTTCATAAATATTTTCCCTCCCAAATTCTCTATTTCCTCAAAACAAATGTTTTCTCTATGAAAATAAAACTTGTTTGAAGTTATCCTATTTGACAAAGAAGTTCCAAAAGTTCAAAACCATATTTTATCACTGGTTTTAAATATTAAAGGAGTATCAAATTATTACTTTCCAAAAATGATTTATTTAAATCCTATGAACAAAAATGGAGCAAAACATTTTATTTTGCAAAACCAATTTTTGTGGGGCTTCCTCATTTATATGGGAGGCTACCTAAATTTTCTCTAAATTTTGTAAAACGTTTAAGCACCTCAATTAAATTCCAGAAACCCCTCTGGTTTTGAAAAGGAAATAAAAGAATTAGACGAGGACCTGTCTGTGAGAGGAGAATTAAGCTCAGGGGGCGTTTTGCAGTTTCGCCGTTGACTTCCTGTAGCTCCATGGCGGCACGGCACGGTGGCGTGCTCCCGAACTCGCCGTGCTCTCCTCGCCTCGCCTCTGCCTCACGCCTCGACCTGGAGGAGCCGAAGCCTCCACGCCACTCACCTCTGCTCTCCCTTGCCCTCCCATCACACCTGTTGCAGCGATGCAGCACGGCAAGGGCGCCGTGTTGCTCACACCGTCGTCGCCGTGCTCTTCCCGCGCATTGTCGACACCGTCTGGACCCCGCTCCTCTCTGCCGCTCTGCGAGACGATAAGAAGCGCCACGCCGCTCCCTTGCTCCTCTGCTCCCCCATTTGCCCCCTCTCGCTCGCCCTCTCTTTTTCTCTCCACAGACACCAACCAAGGCCGAGTTGCCGTCGCGCATCGCCGGCCATAGAGAGCTCCCCATCCAAATCCCAGACCACCAACATCTTCGCCGTACCCTACTCTCCCTCTCTGCGCGAGGAATTGCAGAGGGAAGCCCTGGATCGAGCAAGCCGTCCTCACCTTCTCCTTCTCCGGCCTCGGGATGTCGAGCTAACTCGAGATCGCCACAGTCCACCTCTCCCTGCCATTTTTGCATCTCCGAGTTTCCCTTGCTCCGCTCGCTCTCATGTATCTCTTATCCTTGCCCAGGGAGCACCAGGTCGCCGACGCCGTCCTCGCCGGAGCTCCAGCTCGCTTCGTCCCTCTGTTCGTGTCGAGGAAGAAGATGCTGGCCCGTACCGTTTCGCTCCCTCGCGTGGGCCGCGAGCTGGGCCTCTCTCCTCACTGCGCGGCCCAGATCCATCCAGATCCAGCTTCGGATCCAGCCCGTTGATCTTTTCTTAGGTTGTTTTATTAAATGTTTGTAGAATTGTTTCTGGACCTTTAGTTTAAATCATTTTAAAATAGTTTAAATGCTTTGTTGACCAAACCAAAAATCTTGGAGGTACCTTAGAATGTTTTTAACCAGATCCAAGTGGTAGATCCACTTTTGGACAAATACTCCTAGATAAATAAAATGGAAGGCAAAAACACTGGTTTTCACCAAAAACTCAAAAACTATTTTCCTAGGATAGCTAATTTTGCAAACTCAACTGTTTTGAAAAGCCCTAAGTGATACCTAGCAGTAGCAATTGACCTCTTATGCAAATGATCTTCCTAAATAAAATGGCATCCACTTTGGTGAATGACCAGAGAGCTTTTCTAGGATTTTTGTAAATTGTTTGGTGATGATTTTTGATGTGAATCCACTTGTGTGATCTTCTGTATGATTAGGAGTACCTAATCCTAGCTTGGTGTGATTTTCATAGCTATAGATTATTTTTGGTGTGCATAACTAGTTTTAGTGCTTTTCTGTTAATTAATGTTTATAGTTTTATTTAACTATTTAGGGTGTGTTAGTATCTCTTTTGGTGTTTTCTAGCATGTGTAAGTGTGATGCTATCTACTAGGAGTGTGTTAGCTCTGTATCGTAGCATTTTGGGAAAAGTTTAGTATTGCATTTAGTTACCTAGAGTTAATAGTACTAGGGTAGTATTTTCCTAGATTCTCCTAGTTAATAGGATTTGTTTTAGTAGAAAATCTTTAGTGCGACGTTTGTTTTAGTTAGTATTGCTAGATCATCAGTGGCATGTCATATTGCTACTGGTTTAATTAGCATGTTAGAAAGTTTAGTGTTGCATGTGTATTCTAGGGTTAAGGTTACAAGGGTAGTACTCCCTAGAATTTCCTCGCATTTAGGATTTGTTGTGGATAAAATCATTTGTGTGCTTGATTTTAGAAAATGTTGTTTGAACATCAGTAGCCTTTCTTATCTACTGATTTTGTAGCATGTCACCTCTGGTTACTTATTATTTAGTTCTTAGCAAGGCTTGATTAGTTAGGTTTATGGGTAGGATTACTTAGAACTTCCTAGCATGAGTAGCTCTGGTGTCTAGTTTTTGTTTTAGAGATTTTTACAAATAGCCAGAGGATAATCAACCTCTTAATGCCTTGTTATGATAGTGGAACACCCACTGATTCCATTGCATATTGATTGAAAAATAGGTTTCTCAATCATAAGCATAGTTCCAATAGCCTTTTATCTACTAGGTGTGAGTGGTTGTTTTCTCTGTTGAAAATTGAGTGGTTGTGTTGCGGTGAAGTATTTCCTGTTTAGATAAAAGTGCTTGCTGTTCATCCTGGCTTAAGATAGCTTTGTGATCTAGGCACCTAGCATGTATCAGTATAAGGCCCTTGTAAGCTTAGATCCTAGTTTGTTGCTTGAATAATTAGTTTGATGTTTGTGGTTGTTAATTGTTTGTGCACCACTTGTGGTTTTGTGTGGTGTATTGATTGTTGTTTATTTCCCTGTTTGCGACGCTAGATAATAACGCTACCGGAGTGGTTTTCGGAGAGGATTGATCGAGGAAGGATGGGACTTTTTATTATGTTGATCAACGAAGAGAAGTCCAGGGACATTTTGCTGAAACCAGGCAAGCTACTTCACTGAGCTTGCATCTATCTACATCTATTTTGATTCACCTGCTTTACGTATAAGAAGCATAAGTGATTTACGTGGTGTTTGCCACTAAAGCTATGATTGTGAAAACCCTTTTCCAAAATACAAAGTATATTATTGGGACACCCGATATAGAGGTGTTAGTGGTATACAATGATTTCTAAATGAAATTTGTTTTACTCAAAAGCCTCCTATGAAATTCTTTTGGTGGGATTACGAACCACCCAAGTTTTGGTTAAAAGTATTTTGCTATGAAAATTGGAAATGATTGTGAAAACCTTTTTGAAAGTTTATGAAAAACTATTTTGCCACTCTAAGTAGAAATATCAGTTTGTTTATATAAAACTATAGGATGGGAAAAACGATGTTTATTCAAAACTCCTTTGAAAGTACTTGGGTGAAGCTGAAGTACCGAAAGGTCGGTATGAAGGTGGAGAAACAGAGTCTGGTGTTGTGTTCGGAAAGAAAAATGCACATTGTGTCCTTGTACTTACATCCCCAGCCAAAACTCAGTGCGACCACATTTACCCACATATGGGCAAGGGCGTAGTCATATAATTTGCTCGTGTTAGTACTGGATGCCTCAATAACGAGGATGACCTCGTTCCATGAGGGGATGGTCTGAGGACCTACCCCCTGACCCGGGTCCTCTAAAGCGAAGAACGCCTAAGGGCTGTTGAGATTGAATCGGAGATAGAGGATTTGTAGGGCCTTTAAAATTCGCCGGGCAGAACTACGAGTCCTCACACTTAGTTTCTGAGGATTTAAGTGTTGACGGAAAGTATCGTAGCGGCAGGATCCTATACTAGCATGAGCAAAGGACAGGCTACGGCCGGGAACTCAACTTCGCATACCTCTGGTATGGCGGGACGTGGCTGACACGATGAGTGACCGGATGGGTGTGGGAAAAGCGTACTACCTCTGCAGAGGGTAAAACTATTCGAATAGCCGAGTCCTCGGATATGGACAGTTGGGAAGAACTACTAAGGCCATGTGCAAAGTTTTTGCAAACTCTGGATTGTGTTGAGGAAATTTGACTTGGAAGGGGTTATTTCCCACCTGTACCAATGAGTTGGTACGAGGTGGTGATGGGTTTGGAACCATGACCAGGTTATGGTTGGATACCGGAGGAGTTCCGGAGAAGCAGCTAAAACGGTGTTTTTCTTAAAAGATAGTTATAAACTTCTTCTCACTCCCCCTTTTCAGTAAAAGATTTTGAGAGTTTTTCAAATAAAAGTATTTAAGAAATAAAAACTAGTGCTTACTCAAGTTGGGGTAGTTTGCGAGTACAATCAAATGTACTCATATTGGTTTCGTCCCTGGCTATTGTCTTAGCCAGATTTTAGAAGAAGAGCCGTCAAGGGAGAAGGATTCACTGGCGTCTTTGCGAACTAGGGCGCTTCCCAGTCAGCTGCCTGTAGGGTTAAGGCGAATGACTTGGGCTCCACGTTGTTTGGTGATTCCGCTGCAAGTACCTGTTGAAGCTGATCACTTCCATCAAGTAAGTAAATAAATTCGGTATGTATGGATGTTCTTTGGTTACCAAGTTTAATTGTGCTTCAGCGACGCACTGATCATGGGATCGCTGATATGTAGGCACAAGGGTATTTCGGACAGTTAGTCCGGGGTCCCCACAGTGCCTCGCCCCCAAACATACTAACGCGGAGCTGATGACGCAGGAATCTGAAATGACATGTGCATCACCATCACAAGTTGGTTCTCCGTTCAAAAACAAAACGAAAATGGTACTATTTCCAGAAAATAAACCAGAAAACGGACTCAACAACAGTAAAAACGGGCCACGGAAAAGGAAACAGCATGGAAACTTTCCAAGAAAAATATATGAAAAATTACCCAAAAATACAACTCGGTAGAGTACTACTACTACTTTACTTCGAGTACGTCATTTGCAAGCCGAGACGCATGTGCCAATAGAACAGAATATGTGCAACTAGAGCCTACATGCAAAGTGGCTACGTTTCTATGTGAAACCAATTATGTGAACTTCCACGTCAAACAAAAAAAATTATGTGAACTTCCATGCCATTTGAGATTGTGAGCTTTTCCTCGTCTATTTCTTTATGTGCTCCTTTTGGTGCACAAACTAACTAAGCTAGTACTTACCATAATACCGTTATTGTGTTCCGGCAAAATTCATTCCATTCTTATGTTTCGATAAATGTCCGTTTTCGTATCCTATATCCGTTCCATATTGATTTCATTAGTTTTCTATTTCCCAATTCCGACGAGACAAGCGCAAATTTTCTAATTCCCAATTCCATTTGCAAACCCTAATAATGCAAGCAAAAGGGGTAGAATTTGATTCACCTACTGTCGTGTTGCTCGATGGCATCGCCCAAAACTCCGATCCATGTCCATTGATCTCTGATCCGATTCCTTGGAGATCCCCTCATCACGTACACCCAGTCAAGAAACTCCTGGGCCCAGAATCTTGGACCCAATGCAATGGTCACCATGAACCGGTCCATCCAGCGACCCCGATCGGCCCGCGCCATGTACACATCCGCCGCTGCCGCCTTCTTGTTCTCGGCGGCGCCGCCGGCCAGCCCACTCTGCATCAATCGAACCAAGAAACGTTGAGAAGAAGGGGAGCAAGAACCAAGAAACAACCCAATCGAACCAGAGTCAAGATCTCACCTCATCAGCATCCGGCGGCGAAGCGCTCCCCGCCGGCGTCGAGGTGCGCGCGGCACCGCAGCCACGCCTCGTCCTGGTCGCGTGGCGCCGGCGCGGCCGTGGTGGCGATGCGGGAGCCGGCGCGAAATCGCAGGGGCGGCGCCGTCGCGACCGCGGTGGCGTGGCTGGAGTTCTTGCCCGAGGGGAGGCCGGCGGTGGCGAGGCTGGAGTTCTTGCCCGCGGCGGCGATGCGGGAGCCGCAGGCGGTGGCGAGGCCGGCGCGACATCGCCGGGGCGCAGCGGTGGCGACGCTGGCGGAGACGAGGCCGGTTTGGCGCCGCCACAGTCGTGAGGCGAGGCGGTGCGCTCCTCGGAGGCGGCCGTGCAGGCGGCGGCATTGTGGCGGCCGCAAGGCATACACTCGTGCTGGCCGACGCGGAAGACCTCGCCGGGGAACTCGAGCGCTAGTGAGGGGGTGAGGCCGTTGAAGACAACGCCATTTCTGTGCTTCCAGAGGTGCCAGAGGCAGAGGTGACGCAGCGTCGAGGCGGACCGAGTGGGAGCAGAGGTTGGCAGGCAGCAGGTGGAGGCATCGGAGACGGAGGTGGGCGGCACACCGGCGCCAATCGATGTCCAGAAAAGCTGGGCAAAGGGGCAGCCGAACACAATGTGGGAGGCGGTCTCGGGCTTGGCGCCGCAGATGGCACCCGCTCTCAGCTTCAGTGAGGATTGTCTTCTTCAGGAGGTTGGCGCGGCATTGGATGCGTCCCTGCACGAGGAGCCAAGTGAAGAACTTGACTTTGGTTGGCGATCGGCTGCGCCAGACGAACTCGTGGTGAGGGAACAAGACGCCACCAAACGTGCGGAGCTTGTAGACAGCAGAGGAGGCAATCTTGCCTTCAGCCTTGCCACAGAGCGGCAGGGAGCGCGTGTCAGGCGTGGCGGTCAGGGAGACGCGGTCGAGCACGGCAACGAGAGCAGTCTTCTGACGAAGCGCAGTGGCTGACAGACGGGGGGCGAGGTAGTGCAACAGAGAATAGGTTGAGGGAAAACGCCACACGATCGGGGCATCCATTCATCTCAATATATAGTCAGGTTACAAGGAGCCTTGCACGGCAAGGAAGCAATCCAAACCGAATCAATACAACGTCGGTTGGTTGCGTACAAATACATGGGACGAATCCTATACAAGAGATATACTCTAACATCCCCCCGCAGTCTTTGCGTCGGGTGGACGAACGCATAGACTGTACCGAAAATCCGTGAAGAGCTGAGTGTGTAAGCCCTTCGTCATGATATCGGCAAACTGCTGAGACGACGGTACGTGAAGAACCCGTATCTGGCCGAGAGACACCTTCTCGCGCACGAAGTGGATGTCAATCTCGATATGCTTCGTCCGACGATGCTGAACGGGGTTAGAAGCCATGTAGACGGCACTGACATTGTCACAGAAGACAACGGTCGCGCCTGCAATGGGATGATGAAGCTCCTGAAGCAACTGCCGAATCCAGCAACACTCGGCGACGACGTGTGCCACAGCCCGATATTCCGCCTCGGCACTAGAACGAGAAACAGTCGCCTGTCGCTTGGAGGACCACGAGACAAGGTTGTCTCCAAGATATACGCAGTACCCGGAGGTGGAGCGGCGGGTGTCGGGGCAGCCCGCCCAATCGGCGTCGGAGTAGCCGGTGAGCGAAGTCGTCGGTGTAGCATGCAGCCGAAGACCGAGATCGAGAGAGCCCTTGATGTAGCGAAGAATACGCTTCACCAAGTTGAGGTGCGGCTCTCGCGGGGCGTGCATATACAAGCAGGCCTGCTGAACAGCATGAGAAATATCCGGTCGAGTCAGGGTGAGGTACTGTAGAGCTCCAGCAAAACTCCGATACTCCGTCGGATCGGCAAGAAGAGGACCCTCATCAGCGGAGAGTTTGCAGCGCGCGTCAATGGGCGTGGCCGAGGGGTTGCAAGCTAGCATACCCGCACGCTGAAGCAAGTCGAGGGCGTACTGACGCTGAGAGAGAAACATCCCAGTAGACGAGCGAGTGACGGCAATCCCGAGGAAATAAGAGAGATCCCCGAGATCCGTCATAGAGAACTCTCGGTGATGTGCTGGAGCAGGCGCGGTGACGAAGCGGTGAGGATGATGTCGTCGACGTACAGTAGCAGATATGCAAGGTCGTCACCGTGGCGAAGCACAAAGAGGGAGACATCCGACTGAGAAGCAGTGAACCCGAGCCGGTGAGCATAATGCGCGAAGCGTTGGTACCACGCTCGCGGTGCCTGCTTGAGCCCGTAAAGAGACTTGTGGAGCCGACACACGTGCTGGGGGTGAGCCAGGTCGACAAAGCCAGGAGGTTGTTGACAGTAGACCTCTTCGTCGAGATTGCCATGGAGAAAAGCATTCTTGACGTCAAGCTGATGTACAGGCCACCCCCGAGAGGTAGCGATGCCAAGGACGATCCGGATGGTGGCCGGTTTGACAACGGGACTGAATGTCTCATCGAAGTCGACCCCGGGCTGCTGCGAGAAGCCTCGAACGACCCACCTCGCCTTGTATCGCGCGAGAGCACCGGTGGAGTCGAACTTATGCTTGAAGATCCACTTGCCTGAAACAACATTAGCACCAGCCGGACAAGGAACAAGGGTCCATGTACGATTTTGCATAAGGGCGGTGTACTCGTCAGTCATGGCGGCACGCCAAAGAGGGTCATGGAGGGCAGTCCGATATGATTTCGGAATGGGAGAGACCGTGGACTCGATGGCGGAGAGGTTCAAACGCTCGCGCGGCTGAATGGGGATACCACGCTGGGTGCGAGTGAGCATGGTGTGCGTGCGCGCAGCCGGAGGAGGTGGTGGGGTCGGGACCGGCGAAGCACTCGCGGGAGAGGGTGGTGCGGACGGGGCAGGTGCTGGGGAGGCACGAGCTGGCGAGGGTGGCGCGGAGGGTGGGTCGCGCGACGGGGCAGCCAGGGAACACGCGGCTGGGACGATGGTAGGAGGAGAAGGTTGTGTTGCAGCGAGGTCTAGGAGAAAATCGAGGGAGTCATCGGTGGAGCTTGGGCTAGGAGTAGCCGGGGCGAACGGAAAAGTGGACTCATCGAAGACAACATGGCGAGAGGTAATGACACGGCGTGTGGAGAGCTCGAGACACCGATAGCCGCGGTGAGACGAGGGGTACCCGAGGAACACACAAGCGCTAGACCGGGGAGAAAGTTTGTGCGGGGCTGTAGCGGACAGGTTAGGGTAACAAAGGCAGCCAAAGACCCGGAGGTCGCTATACGACGCGGGTGCTTGGTGTAGGAGCTCATGCGGTATGGAAAATTTAATGGATTGGCAAGGGCGAAGGTTAAGGAGATGAGTGGCAGCGGAGAGAGCCTCAGCCCAATATGGTGGAGGCATGCGAGCTTGGACAAGAAGAGTACGAGTGATGTCGTTAAGAGTACGGAGGGCACGTTCGGCTTTGCCGTTTTGTTGGGAAGTGTAGGGGCATGAGAGGCGAAGGTGTATGCCGTGGCGAGAGAAGAAGGTCGTGATGGTGGAGTTAAGAAACTCGGTGCCATTATCAGCTTGCAGGGCTATGACGGGAAGGTTAAATTGAGTGCGAGCATAGGCAATAAAATTAATTATGGTGTCGGCCGTGTCGGATTTCCGTCGTAGCGGGAAAGTCCACATATAGTGAGAGTAGTCATCAACGATAACAAGATAATATTTAAGACCAGAATTACTAAGAACGGGAGATGTCCACAAATCACAATGAATTAACTGAAAAGGCACGACACAAGTAGTTTGAGACCTAGAGAACGGCAAGCGTACATGTTTGCCAAGTTGACACGCATGACACACCGTGGATGAACCACTATTACAAGAAATCGAAAGTTTGCTGGATAAATGTGACATAGAGTCACGACCCGGATGTCCTAGACGACGATGCCAAAGCTCATTATTGGTGGAAGACGCGACGAGGCCGATGTGCGAGGGCTGCTGGCTTGCGGAGACGGTGTAGAGGGGACCCGGACTACTGCAGCGAGTGATCACGCCCCCCGTGTGAAGATCCTTAATAGAAAAACCAAGAGGGTCAAACTCGAGAGAGACATGGTTATCAATAGTGAATTGACGAACAGATAAAAGGTTTTTGATAATGTGAGGAACTATGAGAACATTACGAAGTGAAAAAGAGTGAGAAGGCAAGGAGAGGTTGGTGTGACCGGTGCTAGAAATAGGGAGAGAGACGCCGTTACCGACGGTGACATGGGATGATGAATGAGAGGGAGTGGGAGAGGAGAGTATACCAGCATCGGAGGCCATGTGAGAGGTGGCACCCGAATCCATGACCCACTCGCCACCAGGGTTTGACGAGGAAGAAGTGCCGGCGGCGTTGTTGAGCGCAGACATCAGGGCCGAACAATCCCAGGCAGGCGGGCCTTGAGGTGTCGCTGGGGGCGGCGCGTTGGTACCGAACGCCTGCCCGTGGAGAGGAGCGAGCATGGTGGTGTAGGCCTGCTGCTGGACGTAGGCGGGGTGCTGGGGCGGCCCCTGGCGCGGCGCGGCGGGAGGCCGCGGGCCGAGCAGGCTCGGAGGTTGCGCGGGGCGCCAGGCCGTGGGCTGCATCGGGGCCGACATCATCTGCTGTGGCTGGCCCGTGGCGGGGTTGAAGCACACCCAGGGCCCGACAGAGGGAGCACGGGGGCCGTTGTTGAAGTTGCCGGCGCCGAGGTTGTTGAAGTTGCCACCGCCGCCGTTGCCGTTCCTCCGACGGCGCTGCTGGTTACGGCCGTAGCCGCTGCCGTTCCCGTAGCCGCCGCCGTTCCCATAGCCGCTGTTGTTCCCGTAGCCGCCGCCGTTCCCGTGGTGGCCTTGGCCATAGCCCTGGTTGTGGCCGGAGCTGCTGCCCCCGTTCCCGGAGTTGGAGCCGGCGCCGTAGAGTGCGGTCTGCTGTGTGACCGGGGCGGCGTGCAGGAGCTGCGTCTCACGTAGCAGCAGGAGGGAGCGCGTCCGCAGGAACGTCGGGAGAGGAGCCTGCATGGTGACCATCGTGGTGATGTCGGCAAAGCGCGGGTTGAGGCCGCGGAGGCAGGTCAGCACGAGCGTCTGGTCGGTCACCGGTTGGCCGACGTCGGCGAGAGCATCCGACAGAGACTTGAGGCGGTGGCAGTAGGCGGTGATGGAGAGGTCTCCCTGGATGATGGCGCGGAACTCGGCTTCTAGGTAAACAGCACGGGTCATCTGGTTGTCGAGGAAGAGGTCGCGGATGAGAGAGAAGGCGTCGAAGGCAGTCTGATTCTCCGCCATGATGATGTCGAGGATCTCCTCGCTGATGGAGCCATACAGCCAGGAGCGGACGGTGAAGTCCAGCCGGTTCCACTCGGCCGTGCGCTCCGCTTCCGGAGTCGAGCGCGAGACGTGAGCGGTGAGCTCGTAGCGGCCGAGAAGAACGGCGACGAGCATGCGCCACTTGGTGTAGTTGGACTTCTTGAGGTCGAGGACGACGGGCACGTGCGTCTTGACGCTGGCCACGTTCACGGCGAGGGAGGAGGGTGAGGCCGGAGCAGTCACGGCCAGGGAATCGGAGGCCGAGGAGGCGGTCGAGGCCGAGGTGGCCATTGCGGCGGAGGGTTGGGAGATTGGAGATTGAATCTAGTGGAGGGCTAGGGTTTAGGTTTTGGAGCGATATGCTCTGATACCATGCAACAGAGAATAGGTTGAGGGAAAACGCCACACGATCGGGGCATCCATTCATCTCAATATATAGTCAGGTTACAAGGAGCCTTGCACGGCAAGGAAGCAATCCAAACCGAATCAATACAACGTCGGTTGGTTGCGTACAAATACATGGGACGAATCCTATACAAGAGATATACTCTAACAGGTAGGCGTCGAGCCCCACGTCCAGAACCTGCTGCACCGTGGCGCATCCGCTGGTGCAGTGGGAGAAAAGCTCGGGCATGGCGATGGAGAGGGTGCCAAGCGGGCACCACGAGTCCAGCCAGAAGGCCGTGCGGCGCCCGTCGCCGAGCTGCACCGCGGAGAGGGCGCGGTAGAGGGGGAGGAGCCGCAGGAGCGAGGTCCAGTGCGAGCCGCAGAGGGCAGCAGAGCCGCCGGCCGTGTCAAGAGAGGCACCGCCCAGGGCCGTCCAGACCCAGCGAGGCCAAGATTCATTGACGGCGGTGTGGAGGCGGTGGACGAGCTTGACCTGCAGGCTAGCGTTCTGATCGGCGAGGGATCGAACGCCGAGCCCACCTTCTTCTTTGGAGCGGCAGACGTAGTCCCAGGCGACGAGGCACTGAGCCCCCGTGACACGGTCGACGGCGGCCCAGAGGAAGGCGCGCCGCAGCCTGTCCAGCGCCGCAATGACACCCGGCAGGAGAGCGAGGGCGCCCATGGCGAAGGTGGGGAGCGCGTCGAGCACCGCATTGAGCAGGACGAGCCGTCCGCCGGGCGAGAGCAGAAGAGCCCGCCAGCCCGAGAGGTACTTGTCAACCTTGGATATGAGTGGGGAGAACGCCGCAAGCCGCAGTTTTTCCGCCGACAGAGGGAGGCCGAGGTAAGTTTGGGAAAAACCCTCGACACGGCATTGCAGAGCATCTTGGATCTCGGCGAGGACGGCGGGGTCGACGTGCAATGGGCACAACGGTTATGTTCTTGGTTCGTCCAAGACCGCGACACGGCCGAGGAGCCGCACTGCAGCATTGCACTCCATTGCATTGAGTGGAAGCTAGCTCTTGGAGGCAGGGGCCCAGCGATGACGCGGCGGAGGAGCGAAGAAGGCGGTGACCGTGTCATCGATTCAGGGGCGTTTCTTTGCTTCCCGGAGTTCCTCGGGATGGGGCATGAAGCTCACAGGCGTGGCGTCTCAGCTCGGGGACGCTGCTAGCTAGCTTGTACATGTGCAGGGCGAAGGCTGCCAAGACAGACATCCTGTCCGTTCGGCTGCAGGGGTGAGCTCAACTGTTTAAGGTTACTCAAGCTGTCCCGGAACTAAGAATAATTTCAGCTCCCCTGTAACCTTGATCCGCGAATGCATTTCGTCGAGCACCATGCGGATGTGCGCGGGACAATCAGGCGAATGGAAATAATTCCAGTTTCCTTTTGACCCTATAATAATCCTAAATAATGCGAATCCAAGCTCGAGCGTTTACAACCTTATATGCGCTAAATCTATTTTAAATATTACGAAAAAACAATCATTATGGAGGCGAAAGGGAGGGGTCGCTCTTTTCCTCGTTCTCCGCCGCCGGAGGCGGTGGTTCCCCTCCCCTCCGCTCGTCGCTCCGGCGGCGGGAGGGTGGGGGAACGCGGTCCTCTCGGTCAGGCGTGTGAATAGTAGGCTTAGGTCTTCTGCCGGCGGCGCTGTGGGGGTGGAGGCGGCGTCGGAGAGAATAAGGGTGGCCCTGCGTCGTCCCCTCTACGTCGGCGTTCTTCGGAGCTCTGATGTGGCGCATGGTGGTTTTGGTACTCCGAGATCCTCGGATCTGTGGAGGTCTTGCTTCCCTCGAGCGGGCGGCGTGGCGTCGCCGGCGTTCGCTCTGCGTGGGATCTGTTTCCCTCCTCTCCGTCGACGCTGGGCCTCCGTTTCCTTCTGCGGCGGCTCTGGGAGGGTGGGTTGGTTCGCCTGGGTAAGCTCCTCTGTTTCTTTCTCTGGCTGGCCGTGGTGGCAAAGGGGGTTGGAGGTGGAGGTGCTTGATCCGGTTTTGGTTGGTGTGGGGGTGGTGGTGGCTCTCTGTGTTGTCCTTGCTCCGGCCGGCCGTGGCGGCGAGGGGAGTGGGCGGCTGGGGAGTGGTTTCGCTGGGCGGCTGGCCTGGCCATGGCGGAGACGGCGGAAGCTTGGTGGTTCGTGGAGGCTTGTGCTTTGGCTGTGCTCTTTCAACGTCCTGGGTGTCCGTCGCGGCGCGGCGGCCGTTTCTGCAGCTTTCTACATTGGTGGTGGTGCTTGCTCTCCCGGGGATGGTGGTACGGCGTCTCCGGCGGTGGCTAGGCTTCTGGGGTGTGGGGTGGATCCGGCTGTGTTGTTTCCTGTTTTCAGGGTGTTTAGTGCAAGTTTTTCTGGGTCTTGTTGTAAATTTTGGTTTCTCCTGGACTTGGTTGTAATTTGTGCTGTGCTTCCTAATATAAGTGTCGGATCATGTTAAAAAAAAAGCATAATTCTAAAAATAATAATAACTCAAAGACCAACTAATGGCGTCGCATTTGTCATCGGTCTTGCTAGAGCCCAAAAGTCATCATTGTCTTGTAATAGCCCAATGGCAAAGTGCAATCCTCCGCCACCTCCCTCGACACTGTGTGCGGCTTTGATCGTCTTGTCACGCGATCAAACCACCTTGGCGCCTCGCATCCTCACTGAGCTCCCGCGGTGTTGTCGCCTAAACTTCATATCGCCTCCTGACACCTCGCACGACCTTGATCGTCCTTGAACAACCGCCCGAGCATCTATGTGCCATCCACAACCTTCTTGAACTCCGTCGTCCTACAGCCTGAGCTCTCGCTGCTAACCTCACATCTCGACTCTTCATACTCGCCTTATCCTCTCTACCCCCAACTTCTCTGCCTCCGCGTCCGGGCTCCACTCTGCTCAACGACACATCTTTGTCCTACCCCTCCTCCAATTACGAACATGAATCATCTCCGGCCTCCCTACGCTACCACCTACACAGTCGACGGACACCTAAGGCGCGGTCCGCTCACGTACCTTCGAGAAAGATGAAGCAAAAAAGAGATTTGAGTTAATGATGGAAAGGTCCCATGTTTCGGTCTATAAACTAGAGTCGTTGGCGCTTTTTAGGGCCCCGAAAATAGAAACCAACCTCCCTCAACAATAAAATAGAAACCAACCTCCATTTAGCTTATAGGGGCTACAGGCAATGACTCACGGTATTGCCATTACTTGAAACGACCCAATCAGTATAAACTTGTGTCAAAAAGCTTGTCATCATCATGCAATATCTTCACTTAATCTCATGGCATCATGGTATTTAGTTGCATGCTTTAACCCCCTAAAATCTCCAGATTTGCAAATATGCTCAATCTACCCTCAACTAACTTTTGCAAATAAATTGTTACCAAACCATGATCTGGTTTTTCCCGAGGTCCTAAATGTTGTACTTAACACCCTTGATCATTTTTTAATATTATTGACAAGATTTAGTTTTTTACCTACTTGTTAAACCTATATTTTCAAATAATGACATAATTTTAATTTTAATATATTGGTGATGTTTCCTTCGATGAAATTTCATGAAACTCAATACCATATTGTTTCATTCAGTAACTCCAGTATTGTTTTCATGATTCTAGGAATCATATTCAACCCACATGTAGTTCAAACCCAAAATGGAGCCAATTTGTTTTTAAATTCAAATTGTTCTAAAAATAAATTCAATTTGAAACTAATTTCATATAAAATGTTTCGACCTGTGGTTTTTCCAGATTTTAATTTAGAGGTTTAGGCCTCAGCTCTATTTTTCTTTGGCAGGAATAATAGTTTTAATCGAAATGGAGAAAAAGAAAAAGCGGAGAGCATCTAGCCATAATGGCCGGTTTCTATTCCCATTTGCTTGGCAGTCAAGGAGTAACGTTGCAGTCTCAAGCCGTAGTTTTTTTTTTCGAGGGGGCAAGCTGCCAAGCCATAGGTAATCCAGGAAGGAATCCCTAGGCGGATGGTTTGGACCCGTGGACAAGCGTAGGCACTACCTATCACTCTTTGCGAGCCCTAGCACAGTCTCGCCTGCAGAAACGTTCTACCTGGGCTCGGCCCATTTGTTTTCTTTCCTCGCTTGCTGTGTGGATGGAAGAGTTCTCAAAAATAAAATAAAACTGCGCCACGTTCGCTAACGCTTAGGGCATCTCCAGCCGCCCCTCCCAGAGCCCCCCAAGAGGCCTTTTTAGCGCCGCGGCGGCCAAAAAGCGCCGTTTTTTGCACCACTCGGCCTCCCCAGAAGTCCAAATAGCGCCGTTTCGGCGTTATTTTGCGCCGGCGCACCCAGGGGAAACCCAGCCCACTGGGTTCGGCTTGGGGGGGGGGGGGGGGGGGGGGGCGAAATGGCGGGAAAGGCGACGCGGGCCAGCGCTGTTAGCGACGCGGGGGAAAATGGCGCGGAACAGAACCGCCCGTGAAGCGGCGCGCCCTCATCCTCTCGGCTCCCGCGCTGGTCAAAGGCTGCCGGAGTTAATGGCGTGGCCAGCGGCCAGTGAGCGCGCCGGTCAAAAGGCTGCCGGAGTAATGGCGTGGCGCGGCGCGCGTCGCTTCGACGTCCAATCGAAGGCCACGCGGCACAATGGCGCAGTAATGTCGCGCCACCACGCCTGGCCGCGAGCTTTAAAATCCCCACTCCTCGCCGGTCCTCCGCACACTCGCCTCTCCCTCACCTCTTCTCTGCTCTCACTCCCTCGCCAGAGCCCTCCCTCGCCCCTCGCCAGTGCCCAATGGCCGACGACGCCGCCGCCGCCAACGAATGGACCCGCCGCCACCTCCGCAAGGACGAGGCATGGGCGCTCTACCAGGCGGGGTACCCGTGCCCCCCTGACATGCGCGTCCCCGGCGCATCCGGCGGCCAGGGGGCGTGGCAACTGAGCGCGGGAGGCATCCTCGTGCCTCCCGTCCCCGTCGGCGTCGAGTTCGACTACGCCATCGCCGAGGTTCGCGAAGCCCTGACGGAGGAGCAGGCCGCGGACCCGCGTTGGAGGGCGGAGGGCAACGACGCCTTCTGGCAGGCCTATTTCCAGCGCCGCCACGACCAGGACGTCGCCGACCGCGGCAACAACGGCCAGGTGGAGGGCCGCCACAACTCCAAGGGGCGCAAGCGGTGGTGGGGCGGCCCACACCGCCGCCTCCAGTGGGTCCTGGACTACATTGCCGCCGGCAACGAGCCCCGGCTGACCATGCCGCCGAGGATCGCGTCGTGGACGCCACGGCGGATGGGCGCGTCCTCCTCCTCCGCCACTTCGTCTTCCTCCGGCGCGCGCTCGGCTCTAGGTACCCGCGCCGCGCCCCCCTCTGTGACCCCCCCCCCCCCACTCTCAACTCCGGCCGCCGCGCCCCAGTGCGCAGCGGCGCCCTGCGCATCGATGAGCCTAGCCGCGGCTCCCAGCGCCGCGCGGCTTCTCCCCCTCGCTCCTTCTTGCAGCGCCTCGTCAGGGCCAAGAAGGAGCCCAAGCAGGAGCCGGAGCAGGAGGTGGAGTGGCCCGGCCTGAAGGACGCGGAGGAGGCCTCCTTCAACACAATCCAGCCGGCGACGGAGGAATTCGCCGCCGACTGGAGCCTCCGCCAGTACACGGAGGCCGAGCTGGAGCGCCAGCGCGAAGCACTCGCCGAGTTGGAGCGCAGGCGCGCGGAGGAGCGCCAGCGCGCCAATGCGGGCCGCCGCCGCATTCCTCCTCCTCCGGTGGCGCAGGAGGTGGAGTACTACGTCCTCGACCCGAGCGACAGCGAGGAGGAGGACGACGGCTTCAAGCAGGCGCTGCTGCTGAGCAAGTTCCAGCGCGGCGACGGCGAAGGCCCGAGCAGGCCTCCCGGGGGCGGCTCCGACGACGACGACGACGGCGACTACGCCAAGGCGATCCAAGCCAGCCTGGGCCTCATGTAGATCGCCGATCGTCGAATAAAAATGTTTTTATGTTTTTATTTTCGAATTCTGCCATGTAACCGGCGATAATTCCGCCAAATATGAATGGAAATCGCCTGTTTACTTGTTCCGGCGTTTTTGAATTTTTGGGCCGAAACTTGGGTTGGGTTCGCGGCTGGAAAACGTGCCCCCCAGGATCCAGATTAGCGCCGTTTCGCGCCGCGGCGGCCCAAAATAGCGTCGTTTTGGGCCCTGGGGAGGCACAACGGCTGGAGATGCCCTTACGCTTGATCGTGTTCCTGAAATCATAGGCAGGAAACAGAACTGAACCAACCATCTACTTGCACGAACTTGTTTCTTTTCTTCCTTTATTGTTTTTTCTTTTGTTACTTGGGCAAACCCTTGAACAATTTTTCATCGTGAACCAGTTTTTTCCAAGGCATGAATCATTTTGTGATAACATGAACATTTTTATTATTTTTTTGGTGGTATATGAAGATATAATTACGAACCAGTAATTTTTTCAAACCGTTAACATTTAGTGTTTTTGTACCATGTGAACATTTTTTTGATCCATGAACAATTTTTAGCAGCAGGAAGATTTTTGTTTAAATGTCCGATTTTTAGTGTTCTTTTTCGTTTCACCGGTATTTTTGATTCATAGGCTCACTGAAATTTAGTTCCCTTGCGGTTGACCGAGTTCACCGATATTTTCGGTTCACTATAATTTTTTGTACACCAGCGACGTTGGTTCACTATTATTTTGGCAGGCACAAAATATCGGCTTTTGCGACCGCATGCACACACTCACCTGCGTGAGGGTCGACTCCCTGGGTTGGCCCATTAGTTTTTTCCTATAGCAACCATCGATCGCGCTGACGGTGAACGACCATCGCTCGTACAGCAATCATCACTCACATTATGGGTATCTGTTTATTTTGGTTTTACATTTTTACTTTGTTTCCTTTTATGTTTCTTTTTGGTGTAACATTTTTATTTTCTCTTTTTTTGTTCCTTTTATTTTAGTTTTTCATTTTCCTCTATTTCGGAAATACAAGAATACTTTTTTTGGAATTATTAACATTATATAAAAACCATTGAATTTTTTCTAAACCCATGAACATTTACTCGATCCCATCGATCTATTTCTTCAGCTCACTATTATTTCGTTCACTGGAATTTATCTTTTTGGTTCACCGGCGTTTTTTTTACTATTATTTTCGTTTGACCTATATTTTTGGTTCATCAAAATTTTAGTTTCTTTTCACCTTGTTAATTTCGTTTGTGGTAAACCATTATTACGGTTGACCCAATAAGTTGGGCCGAATTATTGCTCCTTTTTATTATTTTGGTTCACCTTATTTTTGTTTGGTTCATTGTTATTTTGGTTCATTGTCTGTTCTTTCCTGAAACAAAATTGTGGCATTCGACAGCAGTTAGGCAGGGACAGACCTGTGGAGAAATGCACAAGATATTTCAAACAGAGTGAAGATAAACTCTCATATGAAGCAGCAGAGTCACTCAACGATAGCATCATCTCATAATTAGTCCCAAAGTATGCCTGTAGGTCTCTGGCTGTCTGTCAGTTTGCCGCTCGTGCCCCTTTGATTAAAGGGGACTAAAAATTTGCCAGCTACTTCCGTCAAGGTCGCCAAACAGCTAAGGGGGGTAGATTGTGAATGACATCAGCTATTAATTCAAGAAGACTACGATAAGACACTACACTGCAACAAAATGTTCTGATTAGCGTAATTATACTGAATCCTCACTAAGAGTACTTCTGTGCAATATAGGATCTCAATCCAAAATTCCATGTGCGGTACTAACTATGGCGTTGGGGACAAGGCAGAGGAGATTTGTTTCACTCAACCAGGGTAAACCTCTATGATTCGGCAACCCATAAAGAGATATTTTTGTTCCCCTTAAATGGTTCTTAGTAATAAAGGGCAAAAGGGTATGAGCAGCAGTACATAGGGATTGTTACCTTGACATAGTTGCAGACAAAATAGCTAGCAGAAATGAGCATCACCTGCTAAATTCTATAAGCATGGACACAGTGGCCTGCTTGAACCCAACGAATGAGATAGAACATTGCAATGAGATAGAGATGAAGTATAGTCAATAGATGATTCACTATCAACAATGCAATTTCTATCACCACTCACCATATCATTACCTTGTGACAAATCACATGTTGGTGGAGTGGAAGAAGTTGTGAACTCATCGCGCCCGGATGTGGAGGGAGAATAATCATCCTCAATTATGTTAGACATTTCATATTTATCTTGAAGTTTTGTCCACAACTCATGTGCATTCCGAAAAGGCATGATTAAAGCAAAAACTACATCGCTCAAAACACAAATAAGACCATTAGATACTTGAGTATCGAGACAAGAGTTTTCCTCATCCTCTATAGATAATTCTTGGGAATCCATTGGAGGAGAAAAACTCATATCTACAATACTCTTTATAATTTAAACCCATGGCCCTAAAAAGATTAAGCGTGCGAATTTTCCAAACATCATAATTTGTGCCATTGAATATAAAAGTGGGATCGTGAACTAATTCTCTAAACGACATCTTTACTCTCTAGGCGGTAAAGCCCAAAAGGAGAGCCCAGGCTCTGATACCAATTGAAAGGACAAGGATGTTGCCTAGAGGGGGGGGGGGGGGGTGAATAGGCGATTTAAAACTTTTCCGGTTTAGGCTTGATAATTGCGGAATAAAACTAGATGTTTAAATTAACAAGCCAACAACCTAAATATACTAGACTCACCTATGTACACCAACAATTTATGCTAAGCAAGACAAGCAATAAAGTGATAGCAATATATAAGACCTCAAGCACGAAGGCTATCACAATGTAAAGTGCATAAGTAAAGAGCTCGGGTATAGAAATAACCGAGGCACGCGGAGACGATGATGTATTCCCGAGTTCCTCCTTTTTAGGGGAGTACGTCTCGTTGGAGGGGTGTGAGTTTCAAACTCAAGACGCCACAAATGGCCTCACCCTATTCTCCGATGAACCTTGCCCAAAAGCTCGGTTCACCTTCCACTATCGGAATCTTTCAAGGCGAAATCCGGAGCCTTTACAACAATCTTGAGGCACAACCCACAAAAGGATTGGGAGCTCCCAAGTGACCATAAAAGGTCTCAAACACCACAAAAGGCGTCTAGGGTCCGAAGACCCAAGAGTAACAAGCTCACAATATTTCAACTTCCACGAATCCTCGTGGAGAGCACAAACCGATGCACAATGCAATGGCAAGAGCACAAGTGCTCAAATCATTCACTCTCAAATCCCACAAAAAACAAATAATGCTTATGGGGGAGAAGAGAGGAAGAACTCAACAAATGGAACTCCAAGATCTAGATCCAAAGGGTTTCCCTCACTTAGAGGAGAGATGGATTGGTAGAAATGTAGATCTAGATCTTCTCTCACTTTTCCCTCAAAGATATGCAAAAATCATGGGAGGGATTGAGAGGAAGGCAAGCTTTTCCAAGGTCAACAATGGAGGAGAGAGAGGGAAAAAAACGTGCTCAAGGGACTCCCTCTAAAGGTAGAAGACAACCCCCTTTTATAGGGTGGGAAAAAAATACTGTTTGAAGTGGTATCCAGCCTTCCTGCGGGGGCCCGGCCTTGGAGTCGGCAAGGCTGGCCTAAAGGCTGGCCAACGACCAGAGAGCGCCGGCCTTGGGGCCGGCCACCAGAAACTTCAGAATTTAACGACACCAAAACGGACAAAACTTTCGCATACGAACTCCGTTTTCGATGTTCTTGGGCTCGTTGAAATTACCACAACGAGTTTTACAAGATAATGCAGAGAAACATCATTGTTCAAAAAGGGAGGATAAAACCAAATGATGAAAGGTAAAACTTTTCTATTAAAGAACAATCGGTAAATCCTCCACCACCAAGAAACCAACAAGTTTTTCATCAAGACTCCGTTTTCTATGATCTTGGGCTTGTTTCGAAGATAATCACAAGCCCAACAAGATCATGCATATACACGTCATAGTCCATCATGTGAGGAGGAAACCACAAGGAGAGAGTTTGACCTCTCTAGAAAAGATAAGCCGGTAAAACCTCCAACATAAAAAACGCAACAAGATATGCATATGAAATCCGTTTTTGATGAACTAGAGCTTGGTATGGAGATGAACACAAGCTCTAAATTCTCACATAGATAAAAGCCAAATAACAATCAAGAAAGATGAAATGCCAAGTATGAAAAGGTTTGAGCTCTCCACAAAGATGCGATCAAGTTACTCACTTGAGAGCCCTCTTGATAGTACGCTGATGCATGTAAAATAAATACAGGAACTTTACATTTTATTACTTGATATTCCAACTTATTTGCATCATATATGGGTTATATTTATGTTTTATAATGATTTTTGGGGATAATTCACAATTTCCATATTTTTCTGGAAATAACCCTGCACTGTCAGAAAACCCTGTTTTCTATATTTTTACGTTTCAGGGATCCAAACGACGTCCAAATGACCTGGAAATTTACGAGCATCAGTTTTTGGAAGGAACAAAGCGTGGGAGCGAAGGAAGCGAACAAACGGAGGCCCGAGGGCCAAGTTGAGTGGGTCCACGCGGCCAGATTCCTTGGCCGCATGGGACCCATCAACTGGGGCCTCGAGGCTCCGTTGCCGTCGATCTTTTTTCCTGAGCCTCCGTCTTGACCTAAAAACGACTATAAAAATAGTCTCCGACGCCCTTCGGAAAGGAGCGCCACCGAAACACAGAAACCACGAAACAGAGACCTGGAGTTGCAGATTGGAGGGGGAAAACTCCGGCGGGGCGCTGCTGGTGTGGTCTCCATCTCCTCCAACGACTTCTCCACCGTCTCCATGATGAAGAAGGAGTAGTCCACCCCTAGACTATGGGTTTGTGGAAGTAACTTATGTATCTCTCCTCTATTTGAGCTTCACTAATTAGTACCGTATGAGCTGCTGAACATGATTACGGTCATCTATGTAATTCCTTTGTGGTGGATCTTTTTATGAGTTAATATATGTTTGAGATTGCAATGGTTTTGTTTCAGTTATGAAAGTAGATGCATATTATGTACCCGTTCTTATTTACTTGTTCTGATCAAACTTGTTATGAGAGAGTGTGAGGGGGAACGTGTGCATTAGATGGAGTAACGGGGAGTGGCTAGTACGGTGAATGTGACAGTTGTTCCGTGATCCACTTGGGTTTTACCTTACTTTGTTACCTCACTAGGGATAAAAAAAATACCTTGCTACCGGAGATGTGGTGTGACCATTGCCACTACTCCATGACTAGATCTAGCATGTTCTTATTTTAACTTCATGTCATTGAACTTTGCTATGCTCTGATTTATCTTAATTACTAAGGTGTTATGATTTAGTTCGCATCTTGGTGGAGTATAAGAGAGATTAATAAACAAAAGATCTCTATGTTAGGACGTGATGCCCATATAATTAGTAACTTGTCAAACCTTGTTGTTGCAATCTCATATGTCAATTCTAGTGTTCCATTATCTACCACTTTATAAAGAGAGAGTGCATTTGTGAAACCATGAACCCCGGTCCATTTTTAATCATAAGAAACACCTTTCCAACAACTTTTATCCACTTTACATTTTCTGCCATTTTAAATCCGAAAATAAAAAACACTTTTACATCTTGCATTCACATATAAAACCCAAAAATATCATTTATCATTGTTTCCACCATCCTTGCATATTTATTTACCATCATTGCATATTTATTACTGTTTTGCATTTTCTTTATCATATCATTCTCACACCTTGTGCTTGACAACCACTTGGTGAGGTTGAGGGCACAAACAATTTACTTTGTTTGCAGGTTCTCAAGAGAAGGATAAGAAGATAAACCTCACTACTGGTTCCCCGAGAGTTCGATATTAAACCCTCGAGTCACCCCTCGTGGGGAAAACTGTCTTTCCTATACTATACACTCTGCACTTGGAGTCTCAACCTAACCCATTTCTTTTGACGCAGGTAACTACGTCAAGGGCCATCAAGACTGTTTTCTGGCGCCGTTGCCGGGGAACCATACTGAAAGGTTTATCCAAGGTATCTCACAACAAGTCAACTTCATCACCAACTTGTGCAAACACCTAAGCTTGGGGAGGTTGCACCTACGTGAGCATCATCTTATCCATCTTTACCTTCAAATCATTTTATTTTGTTTTGTTTTGTCTTGCATATCATATTTATATTTCGGTTTGCATATTTTATTTTCAGTTTTGCATTTTGTGTTGCATTTGTTATTTCGGTTTGCATTGTTTAGTGTCATTTTATTTTCAGTTTTGCATAAAAAATTAAAAAACACATAAAAACTTGCATAATGGAGAAAAGAACTTTTGGCCATTTAGTGTTAAGAACTTTCCTCAAATATGAATATCCCTGTTGAAAATTTGAAGTAGATCATAATGTCACTAAAATGATTATGAACACCGTTTTTGTGGGAAACCAAAGAAGATCCTATACTTCATCTTAAGAAGTTTAATGAAAGATGCAAAGTGTTAAATTGAACCATGTAATGTTAATATGATTAAAGTTAAGCTTTTTCCTTACTCCTTGCTGGAAAAGCCTTAGATTGGATATTAAGATGGCCACCTGGAATTTTAGCACTTGGTTTAATTTAAAAGCTTCATTCATTGAAGATTTTGTTCCACTGAAACAGTTTTAATTTAGACAAATAGTTATCACCTTTAAACAAGAGAAGAAGAACCTTTGGTAAAAACTTGGAAAGGTTTAGAGGATAGCTTTTGGAATGGAACATGGTCTTAGAGATTGGATGCTTATGCATATATTTTATAGAAGATTGTCTGAAACCTCTAGAGTCTTTTTGGATAATGAATGTGGGGGTTCTTTTATGAATACTACTGCTGCTAACACACATATTCTACTTGATGGCTTGCTTTTGGAAGTGAAAATTAAAGAAAGTTTAGAAAAAGCCCAAGTACCTGAAGATGTTTTTGATGACCGTTATGAAATATTTAATCTATATAATAGAGAGAAAAAAGTTGAGGAAGTTAAAATGCTTAGTGAAGTCAAGGAACCATTACTTGACTTAGAGAATTGTAGCTTGCATGAATTAATATCTATCTTACAAAAATTTGCAAGTGATCCTTCCATTAATGTTAACCAAGCAGGTTTTGGTTCTTATATTGCTAATCATGTTTTAAAAGAAAAGATTGCTAGGTACAACCAAGAAGCTATGATACCACCTAAGCTTGGGGATATATGGATTCCCAAAGTACTAGTAACCATTGGAAAAGAGACACACCATGCTATATTAGATCTAGGATCTAGTGTCTCTGTTTTATCTAAAGAATTATATGAAGTTCTTGAATTAAAAATCTTGAAAAATGCTCTATTGAACTTGCACTTGCTGATGATTCCATTAAACATGCTTTAGGAAAAGTAAGTGATGTTATGGTAGAGTTGCATATGACATTTGTACCTGTTGATTTTCTAATCATGGATATGGGGAATAAAACCTCTAGTCCAATTATTTGGAAGACCTTTTCTTCGTACCACAGGTGCTATCATTGATTCAAAAGAAGGGAATGTGAAGTTTCAGTTTCCACACAAGAAGTGCATGGAACACTTCCCAAGGAAGAGGGACACACCAAAGTTCAAGCTCCCTCATGAGCTTCGTCCACAATAATATCAAGTAAGAAGCCTAGCTATATGGCTATAAAGAAAGCGCTTTACGGGAGGCAACCCGGTTGTTTTTATTTTTGATTTTCTTTGTGTCCTCTTGCTGTAACAAGAGACTTAGTTTTTAGTTTTGTTTCTGGAATTTTTAATAAAGTGCCAAGTTTTACCTATTTTGGTTTGAAAAAGTTGCTATTTATTCGGAGATTTTATTCCTGCACGAATCTGTGCACGGTTTGATTTTTATTTTATTCTGTAACTCCGAATGAGCTGTAATTTGAACTGTAGTTGCAACTTTTCATCCTCTGTATACATGAATTTTTCAGATTTTTCGACATGTTTAAGTAGGGTAGAAAAATACGTTTTGCTGCTGCTGTTTTTCTGGACAGATTCTGTCCCATTTTGTTTGATGCATTCTTTGAACTTTTAACTTGAATCTTTTTTATCCAATTGAGTTTATAAGTAGGCATACAACATTATACACTTTCTGGACATTCATATGAATTTTTGTTTAAGGATTTTATGCAGCAAGTAATTTTTGTCTATCACTACTAATGTCACCCCACAGAAAAGAAATGGGAGAAACGGTGTTTTGAAGTTTTTTCACAGGGATTAGAGGAGATGCACCAAGAGCTATCCAAGGATGGTGAAGACCATAAGCTTGGGGATGTGAAGACAACCCCACTGGACCAACACACTCTCGGTTTGCACACGTCTAACTTCTGTTTTTCGATCAATGCACTTTATCGCATAAACTTGGAGCGTCTTTTATTTGCTTTTTGTTATTTCGGTTTGATTTTTTTTTCTTGAGACCACCACTATCATTTATATATGAGAGAGCTACTGGAAATTTGGGTTGAATTAAGTTGGATGCTATTAAATATATTGGGAAAGGGATGTTTGAGTTGATTCAAAAAGATACATATAGTTGCATATTCATGTGCTTTTAATGAGTATTAATTTGCAAGTGTTTTATCAAGAGCTATCTTTTATCATGTTTAGATGTTGAATGTTACTTTACTTTGTTTAACATGGATTGATTAGTTCTATGGACACTTATGCATGCATTTAGATGGTCAACTTTCTCCCTATTGCTAGCCCAAAAATTCCAACAAGTAAAAACTTGTTTTCCAACACCTTCAACCAAAGTTTTTCCAGTGAGTCCACCATATCTACCTATTAGCTTTATGCTATTCCAAGTATGTTTATCATGTTTATTGTGTTATCTATACTTCTGAATTAAAATGCTTATGTTATTGATTTATGGGAAAAGTTGGTTAAAAGCTCTCACGAACTTGATGCACACTTTACTTTTATTGCACTTAATAAACATGAACCATTGTGATTAAAATTATGAAGTTGTGAGCTTGACAAAGTCTTGGTTGGGAGTTAGCCATATGTGCTGTCACATGGCAAGCTTTCAACATTGCACTTATTTATATTAGTTGATATCATGTACTTTTGTTTATGGATGCTTATCATGGTGCCAAATAAGTGTGGAAACTTAGTAAGTTTAAAGAGTTTGTATAAATGGCTAGAGAGATGCCTGGGCCGCTAATCTAAGCCATGCATCATTCATGGTGGAAATTTACAGCGTTCCATAATGAACCTTCATGATGCACCTCATAATAAAAAGCTATACCAATAGTAAATAAAAGAGTGTGAGATTGTTCATTGTTGTTTGTCTTGTCATTTTGACATGGGCTTGTTCCATGTCCTGAGGCAAGAGGTACCCCAGTTGACACTCTTAATGATGCTATTATATTACTTACAATGACCTTAACTTGAACTTACTTTTGTGGACCGAGTTGAGTAACACCATGGTGTAGGCACTTGTATTCACGGGGCATGAGACATTCAACCATACTTTGTCAAGCACACTACTCATATTTGCTTTCACTTTAAACTTTAATCATTCAAGATGCTATGATAGGGGTAATGAGAGCTCCACACCAATGAATACCACATTGCAAACATTAACTTAAGTAGAAGCATTTGGAAGTTAGATGAAACTTATTCATGTTTTACCTCTACTTATTTATCTATCCAAAGTGTCCACCTTTTATATTCAGATTTCATAAGAAGTACTCTATGACCACTATAGGATGTTTTTACTTTTTATTATGCATACATTTGGTCCATAGTACTTTCTTCTATGTTACACTTTGTGAATTATCATTGAACATCCTTACATTGAATATTTGATATCACTTCATAATCTATCTTGTATATTGCTATTCCTTTGAAGAATGAATCATTTGACTCTATGTAGCAATAGTAATCATCTTTGATATCCTTTGATAGTATTAAATTGCAAAGTCCATGTTAGTTTTATCACCTTCATACTCGAGGACGAGTATAGGTTAAGCTTGGGGATGTTGATGCATGTAAAATGCATACATGAACTTTGCATTTTATTACTTATATTCAATCATATTTGCATCATATAAGGGTTATATCATGTTTTATATGATTTTGGGAATATTTCATTTCCCTATTTTTCTGGAATTAACCCTGCACAGGCAGAAAACCCTATTTTCTATATTTTGATGTTTCAGGGACCCAAACGACGTCCAAATGACCTGGAAATTTACGAGCATCAGTTTTTGGAAGGAACAAAGCGTGGGAGCGAAGGAAGCGAACAAACGGAGGCCCGAGGGCCAAGGAGTGGGCCCACGCGGCCAGATTCCTTGGCCGCGTGGGACCCATCAACTGGGCCTCGAGCTCCGTTGCCGTCGATCTTTTTTCCCGAGCCTCCGTCTTGACCTAAAAACGACTATAAAAATAGTCCCCGACGCCCTTCGGAAAGGAGCGCCGCCGAAACACAGAAACCACGAAACAGAGACCTGGAGTTGCAGATTGGAGGGGGAAAACTCCGGCGGGGCGCTGCCGGTGTGGTCTCCATCCTCCAACGACTTCTCCACCGTCTCCATGATGAAGAGGGAGTAGTCCACCCCTGGACTATGGGTTTGTGGAAGTAACTTATGTATCTCTCCTCTCTTTGAGCTTCACTAATTAGTACCGTATGAGCTGCTGAACATGATTACGGTCATCTATGTAATACCTTTGTGGTGGATCTTTTTATGAGTTAATATATGTTTGAGATTGCAATGGTTTTGTTTCAGTTATGAAAGTAGATGCATATTATGTACCCGTTCTTATTTACTTGTTCTGATCAAACTTGTTATGAGAGCGTGTGAGGGGGAACGTGTGCATTAGATGGAGTAACGGGGGTGGCTAGTACGGTGAATGTGACAGTTGTTCCGTGATCCACTTGGGTTTTACCTTACTTTGTTGCCTCACTAGGGATAAAGAAAAATACCTTGCTACCGGAGATGTGGTGTGACCATTGCCACTACTCCATGACTAGATCTAGCATGTTCTTATTTTAACTTCATGTCATTGAACTTATTGCTATGCTCTGATTTATCTTAATTACTAAGGTGTTATGATTTAGTTCGCATCTTGGTGGAGTATAAGAGAGATTAATAAACAAAAGATCTCTATGTTAGGACGTGATGCCCATATAATTAGTAACTTGTCAAACCTTGTTGTTGCAATCTCATATGTCAATTCTAGTGTTCCATTATCTACCACTTTATTAAAGAGAGAGTGCATTTGTGAAACCATGAACCCCGGTCCATTTTTAATCATAAGAAACACCTTTCCAACAACTTTTATCCACTTTACATTTTCTGCCATTATTAAATCCGAAAATACAAAAACACTTTTACATCTTGCATTCACATAAAACCCAAAAATATCATTTATCATTGTTTCCACCATCCTTGCATATTTATTTACCATCATTGCATATTTATTTACTGTTTTGCATTTGTCTTTATCATATCATTCTCACACCTTGTGCTTGACAACCACTTGGTGAGGTTGAGGGCACAAACAATTTACTTTGTTTGCAGGTTCTCAAGAGAAGGATAAGAAGATAAAACCTACACTACTGGTTCCCCGAGAGTTTGATATTAAACCCTCGAGTCACCCCTCGTGGGGAAAACTGTCTTTCCTATACTATACACTCTGCATTTGGAGTCTCAACCTAACCCATTTTCTTTTAACGCAAGTAACTACGTTAAGGGCCATCATACGCCGTCTATCCTATAACCCAGTCTTCCACTAACACCATGAGACCGGTAAAATAAAAAACCTATCAAGATCATACCTTTGCCTTGCGTATTCCACTTGAGCTAGATGAAGACGATCTTGACTCCATCAAGTTGGAACACCTTTCTTGATTGTGCTTGCTAGCACATGCTTGATGAAGACTTCTTCAAATACTCCCCCATACTCCGTTATGGGAGAGCCTTGCTTAGCTCCGTCTTCATGTATCCACTTGCACTTCATCTTCTTTTCTTGACATATATGATGGCTTGGAGATAAACATGAATGTTCACTCAATCTCCTTTTCCAAGCCACTCTTCCAATAAGGTCAACTCTAGATGACCATTCTTCATATAAACTCTTAAATAGAAGCTTGGTCATCATATAAACTTTTAGAGTCCAACACATGAATTCTAATCTTTTCCCATAGACAAGATCTATAAGAATATCTCAATGAAAACATTAGTCAATAGATATTGTCATTAATTACCAAAACCACACATGAGGGCTCATGCACTTTCAAAAATGATTCCAAATTTAAAAATAGTTCCAAATTTGAAAATTATTCATTTTTGAAAATTATACCGCATACATAGTTCTATATATTGTATCAATGAGTTTTGTCACACAAAACTCCACCGATATATGCATACTTCAGTGCTCGTTTGTTGCATGTCAAAAGTGTTCACTGGGTGTACTCAATTATGGAACTTTCTTAGTTAGAATATTTTTTGTTTCTGGACATGAACAAGTTCTGGATCAATTTCTGTTAGAATGAAGCAGGAGAAACAAGGAGAGACTAGATTTTTTTTTCGAAACTAGATGTGTTCATGTTCACTAAGTTCTTCTTAGTTTTATTGTTCACATAATTTTTTCAAATTCATTTTTGATCAATCGTTTCGTGCATACGTACAAGAAGCATCGTGAAATCAGCGACGAAGCCGCGGACGTGCGCATACGTACGTATGAAACAGAACAGAAATCAGTCGAAGAAGCAGCGAAGAACGTGCATACGTACGTTCGAAACATAACGTGCACGGAAGCAATGGGCCGGCCCACGAAGGAAAGCACATAGGCGTCGCGACTCCTAAGCGGCGCTAACGAACGCCGCAAAGGAGCCCCGCGCCGCTAACGGGCGGCATATAGGATTTGCGCCTATTGCTTCTGAATGGAAGTTCGAGTTGAAGATTTTTGGGCTGTTAAATTTTATAAACACCGAGGCCCATGCACGGCCCGAGAGGAAAGTGTTGGGGATATACCAAGTGGGGGTATCCTTGACATGGATCAATCCGGCTTGGTGGAGGTGGCCTGACATTGGCGGCCCAGCAAGCTGACGACAAGGAAGATGGCGGCCGGCAAGGGAGAAGGTTCTAGACGAAGCCCACCAGACCCACGAGACCAAGATGGAAGGCGGCAACTCTGCCGACTAGGGATAGGACTCTATTTACTTGTCTATTAAGTTTTTCCTTGTAAGCCCTAGGTCTGGCCGCCTTTATAAGCCAGCCTACGGGCATCCTTTAGGGCAACACATGGCAGAATCAGATACTCTCATACTCATTGTAACCTGTAACACGGCTATTGCCTTATAGTGAGTTATAGCAGCACGTAGGGCTCCGCCACCGCCGTGGAGCCTGAAGCCGGGTAAACTGCCGTGTACAATCCCGACCTCGACGACGTCCACCTTCTTACCCTACGTTCACCCTCGGCTAGCAGGACCCCGTCTCCTATCTCAGATGCCGATACGACGACAGTTGGCGCCCACCGTGGGGCATAAGGCGTCAAACGTCACGTTCCAGGCGGGATCACTTTTGGCTGTCCGCAGCCGGCAATTCCGATCGTCATAATCAACAAGATCGCATCTGGCCGGCTGATTCGCTCCAACGTGATTCACGTCATCGGTCAGATCGCATCTAAACTTTATCGACAAGATCGTATCTAGCCGACACATCTGTTTCGGCGCGATCAACCTCGTCATCACCGGCAGATCGATCTGGCCGGCTAATCAGCATAGCCGATACACACGGGATCCGTCATCCTCGTGCAGATCGATTTGGCTCGCTCACCTTCGTCGGCGCGGGGCTGGACGTCCAGCACTTCCCTCCCGCACGGCGGATCGATTCTATCTGATCAAAGGCGTCCGCTCGTCGCTACCGTCTTAATCTATTTGGATCGGAGTGCTTCCCTTGCCAATACGTAGCAGCAGTGGCGGGCCCAGGATTTCGACGCCGGGTATTCAAAATTTCAAAGGGCACAATGCCGGGACTCCGCCGCCGCGCGTCATCTTCGTCAGTCTAATTCAGTCTAGGGCTCGGCGGCCGGTTCTGTATTTCAGTTTGGGAGACGGAAGATGCTGATGCAAGCAACCGATCGAATAGACGCTAGACATGCAAGTGGCCGAGCAATGCTGCACTGAGGCGAGCGATAGTCCTAATTGGGCCAAATAACCAGTTGGGCCTCATAGTGGAGAGAAGATGGATAGATGGAAGCAGGAGGCGGGCTTGTGACCCAAATATCTCTCAGTACCATACTTTCTCATATATTTGCCTACTGTACATTTGTAGTCACCTAGTTTTTGTTCAAATTTTTTGGGTATTCAACTGAATACCCTTGAATTGAGGTGGGCCCGCCCCTGCGTAGCAGCCACGACTCACGGTCGCGGGCCGACAAAAAGTTGCACGTGGGTTCGGCGATTAAAGCAAGCAGGCAGCCCACTAGCCGGACCGAGTTTCGAGATGGCAAAGGTGAGGCGAGGCGATCATCAGGCCATGGCTCCTACACGCGTCAGCGCGTGCCTGGTTTCGCCGGCTACCAAAAACGAGCAAGAAGTCATCTTCTGGTCCGATTAAAGCTCCAGGCAACATGCAAAAACCAGATCCGGCTTGTTTGCCTTGGTTGCTGAGCCGGGTAGCAATTGGATTCAATATGTTCACCGGATCCAACTCTGGCAACGCTGTCTCATACGAGCGGCAAAGGTCGCAAGGATTCAGCAACCAGCTTGTCGGGGACGCCGGGCAGCAAAGGCAAACAGCCTAATCAGCAATTAGCGATCAGAAGTAAATCAGTGCTTCAAAGTCCCAGAGAAAAAGCGTTAAGCTTATGGCAATAAACAAATCCTCCGTGAGTTTGCATGCATACGTACATGGATTCTTTGGGATGTATCGCCGCTGCACATGGTGACGTGATTTTCATGCATGGATTTCTCACAAGAGTGCTAATCTACATGTACAACTGGCAGGCAGCATCGCTCCGCGCGATTCAGCTGCGCCGCGTCATGGCCGGCTATTCAGTCGTAAAATTTCGCCATATCAATGATGTCAGCGGGACGTCGCCATCATTGCTTCCGGCTTAGACGATCTCATCGTCATCTAGCGCAGGTTCCGTTCCGACGTTCGGTCTGCACAAATTTAGCACCATATCGCTAGCTGTTATTTCCGATCGCCCGAACCTGGCCAGTTTGGGAGGACATCGATTGGTACAAAACAGTCTAGCTCCGTGTTTTAGTTTAATTGCTAACGCGGCACGCCGCATGTCCGGCATATTTATCATCGCGTTTCGACGCGGCATGCCGCATGTCCGGCATATTTATCGTCGCGTTCCGACACGGCACGCCGCCTTTCCGGCAAATTTATCATCGGGTTCCGGCTTAATCGCTAATTGGCAAGCATAAGAGGAGAACTCGGAAGCTGCCGTCAACATCCCGGGGGCTGCAGCCTACATCCCTGGGGCTGCCGCCTATATCCTAGGAGTTGTCTTCTTCAGCCTGGGGCTGCCGTCTTCCGACTCACCCTTCTCGACATCGACGTCCGCATACATCAAAAAGATAAGTTCTTTATAACATTTAATTAATCATATGGTCATGAAATAAAAGTCTATGGTTTGCTCATTATGCTCTGAGATCATGCCGTCTTTTGTCTTTTCATGTGATCATATACTCTTAGTATCAAAGTTGTCCGAAATCTGTTCTGTGCTAAGTGGTTCAAACTTTTCGATATTTGCCGCCTCCGGGCCAAATTAAGCAATCATTTTGCACCGCCTAATATCCTTATTCTGATTGTTTATATGTGGGTTGCCTAGTAGTATGTTTTTGGCATCAACATGCCGGCTTTGGTCTCTGAGTCTAAACTATCTGGTACTAGCCCTGGTTGACTCAGCTAAAGTAACTGCGCTGCGGTACCGCCAACATACAAAAAGCTAAGCATATATGCCAGATAAATATTAAGGCCGGCCACATAAAATTTACAACCCAAGTGTTTGTGCAAAAACTACCGGCTCAGGCCTTAACATTGTTCAGCTTACATTAAAGTACATCTTAATGCAGCTATGTTTACTGTGCAGGATACTTGACACTCGGGGGCTGCGGTCGCAGCATTTTCTCAAGTCTCCAGTCACCTTTTGGTCAAGCCGGCACAAACCTCGACATCAACAACACCCTCGCCAGATCCTCGGGGGCTCGACATCGACACCTCCCTCGCACGATACTTGGGGGCTGCATTACTTGCAGCTTTGTCGTCAGCGACACGGCCGCCTCCGTGGCACGGCCGCCTTGATTTTAGCGACACAGCCGCCTCCGTGGCATGGTCGCCTTGTCGTCAGCGACATGGCTGCCATCATCGCATTTGGTTTAATCGAATTCATCGCCAGATGGTTAGCTGTTGTTTCCAATCGCCCAAACCTGGCCAGTTTGGGAAGACATCGATTGGTACAAAACAATAAAGCTCCATCTTCTGGCTTAAATTGCAAACGTGGTGCGGCCGCTTTATCGTCAGCGACACGGCCACCATCATCTCCTCCGTGGCATGGCAGAAATGCCATCATGACGTTGCTCCATCTCTCCTTGAGATCAAACTGTCGTGGACTAAGGATGACACGGAGACGTCAACTATTGACAAAACCTTGCCTGGAAGATTCCTGACAGCGGTCAGGCCGTCTTTCCCATGTTGGCGGCTCCTGGTCCGGCTACATTAGACGGACTGCCGCCTACTTCAACTTCGGAATGCTTCAAGCTCTTCAGCCGCCTACATTCAAGAAACAAGACGGACATCGCTCAAGACGAAGATGGCAACTGGAGAACTTAAACCCTTCCAGGGGCTAATGTTGGGGATATACCAAGTGGGGGTATCCTTGACATGGATCAATCCGGCTTGGTGGAGGTGGCCTGACATTGGCGGCCCAGCAAGCTGACGACAAGGAAGATGGCGGCCGGCAAGGGAGAAGGTTCTAGACGAAGCCCACCAGGCCCACGAGACCAAGATGGAAGGCGGCAACTCTGCCGACTAGGGATAGGACTCTATTTACTTGCCGGTTAAGTTTTTCCTTGTAAGCCCTAGGTCTGGCCGCCTTTATAAGCCAGCCTACGGGCAGCCTTTAGGGCAACACATGGCAGAATCAGATACTCTCATACTCATTGTAACCTGTAACACGGCTATTGCCTTATAGTGAGTTATAGCAGCACGTAGGGCTCCGCCACCGCCGTGGAGCCTGAAGCTGGGTAAACTGCCGTGTACAATCCCGACCTCGACGACGTCCACCTTCTTGCCCTACGTTCACCCTCGGCTAGCAGGACCCCGTCTCCTATCTCAGATGCCGATACGACGACAGAAAGAGTGCACATAATCAGGCAGGGTTTTTTGTGCCGGGCTCGGGCCGTCTGATCGGGCTGGGCCGTGCATGTATTGGTTGGCTTTCCCTAACGTGACCCCAGTCGAACCTCCGGAACCCCCGACACGGTTGTGCATCTATCCCCTGCTAAACTGTGCCACTCTCCTGCCTTGATCGGCGGGCGGAACCTGTGAGGGCAAATGTAAGTGCCTATTTCCTCTCCTGTTCTATGGCTATTTGAGTCGATTTCCGATTGATCTCCGTGACTCGAAAGATTGAGTTCTTCGTCGTTGATTGATCCAAGTAAAATCCATGTACATATTTGTTCATCATCGTCCTCTCTAATCACAGTCAATTTTGATGGGATTCAATTTATATCTGCAAATAAACTTTAACCTAACCTGGAGGAATATTTGGAGGCTTCATTTTTTGTTCGATTCCAACTGCTCCTTTTCCCCAACCATGCCCGTAGCCCCCATCCATTTTATTTTCTGCCACTCTCTCTCCATCATAGCCAGTTAGGTTTTATTGTGCTAGGAACTGGCTGCCAGTAATTCGTCCTCTTCCCGATTTCCCCATAAAACAGCGATTTTGAGAATCGATAAAATTTAACAGGTAAAGCATACTTTTCTATATTGCTTTCCAAATGAGGCCCTCATTTATTGTTAAATACTGTAATTAGTATTACCACTTGAAAAATATGCACAATTGGTTGCTCAAAATTTATCATACAACTAGGTGATAAACAGAAGTGGGATTTCGCTTTTAGAAATCTCCTAACCCAACAACTATCGAACCTCCCTCTCTTTGGAGATTTCCTCAAACCAGCCCCTCTCTCTTCCCTGCACATTTCCTCTTTCCAACCGCAGCAGTTATCCTAACAGGGGGCGTTTTCGACTTCCTGAACCAATTAGATTGTGTCCCAAATGCAATTTGACATCTAGTGATGCTCTGCTAAGCATTTCCGTCCATTATTATTTCTTGCTTCAGGACTGCAAAGAAGCAGAAAGAGAAGAATGACCAAAGAGCGATAGACAAAAAGAAGAGACTGGCTGTCAAGATGCAGAAAGAGGCAAGGGACAAAAGAGCCAGAAATAGAGGGAAACTGGTTTCAGAAGATACATCTCCCAGAACACGCAAGATAAATCAAATGAGGGAGCGTGAGTCAATTACTTCATGTTTGCTAGTTCTTCCTTCTCTTGCATGTATTCCTGCACAATTATACAGTAGTGGCTTACCTACCATGTTCTTTATTCAGTCAACCGGTTGTGGGCCCAGCGGAGAAAAGATTTTATCGAACGATATGGACATCCCGATCCAGTTATTTCGGACAGGAGTTTTGTAGAGAAAACATTTGGTTCGACAAATGTGGATTGTGATGATTCGTTGGCTTCCAGTATTGTCTCACTTGCTTTATTCGATGGTAATTACGCTTCTTTATTTTACGCTTGTGAATTTTCTAATTGTATCTGATCATCACTAGTTCGTGATCTGAACGACGATCTTGTGCAGAAAAAAAGATTTTATTTGCATGCTCGGGCATAGCTATAAAACGCGTGCCAAAGACGAGACAAGAAGTATCTATAATTGTGACTTCAAAACGTTTGGTTACAGAATTTTAGAATAACAGAAACAGAGATGATAGATTGAGGGTTGGTGCTGCTAATTTTTATGTTCCATTTTCCTTCGTTTTTTCAAGCTAAATATGACCATTCCATGTGCTGATGCACCACTCTTTTCACTATAGATTGAAGTGCTCCTTCCTGGCGAAGGAAATGTCCATATAGATGGGTTCTTGGGACTATATGATAAAGATATCGCTATTGTCACGTGCTTCTACTACTCAGATCCATGTTCCGTAGATATGGATTCTCAGGTACAACAGCTGTGTGATCATGATTCAGTAGTAGCTCTCGGTCAGGATGGGAATGGGCCGACCCGACCCTGTCCTTGGACCCAGCCCTGTTGGCCTCAAGGCCAATTTGGGAGGCCACGGGTCGACCTGGTTAAAAAAAGTCAGTGGCCTCGTCGGCCCGATGGGTATCCTGGGTCGACCCATATTTTAGCTTTTTTTTTGGTTGCATACACATATAATATTCTTGATAATATAAAGAGGAAGATTGTTCTAATTGACTCAAGTACATGCACGAGCGTTAGCTGGGTGATGGGACGCCCGATCAGTATATCAAGCTAGCTAGAGGAAGATCTGGTAAACCACAAATCTAATTCCAGTCAGTGTGCAGCAAGATCCCGATCCAATTCGTGCCTCCAATTTTTTTTTAATCCAGATCCACTTCCAGTATGGGTATCCTAAAAGCTTGATCTTACTATACTCGCTGATACTACTCGCCGAAAATTGGTACCTAAAAAATGATCGATTAAAACTCATCTAGCTGTACCGATGGACTACAAATCCTCAAAGGTGGGTCGGCCCGCCTGGCCCATTGGGTCGCTCAGGGCCGGCTCTACTGACCCAATTTCTGTATGAGACCGACCCGACTGACCCATCGGCCTTGTTTTTCTGGGTCGGGCCAGGGACCCAGTGGGTCGACCCGGCCCATTCCCACCCTGAGCTCTCGGGCGTGCCTTCAACACGGGCACTTTGATGTCCGTTGAGGGGCAGCGGATTTATGTCCAGACTACGGATGGTCCTGAACGTGCTCTGATCTACAGTAGTTACGCTATCACAGAGGTACGCTTCTGTATTATTTTCTATATTTTGGCATGATGAAAATGTGGAATATAATTTCTGTTGTAGTTCCTGCCGCTTTACTTGTGTCGATTCAACTTTGTGCACTGAAGTACCTTTTGTTGGGCTCATTTTTCCTTCATAATCTTTACCGCTTTGTTTTGGTTCTAGGCTGGACTTGGAGGGCCAGTTATTGACAAGAATGGACACTTTCTGGGGTTGAACATTGATTATGATACCAAAGAGAATAGGACATCGATCCTACCATGGCAGTTGCTTCGTGATCGTTTGCAGTATTTTGAGAAGTACACGTATGTCTCCTAAGTTATATCTTACCCAATTTACGTATCTATATATTGTAACTTGTAAGGGGAGCCATTCTTTTGATACAGCAATCTGTGCAGTAATAATTACTCCCTCCGATCCGATATATGTGTCGGGAGAATTCTACTCATCACTTACAGCTTCCACATACAGCTCGCGTCAATTTTTACGGATCGGAGGGAATATTTCGTTCTTTCTACCTCTAGCTGGTGTATACTTGCATCAGTACCACATCACATGTTGGTCATTTAGAGCTTTTGCTTCAGTGTTGAAGATGGTAGATATTCCTTTAATCCTTTAAATGAGGCAGACATAAGTCATTTTTCTCAGATTAAAACTCTCACGTCTTTTGTTTAAGATTCAATACAACGAAACATCTAATCACCGGCGTGGCGTTTTTGGCATCACCGGCGAGACATGGCCACGCCAGTAACCTCACATCAGTGCTATTTGGGATCACCGGCGAGTGTGAGGCCACGCCGGTTATCGTTTTTAATCACCGGCGTGTGAGAGGCCACACCAGTAATGTTTTGGGATTACTGGCGAGGGCGGGCACGCCGGTGGTGTTTTTTGTCAGAATAAAAAAACGAATTACTGAATGACAATAATCAGCAAAATTAAAAGAAATAGAATTATTCCAGGAAATAGAATTATTGCAGCAAAAGGACAGTAGTTGCGCTATTCAACAAAGATAAATGAGTAGCTTAGCTAGACTCCATAGTGCAAATGAATTTCCAAACTATTGTCGATCTCAAAGCTAGCTACAGATAGTTGAGCACCAACAACACGTCCAAGTTGTGGGTGTGGCTGGTCCTCAAAGTGATGACGATAGCCTTCGCAACCTCCAAATGACGTGGCGAATGGAACTCCCTCCACACCTGAGAGTTGAAGACAATGCGATCGTCACTGTCCGTGGTGTACGGAATGGCGGAGACCCTTCCTGCCTCTCCAAGACGTACGCCAAGAGTACCAGTAGGCGGAATGCCAGCGTTTTCTGCTATCGCCCAAGGTATTTTCTGCAAGAACATCACATGAAACAAGAAAACAAGTAAGTCATACATAACCGCAACAAATACATTGTAACATAACCAAATATAGCAAGATGAGAGATTTTAGAAACATATGTACCATGAGATTTCCGTTGAGATTAGTAGTCGTGAGACGCTGCACAAAAGGCACTCCAATGTAGCTATCTCGGGGAGGTAGTCTTTGAAGAAGACGCTCCCACTCACGGTCAGTCAGAGTGACTCTTTGGGCGATGACGACATCCTTCAATGGGTCGTCCTCCTTGTCACTCTCCTCGGCACTCTCGTCATCCTCCTCCATACTCGCGTCATCATCGGAACCAGCATTACCAAAGTAGACAAGCTTGATCCGAGGTTGTGGTGCATCCATACAAAAATGAAGGAGATCACCTCCGCTCAGCTTATTCGTGGCAATGAGCTCGGCCAAACGGTCCCCCCAGAAGTAGGTCTTATACTTTTCTTTCTTGACACGTATCTTCTACACCGTGAACATCAAAGTTGACGGTGTTGCCGACTTGCTCGTTAAACTGAACCCGTATATTGCACGGTACAACCTAAGAAAGGAAACAAAAAGAAAATCATGTTAGATAGATAATTACAAGAAAACATGAGTCACAAATGTATAGAGAATAAAAGATTGTCCATACCAGTAAACTAGACTGACCCTTCAGCAGCTGAATCATGAACCTGGATCCTGTGAAAACCCCATCTCGACAAGTGGTGTAGCATACTTGACACGCCATATCCTATTACATTATAAAGTTTGGTGTCTACACACTTACAAATGCACTAGCTTGGAGCAATCACAACACATATTTTGAAACTGACATACAAATATCTAAATTAAGTTCATACATAGTTATCATAAAACAACATACAACTATCTAGAGCATCTAAAACATACATTGCAAGAACATACAACTATCTAGAGCATCTAAATGCAACAACAAATGCGATCAAAATCACAACTAAGGTAAAAATTGATCCAACAGCATAATGATACCAAGCCTTTTTATTAATGGCATATTTTCTAATCTTTCTAATCTTCAAGCGCATTGCATCCATCTTGATCTTGTGATCATCGACGACATCGGCAACATACAACTCCAATTTCATCTTCTCTTCTTCAATTCTTTAAAAAAAATTCAAATCATCGTTTTCTTTTTCAACTAAATTTAACTTCTCGACAAAAGGGTCGGTTGGAATTTCCGGTTCACATGCCTCGTAGATAAAAATATCTATGTCCATTTGGTCGGCATAATTGTCACAAACACGAAATTAAACAAATAGTTATAAAAGATAATATACCACATCCGAATCATAGACCGGACGAGGACCGACGGGGACGGATATCAAAACCATGGCACTATATATAACAAACAATCATACAAGTAAGAAAATTATACAAGTAATTATCTAAATCATACAAGTAAGAAAAAAGATAAGAACAAGAGGCTCACCAAGGTGGTGCCTGCGACGGGACGGCGCAGGTGATCGACGGCGGTGAGGACGGGGACGGCGCGGCGAGGGCGGCGAGGACGGGGAGAAGGCGCGGGCGACGGTGACGGAGACGAGGCGCAGGGACGGGACGGCGCGGCGAGGGTGGCGAGGATGGGGACGGGGACAAGGCGCGGGCGACGGTGACGGAGACAAGGCGCGGGGACGGGACGGCGCGGCGAGGGCGGCGAGGACGGGGACGGGGACGAGACGCGGGCGACGGAGACGAGGCGCGGGCAAGGACTGGGACGGGTGGGTGGCGGCGGCGGGGTGTGGGAGTGTAGAGGATTTGTGTGGTGTGTGGTGGTGGTGGTGTGAGATCTAAAAGTTAGGGCATCGTTTTGTTATGTATAAAAATAATAAAATTATTAAACTGACCATCTCTTTGAAGGTATTTGTTTAACTGACTTATGTGGTATATATCAAACCTATATATAGAGACTAGAAGATGAATCCAAATGGTTAAAGAGAAAAAGGAGTGGTGGGGAAAGGTGCTCACATGGCCACATAATTTCGCAACGTTTAAATTGAGAAGATACAACACACAATCAATATAAATCGATTGAGATACTAGTACACAATTAAAAGAAATTTGAAAATAACAATATTACATGTAGTACACATCTAAATTACATTTCACCGGTTGCCCTTACTTAGCCTAATATGCGCTCGTTTAGGATGCATGAAGTCATCATCACTGTTGTCATCAGCGACGACTGCCTTCTTCGATCCTCCAACGACACCCTTAGACTTGGGTCTGATCTGCGCTCGTTTCGGAGGCATGAAGTCATCATCACTGTTGTCATCAGCGACGACTGCCTTCTTAGATCCTCCAACGACACTGTTAGATTTGGGTCTGATCTCTGCTCGTTTAGGAGGCATGAAGTCATCATCACTGTTGTCATCTGTGACGACTGACTTTTTCGATTCTCCAACGACACCCTTAGACTTGGGTCTGATCTCTGCTCGTTTAGGAGGCATGAAGTCATCGTCGGTGCAGTCATCAGCCATGACCGCCTTCGATGATCTTTGTGCCTTCGATGATCCAACACTCCAGGTTTTGGGTCTGATTTTTACTCCAAGAGCCCTCTTCATTTTATCAGCGTAGCATGTCGTCGTCGGACACCCCTTGGGTGCTTTACCCCATAGTATCAACATCCATAAGAAGTCAGGGATCTCTGTTGATTAACTCTGCGTCTTGAGGGTAATGCTGCACAGTAAAAAAAGATAATTAAGCACAACTCATAGAACTATATATAAATAAGACACTACACCTTATATATATTAATGTAACGGAATTTAAAATTACCTTTATGTGCAATGCATATTCCTAAGGCAAAAAATATATGTTTTTTGACTCAGAGTTGATAGGCAAGTTACGAAGGCCCGCCTCGATGATTTTGAGTTTAGTCACTCTATGCCACCTTTTACGCAACCTCAAAAGTTCTTGGCGTATTTCCTCTGGGTTTCTCTCTGGGAGCCCATCTCTTTGAAAGTATTTATTTAACTCATTGAGGTGGCTATTGCTACTAATTAAATCATCGAATGGCACGGGTGGAGTCCCTTTCCACTTATCACCCTTCATCATTTTTACAGCACCATACACAACCAAATGAGACATCATACCGGTAAAACCACGATCACAAGGAGGAACCGACATGTTGCTAATTAAAACTAGCTAGCTAGCTAAGCCACTACACAAACATCACCTAATTAATTGATAACTCTAGCTATCTCTAGCTAAGCTACCCAAACCAACTCAGATGCAATATATCCAACAGGGGTAAGGGTCCTATATATAGAGACGAGGGGGGGGGGGGGGGGGGGAAGTGTGGGGTGGGAATTGGAGTGTCCAGCAACGTCGATATTACCGGCGTGTGGATGTATGACACGCCGGTGATTAGAATCATAATACCGGCGAGCCACATATCCACACGCCGGTGCTTCCATAGGATACCACATGCCCTCCCGAGACATATGATTACCGGCGTGCCTACTAGGCCCCACACCAGTAACTACGCAGTACAATACCGGCGTGCATCATACTTTCCACGCCGGTGATAGTTTCCCACGTGGTTGGTTCTTTGGGCCCACAAATCACCGGCGTGGCTCTAAGATGTCCACGCCGGTGATTCCACCGTAACACTGGCGTGGAAAAATTCCCACGCTGGTGATTAGCTGCGGAATTTGGTCCCATCAGATCACGGCGTGGGTTTTAGGTGGCCCGCCGGTGATTACAAGCCGGCTATTAGCTGTTTCCTTGTAGTGATTACCTGTCTTTATTAATTCCTTGTTTTGTTCTGTACGATTTGTCTCATGTGCCAGTTTAGTTGTTGTGTTGTTAAGCTAGTACTTACCTGTATTTACTTATCATGACTACTCGACATTGTTTTGTTGCAGCCCAAACTCTACCAACTACCGCGATTATACCTTGCCTGAAGATTTATTCAGCATAGTCCCATCGGGTGTGTTACATTGTTCTATATTGATGTTATTTATTGAGCATTATGCGTAGAATGTCATGTGCATTTAACCATACACATCGTCTGAGTACTATTATTGATCGCTTTATTGCATCAGGATTTTGGAATACTATCAACTATAAAACATCCATGGGATTTCCCAAGCCACCACCACTTGTGCTCGAGAGTAAGTCATTGCTTTATATAGTGCCGAGTTCTGCTTCCGTAGCTTTTTATAGCTATCGCAGTAACACAACTTCTGTATTTGTTCCTATAAGCAGTCGGTGGAACATTGTGTAACATATTTGAAGAGGATTTTGGTGAATTATATGGGTATGAGGGCTTAGATTACAATCTTTGGTGTCGTGGTACCGGAGAGGAGGTCTTTTCTAAACTTCGGAAAGAAGTTGTAACAAAAATATGTCGGCGTGTCGTCTTGCTTACTTCATACAATGGTAACTTTTACAGTTCTACGCTGATTAGTTTTTCATACTAGCATTGTTTCCAATGACTAACGGGGGCCAAATGTGATGTGTGTAGGAGACAAGAGGTGTTTCGCATGCACAGGGTATCTTATAAAGTGGCATAAAAAAGGCACACCTGTCATTCTGACCTCGGCCAGTTTGATTAGAAGTCCGGTTAATGAGAGAAAATTACAAAAAACCACCACAATTCAGGCTAGGGTTTCAAAAAACCACCGGGATACGTTAGGGTTTCAAAAAACCACCAGTCTAGAGTTAATTACTTTCAGACAACCACCACTTCGGTGCTAACCGTCCGCGACACTCAGTTAAGCACGGAACTGACAGAGGGGACCCACACGTCAGCCTCACAGTGTCATGGTTAACTGAGTGGGACCCCATGTCAGTTTCATGGTTAACTGATTGTCGCGGGCGGTTAGCACCGAAGTGGTGGCTGTCTGAAAGTAATTAACTCTAGACCGGTGGTTTTTTGAAACCCTAACGTATCCCGGTGGTTTTTTGAAACCCTAACCTGAATTGTGGTGGTTTTTTGTAATTTTCTCGGTTAATGAAGACACGATCGATGAGAAATTAAAGGTTACTGTTCCTAATTATTTTTCTTGTCCTCTGAGTTAGATAATGGTTAATTGAGCTTACTTTATCGCTCCAGATTAATGTATTTCTCCCACCAAATCAGCACGCTACAGGGAAATTGGAACTGTACCATTTAGATTATAACATCGCTGTAATCAGTGTACAAAAGCGTCTACATGGTATTCATCTGGAGAATATTTTCCACACAGAAAAACCAGGTAAAAAGGTTGTAGCTATAGGGCGCGAGGTTGATGATGGAGTATTAATGGGGACAATTGGTGTGGTATCTAATAGGCCTATGGACAAACCTAGCAAGCTTGACTGCAAAGACCTTGAGCTGTCAACTTGTAAAATCAAGAAGGCACACTTAATCTATCTACACGTTTACTAAGTTGTAATAATCTATCTACATCACTACTACTTCTCCATTGTATTTGTTCTTATACTAGGTTGGGATTGGAGGCCCACTTGTTAATTTTTTTGACGGAAGTTATGCGGGCATGAACTTCTATGATGGAACTTGTAAAACACCCTACCTGCCAAGGCGTATCATTGCAAGAGTTCTAAGCGAGATTGATCTTCCATCACAAAGGTAATATTTGTAAAAACTGTCCCATTTCTTATTGCGTATGCATATATTTGTCAATTGTGCTTACTCTGTGCTTTCTTAAATGACAGAGGAATGAACCACCCCATAGATATAATGGGTGAATCCACAGTTAAGAACAGGTATACTCGCTGTTTCTCAGTCCAAATTCATATACTATTTATTTGACATGAACTTGCATTGAGAAAAGAATTTGGACGACAGGTGGCCCGTGCCTAAGCCATATTGGTACCATTCTATGTTTGATGATCAGCACCGTCTCTACGGGTTAGTCGGAAGGCAACTCCAGTAACCGTCATCGGTCTATGTCCATAGTTCGGCTCATCTAGTGGCAAACCTTTAACGGATCTGTAATGCGTTTAAGCTGGGATATGTTACTTTGTCGACTTGTGCTGCATTATATATGTCGTTCGTACGGCTCTACAGAAGTTTGCACTCATCTGGACATTGTCCACTTCCCTGTCTGATGGGCTGCAGCCTTGTTGGTGTATGCCAATTGGCCCTTCCTGCTCGGGGCGTCGAAGGCTTGCAAGTAGGGAGCACCCATTTCTACTCGTCAAGCCATATTTTAACGTACCTGTAGTGCTGTTTTTCTTAGTTAAAGGTGGGACAGTGTTACTTTGTGGCCTTGTGTTACATTATGTCGTTCTAACGGCCTGCAAAAGTGTACCGTGAAGGAATTAACTGAAGCTAAAGGCACTCATATGAACATGTCTCCCATCATAACATACTATCCTTCACAAAAAGCACAGACATTAGTATGAATAGCGATGTATGATTAAATTCTACTCCTGTAATGGTGCGTCGGTTTAAGAAAGTCAATGCAAGTCTAAGCTTTTTCAGTGCAGGATTTGTTAGTAGTTCTAGCATGTCATTGCCAATGGTCAGCTCGATATGTTCATTGGGACATAGATTTGAAAAAGGCAAATGTTTATAAAGTAGTTTTATTGTGACTATTGTTTTATCTATGGTGTTCAGGAAGATACTTTGCATCTATCTGGCAGGTTGTGTAGTATTAGTAGCTTTCCAGAAGCTGCTGAAACAGGTTGAATCATTTGATAAGTCATGCTTTCTTAAGCAGTTGAAACTGGTTGTCTTTTCTTACTTTTTTTTACTCTGTACAAGCATTGCATATGTATTGTTTATCAGTCATCGTGTCATCCGGTAATAGCGCCATGATGTTCATAACACTAGCCTTGCAGCTTGAGCTCCTACTTACTCCGTGGGCACCGGCACACGAGGGACGGCGAACACCACTAAGTCAGACCGGCGTCTCGTGGTGATCCCGACCTCCTCAGTCATGTCCATCTCTGCGGGGAACATCCCGTCCGGCAGCCTCCATTCGAAGTGGAACAGCAAGGCCGCGAGCGCAAGCTCGACGTGCGCGAGTCCGAACGCCATGCCGGGGCAGACCCTCCTTCCGGCGCCGAACGGTATGAACTCGAAGTCCGTCCCCTTGAAATCCCTGCCAAGTCGCTCAAACCCTGGGCAAACGCTCGCGATGACCTAGCCTAGCTCCTGCGACACGATGGCGCCCCCGCGGCCGCCGCCGCCGCCGCCTAGCTCGGTCCAGCCGGTCCCGCTGCCTCCAAGCCTTCCCCACACCTCCTAGCCCCCACTCCCCCGCATCCCGACCCACCACCGTCCCCTGCCGGCGGCCGCCACTCCGGCCTCGTCGCCCACCTTGTCCCTTCGCCCCAACCAGGTTCCACCGCCACCGCCGGCCTCGTTTCCGGCCGGATTCGTCCCCACCGTGGTGCTGCTTCCCCAGGCGCCGCCGCGCCCGCCGCTGCGTTCCGTGGTCGTCGGGGACCTTGGTCTGCCGGCCGTGGAGGAGGCGCCCGAGGCCCAGCTCGAGATGGTGCCCGGGCCTGCATCCTCGCTGGACCCGGTGGGCTTGGAGCTGCCCGCGCTGGGCCTGGAGTTGCCCTCTTCCGTGCTGGCGGCGGAATCGACTGCGGGATCCCCTGCAGCCCCGCGTGTTGCTGCTGCTGCCCTCCTGCGTGTCGAAGGCCGTGGGGATGGTGAAGGTTGGGAGACGGTCGGCCCGAGACGGCGTTCCCGTCAGGTTCCTGCACCTCAACGCCATCAACGTCGCCCCGGCCGGTCCTTCACCGAGCGGGAAGCTGCCTTCAGGTGGAAGCTGCGAGGACTCTGCTTCCGCTGCTTCTCCTCGCGCCACTTCGCCAAAGACTGCCGAGACCCAATTCGCTGCCTCACATGCCGCTGCCCCGGCCACCGTGCGAGGGACTGCGTCAACCATCTCGACACCTCAATTGCGCACGACGCTGCCCTTCCTCGCGCCCCTCCGCATGCTTGCCGTCCGGACGGCTCTTCCTCCTGGGCCGAGATTGCGTCTCCTCGCACTGCCCCTCAGTCCAGCGACCATCACCTTGCAAGCAAGCCAAAGGAGTTGGCCGGCTTTGGCCCGACATTTCTGTGTGATGCGATGCAAGGCCTCCAGGAGCAGGCGGCGCTGTCGCGGGCTGAGAAGGAACATGCGACACTGCTGCGGGAGGAGCTGCGGGGCTGGGTCGCGTCTCAGCTAGAGGAGTTGCTTTCGACTCAGCTCAAGATGCAGGAATATGTGCAGAGTTTGATGGAGCGCGCTGGGAACTTGCTGGAGCGGGCTGAGGCTGCTCTAGAGAGGTTGTCCCTGCCGCCGGCTGTGCTGCAGGTGGAGCCAACATCTTCTCTGAGCATTGGGGGCAATGCTGATTGCACAGATGGAGGGATCGAGCGTTTTGGTTGCTACTCACCCAGGAGTGTGAGCCTTTCAGCGTCGCCGGTTGCCCTGGACTCCACCCCCATGCCTATTGCTGCTTCGGAGCATGTCTCCCCAGGGATGCAGGGCCCCCCGATGAAAGTTCTTGGAGTGGAGATGACTTTGGCATTGGAGGAGTTTGGGGGTTCTGATACCCCAAGCCCGGAGGAGAAGATCGCGAAGGTGATGGCTCAGTATGACGCAATTGAGCCACATGAGAAGACCTCGCCTTCTTTGATGATGGGGCTCTGTCGTGAGATTGCTGACATGCCAAAGGACAAGCAGCTTCGGTTGGAGCCTCCCTCTTTGGACGCCAGACGAAGCATCCTGTTGGACAAGAAGAATAAAGAGTGTGTCATTCCAACAGCCAAGCGCGCCGAGTTTAGGCGGGCGGAGTCTTTTGGGGAAACCCCAAAACTCAAGAGCAAAGAGAAAGCCACCGACGAAGCCATCGAGGAGAAGATGCAATTCTATTTGCAGTTGTCCAAGAAGCAGCGCACGCCGCAGGTGTTGGAGGCGGTTCGAGAGTTAGTGGTGAGTAATGCATGATCTCTTCTGTGTAGAGGATGCACACCGGTGCACCGCTAGCGGTGAGAGGACGTGTGTGTTTGGGGAGTGTCTCTTAGTTGGGTATGAGGTGTGGCCTATTAGTTTGGGTCTAGGTTCGCTTGTCTCAGGCACAGATGACGTTCCATGAGTTAGAGTGTGCGGTTTTTTAACCGCGCTTTGTATGGTTTTTGGGTCCGGTTTCCCTGATTAACTGGATCATTTCTTCTTCTAATAATGCATAGGCAGAGCTCCTGCTATTTACCGTAAAAAAAAAAAGTCGCTCAAACCTCTCTGGGACGAACTCCTCCGGCTCGTCCCAGTGTGCCGGGTCCCTGCCTATGGCCCAAGCGTTCACGAGAACCATCACGCCCTGCGGCACATCGTACCCGAGCACTTGGCACGGGCTGCCGCACTCCCGCGGCAGCAGCAGCGGCGCCGGAGGGTGAAGCCGGAGCGTCTCCTTGATGACAAGCCGCAGGTAGCGCAGGTTGGTTAGGCCGTCCTCTGTCACCCTGTCGTGGCCGGCGAGTTCTCTCCAGACCTCCTCTTGCGCTTCCCGCATCACCCTCGGGTTCCGCAGCAGCTCGGCCATTGCCCATTGCAGCAGCGTCGCCGACGTCTCGCTGCCTGCGCTGAACATGTCCTGCGAAAGAAAGAAAGAAAGAAGCAGAGTAGGTAACTCTGGTTTTGCTTACAATGAATCGTGTGAAGGTCTTTGGGGACTGCTTACAAGTATGATATTTTGGACGTTTTCGGCGTTGAGCGGATACTGGCAGTCCATGTCCTTCTGGAGGCTCAGGAGAACGTCAAGCAAGTCCTCGTCCTTCTCTATGCCGGCGGCTGCGGCGGCAGCTCTCTTCTCCTGACGTTCCTGGATGATGGTCTCCACGATGGGGACCATGCCCCGGCGTCGGCGCTCCATCTCGGCGGGTACGCGGCTGAGGAGCATCGCGAGTCGTGACGAAGGGAAGAGATCCGGCAGGCTCATCCCCGGCACGTTCTTCAGCCCCTTGGTGAGCAGTCGCAAGAACGTGTCGCGGCTCTCGCTCGGCTTCCCGACGATCGCGTGCAGCGCGGAGTCCGCGACGAACGCCGATATCCGCTCGGTCAGATTCACGGCCCCCTCTGTCGACGCGACGGACCGCAGGAGGCGGACGAGCTCCTCCTGGCGGACGGGGCGGAAGGAGTGAACACGGCGGGAGCTCAGGAGCTCGACGGTGCACATCTTGCGGAGCTGCCGCCACCCGTCGCCGTAGGGCGCGAAGACGAGGCCCTCGTTGCCCCGGAACAGGAGCTGCAGCATCGGCCCGATGGGCCGCGACGCGAAGGTCACGTCGTGCGTCCTCATGATCTCCCGTGCGGCGTCCGGGGAGGAGGCCACCACGACGGGGAGCTGGCAGAAACGGAGCATCATGAGCGGGCCGTGGCGCCGCGCCAGGTCCCGCATGGCGCGGTGCGGGAGCGCGCCGGCGAGGTGGTGCATGTGGCCGATCACCGGCAGCGCCCACGGCCCCGGCGGCAGCCGGGAGCCGCCCGATCTTCGTCGGAACACTAAGTAGAGGAGTGGTATGACTAGGAGAAGCAGGTAGAACGGGAGTTCGGTGGCCATGGATAATTGTTTTGAGCTCGGCTGGGTTGGCGACTTGGCAACAATGGAGGTGTTCGACATGTTGTTGGTAGAGCCGTCACTTTTATAGTTCAGGCGGTAACGGTTGGCTCGCCTTTGCCGAGTCTCCAAGTCTCCATACGATTTCTTCGAACTTCCATGACGAGGTTTCTGAGAAGTGGAGCAGTTAAGGTTTATTCTATTTGCTCTTTGTTACGTAGTGACTTTTTGGTTACAGTACCTTTTCTTCTTAAAAAACACTTTTCGGTTACCTTGACCAAGCTACTGTTGATGGTTTGCCTTGCGGTCCACGGACTCCCTCCGAAAACACCAAAACGAAATACTACTCATTCCGATTAAAGAAGGTTTCACCAACTCTCGCGCCAACAAGAATTAGTTTAGAGCTGAATCCACTTCTTAATTAGCCACTGGATGTTGATGTGAAGATCATTTTGGTCTGTTGTACAATAGTTGCAAATAAAAATTTTCCGGTTGCACCATGGCTCACTACGGTTAGAATTGATTTTTTTTTCTAGTTGCGGTTGCAACTGATTTTTTTCGTTTTAAGTTGTATCTTTTGTAGTTCCGCCATGCATGGTTATAATTGAATATGATAGTTCACTATGGCCGCAACTGATTTTTTCCCAATGTGGGTGACATTATTCGAATGCAAATTAAGCTAATTCTTGTTCAAATGAGCGGTAGGCTGAACCTATGAAAAAAGGTGGCGAATATTGAATTTGTGTAGGCCAAATTGGTCTTCTTCTAATATTAATCATTTAGGGAATCCAAACAAACGAGGCACTCAATTACTTAACTCCAAAATTGGATGTAGGAAGAGCAACCCCTTATCAATTAAGTCTTTTGTTGGTAACAAAAGTATTGGTTAAGGTGTACTTTTTTTTGTAGCCATCTCATCTCTATTTGAAGTTTTCAGCTTAGCAAGGTCTGGCATATTCAATAAAACTCGTTCGTATGCCATGCCTACTGTGTCTAGGTTGGAGTGTGTGCTCTAAGTTGGAAATAGGGTAGCGTGGTTTTTGAAAGTACACGGCTTATCCAATTGTTTTTGTTTATCTAGTTATGTCGTACGACTATAGTTAACATAGGTAGTGACATGTATCATCATGCGATGCCAACTAGACAAATTAGTGACATGACATGAAATAAGAGAGGATGGTGGTAATATATTATGATGCGTGTGCGTCCGAGTATGTTATCCAGGTTTGCAAACGGTGTGGTCGCTATATCCTTTTACTGTACAATTCATCTAGTTATGCCCCACGACACAATGCAATTATGCAACCAACGCAAATCAGAGTTAGTTCTCTGGCTCGGAAAGTCCTATTGTGTATGCGTTCAAGTGCGTCCTCCAAGTTGCAAACTGAGCTGTTTTTTTTTTCTTGAAGGTATCCAATATGCTTTGCTAAATAATATTCGAACAAGGATTTGTCCCAGATTTATTAAAACTAGGTGATTGCTATTTTTATGCCGGTTTAACGAGTGGAGCAATCTATTTCAGTTTTGGGGCATTCACAACTTGAGATGGTTATTAAATAAGATAGAAGAATATTGGGTGGGGAACAGGTCTTTGAGTTTTTCCATAAATTTGTTAGAAATAAGAAGGTGTTGGGGTCATATCCCTTAGATATTTCCTACACCTGTTCATGATTTGTTCCGTTGAAATTTGCATACCAAATGGTTTTTTCTGGTTAAATCCATGTATCAGGCGATAGTCCATCTTGATGCATTGATTGAGAATTAAAAATAAGTGGAAAATGAAGATTTCGTTAAGGATCAATATATTTCTTTATATCTAAAAATGAAGAATCATTTAAACAAAACACAATCTTTCAAGACGGGATTGGCATGTGAGTAAATAGTGAGTCTCTTTTTTGTATCGCTCATCCCCTGCGTCGTGATACGAGGGAACACCATTTCGTTCCGCCGCCGGCCCGCCTCTCTCTCGCTCTTACCCCTCACTGCCGCCGCCTGATGCGGCCAGGCAAAGCCCGTGTCGTGGACGTCGGCGGGGCTCTGCTCTCCCATGAGTTGTTGTTTCGGCAGCACAATGCCCATGGAGACGGATCTCGGTCGCGACCCTACCAGGCCGCGTTATTGTGGAACAGGCGGCGTGGCTACGCGACGAAGCCATTGCTTCAGAGGCTGTTGTAATTCTTGTCCATACCACATGTGCATATGATCCTAGTGACTAGTGCTTTTTAACGGCTTTCATGGGGGCGGCAGCATTCAGGGACTATAGTTCGGGTGGTGCTATTCGAGTGTTGAGACTCGTTATTCATTGTGAAAACCCAAGGTCTGGCATTCATTGGTTGTACCTGGTAGTGACATTTTCCTTGTTGGGCATTGTCTAGAGAATTCTGATATTCTCCTAGGTGAAAACAACAATCTATGATTGGGTGATGATGGCGCTTGTAAAGTGTTCCCTTTTTGGAGGCGTTGGTTTTAGAGAATCTATTCTGTAATATTAGGTGTTGTATTGGTAATTTGGGTCCGACTACTACGAGTGAATGATCATTGCGGCGGGCTCTTTTTTTTGTTGGTTGTGGGCATTATTGATGTCTCGATTAGTTATTAGATTATGCTGGTGCAGAGACTGAGACTGAGTGTAATTGGTATTTTTATATGAACATATTATCTTTGTAAAAAAAAGTGAGTTTTCCATCATGATATTTGCTATTTGGTTGCAAATTTGCTCATGCTGCTCTATTTTTCATGTTGCATTTAATTTTTATATATACGACTCCCTCTGTCTGCGAAAAGTGTACTTCTACATTTTAGGGAATGTCAAAATTATTAAGTTTTGACTAATTTTATAGGGAAAAGTGCCCTTATTTATGACAGTAAATTAGTTTTATTAGATTCATCTTGAAATAAAGTTTCAAAATATACCAATCTATGTCATATATGTTGCTAATTTTTTCTATAAATTGGTTAAATTTTAAAATATTTGACTTAGTACTAAAGCTAGAAGTACACTTATTTAAGGAGGAAGGAATAGGCTGTTGCTAATATGATTGGCAACCGACTACATAAGATTCCTTTAAAGTTTTAAAAAGCACATTCTTATTGGAGCGACAACGCTATGTGAGATTTATGGCTTTGCAGGAATGCAATTGTGTTTGTCAATAAGAAAATTTCATCTCAGTTGCAATTCATTTACTCGTGTATGCATTGACTTTGCACATAGGTCCAATCTCCAGCAATCTAAAGATTACATTCTTGCTAGGGGTAGGAGCCTCCTCAGAGCTCAGGCATTTCTGACCGTAGATAAGGATCTCCATGCGATCCTGGCCGTCCATTTCTTACCGCGCGAATCTTGATGCGATCGTGGCCGTTGATTTCTTACCCGCATGAGGTATATATTCTGCGCTGCGCCGCACGGGCGAAACCCTAGCCGCCAGCCACTCGCGTGCGCTCGCGTTCTCCTCCCCCAATCCCGCTCGCGTGCGCTCCTCCCCAATCCCCTTCGCCCTCCCGCCGCCACCACCGCGCCGCGCCGCCAGTCCTCGCCGTCCAGCCCGCCGCCGCGGCGACGTGCAGAACCACCAGCAGTTCCGAGCCCAACGTCGCCATCCCCGTGCTCCCCGTGCTCCATGGCAGCCTATCTCTCCTGCTCTTGGTAGGATGAGTGCGGGCGGAGGGAGAGATGAGGAGGAGCAGAGCTGCACCGAGGAGGAGGGAGATGTGCGGAGCGGCTGGAGGAGGAGGCGGAGGACGGATGAAGATGGAGAGTCAAAGTACAACAGCGGGGCAGATGTGATTGGGGGAGGAACACGAGAGAGAGGACGGCCGCCGACGACGGTGCCGCTGATTGCAGGTTTGTCTCTCTCTCCATGACATATTTGGTTGCTACCGTTCTTAAATTTTAATAGATGACTTAGGCTGCGATTGGATATGGTCATTTGGATGTGCTAAAATAGGTCATAATTTGTCATTTATATATGCCTTCATAATGATCTATAGATGCGATTTTTTGATCACCTTATGTTGTTTGATATGAAATTTTATTTTGATTATTTGGGTTCTACTACTGCTTAACAGTTTATGCTCATTCTGATCAACCAAACTGAACCAAGCTAGCCACGTAAAGCAAAGTACTTATAATCCATCAGCTGGAATGTATTCACTTGATGTAGTACAGATTAGCAGGTAAATAATTTGGAATATGCCCTCTAGCTGCCGGTCTGCATCTGATTTATTGTCATATTACTTCGACTCAATGATGTCTAGCAATACTGCACAATGTCTACTAATTTTTTCATCAATAAATAGAGTGCAGGCTGACCAACAAGCTGGATGAGCTGGAATAACTCGACCTGGCAAGTGTTATAATTTATACCCAGGTTCCATCTACCTATATTGCCTTGCTGGAAGTGTTCTATATCTGAAATCATTAAATCTTCTTGATATCGACGTCCTGGAGTTTGATTTCCTGGACTATCCCCAACTATTGCCTACCTGCAACATCAAGGTGAGCACCCCATTATGAAGTTTTTCCTTTCTGCAGCAACAAAGTGATTGAGCATGATTGTATATTTAATTTTTGCATCCTTTGGAATGAACTCTAAAGGTACAGCCACTGCTAGCACCATTGCGCTAAATTAAGTTATGCTTGCATAGTGTGGTCAGTTTAAATCATTTGCTGATTGTTTTTCCCCTAGCTGTTTATTATCTGCACTGTCACTCTATGTAAAATATTGAAACTAATTAAATAGTAGTGTTACTTGCTTATCCGAGTTTAAGTTGTGCTTGCATAGATTGGTCAATTTAAATCATTTGCATTATTTTTCCCTCTAGCTGTTTATTCTCTGCATTGTCACTGTGTAAAAGATTGAAGCTAATTAAATTGTGGTGTTTAGTTTTTTATCTGAGTCTATTATATTGGAGTGAAAATCAAGAAAGCAATACAACTACTCCTGGTATGGGTATTTCATAAGCATGTGTGTTATGATCGCTAAACATTTTTCTTTGTTTTGTAGGCAGAGAATACTACCTTGAATTACTTCCCAGATCACTCATTAATTAGTGACAAGGAAATTGAACAGGATGGTACTAACTGGGCTGGAGTTGGTTTTGAGGTAATGTCATTTTGGACAGAATTTTTTCAAATATATGTATTTTCTAACATTTAGAGAAAATTCATGTTGGAATGTGTTTTACATATATGTTACGACAAAATTCAGCTACTGTAATGATATTGCTCGACATTGTTCATGCATAAGAAAACTGTTGTTCAAATTGTATTATCCACGACATAGCTTTTGCCCATTTAGCTTTAATTTGGTGTGTTATGAATGGAGAATAGGGGTAAATTGCCTAGAGTAATATCTAATTTCCTGTGAAATCTGGTTTGTTTCTCATTTCCCTGATTTTTTTGGTTCAGTGGTATTATTGAAGAAGATGAAGTTCTACTGAAGATGAATAGGGGTAAAATTACCTACGTTAATACCTAATTTGTTGTGCAATCTGGTATGTTCTCATTTCTCTCTATTGTTTTTTGGTTCAGGTGTTTTATGGAAGAAGATGAAGTTCTATAGAATATTGGCCCTAATCTTGATGTTCTACAGGTAATGGTTAGAGCTTTTTCAGATCTGACCCATAGTGCAAGCTAGGGGTTGTTGAGTTTGTGTGGTTGTGTTATATGGCAGTAAGGTGGCGTATTGGATTATGTGGTGTGAAAAATGCTTAGTGCTGCCAGCTTTGGTTAACTCTTCTTTTCAGTGCTTATATCATTTATATTAAATTCATTTCTGGGAACTTGAGTCGTGGAGAAGGCTTGCTTTTCGACCTAAAAGAACGCCCATAAGAAAATGGTTGGTCACCATTTTTGTAAGTGATTCTCCTTTTTGAAAGGAACACCATTTTCTGTGATTATTTGTTCTGCAACGCCCATTTTCACTTGACTGATTTCACTTCTTCATATAGATACCTTTTTTTGCTCTCATGTTTCAGAGTACATCGCTCCAAGAAAACCATTCTTGGAAAGTTCAGCTTTAGGAGTTTTTTAAATGTTGTTATATTTCTGCTAGATAAAATACCATGTAACTTGATGCAATATAGTATATCGTTATACCCACAAAAATTATATGCTTTCCTAATTGTTTCTTCTGTCATAAGAAACTACATGACTAATTACTGAAAGTTGATTGGTTATATATAGTTTTTGCACATCAGATTGGTTATATATAGGTGTGTAGTACATTTTATATATGTAGTAAATAGGTGGTTCAAATGAAGAATGACCGGTTTCCTTTGCAGGAGTTCGACGCCATGTTCGACTGTCCTCTTAAGCAATGCCCTGTTATTCTCTCCTCCAATGCCTTGCTGTTGATTTTGTCGCCATATGCCATCTCGCTGTTGGCGCCTACTGATCTACAGGTTCTCACATCTCCGTCTCTCTCAAAGTTTCACACACAAACACCTTCTAGCTATATCTTGGCTTCAAATCTTTCTCATCTTTTTGTACCCATATTTAATTTGCGTTTCTCTTTTTTGTGAGTAGAAAATTCTTTCTCCTCTGAAGATGGCTATGGAATACATAATGTGCCTGGCTCCAATTACAGTGCTGGAAATAAGAACTTGTTATTTTCTTCTCAAAAAGAGCAGTTGAAGGATGGTCACATTACCACATGGTGAAGCATAAGTTGTTGTGATTTGCAAGTCCAGAACTGATTCAGGATTCGTTCCGGTGAGTTTCATCTTTTAATACATGTTTTTTCTTCGGTCCCGATTGTGTAGGCACCTATCTAAGCTACTATATTTGAATCTGTGATGTCTCCCTTATCTTGCTATTGTGAACCTATATCTTTGCTTTGTTTCTTTGCTAGATTTATGATTTTGATTTTGTATTGTCCAATGAAGAACAGTGAAAATTCAGATTCAGATGTTGCTGTACATAGTACTTATTATCACCAGAAATCATGATTTTGATGGTAAGCTTGCATGTGTTCAGCTTGATGATTATTGTTGTATTGCCTCTGTAGTTATGATATGTTCCATGGCGATAATTTTGATGTCCTCAAGGGTTTAGGATCTGAAATGGATGTACTTGCAGTATAGTTCACTTCGATCTGGTCCACGCTATGTTTGAATATCAGTGGGTAAGGGTAGGAGGGAGATGGAGTCAGGAACAGAGGATCCATAATTAGCATCAATTAGCATGTATCTTGAAAAGAGGATACACAATGTATAATGAATGTATTAAGTGCAAACGATGGTAGTACGATATTGCAAAATAAAATTCAGTAAATGTAGCATGGGTAGGTCTTTTGCTATCCTTATATGATTGACATGAGAATTCTATTAGTGAACAGAGGTAGGAAATGCAAACTTTCTACTCTGTTTCATGACCTGGTCAAAGGGTGCAGAATGATCTTTTGGTCTGTTGGAACAATAGCTCAATTAATTAATTAGGATGTCTCTGCGACCAATGAATTAGCAAGATTGTGAAACATTGTGACCTGCCTTGGTGGGTTGGAAATTCCAACTTGGAATGCTTGAAGAATTTTTTATTTTCCTTCGGGGATCTGAACTGTGATTTAAAATATTTCCTGCAGTGCCTTAGCAAAGAAGTATTTATACTATATATATTTGTTTTCAAGTGGTATGTGGTGATCACTTAGTTGCCATTACGCGTTCAAGGAAATATCCTTCCATCGATCAATTTTAGTGTTATATAAACATGATTGTGATTCTCACAGACTGATCCTTGGCATAGCCATTACGCGTTCAGGGAAATATCCTTCCATCAATCAATTTTAGTGTGATATAAGCATGATTGCAATTCTCACAAACTGAACCTTACTTGGCATAGTTATAGACTTACAGTTAAGGTTAATGCTTATTTTAACAGTTACATATTTCGTCTTTTATGTTCTCCATCAATTCTTTTTATCTTGCTGCAAGTTAGTTTTAAGATGCCCAAGACCAAATAGTAGAAGAAAACAGAAGAACAACGTATGTATATATCTACTGAGAAAATTTGTCCTTCCTTCCCATTGACATGTTAAAGGTACACTACCTCTCAACCATCTTAGATGGATACACCTACACGTACAATTTAAGTCAAATCAATCATCGTTGGCATCAAGGATTCAGAGAATAGTAGTTGGCACTCCATCTCAATCTTCGTGGATAGTAGAAAGTAGCATAGCGGAATGAAAATTGTATCAGATGTAGTCGACAACATAGGTTCAGATGGCGTGAGCGATGCTGTCCTCGGGTCGGTCGACCAAGTGGGCGATAACGCTGCTCCGCCATGGATGGATGAAAATTGATTTAGCCCCGATTTAGTCCCTTAGCCGCTAATCTTTCTGCTCGGACGCCCAAAAATTTTGGACCAATTTTTTTCCGCTTAACCATATTTGGAGCCAAACTCAACCCTATATTGTTATTGGGATGTAATATGTTCGCAGAACTATATCTTGAACTTACTTTAGCTACATGCTGATTGATTTTGATCGTTATGTAATATTTTGTCAGAACTATGTCCTGAATTGCTGCTACTGAATGTTTGTAATATGTGGACATAACTACATCCAGTACTCTGGTTCTTCATATCTCTTATTTGACTATATAATATGTTATGAATCAGTAAATTATTGATATATATACGAATATATGCTGCCTAAATTTGAAATTTTTATCATTATTTAGCAAAACGGCTGCGCTATAACCCGGCTATAGCCTTTCATACCAATGCACCCTTTTCTTTTGAGAGAACAATGCACTTATTGACGCTGCTTAGTTTGTACTAGGTTTGTGTGTATTTTTTCCCCGAAATAGTAGTGGTTAGATCCGTAAATAGCATGACAAGGTAATGCTCTATAGTCCTAATGAGCTTCATGTCTCTGTTACTCCTTCTGCTGCTTATTTATTATCCTTTTTAGTTTGCAGTTCTTTATGTGTGCTTCCTAATTAATACAAACTGTAGATGTTATATTAAAAGATCCTAAACCCTATGCTTATTTGTTATGCAGATCCCCAAATTCAGTGTGATACAGTTTGTAGACTTGATAGAAATAATATTCCCATCAACATGACGCTAATACGCTGGAACAGCTTTTGAAGTTGCACGGAGAGGGGACTTCATTGTCTTAATCAACATGTTTGGATCGAGTGTAAGGCTTGATCGGATAGGTACTACGCCATCTGGCTGATACTGTCCTCTTTCGTAGGCATGCGATTATATTTGTTCACGTTTCCCCCCCGCAAAACCCTATGTATATTTGCCTAATTATGGTTCACACTTTCAGATCGTCAAGGTTATATCAGTCAGCTCAGAGGTGGTAAATTCCTTCTGGGTTGTGGATCCAGCGAGAAGCGATAATGCATGTGCCTCCACACCTGTCGATCCACCGCGATGGTACTGACACCTCAACATGTTCCTAGCAGCAACAAATGCATGTCCTTATGAATGGGTTGTGCATACATTTATCTTCTGCTCTGGGACCGACTATATGTGGTTCTCTGTTTTTTATGTGGGTGTAGTTCATCATCCAGGAAATGTGCGTCTATCACGCTAGCCAACAAGAACAGGTCCTAGACTTAAGGTCCCTTATAATGGTCCTATTGTAAGTATGACCATGGTCAGCACTAATTCAAATTTTACAAGAACTATCACCACTCTAGACGGTGCTATTTTGATGTGCTGCTATATCTGGATTGGTGTTGTCCCACTGTTCTTGTATTAGCTCCTCTGAAACCGAGTGCCTTCCCTTTAGATGTCATGCTATCAATTACACCGATCTTATTCTCTTAGGAGATCATGTTTCCACTTAATCTGAGTTCGATCAGCTGTCTGTGGTCTTAGTACTTCGTAGAACCATATTATCATATATTTTATATTTCCATGTGAGTATGTGTAGTGGATCTGTAGCTACCTGACTCCATGCGCCACTGCTGCTGCTATCTGCACATTTAAAGCTATCTTTATTTTCTTTGTAGAGGTAAGTTTGGTGTTCTCTTACACGCTTGAACTGAGTTTGGTCAGCATACTCTGATAATCGCAGATTACAAAACAATAGACCTCTTGAACTGAACTTATTTTGCATGTGTATATTCTTCGTCTGTGCCTGCTATCTCATATATCATGCCCAGACTCTCCTTCCTCTAGCCTTGGCTGCAGCGGTATCCTCTACTCATGTCAAAGCTACAGGTTTGAGCAGCAAAGTTGTAGGGTGGAAGGATCACACTGCTTTTGTGACTGAGAACCCAGTGTAGAAGCGTCTGCACTATACAGCAACTTCTCCATCCTTTCTTATCAAGTTTGTATAGGTAATTCCTTTGTATCTCTTCATAGGAAGGTATGACTGCTTACAAATTATAAATTGTGTTTCGATTTTCTGTGCAAAATTGCAGTGGGCTTTTCGTCTTACTAGCATAGGATGATATGCTCGCTTTTTTGGCATGAATGGAAACGTTGTCATGTGAGATGAATGATGCAGCTACTAAGACTTTTACCTCTCAGTATATGCTTTACTAATTTCTTCAGATTCTCCAGATCTGTGTTTTATCCTACTATTAAAATCTCTCAACGAGGTGTGCTATTACCCTATTACCTTATATTTATGTTACAATAACTTATAAACTACAAGCAAAATAGGTTTAGGATCAATATAGCTTATATTCATGCCAAAACAACGTGTGGTGCGGTAATTTTTTAATTTCAAGCTTTCATACCACATGTGATCAAATAACCGTGTGATCTCTATGCTCAAACCAAATATGTTACACCTTCGAGTAACAATTTCTCAGGATTGCTATCACCATCCTATTTCCCTTATACATTTAGATATTACCATCTTTTTAATAATCTGTACAAAATATAATAACCACGTAGCTACCCTCGATTAATTCTGAACTTTGTTACTGCAACTCTGACTTATTTTGCATGTTCATCGTTTAAGTCCATGACTACCTCAAAAACCTGTGTTGTGTGATATTTTGGTCATGCCATCCAAGTCTCCATCGCCGAATGTCTCATTGTTAATGTTGTTGAGGCCAGCTACCTATGCCTCTTAGAATTGTTGTTGAGTACACAAAACTCATCAGGTGTTTCAGAGGACTTATGTATTTACTATGAATTTTGTGTGATCAGAACTTATGTATTAAATGCGGTGTCAATTTCTATAATACTTCCCCGGTGTGCTTCACCATTGCTTTGATTTTTATGTTGCTTAAGACTTATTGCATGATGTTCTGATTACTTATTTCACATGATCTGGAAAATACACTTTCAAATCTATATACTTGCGATCAATTTCATATGGATATAATATTCTTTCAATGATCTGTATAAATGATGGCAACCACGGGCAAAAAATTCAAATAAGCAACGAGCCGTTCGAATCTAGTAGGAACACATAGAGCCTTCATGAAGACATGTTCCAGTTGGAGCGGGGAGCCTATGACGTTTTTATCTAGCATGTTGGGATGCGTAGTCTACGGACTATCCTGCAGCAACTTAGATGTTTTTGCCTCTTGTCGCATGAATAAGAGCATTCCCAGACTTTAATTTTTGTCGCTACGTGTTACATGAAACAATTCGTCAATAAGAGTGAATTGTTAATAACAGCTCTCATAAAAAGAACTCTGTTATACCAGTTGGAGTAGGTGCATCTTGTTCCATGAGGCGAATTGTTGAGTTAATAAAAGCTCTGTTATAAAAAGAAAACGTTATGTCCTATGTCTTAGTGCGATCGCTCAAATGGAAGTTAGTCTGTTGGACATGCATTTTTATTTTTTTTCATAAAGGGCTTATATTCTCAAGGTATCAAGGATACATAGTGTCTTACACCTGCTTCTGTATTACATGGATGCACACATGCATAAACGAAAAATCTGACAAGAAACATCAAAGGTGAAATACAAAAAACAAGTCATGCATATGTCGCCTATGGAACTAGGGACCAATCCGGAGATCACGCTGTCACCCATGTGGGATAAAAATATCACCCACCGTAGTCTCCAACCATGCAGACACCTCCATAAACAGATCTCGAAACTCCAAGCATTATAGAGACGACCAAGAACGAAGCATGTGTGTAGCCCAGTAGACGACATGCATAAGAGATGAATTTTTATCATTGAAAATCTTATCGTTTCTACATAGCCACATCGACCATATTACGGCAAGCGCTCCCACCCAAAGAAGTACTCTAAACTTGTGATCAATAACACGAAGACAATTAACAAAAAACATTTGCTATACTCCGTGGCGGAAACAAGTTAGACGCAGCTTCGATGGCTGCCCATATAGAACGTGCGAATTTGCACCCCAAGAATAAGTGTTTAATTGTTTCATCATTGTTACAAAAAAACACATTTTGTACTTCCTTGCCAGTTACGCTTGGTCAGATAATCCTTTGTGAGGATAACCCTTTTACGAATATACCACGTAAAGATTTTTAATTTTTGTGGTATCTTCATTTTCCAAAAAAAAAAAAAACACTATCATCAACTGGCACATCAGGATGAACCAAAACACTATACATAGAATCCACTGAGAATTTACCATTCTCAAATAGATTACAGGGAATTCATCAGACCCTTGTGGCAGTTGGATTTACTAATCGCCCTAAAAGGGCATTCCATGCCACAAGCTTAATCAGGACCGACTAATGTCACAAACGAGTTGAGTTAGGACTAGGTCTCCAAACAAGTTGAGTTCGAGCGAGCTAGACTAGGCCCAACTTAGCTCTTACTGAGTCGAGTTAAAGAAGAAGCTATAAGAATTGGTCCATATTCAGTTTGTACCGATCTCGAGTTAGTTTCGAGCTAAGCAAACCAACAAAAAAAGTAGTATATTCCAAACCAATTCTGCCATCGAATTAGACTATAGCAACATCGTGTCAAAAGAAACTATTGTTTCAATCAAACTAATGATAATATAAATTTCATCAAAGTAGCTTGATTTTTCTCTCTCCTAATCGAAAGACTTTAGCTGGAAATATTATTAGTCAAATAAATATATATCGTACCACAGTTAGTTTCAAAATTTGCTATGCACCTAATGAACCTACCGGATTTGATTGAATATAGAATGGAGAAAAATTCGATCAACAACATATAAGGTAATAAATAATCTTATTTCTTTTTTAATATGTGACACAATTATATTATTTGAGTTACCGAGCTAAAATCGAGTGAGTTAGTGTTGTCTCAAGATCCACTCGTTTTCGATTGAGATTTATGAGACACTGAACTCTTTTCCTTTGAGTCGATCTCATGTCGAGTCGATCTCGAACCGAGCTTTTCTTGCAAAAACAACTGCCGTAGGAGATCTTGGACCTGCTCGCTGTTCCAACTTGTGAGTGATACATGTTGGTGCGAGCAAGAGCCATGACAGTCAGATATGGCACTGATCTGAGCATGACTACCGTATTCAATGGCATTCGATTTGTGTACACAGGTCTGCTTCCTTCCTTTCTGGACTACGAGTGCGTCGAGTGGAGTGGAGGACTCCGATGAGCGGCACGGGCCAGTGTCCCTGTCTGCCGTTTTGAGACGAGAAGGGTCCCTCCTCAATTGTTTTTATTCCGCTGATCCTAGCTTGGCAAAGCCTTGCTAAGCTAGAGGCTACCAGTTAGGTACCAGAATAATTTCCTAGCTTTTGAGAGCCATTGGGAGCGAGGAAAATCTGGCCAAGCTCGGTGAGCCAAATCGGATTGAGAAGACTGTCTTCTCTTATTCATTCCACGTGTTATTTTAGAAAAAAACATGCTGTGTAATGGATTAACTCATGTACAATGGTGTGACGTCAGCCTTCTCTTAGCGTTGACACGTAGCATATTTGTCTAGTTGGCGGAGAGAGAATGAAGAAAGGGGAGGTTGCCTTCTCTTAGCTAAGAGATGATCCCTTACGAAATAAGGGAAGACTAATTTCACCATTGTACCATTTGTCTTCTCTTAGAAATACAATTTCTTACTAAAATATAATTAATTCTCACTAATGGCTAGAGATGGCAATAAGAGATAATGCATTGTACAACTTATAATTTTACCTTCTCTAAATGACGTGGAAGGCTAAGAGAAAGCACACCTTCTCTACTATTGTACATGCCCTAACAAACATTGTTTGTAGATCCTAAAATTATGGAATGACTAAAATTTAAATAAAACATGCTACTAAGAGAAAGACAACTTGTACAATGGGCAAAGAGTATTATCTTTCTTAATAAGAGACCATCTCTTTTTTTTTCGTTTTTCTCTTACAACTCAGCAATTATCGAACGTAGTAGACTAAGATATCATTATTGTACATGTCCTTAGACGCTAGATCAATGTCTAGGAAAAAACTTGGGTTCTCGTTATTTTTGATCCACTGCTTTGAGGATAGAACAAAAAAAACATGTGTTGGAGGCAGGCTGAGCAAAAGCACGGTGGGCTAGCAGGGCTACCGCTGAGAACTTGCCTGTGGCAAGATGGTTAGGAGGATAGTTGTACCCAGTGGCGGAGCTAGAGCATTCAACACCAGGGTGCATACGGGTGCCAAAGCAGATAAAATTCATTGTTTTAGGGATGCACACATGGTGAAAATGTGCGGTTGTGCAAAGAAATTTTTGTCTACCCGGTGTCCTGTGCACCCGGGTAGCTAGCTGTAGCTCCGCCGCTGGTTGTACCCCCAGCCCACCAGAGTTCAAACCTCAGGTTTGACACTGGTGTTTCTCATTTAGGCGGAATATTCTTCAGTGGGAGGCGACGTTCCCGTCGACAGTGAGGCGCCTGTGGTGACTTCGTCAATCTCAAGACCCGACCGCCGGCTTAGTCTTTCGGAGGAGCTCATAGGGGTAGGGTGTGCGTGCGTTCATAGGGGTGAGTGTGTGCACGTGTATGTGAGCGTATGCGTTGTACTGTGTTTCGCAAAAAAAAAATAGCAGGGCTACCGCTCGGATGGGCAACAAACCAAACGACCCCCCGAGTTGCCGCTATTCGGACTATTTATTTACCGGTTTCACATGTGGCCATGATTTTTTGAATATTTTCCGAGTTCATTAACAAGAAACATAAGTGGCACAAGTGTAAAACGATCAAGTAAGTTTTTACATGAAGTGCATGTTCTAGCTGCTAGTTATGTTGAAATGTATCTCATATATTGACATGTTACATATTTGTTAGGTGAACATGGCTTTGACTCTCTTCAATAAAATACACGACAACAAATCATTCACATTGTCACATTGTTGGATGAAAATTCGTATGTGTCTCAAGTGGAAAGATCTTGTTTTTTTTTTCACTAAAACTCCAAGCCAATGACGGTGCTCAAACCAAATAGTGCAAACAATGAAACTAGAACCTCTCAAACAAGCCATGTTGATGAAGATGGTGACACAAATGCAAGGCGACATGTGGTTCGGCCTAGAAGAAGAAAGTTAATTGGAGAAAGAAGCCGCAAAAGGTGCGGCCTCATGAAGTTCATTGCAATGATCATTGGTCGAACTGATAAGCCACAAAGTGATGTCAAGTGGTGAGATAGTTGAGTTGGGAGATAATGGTTCCTTTGTCTTTAATTTTTTTGCTTCCAAAATTTTGCTTGGAAAAACCATTTGTTATATTGAATAATCAATAGAGTCTCCTTTGTCTTTATTTTTTTGATTTCAAAATTTTGGCTGGCAAAACCAAAATATTGTCTCCACCACTAGAAGGAAAGGGTAACCAATGGCCGGGACATGCTTTTGACTATGGCAAAAAATGTTTTAAATGACAATATGAGAGCGGCAACCTCAGCGGAAAAAATAGGCCTCGTGAGATTCATGTCATGTTGGTCGACGCAAAACCCTTATGGTTTCGAAGATGAAGGCTTAGTCTGAGAAATTTTGTGCGAAGATCTTGTCTTGCATCGACTGCTCATTTGTGTCCTATTTTGTGTCCATTTATGAACCATGTGCTATTTTTTTGACCGTTTGTCAACTTTGGTGGATCTTAGACATGGTTATTTTTAAATTCCAAAACTTGAACTATGTGCTACAATATTTAGTTGATGAATTTTATGTGCTAAAATGTTCATTTATGAATATTTGAGATAACAAAACAATCCACATGTTCCAGTAGAGGGAAAATGGCAAAAACATGAAAAATTCTCTGTAGACCAAACGGGTGGCTCGGGGAGCCCATGGTAAAATTTCCACGGAAAATTGCACGCACACGCCAAAATAATGAACATTATTTGACTTGCCATTTAAGATTCTCTAAGTCATCCCTAAGTTATTTAGGTTCGTCTAATATTATAAACGAGCCTCTCAATTACTAAAAGTTCAATTTCATCGTTGGGTACAGATCAGGCATAACATAGTCGTAAACCATCCGTTTGGATGTTGGTCTACACTTCACAAAAGCGCAGATAGCTGTTAGAGCAACTCTATCACATCCAGTAAATACTCATACAGTTTTAAAGTATACTGACGCATCTAATTCTTATAGTGTTTTTATTTACTTTATTGCTGCGTGGAGGTAGGGTTTTCTCCATTTTATCGTGGCGGCATGCACTTTTATGTCTATGAACGTAGGAAGTCAAATTATTATAGAGGAATTCCATATATGGTATTTTTACCAAGTATGGTATGAAATATACTGATTAGGAGCATTTAATACCTTCCTTATGGAAAAAACTTCGCTGGAAATGAAGAAAAAGGAGACAAAAGCAACAGAGGGGAGCAGAGGAGATAACGAGCAGCGATACAGTCAAGCCCAACTATATATCCGGTCGTACTGCCTCCAGGTCGACCGCCTTGTCTAGTACTTTAACCCTATGGCCTCGGATTTCCAATCAGACAAACACAACAGCCACCACCACGAAAACAGTCAAGAAAACCAAGCCTCCGGAAGGGATCCGGATGGGGATTAATTCATACCATTAATATGATGGTGTCTTGTGCTTTTATGTTTGAGTAGTTTCATTAGTTCTTCGGAAGATGGGGAAACCCTAATTTTATTATTATGAGATGAGATAAAAATAATATGGTTTAATACCGGTTGTCATGTGGTAACCGTATACTTGTGTGAACATCGACTGCACAATATTTGCCTTCGGGACTGAAGTAGGATGTTTGTGTTAATGCAAGGATTGAGTGGTTAACGTGCCCCATACTCAAACAGAGGTAGACTTGATACCCTTAATTTCTCTGTTGGGGTGCCACTTGTCATTGTGTTAACATGGGAGTTACGGAGATCCACGGAACCCCTCTCCACATCCACGGGGTGGTTGTGCGGGGCGTGTTTCCCTGATAGACTCAGGAGACGTCTTTTCTTGGGACTCCGCCCATAAATAAATAATTCGATATTGAACGATATAAACTATCTCCGCTCTAAAAATATGGTGGAATCAATGCTTCCTGAGAACGCATTCAGCCTTATTGTAGTTTCCATAACCATCACCATTTGCTTGCTCTGTCACTTTTAATACTATCTTTTACTTTCTGTTTTATCGCCAACAACAGAACAATCTCTTTTTCTACACACTTAGTTGCTTTGGATCAAAGTTCATTTCCTCAGCTCCCTATGGTTCGATAACTCTTATTTCGAAACTAGCTACAACAGCTTGTGCACTTGCAGGCATCATATACCGTAAAATGGGTCCCACACAACACACCCGGTAAAACCCGTGCGGAAAAAATCGTCCCTCGATTTGTCTAATAGTCCAAATTTGATTGACTAAAGAAATAAATATAATCCTGAATGCAAAGAATGGTTCAAATGAAAGATGATTAAAATGGATAGACATGACCAAATAAAAGAAGTCTACCTCCTGAATATTTCCCCTGATGCTCAATGAGATCTTTGCAAAGCTTGGTATGTAAACCCGATCTTCAATCATGTAGTACGTCTCAAGAAAAGGTTGAATTCGGTGTGGGTTCCTACAAGTTTTCACACGGCTATAAACAATGTCATACTAGGGATTCTTTGTCTCGGAAACCAGCAGGACCTCAAACAATAGCAAACCGGGGGTTTTTTTGTTGAAAAATGCCATTTTATTATTCATGACATCACGGTGATGAGGTGTACCCTCATCAAATCCCATGGTTAAGTACCTAGGGTTGAGATTATGGGGAGAGAACGTGGTAGTACTGGTGGTTTCGTCGGCTGACAAGCAGAGGCAAAGATTTACCAGGTTCAGGCCCCTCGGGTGGAGGTAAAGACCCTACTTCCTGCCTGTCTGTTATTGATCGTGTGAGATTATGCGATTACCAGGAGGCTACGGCGAGATGTCTATCTCGCAAGAGCTTTGGTGGTTCTGGTATGGCTTCTCCCTAGATCGGCACCCCTCCCAGCCTTTAAATAGGCTGGGTCTCGGGAGTTCGTAACCGACCTAGTTTACAATAAGGAAAGTCTAAAACCGACTATGCCTATGTCTAATCTTGAAGGGTACTCTATCTTCTTGGGCCTCTTGTCTTGGGCTTCGATTAGGCTCTTCGCTATTGGGACTTAGTCGTCACGTGCACCAGGTACCCTCATGATAGGGTACCCGAGATGTATGCCATGTCAGTAGCCCCCGAGTACTTGGCTGACTCGAAGAATCGGGCATGGACTCTTTCGTAAGTGCACGTCATATGCTTTGTACTCTGTACACATAATTTGGAATTCCTGTATGAATAGCACATGTTTGGCTATGTCGAGTATCTCATCGACTGTGGTTTTTTTATGATGATCAAGGGATAATAGCTTAGCACGCCCAGTACACTCGACGGATCGGGACTGGTTAACTACACATTCGGGTAAAACCTTACTAGCTTTCAATCAAACTCGAGTCCCCGGACTCGAATCTGGAACAAACTGGTCAGATTCGACTAGGCCGCTGAGGTCTTACTGAGTCGATCTGCAGTATAACTTTGAATTTTACCCAACGCATCCGTCGGGATTTTTCATCATGTCTGCTGACACGGAAAGTATAAGGATTGACGTTGCTGGAACGGTCCTTAGCCCAGCTCGAAAGTTCGGCGGGTCTTACCTTTGCACTATGCGTGCAGCATCCGAAGTATTTGCGACGGACGCAACTCGGGGATGTTTCAAGTATGTTTTTTGAACTTTGTTGGACGAGTCGTGTCCTTTGTCGACTGATATTTGCTGTTATGCTATCGGGTGCGCGACAGCGCTCCCGATGGGAGTAGCCCCCGAGATTGTGCTTTATTGTTTTGCAATGGAGGATAATCTCAAGAATCCCCTTACTCTGCATATGTTAATCGAAGAAATTTGTGCCGTAATTCTATCGGGTGCACGACAGTGCTCCCGATGGGAGTAGCCCCCGAGATTATGCTGTATTACTTGTAAATGGAATAATCTCAATCATTGTCTTGAGCATCTTCAGTCGAAGAATTTTTTGAATACGCTCCCGATGGGAGTAATATGACTTAGTCGAAGGAACGGTCGAGTAACCAATTTTGCCTTAAGAAGGTTTTGTCACACCCGAACTAATCAAGGCAATCGAGTGACCGATATGCGTTGGGCATAGTCGAACGTATTTCTGAACAGATGCTTCAATGACGTCAGGGATGACGTTTATTTCGACTGCAATTTCTGACATGCGTAGCGTGTGTTATGCTGCGATTGATGGGACGTGACACATAGGTGGGCCCATTTGTGCACCGAAGACGGTGCCGTTTGGACTTGATTTGACTATACGGGCCCACTTTTTCCACAAGCATGATGATGGCTCCTCTTTTTACGTGCATAGTGGGCGGAGTGGCCGGCGACGGTTGCCCTCCGCGTTTGTCACGTGTACGGTCAGATTGCGTGCGTAACGCACGATTTGGATCTGAATGGCTGTGATTGCTTTTGACTTGTGGTAAATAGGGGAACGGCGCTGGCATTTGTTTTTTACCTGCCATTTGCTCTGCGCGCCGCCCCTGTTCCATTGTCTTCCTTGCTCTCTGCCTCCATTGCTCCTGCGCTAGAGCTTTGCGCGCTCCCCCACCTGTTCGTTGACAATGAAGAAAGTGGCGGGCAACAAGCGCGCTGCTTCGACTGCTGCCGCCGCGCCCGATGCGGCGGTGATCAAGGGGAAGAAGACCGCGGCTGGCGCATCTGTGGCCGCCGTCGACCTCAAGAAGACCAATGGCGATTGGATGAAATCCACCCTGAAGGAGGCGCAACTGGACAAGCTGTGCGAGGAGGGATTGCTGCCACCTTCCGACCAGCTCTTCGTCCGCGCACCTTCGCCCAAGGAGGTACTTCCCGAGCCTCGCGCTAACGAGCGCGTTTGTTTCGCGGAGTTTTTGCCTAGGGGTTTCTCGCTCCCCCTCCATGATTTTGTGCGAGGTTTGCTTTTTGCCTACGGGGTGCAGATCCATGACCTCACCCCGAACGGTATTCTGCACATTGCGTGTTTCATTACGCTGTGCGGGTGTTTTTTGGGAGTTGCTCCGAGTTGGGCATTATGGAAGTCTATCTTCATGGTCCGGCCCAACAACCGAGGCGGCCGAACCTATCCAGTCGGAGGCCTGCAAATCCAAGTGCGCAGCGACACCCGATACTTCGCCCTGAAGCCAGTCGACTCGGCGCAGGGGTGGAGGAAGAGGTGGTTCTATGTGCGAGTCGACCAGGATGGGGCCCCAGCATTTTCGACTGCTGGTATAGCAGCGAGGACGAAGGCCTGGGACCATGAGCTGTCGACTGAAGAAGTGGCGGAAGCAGCGCCTCTGCTGGAGACAATTGGAGGGCTCCTTAACAACGTCACGGGTGTGCATCTGATTGCCACCTTTGTGAAGAGGCAGGTATGGCCGCTCCGCGCTCGTGCCCACCCAATGTGGGAGTACGAAGGTCCCCTCGACTCCACTCGAATGAGCAAGGAGGAGCTGTCTAGGAGTGAACTGGTGGCACATGTGCGATCCATCACCAGTACAAAACAAAGCGAGCCCTGCAATGTCGACTGCCCAGTCGATCCTTATGGGGCTGAAAAGCCTTTGCCAGAGGTTAGTGAATTTATCGATTTTATGATCTCCTACTTTTATTATCCTTTCTGTATATCTTTTTGACTTTCGACTGCTATATTTTGTATGCAGGGCCACTCGACTACCTCAACCCTTCCTCCTCTTCCTGAAGATGGCCCAACTTATGAAACAGAGGTGACAGTAGAAGCTAAGGGAGGGGATGAATCGCCTCTACCTTCGGCTACTACTTCACCCACAGAAGAGGTTGAAGAGGAAGGGGTAGAGGAAGCACAGGGCAAGGATCCTGCCACGACTGAGGATGTTAGCGAGGTTCCAGCCCGCAAACGCCGTCGGACAGCCCAAGTTATGTCTTCTTCCACGAGCTCACCCGCGAAGGAATCAGATGTGAGGGATGACGGAAACTGAGGTTCGTCTCCTACGACCACAGCTGCTCCTTTGGACGTGAGTCCTTTGAGCTCGGCTCCTCCTCCTCAGTTGGGTGGGGAGCTATGCTTTGGGGGTCCCAATTTTGACAACCTTGATAGCGAAGAGGAGGAAGAGCACAGGTACATGTCTGAATTTTTTGTAGTTAAGCTTCTGCTTGTTGATAGTCTTACTCATGTTGTATGTCTTATACCACTCGCAGTGCCGAGACTGTGCGACCTCCCACTCCTTCAACCGAGAGAGCTCCGACTCCTGAGCAGCCAGAAGCGTCTCCTGTTGCGGCTGAGGTTGTGACAACAGTAGCCACAACTTCTACCATTGAGGCCGCCAAGACTGCGAGTGTGTCAACTCCGGAAATTGGGACTTCTGCCGCCAAGCCCGCATCTTGGGCTGAACACGTAAGTGTCTTTTTGTCGAGTCTTCCTTCTGGGACTATTTGTGTATAGCTTATGTTGGTTTCGTGTGCGTGCAGCCCTTCTACCTCAACCTGGTAGAATCAGGTAAAGCATTTGTCCAGGTTGAACAGGAGAGGGATAATCTGCGCGCTGTTATGGAGCAGCTCACCCGTAAGTGTGTTGGGTTTCTGTACGTCTTTGCTTTGTCGATTGTGAATGACATCTGGCCATCTATCTCAGGTGACAAGGCGTCTGGTGAGTCCCGGGTGAAAGAGCTAGAAGATGCACTCGCCAAGGAGCGCGCCGAGTCGAAGAAGGCCTTGGATGACGCCAAGAACTCTGCTGCCCTTCGCGAGAAAGATTTTGCCGAGCGCCTGGCTACCCTCACCCGAGACGTGGGCGGTAAGTTGAATTTGCCACTTTTTGTCCCTTTCTTTTGGCACTGAAGGTTGTGTAAAAGTTTGTGTTCTTTTTTATTTTTGCAGGAGCTGTTGGCGCACCGGCAGGTGTAGACCAGTCGAGTGACGATTTGTCTCTTGACCGCGCTATAGGCGATTTGGACGTCGTCTCCACCCAAGCCAAGGATGCACTCGCCAAGTCTACGAGCACCCTCGGCGCCGTGTTCAAGGACGTGTTCCTATCCAGCCAGCCTCCTTCGACTGTGGATGGCTTCGCAGACGTCCTGGGCCCGGGAACTTCGACTATGGCGAACTTTGCTCGCGCTTTGACGGTACGCGGCTCAGAGACCACCCTCAAACTCCTTTTAGGTCATGGAATAGAGGGTGACTTCAAAGCCGCTCTGTCTGACTTTCCTCGCAAGCCTGGCAGGAAGCTGGTGTCCCTAAAGCATGTGAACGAGCCAGCCGCAAAGTTGGCTGAAACATTTATGGCCACCATGGAGCGCCGGGCAGCAGAGGTCGCCGCCCGTGCGAGTAGGGCTAGGTCGGAGTCGATGTCTAAGAAGTAGGGCAGCTGCGCCTTTTTATGCCTTGTAATTAAACTTATGACCATGCGAGTATGCATGTGCTTTTGCTACCTTTGTATGAATTTATGTTCCTCGTTATGATCCTGCTTGTAAAGCTGTGTGTTGTTGCTCGTTTGAGCTTTGCGACTAGTTTCTCATGAAACTTTTATGATGCTTGGAACAGAAACGGCCAGCCGCCACTTCATCCAGTTCGTCGCGGCATCGTGCCCCTACTCGATCTCGAGCTCAGGTGGCAAACGATGCCGCAGTAATACTTTATATGAAGGCGCGACTCGCGAAACAGGAGCAAGAGCTGGCGAGTGCCCGAAGTGAGCTGGATAGGATGAGGGCGAGGCCTGCTTTACCCACCCAACGGGAGGAGTATGTGCTTGGCGAGATGGAGATCGTGAACAGACAGCTCGAGTGTAAGCATGACTGCCTTGATCTTGTGAGTTCACAGCCTGTTCCTTTTTGTTCACCCAACTTGTGTTGTTGCAGGTTTTGTTCAAGATTTCCAGGCGGAGCAGGCTCGAGCTCTTCCGGTCAACAGGTTCCATTCGAGGATTTATCACCCAGAAGCTTGTGGATGGCGCCAATGCAACCATGGCGTACCTCCGAAGTCAACGTCCAAATTTGCAGCTGCGTCCACCCACGCCTGGGTCGTCATTGTCCCAGTCGAATCTTGACGATACATTCGAACATGCGAGGACATTGGTTGATTGCTATCATGCGCAACTTATGGGCCCTGTTCTTCCAGTCAAGGACGAACCGAAGATTAGGATATTTATGTATAGGGAACAGCCCCCGAGTGTAAATTTGCCACTTGTACGTAGTTTTTTGTTTATGCGTATGTATGCAGCCCCCGAGTGTATCGAGTGGGGTTTATGAAAAACACTTTACATAGATCATGAATTATACAGCCCCCGAGTGCTCGAGTGAGGCTATGAATTTTATGAGAGTTGAAGCTTCAACTTATGCCTGCAGGCTCAGCCCCCGAGTATTGAGTGGGGTTGAGCAACTTTTTCCTTTATGTATTTGAGTTTTATGATCCAGCCCCCGAGTATTCGAGTGTGGCTGGAGTTTATGTTTGAAGGAGCGAAAGCTTTATGTTATGAGGTAGCTCAGCCCCCGAGCATACGGGTGAGGCTAAGTTTGTGCTGATAAATGCGAGTAGTAAGCAGGAAAAGTATGAGGAATTTATTGACTATATTCCATTTATGAATGTTAGGCTGCAGGCCGCCTCATTAAAAACCTTCCAGTCCCCTTAGGTACCCTGGTAAGGAAAAGAGCGCGTCTGAAACCTGCAGCCATCCGACATATGTGCCTATTACATTATGCGACTGAGCAATCTAAGCATAGAAACGGCGCAGCTGCGCAACGTTCCAAGGATTATGGAGAGTTCGCCTGTCTTCGCGTGCTTCAGTCTGTATGCTCCACCACCAATGACCTCGGTGATGATGAAGGGTCCTTCCCATGGAGAAGCAAGTTTATGCACCTTCTTTTGCTTCAGTCGAAGTACCAAGTCACCACCTCGAAGGACCTGGTACGCAGTCGACGGCTGTGATAGTTGCGTAGATCTTGCTGGTAGACAGCTGTGCGTGCTAGCGCCGTGTTGCGTGCTTCTTCGAGCAAGTCGACTGCATCTTCGAGTGCTTCATCTGCATCTTCTTCATTGTATGCTTCGACTCTTGGTGCGTTGAACCTTACGTCTGATGGCAGGATTGCCTCTGCGCCGTAGACCATGAAGAATGGGTGAATTGTGTTGAGCGTTGGGTGTTGTGCGTAGGCTCCATAGCACAGACGGGAGTTCTTCGACCCAAGCACCCGCGCCCTTTTGAGTGGCACCAGGAGGCGCTTCTTGATTCCACTCGTCACAAGTCCATTGGCCTTTTCGACTTGGCCATTGATTGCGGGTGTGCCACAGATGCATAATTGAGCGTGATATCTTGCTCTTTGCAGAAGGATTTGAATTCCTCAGCCGTGAAGTTTGTACCGTTGTCAGTGATGATGCTACTTGGCACACCAAAGCGGTATATGATGGATTTTATGAAATTGACTGCTGTAGTGGCAGTCGAACTTGTGATATACTGCTTCAATCCACTTGGTGAACTTGTCGACCGCCACCAGAAGGTGAGTATGCCCTCCATGGGAGGATTTTTTGAGTGGCCCAACCATATCGAGCCCCCACTGGGCGAAGGGCCAGGCCAATGGTATTGTCTTCAACGCCGATGCGGGTGCGTGCGGCTTTGTGGCGAATTTTTGGCAGCCGATGCACCTTTTGACTATGTCCTCCGCGTCTTTGAGTGCTGTGGGCCAGTAGAAGCCTGCGCGAAAGGCTTTGGCTACGAGTGATCGACTGCTGGCGTGATGCCCGCAGTACCTGCATGAATATCACGAAGGATGGCTTGGCCATCTTCAAATGCTATGCAACGTTGGAACATACCTGATATGCTGCGTTTGTAAGTTCACCGTTGATGACAGTGTATGCTTTAGATCGTCGAGTGACGCGTCTTGACTCTGTTATGTCTTCGGGTACCTCGCCGCGGAGTATGTATGCGAGGAAAGGTTGAGTCCAAGTTGGCTCGATGAGGAGTACCTCGACTGGCGGGTCCTCTGTGCTAGGTGCTTTGCTCTTGGCTGGTGCGGCTGATGTAGGAGTTGCTCGCTTCTTTTTGATGGATCTGTGCTCGATGCGCTCGAAGAAGACACCAGGTGGCACTGGTGCTTTGGTCGCGCCAATGTTGGCTAACTTATCTGCTTCTTCATTGCTCTCACGCCCTATGTGCCGCAACTCGCAGCCTTCGAAGCTGCCCTCCATGATGTTGTACAGGTCACGGTAGGCGATCATGTTATCTGCGATTGCGTCGCAGGCCTTCATTGTTTGCTGCACCACAAGATTCGAGTCGCCGTAGATCATCAGTCGAGTGCACCCGAGGGCTTTGGCCATCCTCATGCCATGGATCAGAGCCTCATATTCTGCTTCGTTATTGGATGGGAACTCGAACCCATTTGTAGGATGTAGCGGAGCTTGTCGCCTTTTGGTGATATGAGGATGACGCCTGCGCCTTCGTTTTTCTTCGAGCCATCAAAGTACATAGTCCATGAGTTGGACACATCTGGTGCTCCTGGGAGCTGAGCTTCAATCCACTCGGTGTGGAAGTCAGGTAACTTGTGCTTTGATGGCCTTCGGGTAATCATACTTGATGTCTCTTGGTGCTAGCTCGATGAGCCATTTTGCTACTCGCCCAGTTGCGTTGGGGTTTGTGAGGATGTCCCCGATCCCTGAGGTGCTGATTACAGTGATCGGGTGCTCGGAGAAGTAATGCGTCAGCTTCCTTGAGGACATGAACACGGCGTAGCCAGCTTTGATAGTGCGGGTACCGCTGCTTTGATGTGGAGAGCACTTCACTCAAGTAATAGACTGGACGTTGTATGCTTTGGGCGTGTCCCTCCTCCCTGCGTTCGACTACCAGAACAGTGCTCACCACCCTGTTAGTTGCAGAGACATATAGGTATAGTGGCTCGCGTTCCCTTGGTGCGACGAGGATTGGAGGGCTTGTGAGGACTCGCTTGAGGTCCGTGAAGGCTGCTTCGGCTTCTGGCGTCCACTCGAATTTATCTGCTTCTTCATCAGTCGATAGAACGGGAGTGCTTTTTCGCCTAGCTTGCTGATGAATCGACTGAGTGCTGCCACTCGACCCGCTAACTTTTGCACGTCATGGAGCTTTGAAGGCCTTTGCATCGTCAAGATGGCCTGTATTTTCTCCGGGTCCGCCTCGATTCCTCGAGCTGAGACTAGATACCCGAGGAGTTGCCCGGCTGGCACGCCGAACGTGCACTTCTTCGGGTTGAGCTTGATGTGGAAGCGTTTGAGGTTTGCGAATGTCTCTCGCAAGTCATCGAGTAGTGTGTTTTCCCTTGTGGTGATGACGATGTCATCTACATAGACCTGGACGTTTCGCCCAATTTGCTTCTTGAGGCAATCTTGCATCATGCGCTGGTAGGTTGCGCCTGCGTTCTTGAGCCCGAAAGGCATTGTGGTGTAGCAGTAGACCCCGAGTGGGGTTATGAACGCCGTTTTCTCTTCATCTCTTCCTTCATCCTTATCTGGTGGTAACCCGAGTAAGCATCCAGGAAGGACAAGCGAGCGCACCCGGCGGTGGAGTCGACGATCTGGTCGATTCGAGGTAGTGGAAAGTGATCCTTTGGACACATTTATTGAGTGCTGTAAATCTACGCACATCCGAAGGATATCTGTGTGCTTCTTCTCTACGAGTACGGGGTTGGCCACCCATTGTGATTTCTTGATCTCTCTGATGAATCCTGCTGCGAGTAGCCTGTCGACTTCGGCTTCGACTGCAGTTCTTTTTGGGCCGGATATGCGGCGCATTGTTTGCTTGACTGGTTTAGCATCTGGAAATAATGGAGAGAGTGCTCGGCGAATTCCCTGGGAATACCTGGCATGTCGCTGGACACCATGCAAATATATCCCAGTTCTCACGGAGGAATTCGACGAGCGCGCTTTCCTATGCGATAGGCAGACTCGACGAGACATTGACTGTCTTGGTCGGGTCAGTCGGGTGCACCTGATGCGATCTTGTGTCATTGGTGGCATTGAATGCTCTGTCGACTGCCACCTTTGTGTTCTGGCATAAGTGTTCGATCGTTGGAGACCGCTAGATCAGCGAGTGTTGCTTCCATGCCAAACATCTCAGAGATTTTGCTGAATTCTCGGTCGCAAGAGTCAGACTTTTGGAAGTTCCCTTGACTGTGATTACTCCTTTTGGTCCAGGCATCTTCAGCTGGAGGTATGCGTATGTGGCACCGCCATGAATCGAGCGAACGTCGGGCGTCCAAGTATAGCATGGTATTGTGACTTCCAGTCGACCACTTCGAACTCAATCGACTCTGTCCTGAAGTGGTTCTTGTCCCCGAACGTTACGTCGAGTTGTATGGTGCCTTCTGGGCTTATTGCTTTCCCTGGAACGATACCGTGGAAGGTATTTGAAGATCTTGGCAGGTTTTCGACTGACCTGTTCATTTTGCGGAGCGTATCTGCGAAGATGATGTTTATGCCGCTGCCACCATCCATGAAGACCTTGGACATGGCGTAGCCTCCAATTTGCGCGTCGAGTACCAGAGCAGAGTGCCCTGGCGAACAACCGATGGAGGGTGGTCCTCTTTGCTGAAGCTTATTGTAGTTTCGGATCCCTTCAAGAATTCAGTTACGCAGGAGGTGACATGACCGCCATGTTTACTTGTCGAGTGCGAAGTTTTTGCTCCCTGTTGGAAGGTCGACCTTTCTGTATCATGTACATCTGCCCTTGGGGCGGAGGGTACTGTGGTTCGTCCACCCGAGGTACGGTTGTATGGCACCCGCGAGGTTTCCGCCTGCGCAGGCTGTGGTGGTGGAGGTGGTGCCATCAGAACAGGCACGTTGTTTGGCTGAGGCACGGGTGCAGGTGCTTGTGCGGCTGCTGCCTTTCTGCGATTTACGTAATCAGTCGCCATTTGGTCGAACTCCCTGCAGTTTCTCATCGAGTGATTGGATCGCAGTTTTCCGTCGTCCCCCTTGTACAGGTGGAATCTGCAATCAGCGTCCATCTTTTCTTCGAATGATCGCTCAGATTGTGCCCGTGACTTGCGCCAGTCCTTCCTCTTGTAGCTATCACTGCGTTGGCCGGTCTCGACTGTCCCGACGATCATCTCGACTGTCCCGCGATCATCTCGACTGTCTCGCCGATCTTCGACCGTCGGTCGCTTCTGTCCTGGTCATTGCGGGGTGTGGAGAACCCAGCCGCCATGAATTCGGGTCTGTCGTCGTCGTAGTGACGTTTTGAACGCTTGCGCCTTCGGTCGTCTCTGTATGAGTCTCTGCGGCTTCGACTGCCGCTTTCATGATTGTCACGGGGTGAGGACCCGCGTGTGTGCGCGCCATGTTCTCCATCTGCCCACTCAGTCGCTCATCAAGAGGTTAGCCACAGAGGTTGGCTTTTTGCGACCAAGTGCTTCTTTGAAGTCTGCCTGGCGAGGCCCATGATGAAAGCATCCATGGCCATATCTTCTGAAATTACTCCGACTGAGTTGCGTATCTCAGTCCATCGTCTGATGTATGACCTCAACGTTTCGTCTGACGTTGAACGCAGGCTCGCAGTTCCTCGAATGTTTTTGGGCGCTCACATAGAGGCTCGAAGTTTTTGATGAAATCGCGGAAGTGATCCCACGAGTCGTATGTTGATGGAGGTAGCCTTGAGCCAGTCGCGGGCTGTGCCTTCGAGCATGAGTCGTATGTATTGCATGGCTGTGGTGTTTGTGCCTCGCTGGCACGCGACAGCCAGCCTGTAATCTTCCAGCCACCCGAAGGTTCCTGTCGACCCGTGTACTTGGGTTGTTCAGATGTGAGTTTGAACCCTTTGGGCATCCGTGTCTCGCGGACGCGTCGAGTGAAGCACAGAGCTCCGTGTGCTCAGGTTCTCGATCAGAGTATGAATCGCTACTGTAAGATCTGCGTGATCTGCTCCTGGACCTGCGCCTACGCGAGCTGCTTCTTTCCTTCGAGTGGTGGCGGCGACCACTGCGATGATGCTCTTCACGACGCGTGTCACTATGGCACGATCTCGACTCCCTCCTGGAGCGTTTGGATTTGGCGTATGGCCTTCGCAGCTAAGGCGAGTGATTTGATCTGTTGGCGATGCAGTTTTGCATTGGGGTCATCCGCTGGAGGCTTGATTGCTTCTAGATATGCTGCGGCAGTGAAGAGGCACCCGCAGCTGTTTTGGGTACTGGCACTCCTTCCTCGTCGTATGTCATGAAGGAGTTGCCTAAGTTGCGGGTGAGCGCCGCTCTCTCGTCGGCGAGAGGTGTGACAACCTTGATCTGGGTCTTGTATCTGCTCGCCCGGTGGAGCTCAGGGAGAGCTGTCTTCTTCGCGCACTCGACAAGCTAGCTTGCTTTTTGCGTTCTTCGAGTGTTGCTCTGACCTGCCGCAGTCGAAGTGATTCCTGCCAGTTGAAGTACTGGAAGGTCAACATCTCCTCTTGTGTTGCGTCTGCTGGCATCATTGTGCACTCCTTGATAACTTTATCTGCTTTTGCTGCCATCTCAGCAGTGATTGTGAGAGTTGTGACTCCGTCCGGCATAGTAACTGTGCACGGGAATTCTGTAGGCCTGCGGCTGGCCGCAGCATCTGATGATTCTGCGGCGATGGCGACGTAGACCTGCTGGGGTATCACCCGAGGGTATGTGTATGTGCTTTCGAGTCCCGTCATGGACTCGACGTCGTTCAAGACTCATGTCGGAGTCGATATGCTCGTCGAGTGGTCCTCTGGATGGATCTCGCAGTCGATGCCTTCACCGCCATGCTCATCTCGGCGTTAGCGAAGCTGTTATGAATCTCGGAGTCGAGGTTGTTGTTGGTGCAGATCTCGGAGTCGACGTGGTTGTCGATATGAGTTTCGGACTCGTCGAAGTCGCTGAGGAGATCCCGCAGTCGAAGCTGTCCTCGAGTGGAATCGATCTCGGGATCGTTTGTGCGGTATGCTGATTCGGCCTCCTCACCTTCGAGCTCCTCCATGAGCTTGTTAAGTTCTCGAGTTGAGATGGTTGTTGCAGACGAGCAAGTTTGGAGGATCGACGATGGTATGGACGCGGTTGATGGATCCGCAGTCGAAGGAGCCGCAACCGATGGAGCCTCGGGTGCGGAAGTCGCGAGTTGCCGTGGATCTGTCAAGTCCTGCACACCAAGCTTGTTGACGAAAAAATTGAACGAACCAACAGTCAAACCCAAACCTGACTCGAGATCGGAGAAGGTCTCCTAGAATTTTGGCGAGTGTGGCTCGAAATCCCTTTTTGCAGGTGAAGCTGGCGTGCTGCCGTTTGTCGAGTGATTCGGCGAGTTGCCGTGTGCCGCCCGAGTAGGCGAGTTCTGGTTTGTTGATGCAGCCGGCGAGTTGCCGTTTGTAGATCCGATCGGCGAGTCGCCATTCTCCGATGGAACCGAAGGAACCGTGAGTTGAGACTGTACCCCACGACGGCGCCAATTGACGAGGTGTACCCTCATCAAATCCCATGGTTAAGTACCTAGGGTTGAGATTATGGGGAGAGAACGTGATAGTACTGGTGGTTTCGTCGGCTGACAAGCAGAGGCAAAGATTTACCCAGGTTCAGGCCCCTCGGGTGGAGGTAAAGACCCTACTTCCTGCCTGTCTGTTATTGATCGTGTGAGATTATGCGATTACAAGGAGGCTCCGGCGAGATGTCTATCTCGCAAGAGCTTTGGTGGTTCTGGTATGGCTTCTCCCTAGATCGGCACCCCTCCCAGCCTTTAAATAGGCTGGGTCTCGGGAGTTCGTAACCGACCTAGTTTACAATAAGGAAAGTCTAAAACCGACTATGCCTATGTCTAATCTTGGAGGCTACTCCATCTTCTTGGGCCTCTTGTCTTGGGCTTCGATTAGGCTCTTCGCTATTGGGCCTTAGTCGTCACGTGCACCAGGTACCCTCATGATAGGGTACCCGAGATGTATACCCTCAACAGGTTCCCTGAACTTTCGAGCTTGGTATGTAAACCCGATCTTCAATCATGTAGTACGTCTCAAGAAAAGGTTGAATTCGGTGTGGGTTCCTACAAGTTTTCACACGGCTATAAACAATGTCATACTAGGGATTCTTTGTCTCGGAAACCAGCAGGACCTCAAACAATAGCAAACCGGGGGTTTTTTTTGTTGAAAAATGCCATTTTATTATTCATGACATCACGGAGATACAAATTATTACACCCGACATCTGCATAATATCAATGCACACAACCAAAGCAGTCTAAGCACAGATAAAAAATGAAAGCAAAGCCAAATGTAAGAATCAATCGGAGAGGTCGTATATCGCCTACGAAGATGGAGGATAAATCCGAAGATTACACAACCACCCATGTGGAGCAAAAGTATCCCTCATCATGTTTTCCATCTGAGCACACACCTCCATAAATAGGTCACAAAATTCCACGCATTTTAGAGATGACCATGAAAAAAACAGATGTGTACGGCGGTAGATGACCTGCATAAGAGATAAATTTTATCATTAAATATCTTTTCATTACTATATAGCCAAAGCAATCATATTATGATAAACGCTCCCACCATGAGAAGAAATCTAAACTTGTGCTCGATACCATGTAGTCAGTTGCCAAATGTATTTGCAACATTACGTGGCGTGTACATGTTTGAAACTATTTGTGACCACATAGAGCGGGCAAATCGTACATTGGAAGAACAAGTGTTCTATTGTCTTGTTGTGATGATAAAAGACACATTTTTCACTTCCTTGCCATTTACTTTTACAAGGTTGTCTTTAGTAATGATTACCCCTTGCTAAGGTACCAGCCAAACAAAAAAAATTAATGGAATCGTCATTATCCAAATCTTCTTATTATTATGGAACATAAAATCTACCGAGAATGATCAAACGGAGTTTGTAAACCTAGAAACTACGTAGAATCTTGTTGAGCAAACAAAGTTTGTAACACACCGAAAGCTCTGTCAGTGTCATTTCGGCAACCTTCTTGACAAGCTGCAAACTAGCTGCTTCTTAACTGATTTGACATTGTCATCACAAATGTTGACCATGAAAGATAGATGTCATCGGCTAGATATTACCCGTGTCATATGCATGGCCATTAACAGTGAAGTCGCAAGTCGTAGCATTGCCACATGCAAGCCTAGCAAAAAGATGAGATCGATATAAAATTGATATCATTAAAAGAACCCGACAACCCAAAAAGCAATTCCAAAACCATACATTTTTTGAGGTAAGGGCTATAAGTATGATGGCTGGATCACAAAATTTACATAAGATAGTTTTTGGCCTCTAGTGCATGCATCGATGCTCCCAAGCATGCCCGAACATTTTCTTGCTTCATTCATCGTTATTAGCTTTGTGTGACCTCCTCATTCGAAACTCTCAGGTACACATCACCGATGACCTTAATCACTGTATCCACAAACTTCCTCACGCATTTGAGGGCAATGTCTTATCCAATGCAAAGATACCGTATGCGATCAATCGCATTACCGACACATACTAAACCCAATGAGGCAGGCTGCATTTCTCCCGCGGGTGAAATATCTACAGTTGACCTTGCAAGATTCGACAATATGCATAAAGAGATATCTTCTCATTCGGTAACGCCTACGAAATAGATGAGCAGGATATGTGCAAACCACGGCAAAAAAATCCTTTATGAGCATTTCATGGCCGAGAGTTCGGTTCCACGGAATGCATAGATGATAGATGACCCATTTGGTATCTGAAACACTTTCTCTTCTTCTTTTCCTCAAAATCCTTCACGACAACCCTCAAATGATGTCTTCAATATCATCATCTTCAGATAGATCATTATTGGAACCATTATGAGACGACAAGTCCTCGAAAAAGACCTCCAAATTGACGAACTCATTTACATGATTAGCAATTCCTATGTCACAAGAAATTGGTATTCAACCCAACTAAAAATGAACAAATTGATTGATAAAATACCATAAACACCCTACAGGCGTGGATGGATCGCCTATCGAATTTGGCGTGGAGGAGGTCATTGGCCGATTCAGAGGGGAAAAGGAGAGCCAGCCGCCGAAGTGGTCACTTGCCGGCAGATTCGACCGAGGTGGCACCGCCTATCTCGACGGAGCACCCGAATTGGGCAAGGCGGTCGTCGACAGTGTGACGACCTCGATTCAGCCCGCATGCCACGAGCCAGGACTAGAGGACAGGGGCAGCCGACTACGTGGCGGAAGAACGTCCTCTGATAGGTATTCCGAGACCAACCGTCTCTCGTGTGGAGCTCTAAGACTCATCCATGGAGAGCGCTCAAGAGGGCAACCGGGAGAAGTATAGGAGGCGGGACAAGCTCGAGTGGAGTGGGAATAGCCGGCGGGTGGCGGGGACCTTCTCGACGCCGTGACGTCGGTGTGGAGGTCTTGGATTGGAGATGCGGCGGCTGGAGAAGTTTTCTCGCGCCAATATTTTCAGGTTTTCAGTGGACGAAAAATTTAGGTGCGTACTGCAAATATAAGGTTTTTTTACCTAAAAAAATCAGGGATATGGTTGGAGCACAATTTACCCTTTAAACCCCGTAAAATAGCAGTTTTTTTACGAAATGATCAATCTACTACCGTTGATCTCACCCCAGGCTCCAGCTGATCCGCGTCCCTCGGGCGGGCAGCTATCGCCAGCCCCGGAAGTCATCTCCCGCACCGAACGCACACGCTCCCCCGACGCGGAAGCACACCTCCCAACACGTCCCGATCGATCCCGAGCCGACCCGATCCTCCGCGCACGCCATGAAGGAAGAAAACCCACACCATACAGAGGTGGGCGCGCACTACTACACAACCATCCACGCTTATTACAAGACACAGCCACGCACGCGACCACGACGAGCGAGAGGAAGGAGACGACGACCAGGAACTGAGGGCGCACGCACGACGCGGCAATGCATCACGCCAAGACCGACTCGGAGGTGACCTCGAGCCTGGCGCCGTCGTCGCCGCCGCGGGCGACCTACTACGTGCAGTCGCCCAGCCACGACGACGGCGAGAACAAGACCGCCGCATCCTCCTTCCACTCCTCCCCGGCGGCCTCCCCGCCGCGCTCCCTCGGCAACCACTCCAGGGACTCCTCCTCCTCGCGCTTCTCCGGCAAGCTCCCATCCTCCGCCGCGACCGGCTCCTCCCGCCGCGGCGCCGGCACCCGTGGCCGTGGCGGCGCTGGTGGCGGCGGCGGGGGCGAGGCGGCCAGGCGCAGCCCCTGGATGAAGGAGGAGGCCATCGAGGAGGAGGGGCTCCTCATGGAGGACGACGACGACGCCGACGGACGCGCCGGCGGCTTCTCCTCGCTCCCCAAGAAGGTCCGCTACGGGATCGGCTTCCTCGGCGCCTTCTTCGCGCTCTTCTTCTTCTTCGCGCTCATCCTCTGGGGCGCCAGCCGCAACCAGAAGCCCGTCGTCTCCGTCAACGTAACAAATCAAATTTCCCCATTCTTCGCTTCTGTTTCTTTCCATGATTCATTCAAGGGGCTTGAGCTGACCCGATCGACCCATGGTTTCTCTCCGGCCGGCCGTACGTTGCGCAGAGCGTCACCTTCCACAACTTCGTCATCCAGGCGGGGACGGACGCGTCGCTCGTGCCCACGGAGCTGTCCACCATCAACGCCACCGTCAGGCTCACCTTCCGCAACACCGGGAGCTTCTTCGGCGTGCACGTCACCGCGCAGCCAGTCACCTTCTACTACTCCCAGCTCCTCATGGCCTCCGGCGACGTAAGAATTCCTAAATCAAACTTCTCATACTAGTGATCTGCTTCTCTGTTTCCACGCTGATCGAACACCACACTCCTGTTAATGGGTGTGAATGATAATGCTGAATTCAGAACATTCCTGCATGACGATTAATTCAGAACCTCAAAATCTTGCACTAAATCATGTCAAAGTACTCTCATGAATGCACATTAGTTATTTCTAGATATGAACATTGGAGTACAGCTGCACATTGACCAACACAGCCGTGTGGTTAGCTGTGATAACGTCTGCAGATAGCAACTCAAAAAGCAGAGCAGAGACCAATCCACACTGTTGAAAAAATCGAACGGGCACATCGTCATCCGGGGTTGCTGTCATCCAATTCATATTCTTTGTTTCTTTCCTTCTTTGCTGCGAAATCCATTCTTTATATCTTTCCTTTTCGCACTGTGGGAAAATCCTTTTCTAAAAAAAAACATTCAGCAAACTCGAGCTGCAAAACCATGTCGCTAATTAACCCTGCTCTGCCAACTGCCGCAGCTGAAGTACTTCTACCAGTCGAGGAAGAGCCAGCGGAACGTGACGGTGACGCTGATAGGCAGCAAGGTGCCACTCTACGGCGGTGGCGCCGGGCTGAGCAGCACCCCGGGACCCAAGGGCGTGCCGCCGGCGCCGGTGCCGCTGGAGCTGAACCTGGGGATCAGGTCCCGGGCGCTGGTGCTGGGCAAGCTGGTGAAGCCCACGTTCCACAACAACCTGCAGTGCAACGTCAGCCTGGTGGTGGCGAAGCTCGGCAAGGCCATCCCCCTCAAGAAGTCCTGCACCCACGTCTAGCCACCCCATCTCTGAACTTCCGCCGCTCGCCATGTTTTCCTTCTTTTTGTTGATGCATATGTGATGTAATTCTAGTACCTTATACCTCCTGGATTGCCATTTTGAAGAGAGGAACTGCGAGATCGGTTGCGTATGTACAGATGGATTTTGTTGCCGGCATTTGAGATGGAATGGATGCATAATCACTCACGCGTTTCTTGCTGCATTTTGTTTTCTGGACGGTGCGGTAGGCGTGGCTGCCATGAAGCCGGTGTTGCTTCCTCTTTTGGTACACTATACGGATTAGCGGAACCTGCTGTCCCATCACTGTAACTGCCCCGATAACCCATGATGCAATTCTGTGGGAAGCTTCCTTCTTCAGGCACAAGCGGTTTCCAGGATTCAGAAGCTTGCTCGATAGCCATGCAACAACAGTCACTTGAGACGTTATGAATGCGTAGTTCTGAGATTACACCAGGAGCTCTGTAATGTGTGATGATTCATGAATGATGATTTGCTCCTTTTGCTTGCCAAACTGATCGTCAAAAAATGAACTCTGATCATAATGCGCAGAGTCGTTTCCCTGTTGCAGAGTAGATCGATGACTGTACGTCTGTACGGGTAGTACACTGCTAGTATAGTATGTATTGAAGATTTGAAGTGTTAGGGTCAGTGAAGGTGTCAAGGGATCTCACTTCACATGGACGCTGTTGGGAACGGAATGGCCAATTTAGTTTTGTCTATGGCATTTATGGACATGTACTCAACAGTGAACACTGTGCAATATGCATCGATCGGGCTGTGCGTGGTATTATTGTAGTCGGAGTAGTGCTTGTTGGTGCAGTAGATCAGATTTTAATTTGCAGCGTGATGCTGCTGACTTCGAATCTGTAGTTTATTCTGGAGATCACTTTAGCTCTACACGCATACGCATCAGGAGTTCTCAAGTCAGAGGCAGGTGTTCCCTCGAAAAAAGAAAAATTCAGAGGCAGGTGCATGTGCTGGTATTTACAACCCTTTTCTAGCGCCAATGCTTATCTGAACGACTAGAGGACGAGGGCTCTGAACGCGTCAAGCCGTTTCTTTGTTCCCAAAAATAAAAAAGATACATCCTTCACGTCACGAGCTATGAGATAATGAAGCCTCAACTGTATTTTTCTTTTATTTTCTTAGCACAACGGGCCAACTTTTTTTTTTTTTTTTTAAACATATTCCACTAAACCAGAGGCATAGCCAAATCGGCAGCCACAATAACCGATACATCGTCTGGGACAGCATCAGGCCAGAGAATACCATTACCAGCATTACCTGATGCCCCTAGCGCCGCCATCGCATGCGCTACCTTATTACATTCACGCCGACAGAAATTAAAGGAAACAGACGTGAAATTTAGTCTGGCCAACATCTTGGCATCTCTAATAAGAACTCCAATCGGAGAACGATCATACTCCTTGCTGTTCAGCGAGTGAACAAGCACCTGGCAGTCAGATTCAATGACGATGCGTGTCATGCCCCAGTTCATAGCCGCAGTAATTCCTTGAATGCACGCCTCCGCTTCGGCATGGATAGCATTTAGTGGGTTCAGCAACCTACCAGCTCCCGCTCCAGCAACCTCCCCATCTTTGTCTCGGATTACAAATCCCCAGCCTCCATTACGAGGGTTCTCAGCAAACGCTCCGTCAATGTTAACCTTCAGCTCCTCATCACTAGGTAGCTGCCATCTAAAGTCTGGCTGGTAACTTGGCGTCAAAGGTTTCTTCTTTGCAAAGAATTCAGTAAACTCCATAGCCCATCTCTTTGACTGATAAGCCACCTCTTCCACAGTCCGCGATCCATCCATCGCATTCTTCTTGTTCCTGGCCGACCACCATTGCCAGAGCATCGCAATGATCAGCAAGCGTTGCTTTTCTTCCATTCGAAAAATGTGAGGGGATATAAGGCGGAACTCTATAACTGCATTTTGCTTAGCCTTCGGTTTGTTCGTCAAACAAAATTCAGAGCAGACCAGCCGAGCTGTGTGGCTCCAAACACTCTTCTTAGCCCATGCATCACTCATCAAGAAGGCCTGTAGAGTGTGTGCTTTCTAGGCCCATCTCTTAGCATCATGGTTACAGCCTACCGGGTCTCATGGCATGGGCTGGGCATATTCCTGAATGTGTTATGCTAGTAACGGTGCTAATTCTGAAGTTCAGACCTCACCTTGTGTAATGTAATATACAAAATTGCCTAAAAGGTTATGGCTAATCGATCGAAGGAGATACTTCCAGAGATAACATAATCACAACATATGAATGACTACATTTTATGAAAAAAATTAAAGCAAGGAAAAACCGGAACTGGACATGGGTAATGTGTACGACTGGATAGAGTGGTGCCACGTATAGACGATCATGATGAAGGGCTTCCATCATCTAATGGGTGGACATGCTTGTGAGATTAGTGACCACACTCTCCTTCTTAGTTCGTTTAACACAGGGCATGTGGAACACTTTATTGGAAAAAAAATTGTGGAACACTTTAATTGTTCTCAAGGACTACGTCAAGGAGACCTATTTCCCCATATCTGTTTCTGATTGCGGCAGAGGGCTTATCAAGCCTGTTAATATCAATAAGTGTATCATTTGATCTCCAAGGGATAAAGTGGCGCGGTTGGCACCGATGGTTAACCATCTTTTTTTTATAGCATGTTGTTTTTCAGAGCCTATGTGTGTGGGAGGGGGGGAGCAAATGGCACTCTTAGCATATTTGATGATTATGTGCCGCATCCGGTCAACACGTTAACAAGGACAAGTCATACGTGCTTTTTAGCAAAGGATGTATGACGACCACTCACTGATACAGAACGACACATCGAAAACGGTTAAAGGGCCCGTGTCCCCGCCCCGCTGCTGATGTGAAGGGCCACATCAGTGACGGAAACATTAACCGTCACCGATGACGCAAGTTTTTGCCAATGGTTGCCCACATATCTCCGTTGCCGACTTGTCGGCCACATCAGTAACGGAGTTTGTGGTTCTACCCATTTGCACTGAGGTTTCTTCATAAGCCTACAGCAGGAATACAGATGCCACTTTACATTTAAAAATCTCGCAGCACAAGCAACAAAATGATAGCAAATTCATTCATAACGTATTCCAAGTGTCACCATTACAATGCATCACATCACAATATGATGAATTACACATGACAAATGCCTCACTAATCTTACCTTTCTTATCACTCGCTAAACCTATCATTGTCATCACTCGCTAAACCTATCATTGTCATCACTCGGTAAACCTATCATTGTCATCTGACTACACCTATCATTGCAGATAGTGCAATAAGCGAGTATTGATGTAACGAAGGTTCATATCCGTTGGGTCACACTCAACGGTCTTCGGGCTAGCAAGGGACTCGAGTAGTGGTTTCATGCTTCTCCAAATCACATTTGCCGCTTAATTGCCACATGCATCCTGAAAAACCTATATATTTGCAATTGAAGAAAGTTACAAACTATAAGTAGAATTCAATAAATAGACCATAGAATTAAATAGTGTAAAATATAAATAAACTTACAATGGTGAAAGCAACTATATAGATGGAAAAGGCAGAAACAAGAAACCACACCGAGCTCGCAAGCCTCCATAGCATGTTAATTTCGTCAAATTCTTTGTACATAGGCTTGCTTCATCTTGGAAAGTGTCACCAAAATAATTCACAATCTAATATAAAACCAATAGAACATTTCATGAGTTGCTAATACAAATCACAAATCAAAACAGAGTACAATTGATGAACATAGGACACGTGAGGAACAATAGTTCCTGAGCTGAGCGATTTATACCTCATCTTCTCTTCTCCGTCGTCGGCAACCTCGAATCTCGGGGCACTTCCTCCTGCGCGCCAGTAGATCCCGATGCAGAATCAATCGATTTGCTCGGCGAGGTCGCCGGAGTCGCCTCCCGGGCCTTTTCATTGACGACCAGATCCCGGGGAGATTGAGAGAATAAGGGTCATGGGACAGCCACCGCCACACCGGGTGAAGGGGGATGAGAGAGCAAGGGTTATGGCGCCACCACACCGGGTGAATAGGGAGGATGAGAGTGAAAGGGTTAGAGCGCCGCCACACCGGGTTCCAGATCCCGAGTGAAGGGGAAGAATGAGAGGGTAAGGGTTATTATAGGTTATGTAGTCTTTTATATTGGCGTGACTTTATCGGAACAGGTTAAGTGTATATAACCGTTTCCTATGTGGTTACGCCACTTTACAATTGTCTACTGATTTTCACAGCCGCATACAAACCTAAAACATTATACTGATTTTTATTGCTGCATACAAAACTATTACATTCTATAAATTTCCATAGCTGCATACAAACCTACTACATTCTACGGATTTAATAGCTGCATACAAGTTCACACCTACCCTGTCAAATGGAAAATCAAATCCAGAGCCAAATCAGCATCACACAGAAAAGATCCGGACACTTGAAGCGTTGAACTGGTCAAAGCGTCGAACTAACCCTGTGATTTGGACACTTGAAGTAGATCCGGTCTGGGTTCAGATCCGAACGCGACACTCGACGAATCGCGTTTCTACAGCAGCATCACGCGCACTTCACAAGCGGCAGAGCTGACCCGATGACGGCGGGGAAGGAGGAGGATACCATCGATCGCCCCGACGAGCTCATGCTCTTGGCCATGGAGGACAGGAGTGGGGAGTAGAAACAAGTTGGAGCAGAGAAACAAGGGCGAACCGACAGTCTTTTATAATATCCAAAATAGGCCTAAAAATAATTGAATATACCCAACCTCGCCAACGGTTGCATATTTATGTACGATGCCATTGAGCGATAAATCGCACATGGACACACAGAAACCTCTGTTACCAATATATTGGCAACGGTTGAAAATTCAAGACCGTTGCCTATGAATGTCGGGACGTGGGCCAGCTTGCCTGGCGGGTCGCATTTTTCACGCGCAAAGCACGAATTACCGTCGCCTAACTCGTGTAGTTTCCATAGAGGGGTGTCCGATGTGTCGTTATGTACTAGTGACTAGAGAGGAGATCAAAGGGTTGCTTAATGTTCAAAGGAGGATCTTAGTGATAAATATTAGACTTTCATCATGCTAATTCTGAAAAGTGGCAGGGCCTTAAGATTTAGCACGATTTAGAGAGATCAGCTTGTGCAATGTAATATACAAAATTTTCTCAAAGGTTATGGCTAATAGGTTAAAGGAAATACTCTTGCATATTATATCGCATGAACAGTTATCCTTTGTGCCACTTGAAAGGGCATTTCCTTCCATAAGTGGTTTTGGTGTTGATGGCAACATAATTTCTTGCCTAACTGTGTGCTAAAAGATTTTAGGCTAGGCACAAGATGGATGTCGATCCATCAAATGTGAAAAGAGAGAAGATGATATTCCGGTGTTTTCCATTCTTTTCTATCGTAGGAAAACCATTTTATCAAGAGGGGTTGCATAGTGGAAGGTATGAGTGGAACAAAATTCACGTACACAAACTATATACACCCAATTTTTCTTCCTATTTTTAGTGTGAGAGTTCCCTCAATTCATGTATGGCTGAGCTGTTTGTTCTAGGTCGGAACATTCTAGGGCGGAACTTCCGTTGTGTAAACACTGGAACTTCTAGCCCCTGGAACTTTGTCAACATCCGGACCAATTTCCTTTTCCATTCCTTAGAGTTGTGCTGTGTTGTGCAACTCTCTGGAGGGGAGCCGGAAGTTTCTGGAACTTCTGGCAGGCCGAAACTTTCGGTGTGCCGAAGAGACAAAACTGTCAGAAATAGAGGGTTCCTATAAAGTCCCCCCTTCTTACCCAGGAGTAAGTTGCTCATTCTCTTTTTCCACCATTAAAGTAAGGTTTTATTGCCCTAGATCTCTCTCCCCAGCCAACAAAACTTGATAGCCTTTTAGGGATTGGGTGAGAAGACCTAGAGCTACCACTCCAACAAAGGAACAGCTGATTCCCCTTTCATTCCATTGTGAAACTTGTTACTTTTGGGTTCTTTGAAACCCTAGGCAGAAGAAGTCTCCTAGAAGCTCGTTCTTGGTCTGTGAAGCTTCTTGGTGGCGTTGAGAGCCTCGAACTGAGTTGTGAAGATTGTCCCAACCATGTGTCTAATGGTTCGGTTGCCGCCTTCAAATGACCGCTTAGTGGAATCATGGCCCATTACTTTGTACCAGGGCAAGAGTAGAATAGAGTGAGCCTTGTTGGCGTTGGTAGACTTTGTGTCGCCACAACGGAGATACACTTCTTCTCAAAAGGAAGGAATTTCAGACATCATCGTCTCCATCATTGCGTTATCTCTTACCTTTACTTACTTATTGCTTTCATTCTATTTGTTAATTGTGAGCTTGTCATATAGATGGTCCACCTAGTTGCATATATAGAAAACATTGTGTTTGAAATGTATCCATAAAATTAAAAATAAAACTAAAAATTGTTAGTCGACTATTCACCTCCCACTCCACTCTAGTTGACCACGCTTATCCTTTCACCAGGGAGTATGATCACATAAAACATAGGCACATCATATGAATCCCTACATTTTATGAAAATAAAATAAAGGAAAAAAAGGCTCTATGCGCTCAAAGTGGATATGCATAAGGCGTACGGCCAGGTAGACTGGTGCTACTTACAAGCAATCCTGATGAAGTTGGGATTCCATCGCCTTCGGGTGGACATGGTCATGAGATTGGTGAACATAGTCTTCTCTTCTCAGTTATGTTTAATGGGGAGCAGTTGGAACAATTTAAGCCTATTTGTGGACTACGATTAGGGGGGGCCTATCTTCCCCTATTTGTATTTGGTTGCACCAGAGGGCTTATCAAGCCCGTTAAAATCAAGAAGTGTATCATCTGAGCTCCAAGGGATTAAAGTGGCATCGTTGGCATCGGTGTTTAACCATCTTGTTTTTGCTAATGATAACATGTTGTTTTTCATAGCCAAATGTTGAAGGAGAAAATGGGGCCCAGAGCACACTTAATGATTGCCGCATGCGGTCAACAAGTTAATAAGGGCAATACCTATATGTTTTTCAGCAAATATGACTTATCAACACTAGACAGGAGATCAAAGGGGTGCTTGATCTTCATAAGGATGAGCTTAGTGATAAATATCTTTGCATGCCATCTGATGTCGACAGGTCATGGAATGAAGTGTTTCAATACCCCATCAATTTAGGGAAATGTTTGCTCGGTGCTATGAGGATGTGTCCATCTAGTGTAAAAAAAATATAATGGGATTGAGAAAAATCATCAGGTTGTAATAATTTGGTCATCTTGTGTGACAAGAATCACAACTTATTCTTACAGTTACAAATGAAAATTTGCATGGTTCTCGGTATCGACTAGGAACTAAGTAAATACCAGACGACTAAGATTTATCAAAACCAATATAATAAGTTATATATGCCACAAGCTAAAACTAGACAAGAATATTAGATATGGTGCACTGTGTCACAAAGATTAAACTACTGGATATTTTCTTCCGTTCTTCTAAGAAAATACTCATGGCAAATGGCTTCATAATGTTCTTATGCATAGATATGGAACCTCCAGCGAACTTTTTTTTGGTTCGAACAATTTTCATAAGAAAGTTATATATCTGTTATCTGAAATAGTTTAATGAGAGTTGTTAAATATGCAGTATTATAGGTCCATAGTTTTTTCTATAGGCATCTTTTCAAACTATTTCATATGCAATAAATCCAACTCATACATTAGTCCAGTTATATGCATAAGGATACTGTCATATTTAGCAGAGTTCTATGATAATCTATGTATTTTTCCTAGATTATTGTTCATTAGTAATGCAGTAAACCTGGGCCCTAACAAGGGTGAGGCAGCAAACCTCGGACTGCCAGGTCGATGCTATCATTTCATTTCATTTCATTTCATTTCAGTTGGTACAAAGGAAATGCCAGGATTGGGGGTAGGATTTGACTTAAGAGTAAATTACAGTTTTTACCCCCTAGTTTGATAATTTTGGCGCTAATTACCTAATTTAAAAAGTTTTCATCCTAGTTACCCCATTTAGTAAAAGTTGTGCCGGTTGTTACCCCATCTAAAATTTTACAGACTTATTACAGTCCATAAATTATGCACACCAAGACAATTCTGGGGCCATCCGTTTCAGAGTTGTTGTCATTAAAGTTTGTTCAGAAAATAGCATGGAAATGAAAGTGAGACTGAAATTAGCACCACCGAGCAAAATTAGCAGGACCGAGCAGAGCATCCGTGCCTGCCAGCCCATATAAGATGAGCACGCACACGAGCGCGAATAGAGGAAGAGGCCGGGGATGGGATGAGCAGAAATGACATACCACCGTGAACTAAACTCAAAGATATAAAAACCTGTATTGAACCTGTCGTATTATAATTGGTTTCAAGCATGTATAGAGAAAAATTAGACGTTAGAAGACAGCTAGGACTAGAGAGTATCGATCGATCAGCTGAGGTTAGTGTCCCAACGCCCGTGTTCGCCTAGATGTATATAAGCCGACCAAACTTCGGTGCCATGGCGGCCGCAACCAGGGTCGCCACGGTACATGATCAACAACATGTGGAATGACCCAGTGTTGAGCCGCAGCAGATTCATCCGGTCGTCCCCCGGGTTGTATCATTGTACATGAAATTAGTCTAGATGGCACTCCACCTCTACCGAACAGTCGGTACTAGTTACCGAATCGCTCAAAAAAAATTAAAGGGGGTACAATTTGGCACACCTTGTACTAAATGGGGTAATTGCAATGAAAACTTGCTAAATGGAGTAATTATTGACAAAATTGTCATGCTAGGGGGGTAAAAACTGGAATTTATGCTAGGGGGGGTAAAAACTGGAATTTACTCTTGACTTAACATACAATTTATGGAATTCCAATTGAAATGGTGTCTTCAGTTCGACGGCAGCCAGACATGTTGAGCATGGAATCTCGATTTAATTCCATGATTGCAGCCCGAAATGATGGCTACCAAACGAGCTCTTATTCGTTTTCAGTTCTTTTGTGGCTTCAAGAATTGTCCGGGGCTCTAGATAACCTTAAGTTGAAGGCCGACTCATTGCACACCAAACAAGGTTCTTTTAAGAAACGTAGGCATCAATCTTAATTTGATTGATAAGGTCCTAAGAAAGCTTTAGGGAGCCTTTAATTAATAACGTCTTTGAAAGTTGGAACAAAGTGATCGAGCATTTCTCCTTTTGTATCCTGGTCTCCACATACCGATTAGTAGTAAAATGCCGCACACGCCAACCGCCTATGATTACTCGGCCCCATGAAGGACTCATCACCATCACCTTTGCATCATGCTGCCTCTCTTTTGTTGACTAATCATGCATGTACCAATATAATTAACCACTTCTTCTAGGACAGGGCTGGCTACCTTCCAAGCCTCGGCAACTACTGCATGCCACCAGCAATCTTTGTCTTCTCCCTTGTACTCCTCATCTCCATACAGTAGCATTTATAATGAGTGTGAAGTTAGACAGATGGGATGATTCGAATTGTAATTGTGTGCAATGACTTCGCATGCAAGAAGAAGTGCCTTCCTTGGTGCAACCGAATTGCAACCCAGATGGAGTACTCGAATGGGCTGACTGGAACGGGATATAGGAGGAGAACGCTATAGCTGATGGATTGCCTCTCGAAGTATTTGAGTTCGTTTACTATTTGATTTGAAGCTCGCGGCAACCAAGGCTCTCCACGTCGATAGCTTCTCCCGCAGAGGCGGAGCCTGACGGTTGGCGCAGCGCAGAACTGGGGTTGCACCATGCCGAGGAACTCCGATCACTTTCAGGACAGAACCCAGTCACCGTCATCAGCAATTAGAATCCGGCACGCGAAGATTCAGAGTTTAATGGGTATGCAGTGCAGTGCAGAAGTTGCCGCACTCTTTTAGCCCAGAAATCCCTCCCCTTTCTCGGCGGGTTCAGGATCAGTCCATTTCATGGATTCAGTCAGTCAACCGATAGTTGTGTGCGTGTGCCGCGAGATTGCGCTCCTTGAAATACAGAATAAATTAAAGATTTCATGTGATCGAACTGTTTATAGCAAGGAGCTTGTGTTTTATTTATTTTTCTGATAAAGAATTTTATATTAATATCAAGATGATACTATGTAAGGGCATCTCCAGCCGTTGTGCCCCCCAGGCCGAAAAACGGCGCTATTTTGGACCGCCTGGGGGGCAACGACGCTATTTCACGCCCTGGGGGCGGCGTTTTTTTCAGCCGTGCCCAAACCCAGGAAGAAGCTCAGAAATTTAAAAAAACGAAATTAGGCGAAAGATAGCTAATTTAGGCGAATTTCATTCATATATGGGCGAAATTCGCAGTTCTTGTCGATACATAGTAGAAACTTTAAATAAAAACTTAAACAAACTTAAAATATATAATTTGGCGATCTACACGCCGTTCTACATGCCCAACTGGCTGTAGAAGACAGTGTAGTCGCCGCGGTCGTCGCCGTCGGAGTCGCTCGGGTCTCCGGCGCGGCTGGGGCCTTGGCCGTCGTCTCCTCCACCGTGCCACCTGCTCGGCCCGGGCGCGCTGGGGGCGTCCTCCTCGTCGCTGGGGTTGAGGATGATGTAGGGCGGGGGCGGCGGGGGAGATGGCATGCGACGGCGAGGGGCCGAACGACGCTCCGCCGCCGCGCGCTGGCGCTCCACCTCCTCGAGGATGCGCTGCTGGCGCTGGACCTTCTCCTGCGCGTGCATCCTCGCTGACCAGGATTCGGCGAAGTTGTCTGGCGCCGGGAGGACGTCGTTGAGGGAGGCGGCGATGGCGAGGTTCTCGCCGGGGAACTCCTCCGAGTCCTCCGGCGCCCCCATGTTGATCGCCGCCCTGACGTAGTCGGGCGGCGCCTGCCACATCGGCGCCTTCTTCTTGCCCTCCGTCTTGGGCTTGACGAGGCGGAGATGGCCGCAAGGCGGTGACGCGGCGCGGCGCTTGTTGATGCGGAGGCTGCCGCTGCTGGGGACGCGGCGGCCGGACTTGAGGATGGGCGGCCGGAGTTGAGGATGGGCGGCCGGAGTGTCGTCCTGCTCGGCCTTGACCCGAGCAGAGGAAGGCGCCGACGACACCGAGCGCGCGCCGGAGGAAGAAGAGGAGGATGTCGCGCCCATCCTCCGGGGCAGCCACGACGACGTGCGCGGCGGCATCGTTAGCCGCGGCCTGTTGCGGCGGCGATGTGCTCGAGCACGTACGCGAGGGTACGGCCTTGAGCACCCCACCACTGCCGGCGGCCGCGAGAGTTCTTCCGTCCCTCCACAGGACCGTTGCGCCCTGTGTCCTTCAGCTCCTCGGCGTGGCGCCGGGCGAAGTACTGCGTCCAGAACGTAGAGTTCGCCGGATCCCAGCGCGGTTCCTCCGCATGCTCTGGCGTGAGGCAGGTACGTCGCCCGCGCTTAGCCGCCATGCGCCTTGGCCGCCAGAGGCGCCCGGGACGCGCATGTCCGGCGGCGCGGGGTAGCCCGCCTGGTAGAGCATCCGCGCCTCCTCTGGGTGGAGGAAGCGGCGGTCGAAGCCGTTCGCGGCCGCGTCGTCGCTGGGGAATCTTTCCGCCATTGCTGCTCGGTGTGCTCTGTGGGGAGAAGGGAAGGCGAGAGAGAGTGGTGTGCTCTGCCACGGCGGGGTGGGGGATTTTTATAGCGCAGGGGAGGCGAACGGTGGCGCGCCATAACTCCGGCGCGTGGCAAGCGATTGGACGCGTCGGCGGTGGCGCTGACGGCGCGGCAGTCCACAAGCCATAACTCCGGCAGACTTTTGACCAACGCGGGAGCCGAGGGGATGAGGACGCCGCGATTTCGCTCCTTTTTCGTGCCATTTCGCCCAAGACGCTGACATCGCTGGTCCGCCATGTTTTCGCACCATTTCGGCCCCCAGGCGGAACCCAGTGGGCTGGGTTTGCCCTGGGTGCGCCGGCGATATTTTAGGCCGAAACGACGCTATTTGGTCTGCTGGGGTCGACTGGGAAGAAATCGACGCTAAATGATAAAAATGGCGCTAAAATTGCCTGCTGGGGACGGCTGGAGATGCCCTAAGATCCACGGCACACGTCGGAGCGCCATCACAGGTTGTCGAAGTCGAAAATACCCTGAGCCAAGAATACTGATGAAGGTCTTCTGTTCTAACAGCGTTTAAAAAGCAGAGTTGCGAAAAGACGGTAGCGGCCAGGGATAGGCCAAAGTAGTGCGGCACGCACAAAGAAAACATATCTTGGGACTTTGAGAGCATGCCGCCTATCGGTTCCTGAACGAAATGACGTGCGTAACGAATTGCCGAGTACTCCGATTTAACGAAGCGACCACCGGACAAGACGGGGATCCTTATCACTCAATATATTAAGGCGCTGCACTTTCTCGCGCTGAGAGCATTTCAGTCACTGTAGCTAACACTGCAGATGTCTACAGTGTATAACAGTAAGCGGTGGGTCCCGCGCGCCAGCCTCACAGCGCGCTGATGATTTTTGCGAAGAAGCACGCGGGCGCCGGAAAATTCCATACTCTTCACAGAAAATTCGGCTCCAGGGACCTCTTTGAAATTACGTGAAAGTCCGGGTTGTTTTCGTAAAACGGCCACATAACACCCCCAGCCCCTCTCCCCTCCCGCGACGCCGCGCCGAGCTCGCCGCGGACGCCGACGTCTAGCGCCGCCGCCTCGCGCCTCTCCGGCCAAATCGGACGCCACGGGAGCCACCGCCGCGCCGCCCTCCACCTCCTTCCCGACCGACGCGTCCACTGTAGCTAACACTGTAGATGTCTACCGTGTACAACAGTAAGCGGTGGGTCCCGCGCGCCAGCCTCACAGCGCGCTGATGATTTTTGCGAAGAAGCACGCGGGCGCCGGAAAATTCCATACTCTTCACAGAAAATTCGGCTCTAGGGACCTCTTTGAAATTACGCGAAAGTCCGGGTTGTTTTCGTAAAACGGCCACATAACACCCCCAGCCCCTCTCCCCTCCCGCGACGCCGCGCCGAGCTCGCCGCGGACGCCGACGTCTAGCGCCGCCGCCTCGCGCCTCTCCGGCCAAATCGGACGCCACGGGAGCCACCGCCGCGCCGCCCTCCACCTCCTTCCCGACCGACGCGTCCCGGGACGCCCGCGTGGCGCCGGAATCCCCACCGCCGTGCCGCGCCTCCCGCCGCCGCGTCCACTGCCCGCCGGCGCCGCTCCGGCGACCTAAAAGGAGCGGCGCCGCCACCTCCCGGCTCCCCAATTCCGTGCGCATTCGCGGCAGCCAAGCGCGCATCCCAGGTCGCCGTCAGGCGCCGCCGGCGAGGTCAGTGCCGCCGCGCCGGATCCACCCACTGGGGACGTCATGATGACGTCACGGCTTTTTTTTTCGTTTCTTCCAGCCGGGCTGGTTCATGGGCTGGGCCGCCTGCTGTGTGCTCGGTTTTTTTTTCTCGTTTTTCCATTTTCCTGTTTTCTAAAAAACTTACAACTTTTAAAATATCAAAATGAAAAAAAAAACACAAATGTAAATATGGACAAATAGTACTTATCCATTTTCCACACTTCTGTAGCTTTTCAAAAGAAATTACAAACATCTTTAGATATTCTAATTCAGCAAAAATGAATTAAAAAAACATTCACTCCAACTATTTGGACAATTGTATAGATTTGGATTTCAAAAAAACCAAGTATGGAATTCACCTAAATATATGTGCATATCCATTCATATAGACTTAGAAAAAGGAGACATCTTAAAACGTTCCAACTTGCTTAAAAATTGAAAGTGTTCTACACTATATGAACAAGACATTTCAATTTAACCAAAACTTCATAAAAACAACAACAATATATCTGCTCCAATTATGTGATCAATTATACAGAGTTGAATTTCAGAAAACAAACTTCCTAATTATGGCATTTCAGTTGAATAAATGTGCTTTCGCACTCATTATGGACTTATAAATTAGAAATAGAAAAACAAATAGACACATTTTTAAACATTCCAATTTTCTTAAAAATTGGACATACTGAAAAATGTATCATATTTTTCCCTTCACAGAAATAATTTCAGAAACCGTTAAATTTCTTACGTGTTGGTGTGCCCTATTTAACTAAAACAGATTTTTTTTTTAAATGTAACCTTCACCTACCAAATTTCAAAATATTTAAACATAAATTACTTTTGCATTTGCACCTTCACAAATTTAAAATTTTCCTACCAAGCATTCATCAATATGACAAATATGTCAACATTCACCAAAAAAAAAAAAAAACAAAGACACCTACTATTTACAGCACTTGATCAAATTTCAAGTTTGAAACTTCAAAATTCCAAATGCCCTTTAAATCTAAGCATTCAAAAACCACAAGAAAATAATTCACATGAGAAAAGCTTTTACCAATTTTCGAATTTAAAAAATTTGTAAATGCAAACTTCTTCTTTTTTATTCCAACACATTCAAATCGAAACAACTTTTCTATGTGCACATCTTCAAATTTGAATTTCACCCGCCAACGTATTCACAAATATGACAAATATGTCGACATTAGCACACAAAAATAGACGCTTACTACTTATGTCGTACGACTAAATTCCATGTTTGAAAACTCCAAATTTTCCAATGGCTTCCAAATTTGAGCATTTAAAAGACGGGAAAAAATGCAAATAGGTTCCCACTTTCACCAATTTTTTGAATTTCAAACAAAATAAAAAACAATATCCCTGCATATATCTGTTGGAAAATATTAATGATATATCAGAACAGTCAGAAAAAATATACAAAATACTTATGCTAACATTTTTTCCTGACTATCCAAATTTTGCCATAATTTTGAGGGAACACAAATGCATTTTTCCTAATTTCAGTTAAATGTTCACGACGAAAGACACAAATTAAAATCACCTCACACCAAATTCAAATCAGTTCTTCCCAAAAAAAAAACTTACAAATTCCAAATAGTGATATTTAAGCAAGTTTTAAATTTCGAATTAAAACTTAATCAGAACAACTATTTCTCACAAAGACACGACGGTAATTAACAACAACAAAATCATCACTCCAAAAAATAAAAACCCCCCAATATTTGAAGTGTTATTTCAGGAAAAAGTGAAAATACAAATTTTGTCAACATTTAGAGATGATCCACATGCCTTTCTCCTGATTCCAATTAAAAAAAAAATTACCAGCATTTGGAGATAGTTCATGTGCGCTTCTCCTAATCTCGATTAAATGTTCACGTCGAAATACAAACATGTTTGGACTTTTCAAACTACTAAACATTTGAATATTGTACAAAACATATAAAAAAATGATCGTCAAAATTGCTACATACTCACACAAAAGTAAAAACATGTTTGAATATTCTAATTTGGCCAAAATTTACGCGAATATTCCGACATTCCATAAGATATAAAAAAAAATGCTATAGAAAAACCGTTATCCACATATATAAAAAATGTAAATATATTAATTCATCAAAAAATTTCTATTCAAACATACTCATCAAAAAAAAAAAAATGAAGACATACCAACATAACAACACACAAAAAATGCTAACATTACGTGCCACATTGCCGAAAATCAAATTCGAAGATTCCAAAAAAAATGCCTTACAAAAGACTCACACATTTTGTCTTCATTTCAAACAATTTAAATCTGAACATTTCTCTTTAAAAAAAAAAATCCAAACCATCATCAAAATTTAACATCAAGGGCGCGGCGTGCGCCGCGCCAAATACCACTAGTACTGTAATAAAGCGATGCAGGGCGGCGGTATCGTGGGAGGAAAGCAAGAAATGGACGCACACCAAACACGACTATGCGTTCGTGCCAAGCCAACGGCCGACGCCAAATGATTGCAACATTCGTCGATCGAAGAACATGGCACCCATCTGCACGGGACCCGGCTGTCTGAAACACCTGTTTTTCTCTTCTGAATGATCTTCACAAGATTCTTGGCTAGTTTTCTAGTCCTCTCATGGCCTCCATGGAACCCAATATGTATATAATGTAGCCGGCAGGCTGCCACCACCGCCGCGCCCTGCGAGTGCTCTCCACTCGTAGCATCCACTCACCTGGCCTCATCACTCTCAATCTAGGCCAGCTTACTTGCTTGCTCTCTATCCATATGAGCAGGAGGAAGACGAAGCTCTCTGACCTGAAACATCTGACACGATGAATCAGGCTTTGCCTCTGCTTGGTGCAACCTTCTTATGCTTGGTGGCGGCCGTCGCGGGAGGCGACAGGCGGCCGTACATCGTGCAGATGGACGTGTCGGTTATGCCGACGCCGTTCACCACGCACGAGGGCTGGTACACGTCGCTGCTGTCGTCGCTTGCGGGAAAGAATGAGGAGGCGGCGCCGGAGCACCTGTACACGTACGCGCACGCCATGAACGGCTTCAGCGCCGTGCTCACCGCGCGGCAGCTCGCGGAGATACAGGGCATGGCGGCGCACGTGTCCGTCTTCCCGGAGACGTACGCGCGGCTCCACACCACGCGCACGCCAGAGTTCCTCGGGCTCGTCGGAGGCGGTGGCGGGGGCGTTTGGCCGGCGTCCAAGTACGGGGAGGACGTGATCGTCGGGATCGTCGATACAGGCGTGTGGCCCGAGAGCCAGAGCTTCAGCGACGCCGGCATCACGAAGCCCGTGCCGTCGAGGTGGAAGGGCGCGTGCGAGGCTGGGAAGGCCTTCAAGGCCTCCATGTGTAACAAGAAGCTCATCGGCGCGCGGTCGTTCAGCAAGGCCCTGAAGCAGCGCGGCATGTCCATCGCGCCGGACGACTACGACTCGCCCAGGGACTACTACGGCCACGGCTCCCACACGTCGTCCACGGCGGCCGGCAGCGCCGTCAAGGGCGCGAGCTACTTCGGCTACGCCAACGGCACGGCCACCGGCATCGCGCCCATGGCCAGGGTGGCCATGTACAAGGCCGTGTTCTCGGGCGACACCCTGGAGTCCGCGTCCAGCGACGTGCTGGCCGCCATGGACCGGGCGATCGCCGACGGCGTTGACGTCATGTCGCTCTCGCTGGGCTTCCCGGAGACTTCTTACGACACCAACGTCATAGCAATCGGGGCATTCGCCGCCATGCAGAAGGGCATCTTCGTGACCTGCTCAGCCGGGAACGACGGCTCCGATGGGTACACGGTCATGAACGGCGCACCGTGGATCACGACCGTCGGCGCGTCGACCATCGACAGGGATTTCACGGCAACCGTCACGCTCGGCAGCGGCAGCGGCACGAGGAGCATCCATGGCAAGTCGGTGTACCCGGGGAGCACGGCCATCGCCGGCGCTGACCTCTACTACGGGCACGGCAACAAGAGCAAGCAGATGTGCGAGTACTCCAGCCTCAGCCAAAAGGAAGTGAGAGGGAAGTACGTCTTCTGCGCCGCCGGCGAGAGCATAAGGCAACAGATGGACGAGGTGCAGGGAGCCGGCGGCCGTGGACTTGTCGCCGCGAGCAACATGAAGGACTTTCTGCAGCCGTCAGACTACACTATGCCGCTGGTGCTGGTCACCCTGTCGGATGGTGCCGCCATCCAGAAGTACGTGACGGCGACGAAGGCGCCAGCCAAGGTGAGCATCCGGTTTGTTGGGACGGAGCTGGGTGTCAAGCCAGCGCCCACGGTGGCGTACTTCTCCGCCCGCGGGCCGAGCCAGATGAGCCCGGCGATCCTGAAACCCGACATCATCGCGCCGGGGGTGGACATCCTCGCGGCCTGGGTGCCCAACAAGGAAATCATGGAGATTGGCACGCAAAAACTCTTCACCAAGTACATGCTCGTCTCCGGCACATCCATGTCGTCGCCGCACATCGCTGGCGTGGTCGCCCTGCTGCGGGCGGCGCACCCCGACTGGAGCCCGGCGGCCATCCGCTCCGCCATGATGACGACGGCCTATGTGAAGGACAACGCCAACAGTGTCATCGTCAGCATGCCGAGTGGATCACCGGGGACGCCTCTCGACTATGGGAGCGGCCACGTGAGCCCCAACCAGGCCACGGACCCTGGCCTCGTTTACGACGCCACGGCGGACGACTATGTGAACTTCCTCTGCGGCCTCCGGTACAGCAGCCGCCGGATAGCAGCCGTAACTGGCCGGCGAAACGCCAGGTGCGCCGCCGGTGCAAGCCTTGACCTGAACTACCCATCGTTCATGGTCATCCTCAACCACACCAAGTCCGCCACCCAGACCTTCAACAGGGTCCTGACCAACGTCGCCGGCTCACCGGCGAAGTACAGCGTGTCAGTGACAGCTCCGGCAGGGATGAAGGTGACTGTGACGCCGCAGGCACTGTCTTTTGGAGGAAAGGGCAGCAAGCAGAAGTTCAGTGTCACCGTACAGGTCAGCCAGGTCAAGAGAGCAGGAGATGACTACAACTACATTGGAAATTATGGGTTCTTGAGCTGGAATGAGGTTGGAGGACAGCATGCTGTGAGGAGTCCGATAGTCTCAGCATTTGCTCAGTAACCAGCGAGAAATTGCAGTATAGCAGGAGCAAAAATAAAATCATCACAATAGGAAAACAAAAACTATATATAGTCCTGATCAGAAGAGACTGAAAGGAAAGGGAAAAAGCACTCCAGGGCACTAATGATGCCAAACGTATTTATAGTCTATAAATTAAACAATTGTAAATGTTTTTCTCAACATACCACATTCCGCTTAAAAGGAATTACTAACATATGTTCCACTAGTTTGATTTGCTTCAAAATATGTAAATGTCTAAATGTTAGAGGCTGTGAAACTATAAACAGTATTTACTGATTATATGCTTGCTTGAGAATCTGATATGCTCTCTATCAATATCAAGAACACCTAACAGGTACCAGTGTCTGCCATAGATACAAAGGTTATTTGTCCATGAGAAAATTATTGAAGCTAATATAAATAAACTTCATTTGAAGACGTAAAGATATTTTGGAGGCTCACAAGGGCCTCCGGCATTTGCACAAGGGATATAAATAAACTTCATAAAAGAGTACAGTGGATGATTTACAGTACATATGAATTATCCATGTCATAAAATCCGGAACAGGATTATAGGAGTAACCACCTGGTGCACTACCTGTGTCTAACCAGCTTCACTCATAAACCTTCGAAACTACAAGTAGCATTAGACTGAAATAGAACATAAAAGCGAAGATAGGTTCAGGGCTCCAAACTGAATGTAGTTGGAGAAAACAGTCTCAACTGTTTCAGATACACCAACTTCAGCAAAACATTCTCCAGTGTAGCCCCGTCGCAGTTCGAATCTGCAGATTGACGTGAGATCGAGCAGTCATCACACAATCACCAGAATCTTGATCTCACCCATGTGGCACAATATGTAGTTCAGCTGCATTTAGGTCTACCTGCACATTCTGGTGATCACCAGGCAGTTCAGAGTATATTATCGTGCTACCTCCTCAACAGGCTACTCTGCATTGCTCGAAATCTGAAACGCAGGCTAAAAACATGTAACCACTAGCTAACAGTACCACTGTGGGAGCAGCTGCAACTGTGCTACTGCCCATGGAAAATGAGGTAACAATTAATTCAGTTTCATATTATTAACATTAAAGGTTTCACTCTCTAAGGAATCCAAATCTAATGTATCATACCATTCTTTCGGGAAAAAATGGATCATACCATTGGCTCCTATCTGACCACCCACAGACACTATGCACTAGTCTTCAGCATGGAAGGATTATCCATGGCACCCAGCCTGTTGATACCGGCTGCCACAGCAACCACCAACATCCGTGCACCTAATATACAATCTTATTCTTTGTCATGGTTTACCTTAGGTATGGGACTTCTTTATCAGCCCAACAAGAGCTGCAGATTACATCTAGACAAGCTTCAGGAAAATAAAAATACATGCATGACAACCAACGTCTAGCCTCTTTGATTCGCAGGATTCTCAAAACACAGGAATAGGGAAATGCAGTATGAGAGTGTCCTCTGGAGTACTACCGGATTTATACGATGTTTGATTGTCCATAGGAAAAAAAATTAAGGATTCATTCCAGTAGGTTGGAGTGAATGGAATGTTCCTATGAAATCCATTTAAATGAACCCTAAGTAAAATTTCCAATAGTTTGCACCCCTACAAATCAAACAACCCACGCAGGAAAAATCCCTAAGGACTAGAATACTCCAAAATTCCTTTGGAATTCCTTTGAATCGAAGAGGGAGTCTAGAGACAGTCAACAAAAAAGAGGGAGTCTAGAGATATATTCCAGATTAGAGACAACAAATAATAGGAACACAAAGTTTAATAATACATACCTTCAAGAGCTACTTGAGAGAATTTGCTCGGCAATAGCAGCCCATAGAAACAACAACTGCACTTACATAGCAGAAACGTACCGTTCCAGAAGATTAGCTTCAGCAGTTTACCTCCTTATGTATATATGATTATAGATTATAACAAGACGAACTGCGGAAACTAAATGATGAAAGATTTATCCTAGATTTGAAAAATAGCAGGAAGAGTGAAACACACAAAGGGTGCAAAAGAGGAGAATATAACGAAAATCTGACTTTGACATCATTAACAAGATATTTGTGAGGGCCTCAAATATGCAACTCTGTTTCACATCAATGATAACAACCTGATTCATTACAGCCTTTGAAGTAAAATAAAAAGTATAGCAATCCGTTCTTTTTTTCAGAGGTACATCAATATTTACATTACCGATGTGTAGCAAAGGGATAACACGTACAGCGTACATCCATGCAAGAAGCTCACACTCTAACTTCCACTTTACCTTCCCTACTCTTTGCACCAACTGGTGGTGATAAATGAAGTATATGGTAATATGAATCTGGACCAAGCAACAATATAACTTTCTGACCAGAATGATCATTGTTCCAAGAAAGATTTCTCGATGGCCCTCACATAAACAGCCTTTGGCAGAGTTCCAGTAATACTATGTATTTTCTCTCCATCCTTGAATAGTAAAACAGTCGGAACCCTCTCGATATTGTAAGATGTTGCAGTTTGTGGGTAATCATCAGTGTCAAGCTTATAACATTTTATCCTTCCAGTGTATTCTTCCGCGATTTCGTTGATAATTCGATCTACCATTTTACAAGGTCCACACCATGAGGCCCAAAACTCAACAAGCACAGGTACATCACTGCAGATAACATATTGGTTCCAGGAACACGCGGTGATTGCTTCAGCTGTACAAACGGATAGAACATGACTACTGTTAGATATCTTCTCTACATGTGCAGACTAAATTCACAAAGAACTGAAAACAAATGAAGTTAATTAGCAGAGTTTGGAAAATCAAACATGTGAAAGAAGTGTGGGGGGTAGCTACTAGTCTTCACTGAGGTGAATCACAAAGACGAACTAAGCTATTAGGTTCTTCTAAATCTGGAAGAGAAGGATCTGCTTGTAAGAACTGTAACTGGCAGAGTATCAGTCTGACACTACATATTAACACATTACGATGATACATAGTGAGCGAGTGAGCTACGACTTAGGACTAGCGAAAATATGTAGGGCGGCCAAATAACACGATAATGCCAAGTGCACAATGCCTACTACTTTTCACTACGTTTATCAATGGAACAAGCAATCAATTTACCGAACATGGAGCTGCATTTTCCTGCACAGTACAATACTGAAACTAGTACATCAGCGACTAACTCACACACACGTGTACACGTGCCAACATCCTTGTACTCAAATTACTTCATTCAAGAGCTCGAAGCCACTAATGGTGAAATTCAGAGATGAAGACCAATTTTACAGCCAGGAATTTGAATTGCCAAGGCCCAGGGTTGAACTTTGTAACATATTCAAGTGGTACAAAAATTGAATTCATAAGGTCGAATCTTCCGGGCCAATCATTTCATTTCACTAAGTACGTCGCATCATGACGAGATAACCTTCGTCGAGATGAAGATTTGGAAGATGAAGATTCCGCTAAAAACTAAGGTGTTTGCGTGGTATCTTCGTCGAGGAGTAATTCTTACAAAAGATAACCTTGCCAAACGCAATTGGCACGGAAGTAAAAAGTGTGTCTTCTGTCATCATGATGAGACTATTAAACACTTATTCTTCCAGTGTGAGTTTGCTGGCTCTATATGGTCAGTCATCCAGATAGGTTCTACCTTATTCCCTCCGCGTAGCGTTGCAAACATTTTCGACAATTGGCTAAACGGTGTGGATCCTAGGTTTAAACTCCTTATTAGGGTGGGAGCGATTGCCGTTATTTGGTCGCTATGGCTATGTAGAAATGACAAGGTTTTTAACGATAAAAATTCTTCTGTTATGCAGGCTATCTACCGGTGCACAGCTGAAAATATAAGATCCCTAATATTTGTTGTTGTATTACGGTGACCCTCATGGGGTATATAAAGAGGTACATGGAGGTAGAGAGGATTGGAGTACAAGGCAAGTCATACTAAACCGAACCTATCTCTAACTCGTGTTGTACAAGTATTTTAACAACAGCAACGCTCCGATCATGGGCAGCCGTACAACGTGTGGAGCACCGCGAGTTGTTTTTGGAGGTGTCTTCGCGTTTGGAGGCTGCGGCGAGGGAGTTATTCTCCCAGCATGGATGGCCACATAACCGCCGGATTGACCCTCCACCACCTTAGGCGTCTTTACAATTTCTCATTATGATTATGATATGTAATTCGCCTTTTTATTTTTTTCCTACTTTGGTTCGGGTGAACTTGTTGAGGCTGTGTGCATCCTAATTATGCAGAGGCCGGGTGTAATGCTTAAAACTCTTAAGTAATAAAATCGCTTTATCGAAAAAAAAGTACGTCGCATTCAAGCTTCTTACAGACTTCCTTCAGCAAAGAGCAAACGAGAAACGAAGCCATAGTGTCCAAGTGAAACGGAAATGGGATTTCTACTAGCGGTTAACGAGCGATTAAACTGAAGCTTAACGGGGATCACCCCAGCGAGGCGGCTGAGCGGCTCTTACCGCCGGTTGTGTAGGCGCAGCTCACCCTCGCTGTCTTCGAGCGAGGCGTCGGCCGCCGGATCCGAGGCGCGGCGTGAGCCCACCGGCGGCACGGCCACCAGGAGGTGGAGGAGGAGCCGTATCCGACGATCCGGCGCCTGGGCGCCGCGGCGGCGGAGGGAGACAGCAGCGCCGTGGCGCAGCAGAGGTGCCGCGGAGGCGCGGAGCAGGCGGCGGCGCTTGCCATGGCTGGTCTTGGGAGTTGAACTTGGGAGGAGAATGTGGTAAGTGGAAATTCACGAGATACACGCGCACGGTCCGAGCAGCTCCATCACCCGAGCCGTGCAAGGCGGAAAATGGGCGAGTGCGACGACACCCGTCAGATCGCAGACGTACAGTTTTGATGGACGGATGGATGACTCCCCACGGCCACGGTATTTTAAGGGTTTTCAGTTCACGAGACCATAAGAAATATTTCAATTATCGCATCTTTTTCACGAATGAGAGGGACTAATTAGTTCATGCAAAAAGAGATTAGTCGTAGCTTTGCAAGAAAAAAATGTCATATACACCTAGGGCAGAAGGTCATATGTCAGCTTTACGGATGCCTTAAATGCTTTGTGAGCTCAATAATTTAGGTTTTGCTCGGGCCATGCACACCAAGAAGATGCTTGCTCTGTCTTTTAAAATTGTCATAGCCAAAGCATTCGATAGGCTCTCTTATGAGCTTCTCATGGATCTCCTCTCCAGTGCGGCTTTGATCTGGATCGGGATCGGACGAACAAGTTGGTTGGATTGCTGAGCATGGTGTCTACCCAAGTCATGGTTCGATGGATGAGCGATGGTTAGAAGGGCATCCCTAGTTCATCACTGCCCTAGAATTTCAAGGTTCTAGGTTCGCGGAATACCATCAGAAATATCAATTCTCCTAGGACATAGATATTTTTTCACTAATCAAATGGAAAGGGATTAGTTAAAAGTCTGAAATAAAATCAGTTTATCAAATATCATTTGACAGGGCTCAACATTATCTTGCGCTACATATATTCTTGACATGCTAGTATTTCGCGGAAAATATTAAGTTAGTTGAAAGTGCTATGCTAACGTCTCTCGTCTATCATTCCCAAAAAAAAAAGTCTCTCGTCTACCTACCGCCATCCTCACTCTGGCCGGTCCCATGAGCGTGTGCAACCTAACCTAATCAAGAACCGGCGCACAGTGTCCACACGAGCAAACCAAAACTCACCGACACGCGGCCCCACACATCTATGGTCCACATGTCACTCGGCCAACAGCTCTGGATATTCCAGCAGACGAGGCTCCCCACGTGTACCCCAAAAACGAAACGACCAAACAGCAAGACGAATCAAAACAACACCTCATTTGACTCTCGCAAATTATCCTCACACTTTTTCGTTGCGAAAACGTAGGAAAGCGTAGCTCCGACGACCCAAATCTCGACCCGATTCCACGCCGCCTCCGATGGTCCGGCGCCCCGCCGCCGCCGTCGTCCACCCGTAAGTCATTCCGCCGCGCGCGCTTGGACTCATCCGATTCGGGCGAGTGGCTATCGCATTTTTTAATCCCGTCGCGTCGCGCATTTCTAGCTTGCGTGGTCTCTGCCGTGCTGCATCTGCTCCTCCCGGCGGATGGATCGGGGGCAGCAAGGCGTGAGCCTGCAGCGGTTCGACCACCCGCGGATGCAGTACCAGCACGGTGGCGGCGGCCGCGGCCGCGTGCCGCCGTTCGCGCGCGGCCGCGGCCGTGGCCGAGGCCGGAAGCAGTTCTACCCGCCGCCGCCGTCTCCCATTTCGCCGGGCCTGCCGCCGCAGCACAGGTACGAGGTGCTCATGGAGGCCGGCCGCCTCGCCGCCGAGTACCTGGTGGCCAAAGGCGTGCTCCCGCCTGCGTCCCTGCAGCGCGGCGCTGGTCGCGCTGGGTGGAGCCAGATGCCGCCTGCATTGCCGCAGGCCTATGACTCCCGCCGGAATGGCCCCCAGCGGCTCGGTGACGAGTACAGTGATCCTAACCCCCGCTCACGGTGGAGCCATGGTGGCGATTACAGTAACGGTAACTACAATGGAAGGGGGAAGAGGAAGTTTGGGGCTTACAATAGGAATTCAGAATGGGGCAGGGAGAGGAGTAGAGATTACCTGGATAACCGGAATTATGATGATGAGGAGGAGGAGGATGCGGCTCCTGGGTATAGGAGGGAGCGGCGCGGAGGTGGAGTGATCGATGACATTGGGAGTAGCTTGTCGGGGGTGGCTGGGGAGGGGCCTGCTCCAAAGGTGGAGGCTGTGGGAGAGTCAGAGTTGGAGGATACTGGGTCAAAGGTGATCCCTACCAGTAATGCCAGGAAGGATGTTGATGCCGTGCAAGCCGCAGCATGAGAATGGGGCTAATAAGATGCAGGAGGATAGTAAGGTGTCCAATTCAGTGGGCGTGGAGCAAAAATGAACGGAGGGAGCATTCATGATTATGCTTCTTCTAGTGTTGATGATGAGGAGGGAGAGATAAGACATTCGCCGTTGCCCTCAGATGACAAGGTTTCAACCCAGAAGCCTCATGGTAGTAGTATTATGGACCAGAAGGCTTTGGATGAGAGGACTGAAGATAAGGCTTCAGATGAGAAGGTGTCAAGTGTGGAGAATAATTTGCATGATGATTGCCAGGATTTGCTTAGCCATTGTGGTTTTGCAAGAGCCCCAACAAGACCACGATCAATACTTCCGCACAGGAATGGAGCACCAGCCCATAGAGATACTGCATTAGCCGAACAGGTAGATCTGGTTCCTCCAATGGTGATTGATGAAGCAGCAAGTTGCAGCTCGTTGACTAATGTTCAAGGATACAATAAAGATGACCTTCTCAGCCTGGAACCTTCTGACCCAAGTATTGCTTGCAATCAAATGGTAGAACAAGTGAGACTCCACGAAAGTGAAACACAAGATATGCAGCAAAACAACAATACTGCGCAGCAGTACGCAGTTCAGGAAGTTAAGGAGCGTGATGGACTATATCCTACATTGGCCTCTCATCAAGATTGCTCGAAGCTTCAAATTAGGGAAGGGGTGCAAATTTACAATATCGATACACCGCCACAAGATGAAGGCTTGATTGATTCAACTGATAAAGGGAAAACAGTTAGTGTGGAATTGTTACCTAATATCCGAGAGGAAACTGTTGTCAAAATGGAAGAGGAAAAGCTTGGTCAATCTAGCTCGTTTAAAATACGTGATCTGAACCTGATTGGTAGTCCAGAGCATGCTGAGATACGACATGATCCTGGTTTTGGCCAATGCTCCACTATCGTATCTTCAATGGAGGCACACAATCAGCAGCATTTTGACTTTGTAACAACTGTGGCCAATGCAAGTAATGGTGACAGGTATTCCCAAATTCCATTGGATGATAAGGTTGTTATTGATATTGAAGATGACTCGCCAATTGAACCTAGTGCTTGTGACACTTCAAGAGCCGAGTGAGTTACTTTCTCCTCCCATCTCTCTGTCATTTCATTCTGCTGGTAAATATACAAGAGTGAACATTTCATTTCCTTTTCAGCGTTATGAACTGCATATGAATGGCCTTTAAGAAACATGTCTTGGACTCTAGGTTACCATTTGTTTGTATAACCAGTTATATGGCTCAGTAACTGCTGACAAAATCTGTAATAGGTAACAATAGGCTGTGAGCTGTCCTCCCAAGTTTCATTCCTGGCCAATCTTGCCATCTTAGTATCAGCAACAGCAAGATATGTATATTCTTATTATGGCATTAATATGATAAGCTAGTGTACTCACAGTCAAGAAAAACATGAAACTATTTAGTAGCTGCTGGAATTTGAAGTAATTCAGCTAGAAAGCAACAACTCATCACTGCTTTCTAGACCGAACTTACTACTTATATTTGTGGCACAATGCCATAGTAATGTTGAACATGGATTGGGTGGCCATGTCTTTGGCTGAATTATGGTGCGATCGTGCCTTCAGTATTTCTGCATAATCTATCCGGTTGCTAACATGGGGCAACCATCTCAATGGCGTACCAATCTATGTATGATTTGACTCCTCTTTATTAGTTTCCTTGATACAATATTTGTTTATCAGTTATGGCTGCTGATTACATGCTTGAAATACTTACTTACATTTATTTCTGTACTAATACAATCTACTGTCGAACAGAAGCGGGATGGTATACTCAAGCATGGATACTATGATGCACCCTGCTGTGAACACCAACATTTTTCCTGGTTTGCAAGATGATTATAATCTTGCAATTCCAGATTTCCTTGGTGCTGATATGCCATGCTACCCACCAATACAAACAGACGTTCATGCTGAGATGGGCCTAAATGGGTCAGAGGTGAGGTTTCCTCTTTCCTGGTATTGTTAGCTATTCATCACAGAGGAGTCTATAGTTGATGACTAAATTTTATGTTTTCGTCGTTCTACCATGTTTTTTTAGATGTGTTATCACATTTTTTTTCTTTCAAAGTAATGGGTACATATATTTCGTTCTTGCAGGTTATCACTGTCATGGATGATCCAATATATGGTTCTCTCACTGATATTGGTAATTGATACTTCTCTACTCAAGTCTTTCTATGACTGTTGTTTATATCAGCTTTGTTGGTTTCTGCGTAGCATGGTCTTTCTCTCATTTGTGTACTCTGAAGGCTTTTGAAAACTTAAAAGACTACCCAAGATATGCCTATAATGCTTTAACTCCTAAACTTACAATCACAAAAGTTCAGTTCACAAGCTAACCTGCTGTATATTAGTCACTATATTTGGGCATTCTGCACACACTGTTATCCTTGGAACACAACACAGCCTTTTGGACTTGTTCACAAGAAAGTTAGTGGAAATGCTGATAATGTAGTATGTTCTCACTTAGGTCGGCAATTCACAGCTATCCGTACAGTTGAAAAGGGGTGTCTCATCTTATGATTTAGCTTATATTTTGAGTTGTTTTTGCGTAAGTCGGGTCACACCATTATCCAGTGTGCTTCACGTTGTTAGTTGCAGCCTGCCATCGTGATATTCCTAAGCTCCTGGTGTTGTATTACTTTCTCCAAGATTAAGATGCAATTTTGTGTTGTTGTTTCAGGTTTTATGGAAGTTTGGGACCAGCAGCCTCCGGACTACGCAAAATTCTTCTGATCTTGCTGCTGAAACTGTCCAGGAATTTGACGAATCAACACGAGCTGTTCTGGTATCCTGTAGTGTGCTCATCCAAAGGGATTGTTCTTTCTGGTATACACAGTTGGATATGCAATACATACATTTGTTCTTTCGACAATTGGTTCTGTGAGCCAGACTTGTGTACCATGATTTGCTCCTGGGGTCGTTCAGCTGCAGCTAGCCTGGTGAGTCAATCAACGTCCAGACTAGTAGCGGGAGCACCGCCAACATTCGTCAAACATGGCGGGATGGTGCCGTGCTGGTTTGTGATAACATTCACTTCCCTCCAGCGTGGCGTCGTGAAGATGGAGATGCGAGGCCGATTGAGAGCGCCGGCCTCGGCTGCAAGTTTGCAAGTTGCAACTGGCAGGGACTGAGCTGCCTCTCCAGGTGCCTAGATTTCGAAATAGAAGTACAAAATAGTTGTGCCTAGTTAAGCATCCATGCTACACATAAGAACCAATTGTTCGAAGAAACAACAAGTTTGCTACCCTCCAAGCACATAGGGTTGTAATTTGTAAGTTGCTTTCATGCGACTGGACAACAAGTTTTTGGTAGCCTGTGTCACCCTGGCATGGGTTTCCCAGGTGAGACAGGGTGACCTTATACAGGTTGGGATGAGATTTTGGCATGTGTTTGGTGACTCGTATGTGTTGAGCTAGGCTCAGGTGAGATGTTGTTTGGTAGCTTTATGCATTGGGTCATGTTGTCATGTCGAGACTCGTAGTCTGACATTTCAACCGTGTCTAAACAACATGCAACCATGTTTGTATTATGTGGCCAGATTAGCTCAGTTTGTAACCTAAATCCAATCCTCGGACAAAAAGTAATATATCACAGTTTATACTAATAGGTCCTCTGAGTCCATAAATTAAATTACAAATATGTCCAAATTTCTTACACAAAGGACCCTAAAAAGATTTTTTAAGCAATCAGGTCCTCACCACCCTCCTCCATAGCATGTGGGGAGCAGCCTGTCGGCGGCGGTCGGAGGCGCTGGGCGTGAGGAGCGAGGATGGACCCCCTATGGTGCTGGGCGGCGCTGAGAGGAGGTCGTCGGCGCTTCCTAGAGGTCGGGAGCCTGGGCGGGGCTAGGAGGAGGTCGGCGACGCTGGGCGAGTAGGCACCGTGAGGAGGAGGCAGCGCGAGCAAACAGGAGATGACGCGAGGAGAGCAAGAGCCGCGAAGGAAAGGAGAAGGGGAAAATGCGGAAGACTTTTCAGGCCGGAAGCTCGATTTCAACTTTGCAACCGGGCAGGGCTGAGAGCCCTCTTTTGCACGAGGCGGGCATGGCTGAGAGCGCTAAGCCAGTCTACCAAACAACCATATCTGAGTAGGGTTGGGAATATCTGAGTGGATACGGGCGCCCTTAATGTACATTGTCATTCAAATCTTCATTGCTTGCTTACACGAAAAAACACGCCTAGTAGATTGCACCAAGGTAAAAGTTCTTCAGGATACTCGCCACCACCATAAATGTACATTCTCATGTTTTGTTTCAAAAAGGACTCTTGGAATCAAAAGACTCCGCTCCATATTAACAGTACAATGCGAGCTCCCAAACAATGGTGCTCTGGCTACAACGACTTGCTGCTACTGCTGGCGCCAGGTTTCCTGGCGGATTCAGACAGCGGCATCCTCTTTGGTATCCTCCGCAGACTCCTCCGAAGGTGCGGAGCTCACGTTTTCTTCACCAGGACCGGTAGAGACCTTCACGGTGGCAGGCCTTAACACTCTCTCCCCCAGAAGGAACCCTCGGTGGACTTCCTGTGAGACGACCCCTACCTTGAACTGCGCAGATTCTTCTCGCTCAATAGCCTCATGAACCTTCAAAAAAAAAAAAAATCAATCAGCTCCCACTATGACGCATATGATGCGAGAAGAGTGTAGGAAATTGTGTCTTACAACATTTTATATATTTACTACATTGTCCGGAATTAAACTTCAGTATGGAAGCATCACGGAAATAATAGGGAATTAATGATGTGGAATTGTACTTAAGGAAATATACTTAAGGAAGCCGGTACGGCTATACTGGAACACAGTGTATATTAATACGCTGGAATAATACCCGGGAACAGTATAGAGCGGAATACCAGGTTGTCCATAGGATTGGCTCTATGGATTGTTAAATCCTGCGAGTTTGATTTTGTATTTGAACTCGGCGCATGACTCACACATGCGTGTTGGGACCTAATTGTTTACAGTAATAGGCTCGGTTAATGGCTGTTAATGATAGTGGTTGGTTTAACAAGTCACGAGTCCTATCTGGAAACAGATTGAGTTATCTGGAATTGGAGTCTATATAAAGGTCCCACCCTCTAGTCTCAAGATGCATTGTGAGCGACACCACCGATAAGGCAGAGGAATAGAGGGTAGGCCGAATTAGCTCCAACCCTAATTTTCTACATTGGTATCAGAGCCGATCGTGATCACCACCGGGAAGATTACTGCTCGTTGTGTCATCGTGGTCGTCACCGATCCGAATCCCGCGGTGAACTGGTCGTCGATCCGCTACGCAACTCTGTCGGCGAAGTTGCCGCTCAATTCCGCTGCGAACCGTCGAGCAGATCGATCTCTTCGATTGGTTCCGCATGCTGTTCCGCTGCGTCAAATCATGTCTATGCTCTTCTGTGTCAGATCAGTTGGCCGCCGACGCGTGTGCGTCGCTCGCCAAATCCTTGTACAAGCTCTCGGTCAATCTGGAAAGCACAGCTGATTATCTTGTCGCTCTCATCGGCCATCGCACGGATCGAGGAGGTTTGCTGCTACTTGGATCAGGAAGGAGACACACTAGTACAGCACGGTTGCTAATTTTTCTCTTAGCGCGTGGACCAAGGAAGGGGACATGCAGCATGTGGCAAGTTTTCGTGTGGTCAATCATCAAGATCAACACTAGTGTGCTCCTTAATTACGTGCTGCGGTCCGATCAAGAAACACTTGCCTTCGGTATATTGACGTTAGAAGGTGCAAGGAATTAATTTAGGAAGGAGATTAATCAAGCAGGAAGAAAATAATTACGCGCGCTGGAAGATGAAGTTGCAATCAGACTCGTGGTATCACCATCGCACCTGTACACAACTACAGGGAAGGCTACTGTCATCTGTTTTGGTCCTTCGTACATTGACGGAAATCTCGGAAAACATGGCAAACATGGCTGGGCAACGGAAACACGACAAGAAAATAATTACGCGCGTCGTGCGACGGAATCTTCGCTGCTATTTCTTTCTCCATCAACTGAGGTCAAATCAGATCGGTAACACTTTCTATCCATGGCATCTAATATTTCTAAAATTGTTTACTCTAAGTTATTTGGAACCTGTAAAAGGTGGTTCTAAATATACGGTTTGAAAAGGAAAAATCATATTGCTGAGAATATGGATTATGTCATTGATATGAAATGTCTAAACCGGAAAAGCCAAAGGGAAAGGAAAACTATGGAATTTGGACTAGGAAAATTGACTAGTCCACATAGGTATATCAATATTTGATTCTTTATCTGTTATATATGAGAGTGCACAGATTACATGGAATATTTTGTGTAACCTGGAAGAGGACATATATATACTTTGAAAATGTGGACTTCTTTTATTGGACACCACTCGCCTTTAGAGGAAGTTGGAATTCACTCCGAGGAAATTTATTAAACTCATTGTCAGACGGATTAATTATTATTTTTGCTACTATGTTTTTAATTGCTACGGGATTTACATTATCACCGGAATATACTGGACTCATTGGATTACTCCGAAATCTATCGGAGTATTTTAATAATTCATCGGAATTCTCTGGCGCAACGATGATGAGGCGACATGCATGAAGCATGTTTATAATGGAAGTGGCATTACTTATTATTTTGGAGGAATATGGGAAATACTCCAATGGAAGAGTAAATCGATATTTACTCAACGGTATGTCCAATGTTATTTCTTGCACTAAATATTTATTTGTCACTACTTTTCCATATAGTTGGATTTTTTACTTTGCCTCTACATCATAATTTGATGGAATACAATAGCAAATTTACTGACATGTGAACAATTTCAAAGGAATAATAAGTGTATTAATTAGTCACTAATGATAAATTGTATATACTTTGGAATTGGAAATTATGTAATCGAACTCTGTTTATGGAGGAATTATCATTTTGTCACTTACGATGAGAAGGAATTTTAATTTACACTTCTCTATCGGAATTTGTTGGTTATGTATGCTATTTGGAAAAGGAAGAGTGGAATTATTGCTCAATGGAAATTAGTGCATTATTATCGAATTTAACACAATGGTGTCGTTTATCTTGATAATCCATTGGAAGTTGGTTACCAAATCGTTTATTTGGTTGTGAAGATAACTCCGTATGGAGGAACACTTGTAAAAGGAACACATGCTCGGAATTTTATTATTGACGTTATTTACGACTTGGTCATACTCTACAAACAGAATTACGATTGTTAATTCTGGAATTATAAACTTTAAGTGGGAGGACTACAGTTATGGATTTCTCTTCAATGTGACATTTGGTTTTACACTCCCATTAGAGGTACAATTATTTTATCTCATTTACAACTTGGTCACATATCAAGGAACAAAATTAGTGGATTATTAATTCTGGAATTCTAAGCTTTAGTGGGAGGATTATGATACTTTATCAACACATATTTACGGTATTTTTGGACACTCCTACTTGAGGTGGATATATTTGTTTATTTCATGATTCACTTGATATGGTTATTAATATCTTTAACAATACAAGTCGGAAGGTTTTTGTTATATTAACATCTCATACTGAAGTGGAAAATCAGTTCATCAAAGGATTACAAGGTTTGAAACTGATTGGTGGGGGAAGTACACTTCAGGAATATTAATTCAAACTAATGTGATGAGCATGGAATTATTCACCGTTGTCTTATGTTATATACTCCATGGTTGAATGGAGGAATACAACTCTTGGTTATTCACTGGATTATGAAAGCATTACATACTACTATTTGTTGAGTAAGTCATTATTTATCACAGTCACTATTTATATTTTGTGAACTGGAAAGAGGTATTCTATTTATATTTTGGTAGTATGGAATTGGAATCATTGTTTACTACAAAGCACACCAAGATTTATTTTAATGTTTATATTTCTAGTGGATCAAATGGTATTTCGTTTTTGATCTGGAAAAGTGAAAATTGGTGGAAAGTAGGAATATGATATTTTCTCATGAAGGGTGTGTTTATTAATAGTCACACTGAAATATATGTGTTAAACTCAAAGGAAAACACCAAGTTACACTCCCAACACTAACATGCTTAGGAAAAGTGGGAGGAATTAAATTGGGCCATCATATCTTGGCTACTATTGTGTGTTATTTGAGGAAGTTACTCTATATTTTAGAGGAAAGAAAAATACTAAACTTGTTGCTAATGTTAACTATGGGTGGAAACATTGCGGGAAGGAACAAACTCAATGATGAATAATAAAAGTCTGGGAACTTGTTATTTTACCAAACAACCGCATGCCTATAGGATGTTATTGGATTTATTTACAAGGAAGTTTAATGCAACATTCTTAGTGGAAGTTACAATTCTAAGTTTGTTGTTTAATTCTTTACACAAAGGAAATATGTATACTTTGTGGAAACTCTGGAATTTAGAGGAGGTGTTGTTGTTTAATTATTTGCACAAAGGAAATGTTATACTTTGTGGAAACTCTGGAATTTAGAGGAGGTGTTGTTGTTTAATTATTTGCACAAAGGAAATGTTATACTTTGTGGAAACTCTGGAATTTAGAGTAGTTGTTATTGTTTAACTATTTACCCAAAGGAAGTGTTATACTTTGTGTAAACTCTGGAATTTAGAGGAGGTGGGAACAATGACAATGTTTGCTAATTGAATTGACCAATTCATGTTTTTTGGAACAAGCTTCACATCAATGGTATGTCAGGTCATATAGATTTATTTATGATGGAAGACAATCATATATAAAGGTTAGTGTTAATTGTTTTGTGTTATTGCTACATGTGCTAACTATGTTCTTATTGTTTTTGAAATATCACATTGATGGAAGTGAAGCTTGGTTCGGTTCTAACTTTCATATGAAAGGTATGTTGAAGCTTCCAATCTTTTGGGAGTGGAATTACATAGAGAATGTTTTGATACTTTTTTCTATGGAAAAGTGCAAACTTGTCATGTACCTTTTGATTAAGGGAATGATACTCTGCGAGGAATTATATTTAAACTCGTGAGGAAAAAGGAAGAATAATTGTCATCCTCAGTTATTGTGGGACATTATTCGTGCGACCTGAACTTTGCCATGCCGTTGTAATTGTTGCTATTTTGATTAGCACGGAAACGATTTGCTGGAATTATTAGCAAACGGAATATGAATCTTATTGAAATTTTTGGAATCACTTAATGGACTTGTCGCGCAATGTCAAGGAAATATGGATTACTCATTATTCATTGATGATCTCAACCTTCACTACATGGATATATTGACGCTATTTGTGATCTTGGTGAAAGGTAATATATTTTATTTTATGTGTTAATATTTACTTTTGTAGGTCTTTATGGTGTGCAAAGGAAATATGATTTAGTACTCGTTATTTTATGAAATATGAATACTTTGATGCATCAAGCATTGAAGGAAGGTCTATGGCTAAGGAATTTTCTTTGTGAACTTAAGGTCGTGGAAATGTGCATCATAACCTGTTACTTTGTGATAATTTGACTCCAAAAGTCACAAAGGTTTATATACAACGTGAGTGCACTGAAGGAAGGAATTAACACCTAACCATGTAATAGCATGGGAATTCACTGAGCTTAAATAAAATGTTTTCAGTCAAGTGGGAGATGTAGGAAATTGTGTCTTGCAACATTTTATATATTTACTACATTGTCCGGAATTAAACTTCAGTGTGGAAGCATCACGGAAATAATAGGGAATTAATGATGTGGAATTGTACTTAAGGAAATATACTTAAGGAAGCCGGTACGGCTATACTGGAACACAGTGTATATTAATACGCTGGAATAATACCCGGGAACAGTATAGAGCGGAATACCAGGTTGTCCATAGGATTGGCTCTATGGATTGTTAAAGCCTGCGAGTTTGATTTTGTATTCGAACTCGGCGCATGACTCACACATGCGTGTTGGGACCTAATTGTTTAACAGTAATAGGCTCGGTTAATGGCTGTTAATGATAGTGGTTGGTTTAACAAGTCACGAGTCCTATCTGGAAACAGATTGAGTTATCTGGAATTGGAGTCTATATAAAGGTCCCACCCTCTAGCCTCAAGATGCATTGTGAGCGACACCACCGATAAGGCAGAGGAATAGAGGGTAGGCCGAATTAGCTCCAACCCTAATTTTCTACAAAGAGTAGCATGAGCATGCCCTGTATTTCCATCCTCTATTTCTTTCTTTTGAAAAGGAAGCAGGTGATATGTCCATTATTCCTACTTTCCCAAAGTGTTCAAGGTAGTAGACAAATGACTTTTTTCAGCAACAACCGGTAATAGAAATTCACAAAATGCATATTGGTGTAATGTGACAGCTAAGCTAAACTAAGTACAGAACGTATATGGACCAGTGGATAAATGTTAAATAATCAATTGACCAACAGATTACCAACAATCCACTTTCGAGATACGAAACTAATGTTGAATTAACAAGGCTACATCATCTATATATCATTAGACTACGCCCAAAATGAACATAACGGAGTATCAATATGCATGTGTTGATACAAGTAAAAAAAGCAGTGGCTCCGATGAGGTATATCAGTATATGAAAAGTTGATGATAGAAAAAGTAAACTATACTTACTAATGGATCAAATGGCTTGCCGACAGTTTCAATAACCCCTACACCTAAGCTTTTCAAGGTCTCTACTAATTGCTTGTATATGCCTTGATAGCTTGTGCTAATCTTCTGCTCTTTATCATTCTCTAGGGTGACCTCTACATTTGCCTTCTCAAAACTATCAACCAGAGGCAACAGACTCTGCACAAGTTCCACTTGTATTTTGGATGTAAACTTTGCACGGTCCTTTTCAGTTTGTTTACGGAAATTCTCTAGATCAGCATTTAAGCGAAGAAACTTATTCTTCCCTGAAATTATTTCAGATGTAATACTTTCAAACTGAGAAGCTGCTTTACTTCTCTCTTCCTCCATGCCAACGATGGCCTTCTCGATGTCACTAACAACATCATCGTTTCCAGCTATAAAAGCTTTCTTGTACAGTCGAATTAGGTCATTCATAGGAGGGAAATCTTCCCCGTTTACAGCCTGCAGCAACACAAATCGGCTTAGTGAAACTTGATAAATCAAATTCCACCAAATACATAACAATAAAGCTCCAATAAATAAAATGAGAAAAGCTGATTATTTTGCATTCAAATTTTCCACACTCGTACCAATATATGGGTAATTTAATAATCTCAAGACTCAGACTCACTGGGTTGCAAAGGTAGCTTAACATGCTGCAACTGCGTCTTAACAACTACAGTATTGTTCTATCACTATGCTCAGTCTTGTTCAGTTTAGCTGACGAGTGACGGAACGACATTTTCCATGTTCTCCATTTACCCAAAAAATATTCCGAGCCAATCTAAATTAACCTTATCTTATTCTGGATGTGGCCAACCGATGACTAACACTAAATGCTATTTTCGTTCAGAGCATACTGCAGGTGTACTCTAAATTGAGTGTTTAGCAATAATCACAAGCTTACCTTACTCATCACAATTCACCATTAGCCACTCAAACAAATACTCTAATTGAAAGAAAAAAATATAAACGAAACAACAATATTTCTCCCAAGCAGCTAATCCCTGTCTCTCAAACAAGAGAGGAGGACCAAAGAGGCGAATTCTCCACGAATCCAGTAGATAATCCCAATCTGGTAGCTAACAGCAGTGAGGACGTTATCCAAAGATCTCACCTGTGGGTCAGCGCCGGCTACTCGGAGCGGCGGTAGCGCTGCATTGGGGCGCCGGAAAGAGAGCACAGAGGGGAGTTGGCGGCGGCCGGATTTAGGGACAGAAGCTAGGGCGACGGGCGCGGTTAGGGTCCGGAGGCGGCGGTGGGTAGGGTTTGTGGCCGCGGCGGCGGCGGCGGCGGCGGGGTAGGTGCAGAAGGTTGCCGCCATACTGGATATCGTTTCGCTTCCGCGGTGTCTGGAAAGTACAGGACACGCACCGGGGAAATTATACTGTACACAGAAGGGGCCTGAGTTTTTTTTATATTTTTATTTAACTATCAATTTCTTGATAATATTTTAGATATTATAAACCTGTTCTGGCTATTTATAATAGGTTTCTGCGAAGACTTCAATTCCTCGTATGCTTTAGTTACTCCCCCTGGTCCACAAAAACTGCCGCACAAACTGTACTAACGTAGAAGAAAACGTGTACGGCACAAATTTCGGATCGGAGGGAGTAGATTCTGTTACAATGCAAAGAGACAATGATTTATTTCAAACAACTTAGAATGGTTTATTTTGAAATATAAAACATTGTTTGTCTGACATTGCCATGTTACTTGGCGTTATATGTGACGAGTGACGACACAAATGTAAGGGTAATTGGCCTCCAAATATCACTACTGGCATTACTACTCCCTTCGTCCCATAATATAGTATGTTAAATTATGGGATAGAGGGAGTATCTTATAGCTTTAAAAGTCCCACCATTTGCAATGATGGGTTCTTGTGTATATGTCTCGAGGCTAGTATATTTTTGTGCTTCAAGACATCAAAGTTTATGCATTTTCTCAATAAAAGCACATTTGGTTGATACGAAATTCCGTAACCCAAATATTGCCGGCTGCCTAACATTTTATCTTAACATGATTACTTTTTTTCTCCATGGAGAACTTGTGATTTCACGTTTTAGGGTTACATAGATATGTTATTCTTAATTTGTCCGCCGCAACAAAATAGCTAAAAGAACAACAGAACCTAGTCAGGGTTATCATATATGGAGTGACTATTTATATATTATCCAATGAGGATTTTATCACGAAAATACATTGATGCACATGGATGTGTGAATCTTGCACTAAAACATGTCTAGATATATGTGGGTCAAAAAATGTTAAAATGATTTACATTTTTTTTGAATTGAAATGATTTACATTTAGGAATGGAGGGAATGGCGATTTGTAGAATTTTTAGGGAACTCGAGAAATAGCGAAACGTCTATCTTTCAGTCCAGATCAATGCCAGCCTGGGTGGGCTGCAAATTTATGCCGTCTAAAATTATCACACGTCACGCTGTAAAAACCAGGGTGTACTGACCCAGTGGACCAAGCGATTAACACCCCTCAAATTCGTGGTCGTAGAGGAAGACAAACTCTCTCTTCTGGAGGCCTCGAACAGACATGATTGGGATCGGCCGCGCGTGCCATTCCCGCCCCCCCCGCTCCGATTCCTCCGAGTTTCCGCGCCCCATGGCTTCCCCAGGTATGCGGCTACTCACTCCACGCGAATTTGAGTTTCATACGGAGAATTTTGTTGCTCTAGTCTACCGCGCTGTTGTTTTTTTTGTTTGTTTGAAAAAATCAATCTTATTCTGTACCCAATACGGCGTGATCGATTCCCCCTCCGCCGCCACGCGCGGGAGGTTGGCGCAGTCGCGAGCGCTGGCGCCTCGCGGCGACGAAGGGAGAAGCCCTCGGCCCAGTCCCCTGTCCTGTCTCCCCTTCCCTGTCCAGGCAAATCCGCATATTCTCTCTCTGACCCCGGTGCCCTAGCCAATCCGCCCTGTAGATTAGGCATGGAATAGCTGTAACCGCTGCTGGTCCTCCACGCTGAACTTGCTGAGCTGGGCGTGGAGTTCCAACGACGCAACTGGTTTGTGTTCAGCTGTTTAGGTTGTCAGGCGGTGAAGATTGGATTTCCGTGCCGTTGGTTCTGCGTGTCTATTTGCCTCATATTTGTCAAATATTTCGTCACCTCTTTGGACCATTTGCATTAGTCTGATAAACGGTTTAATAACACTTTTAAAAAGGATTCCTTAGTTGAACAAACTAGTTAGATGATCATCCGTTATGCCACCAAAGTACATGTAATCCCACTCCTTCCATATTAAACCACCAAAGTTCTTAATGAAACACTACGTATGGAGATTGACTGCGTCTACTAATGGATAGAATTCGAATGAACATTCAACAAGGCATATCCATACGTCAGTATAGTGTTTGTTGTTAGAACTCAGCAGTACATCTACCAAGGTTCTATAGTGAATTGACATTCACCAAGGCACATCAATGCAAGGAAGAAATGATATGGTGCTGTTAGAAGTGTCTCCAGAAAGGTTATAGTTCAGCACGATTCGACAAGGTCACAAGGCACATTGAGGTCGTGACGTGTATGTTTAAGGAACTGAGGGCCTAGAGCACTTGCATAAAGATTGAGAAGTACGTACCACGGTTCAATCGCCCTTGCATTGACAAGGACCACTAAAAAAAGTAGAAAATACATTTCGGTCCCTTGAGCACGAATCGAGAGACCAAAAAGAACTAAACTGTTGCAGCCAATTCCTGGAGCCTGTAGATGCTTTGCTGTCTTGCAGTTCCCATGCCAATGGATCTGACCTTGGACCAGCGACATCTCGCTGGTGGAAGCAGGCAGCATGTACGAAAGGGCCTCCAAAGCTTGCATGGGGAGCAGGCAGGGGTTGAATAAGCATGTGCTGGTAATCGACGATGGCGATGAAGCACTTGTGATCGACCTGAACAAAACCTACTCCACGATAGCATCTGTCAATGACCCCTTCAATCCTGTCATAGCAGAAGTAACGACGCAAGGCTCTCCGTTTGTGCTTTGGAAATTAGATTGGGAATACCTCAATATATCTAGTGTTGCAAGGTAGTTGAGTTATTATTTGATCTCTTTGGTTGTGCTGTCAAAGTATGAATTAAAGAGGTGAGTATTGATTATTCAGGATTCACATTTTTTAAGCAGAGGCTGCAGAGCTAGACCAAAAATTCATTTTCCTTTACTATCACACTTTCGGGCCTATTTGTTTAGTTCTTTTGGCAAATTTGATGCATTGATGTCTTCTCTTGCAGATATTTCTATTGATATCGGCCCAGAGTTTAAGTCATTTGATCATTCAAGAAGCATGACATATATTGCTACAGATAGACCATGGTTGAGTAAGTACAACATGAAGTTAACGCTTCATTGAAGTGGTTGTCTGCACCTTCTCTCGTTTTCGTTGGTCAATCACTTGGCCATTAGCCTAGCGTAATGGAAGACTTACGAGCTTTGTGCCTTCTACTGTTTGGTTGTCTTGGCAGAACTATATGGGATAAGAGTTCCACCTGCCTCACCGTTCAGCAGTTTGAGAAGTAGGCCTGATCCAGCCCTCATTCACCAATGCTTACCAGATGAACTGCTTACCGAGGTGATGATTACATATTTGTATGGGTTAAACCCTAAGGACATCCATTTACCATATTTTGATGCATGAGTTTTACGTATTGTGTTAAACCATTATCTTAGTTTTAATTATGTACTCCTTACATTTTCAGATAGGTGTAGTTCAAAAAATGCACGAAGTCAAACTTTTAAAATTCCGGCCGCTAATATTAGCAGAACTGTTAGATTTGTGACACGGTAAGGATACTAGTAGATTTGCCAATGAAAGCTACTCTTTTCCTAGCATTTTTTTTTTGGAAAAACTAGCGGTGAAAATCTTTATTCAAGACCATTTCAATGTCTAAAACTAGTTAAAAAAGAAAGGAGGGTGTATTTCCTCTTCAAACGTCACTATATAAGTCGCATATCACAACATATTAGCATGAATGTAAGTTGATATCCTTGATTGACCATAAGGTAAGTATCTCAATGACTCGGTACCTCATTCTATCATGGCATCAATGTGAAAAAAGGCTAACATATTAGATCACAGTAGTTAATCCATAATTCCATATTGCTTGGCTTATCTATTCTGTTGCAAGATTGCAATAATCAACGACATATTGCTTTGTTTAACTATTTTGTGGCAATGTTTTAAACAGATTTTTGCACGGATGAGCCCATATACTTTAGGGAGGGCTGCTACTGTATGCCGCAAGTGGAAATATACGGCACGCAGTCCTACTTTGTGGCGGAATGCTTGCCTGAAAACATGGCAGGTTAGATACACATCTATTTTAGTTTTTGGTTTTCATACTCGTTGTTTCACTTAAACATCTGACACCTTTATGCAAAGAGGAATGGAATGGAGGCAAACTACAAGATGGTGCAGTCGTTATATGATTCTTCCTGGAGGAAAATGTGGGTGCAGAGACCAAGAATCGGAAGTGATGGTAAATATTCAAGAAGCAGTTCTGAATTTCTTTGTATGAAATGGTGAATTAATAGTCACAATTACTCGAATAGGCAAACTGCTTTGGGGTTTAATATCTTCCTTTTTGAATCTGTTCAAACTGACTGCGTTGCCTAGGAAATTCCACTGTTTTCAGGTTTAAAAATGGTCACCATGAAAACAAAGTATATGATTAGTGGAAGTTCTTTCAAGATCTTTGTGCCAGTTTCAGTACTGGGCACTACAACGAAAATTCTTATAAAGTGCTATTTATATTCACAAAACTAGTTTTTTGTTCATCCGCTTAGCTTTGCACACTTGAGGTCTGGAGCATCATGACATATTTTCCCAGCACAGCTACAAAGGAGAGCTGACACGGATAATTTTTTTTCACTTACTGCCTGTCTGAATGCCCCAAGTTCCACGTCCGTATCTCTCTAGAGTCCCATGTCCGTATCTCTTCCCCTTATTCGTATGTAAGTATACCTGCAGTGGGCATGCTATCAAAGGTATATTAGGTTGTTAAAATATGTGCTGGTGTTTAACTGCCTGTAGTGGTGGGTGCTCCCACTCTTGTTGAGAAACATCATTTAGGTTTTTACATGTTAGTATTGATTGCGCTACGAGCTTGTCCTATTTCATCGATAATTGCAGTCTTCCTGATAAATTCTTTACCAAAGACCCGCTGAAAGGTGTTGCTTTTGTTTCCTGAATGTCTTTGTGTTCTTTCTAAATAATTAATAGAGCATTTTTTTTGTTGTGGCTCTGTTATCTATGCATTGACGTTTGACACTTGCTTTCTCTTCAGGTATCTACGTTAGTAGAAACACATATATTCATACTGGAGTTACAGAATGGCAGTTCAAGAAAACTGTCAATGTGGTATGGTGGCACTTTGCTTATTTCTGAAGGAAGGATTTCTTTTTTATATAAAGACATTTTCCTCTACAAACTGTAGTTGTTAGGATTATATTTTTTATTTTTCTCGTTGTAGTGTTAATTAGCTTTCTTGTTGGTTTCATCTGCTTCTTTTTTGCCAATTTGGTTGCATTAGTAATACTCTTCTGTCGGCTTCAGGTTTGCTACTACCGTTACTTGAGATTTTATCCAAGCGGGAAGTTTCTCTACAAGGTCCCTATTTGAACTCCTTTTACGGTGAACGGTATGGTTATTGGAAATGTCATTTGATGTTCAGCTTTCGTGTGATGAGCAGATTTCCGCAATGAAGATTAAAGACGTTGTCAAGTGCATGCATTTCCGAGCATCAAAAGGGGACAGTGTGTTTAAAGGCGACTATACACTGTCAGAGGATGCCCAGGTGAAAAATTTAGGACTTTGTCTATGCATTCTTGGCAATATCTGTCACTTTGTGCTAATATTAGCTTCTCTTGCATACAGATAGAAATGGCACTCCTATATCCAGGCCATCGATACACACTTGTCAGGATGCGCCTTAGGTATTTTGAGTTAACCTTCTCTAAGGTGTTGATAATGTAGCCACCTTTCCTAATTTTCCAATTTGACACCAACATTCTGCAGGGTTAGAGGCACTACAATTGGCTCAAACAACAGGTTGGATGTATTAAAGATCCTAACCACGGGAGTGAATGGGACTGAACTGGGAAACTGGAAAGGCAACATACTTGAACTTGTTGAGGGCTGGGAGGAGAATGAGACGCATGACCCGGACGTGCCTGCTGTTTCCCACAGCAGGGGTTTGACTCCCTTCGTGTTTGTTCCATTTGAGGAGGTATACATATGATGTACTGTGATTTGTGTTTTATGCGGAGCGGCCAGCTGGACCTCGTGATCTGAATTTATATCCAAAAGCATACAATATAACTAACTGAAGACTTGCAATTTTCAGGCTGATACTTCAGTGCTAAACCTGCCAGTGGAGAAGATGGATTACTTTGTCCCTGGGTGAACACCTACTGATGACGACCACAGCGAAAGAGAATGGAGATGGTCGATAATCTCATTGCTGGACAAGATCATGATGCGGATGGAGATGTATTTCGTTCCAGGCTGACGTCATGTTAGATCGATATGTACATATGTAGTGCTTGTCTTATTTAGGCGTGTTGTTGCTGCTGTATGTTACTGCTTTGAAGTGGCCAGGAAATAAACGTTGAGGGGAGACCTTCCTGCAACAACTAAGTTATGTATAATTTGGTTACCTATGCTTGTATTGCACAATTCTCAAGTCTGGATAATGATATCATGATACCCAAACAAAATTCATGGGTGTCTATTCTTGTAATGCATAATTACCGTGCCTGGCTAATGATATCATGCGAATCACAGCAAATTCTGTTACATGGTTTTGGCATGTCGTCTCATTGTTTTCTATGAAACTAGATACTCCATTGCTGTATAATGATAGTGTAGCACATGAGTATGCTGGTTCTCTCCAAATGCTGCTAGATGCCGGCGCCCTCTGGTAATAAGTGTGTGTGGGTGTTCACTCTGAAATTTCATGAAACTTAACATGAACCTCTGGCCACAGCTGTTCCTGGTCTACTGATGCTTGTATATAAAAAAATCAAAACAGTAACCTATTTTTGTTCAAAGCTCTGCCTTCCATATCGAATGTTCCAACATACGGTACTTTTACATAAACACCGAGTCTAAAGTGTAACAGGCGCCACGACCAAGGGCTTACAAGATGTGGTGGCCATGGCTGGCCAGCTGATTATTCAGTGATACATACATAGCAGTTGAGCGCACCTACAGCGAGCACATTATTTACTTCTTCTACATGCTGCTGCTGTTTTTGGGTTCGTCGTCGTTGTAGAGGATCTCGTTCCACGCCGGATTGCGGGGGAGGTATGTGTCCTGCAGTTCAGGAAACAGACGTCAGGCTCACGAGCAGTTGAGGAACTAAGTGTTCGCACGATTGAAGCCACTCAGCAGTTCAAGACAATGTTTGAGACGAGCTGAAGAACAGTTAGCTATCAATTGGAGGTAGGAGAATTTGGAGAAGAAGATTCATGTAACATATAGTCAAACTAAGCTACAGTTGTCGTCAGACAAAAACATTGACCTGAAAAAGATAAGTTTCCTAAATCTTGACTCGTGAGTCTAGGCAGTTGGAGAACAGTTATCAATCGGGATTTCTGTGTTGCTTATTGCTACTGAGAAATCGATTAGTACTCGGTGTTCATTTTTTCGCGGCTGATCTTTTAGCGGCGCTGCTCAATTGCTGAAAAACTCAAGGATCAAGAACTGATTTGGCCTCGGGAGAGGAGATCACCGAGATGTAGGAGCAGGTGGGGATGACGCGCATGCCGTGGCTCCGCGCGTGGGCGAAGGCGGCGTCGCAGAGGCGCGCGGCGAGGCCCCGCCCGCGCTTGCTCCCCGGCACGTACGTGTGCACCATGTCCATCGCCGCCGGGGACGCGTCGCCGCGACCGGAGGAGGTGCGCGGCTGCACGACGAGGCGGTACTGGAGGAACGCCTCTCCGTCTTGCGTCTCGAACTTCCGCGTCTCCTCCCTCCACACGATGCTGTCCTCCGCCGCTTCCCGCTCGCCGGCGCCGCCCTCTTTCGCCATCGTGATTTTCTGTTCGTGTTTTCTGTTTTCTTTCGAGTGGATTTTGTTTGCGGTGGTGCGACTCTGAGGCTGCGCACGGTTAACCGAAAACCGAGAAATCGAACTGAAAAAACCAAAGCCGAACCGAAATTGTGTTTATTTTGGTTTCCGGTTAAGGTTACGGTTAGTAAAATAGCTAACCATATGCCTTGCGGTTAATACGGTTAATAACCGAAAACCGAGTGGTTAACCAAAAAACCGAAATGCCTATTAACTTTTATTAATTTGCTACTTTTATTGACTTTTATTAACTTTACGGGTTACTTGTAGCATGTGATTTGCTACTTGTATAGACTTTTATTAACTTTATGGGTTATTTGGTTACTTTGGATCATATGCCTATTAATTTTATAGTCTATTCTGTTATTTTGTAATATGTGGCCACAAAAAGAAATTGTCATTTTAAAATTCGCGTCAACTTAGGTTAATTTGGTTATTACCGAAACCGCACCGAAATTAAATGGTTATTACCGAAACCGAACCGTATTCTCGTACAAAACCGTATTTACCGAAGTATTGAAACCGTATAAATAAAAAAACGGTATAAACCGAACCGAATTAACCATATTAACCGAACGCGCAGCCGACTCTGAGGGCATCTCCAGCCGTTCGCCCCCCAAGGGGCGCCGTTTCCCAGCCATTCGCCCCAGGTCGCCCCAGCCGGCGAACTTCGGCCGAATTGATTCAAACACCACAGCTGGCGATTTTCACCCAAATTTCAACAAACATTATTTTTCACACATAGTTCAACATACAAATTCACACATAGATAGTTTAACATAAAATTTAAATAGTTCAACAATGCAAATAAATAAAACAAATCAAACTAGGCATTGACATTTCCTTTCCGCACCCACAAGTGCGCCACCAGATCATTCTACAGTTGTGTATGTGCAGCAGTGTCTCGAATCTCCTGACGCATAGCGAGGAAGGCTGTCCATGATGCCGGCACCTGGTGATCTACATCTGCAAGAGGACCCTGTCGGTAGTATGGCTCATTTGTGTCAGTCACCGGAGCATTTCGCTCGCTCTCAATGATCATGTTGTGCAAGATCACACAACAGTTTATCACCTCCCACATATTGGCCTTCGACCAAGTCATAGCTGGGTACCGGACAACAGCGAATCGAGACTGCAGCGCACCAAATGCCCGCTCAACATCCTTCCTGCAACCCTCCTGGCACTTGGAAAACCAAGCTTTCGCGCTTCCTGGCACAGGGTAGGAGATGCTCTTCACAAATGTTGACCACTTTGGGTAGATGCCATCAGCAAGGTAGTAGCCCTTTGTGTACTGGTGCCCATTGATCTCGTAGTTCACTGGGGGAGCATGACCTTCAACAAGGTTCGCGAAGACATTCGAGCACTGCAGAACATTGATGTCATTGTGAGTTCCTGGCATACCAAAGAAGGAATGCCAAATCCATAGATCATGTGTAGCCACAGCCTCAAGAATCACACTGCACTCTCCTTTGTGGCCTTTGTACATCCCCTGCCATTCAAATGGACAGTTCTTCCATGCCCAATGCATGCAGTCGATGCTTCCAAGCATCCCAGGAAAGCCTCTTGCTTCATTGCAAGCTAGGATCCGAGCAGTGTCTTCCGCATTGGGTGATCGCAAGTAGGTTGGCCCAAACACTGCAACCACTGCCCGACAGAACCTGTTCAAGCATTCAATGGATGTGCTCTCGGACATGTGCAGATAATCATCCTGTGAATCAGCGGGTGCACCGTATGCAAGCAACCTCATGGCCATTGTGCACTTTTGAATTGAGGTAAAGCCTACCGTACCGGTGCAATCCTTCTTCAATTTGAAGTAGGTGTCGAATTCCCGGATGGCATGCATGATGTCGATGAAGAGCTTGCGGTTCATCCGGAAACGGCGCCGAAACACGTCCTCGCCCTGCATGGGATTATCGGCGAAGTAGTCGGAGTAGAGGATGCAGTATCCTTCGTAGCGCTGCCTCGGCTTGCTCTTGCGGCGACCAGGCGCCGAGCCACCACGCCGCGGCCGCGCATCGTTTGCGAGCATGCCGGCGAGACAGGCGAGGACCAGCAAGTGTTCCTAGCTTCTTGCGTGCGGCGGAGGGAGTGGGGGTGGTGCCGGCGGCGACGTGGCGGCGACGGGACGGGATAGAGGAAGGGGTGAAAATCGACTTGTCTCGCCGACAGGTCTGGCCCACGCGCGCCTTTTGCCTCCCCAGGGGAGGGGCGGCGCCGCCGGCGTGGATTGGGCGAGATGGAGGGGTTCCTAGCTTCTTGCGTGCGGCGGAGGGAGTGGGGGTGGTGCCGGCGGCGACGTGGCGGCGACGGGACGGGATAGAGGAAGGGGTGAAAATCGACTCGTCTCGCCGACAGGTCTGGCCCACGCGCGCCTTTTGCCTCCCTAGGCGAACCCCGGCGCGCTGGGTTTAGCTAGGGTTCGCCGGCGCGAAACGACGCTATTTTCCGCCGAAACGACGCTATTTGGGCTCCTAGGGGGGCCGACTGGGAGAAAACGGCGATATTTGGGCCATTTCGCGTCCTGGGGGGGGCTGGGGGGCACGGCTGGAGATGCCCTGAGCTCGTGACTCTGAGCATTTCCAACAACCGCTGGAAAAACGCCGCGCGCTCGAAAAAACCGTCACTATATGATGCATGTAAAATGCATACATGAACTTTGCATTATTTTATTCATATTCCCATCATATTTACATCATATAAGGGTTATATCAATGATTTATAATGATTTTGGGAATAATTCACATGTTCCCCCATTTATTTGGAATTAACCCTGTTTTCCAGAAAACATCTTTTTTAGTGTTTCAGACTTTCCGGGAGCTTCGTGACTCCAAAAAGGGCAAGGTCAAAGAGCACGGTTCAGAATTTTCGAGAGGAACGTAATGGGCTCAAGTTGAAGACCAGAAGCCCAACAGGCTGGAAAATAGAGGGTCCCACGCGGCCTAGTACTATAGCCGCGTGGGCCCACCTCTTTCTCCCTCGGAGCTCCGTTGCCGTCGATCTTTGCTCCACCGACTTCGTCTTGACCTAAAAACGTCTATAAAAATAGCCCTCCGAGGAGTTTCGAGAGGAGGCGGCGGAGACACACAAAACCAAGAAACAGGAGATAGAAGGCTGCCGCCGGAGAAGATCGGAGGGGGAAACGCCGCCGGAACCACCTCCGGAAGGCTCCTCCATCCCCCTCCGGAGTCTCCATCAACACCACCGTCAAGACCAGCACCATCTCCATCACCATCTTCGTGATCCACTTCATCCCCCTCATAGTTTGAGAGTTGCTATACCCTAGATACTTGTCTTGTGCTACTATTCATGTTTGTGATTGAGTACTTGCAATTATTTGGTGGTGAAGTTATATTTTCATATTGTGTTGTACCACTTACACCATTGAATCATATCATGTCTTGGCGTTGTGAGTAGTTCTCTCATGTTCCTGGGGGCATAGGATGAATTGGCAATGATTTATATATGACATGTGTTGGAATTTTGTCTAGTTTTTATCTTTGATGCAATTCTATGATGGTGTTGTGCGAACGTCGACTGCACCTCACTTCACCTTTATGGGCTCATAGGAGAACACACTAGTGTAATGAATTGAGAGAGACTTGGGAGGACACGTAAACCCTTGACCGAGTCATGAAGTTACATTAGGAGGGGATTTATATCGGGACCTTAGAGTGTAATGCTATGGTGGGACTTTATGTCTTAATAATTCTTGTGCAGTCATTTACTTGGCCACATGATCCATCATAAGGGGTTTAGTTTATTTATTTAGCTACACCTAATTATGGCTCCGTCCAAAGAAGATTAAAACTTGACAAAATGCTACCTTGTTGTTCTAGAAATATCTATGCCATGAAATCCATGTAGCCCTTGGGAACATTTTCCACGCATAAGAAACATCACTCAAGCTTGTCCTCTTGCTGCATAGAGGATTGGGCTTTCTCTCTCTTTGAGAGCTTTCACTCATCATATTTTATTTTCAGCTTTGAATTCTTTACACCAAAAACCCAAAAACACTTGCATCATTTTACTTTGTCTAGTGCATAGATAATAAGAGAAGTGACACTCTTATTTGAGAGGATAAATACTTATACCTTCTACTCCTCGTGGGATCGATACTAATACTTACACATCGAAGATTTCAACGATCCCCTATACTTGTGGGTATCAAGACATTTTCTGGCGCCGTTGCCGGGGAGTGTAGCGCTTAAGTTTTTATTCTTGTTTGCACTAGATATTTATTTTCAGTTTTGCATTTAGTTTAGTTTTACATACATCCATATATCAAAAACACAAAAAAATTAAAAAATGGAAAATACCATAAAAACTTCTGGAAGGGAATGGATGTTGGATTGGTGCTCTGGGTACATGAAAGCTGCTAAAATTGCTAAAGAATTTAGAGAGACAACAGAAGGGATAAGACTAGAAGGTTTCATGGAAAGATTAAAATATATTGCTGGAGAGTGGCTCTTATTCCATAATAAAAAAACTTGTTGCTTTGATTATACAAAAAGACACTTTGGATTTCAATGTAAGTTCCATGAAGAACGTGTCATAGTATCTTACAATACTAATGATTATACTCATTTAGGGATGGAACAAGTAGAGGAATTTATTACTTATTATGCATCTTATGAATTGCACACCTTTGCTTATGAAAATGAAACTTGCCCTAGAGTTAAGAGATTCGAAAAAGAGGTCACTTCTATTCTTGAATATTGCATAGCCAACTTCTCTCAAAATATTTATGTTGTTGACTATAAAGAGAGGAGCAAGGTTCCCCACGAAAGTGCTGATGTTTTTGCAGGAAGAGGATGATGAAAACATAACCTTGGAAGAAGAAGTATGTGAAGAAGAGGATAAAAAGCTAAGCTTGGGGATGCCCATGCAACCCCAAGAAGATGATGAAGATGATGAACAACTAGAGAATGAAGAGAAGAACCATCAACCTTCACCACCTATGGATGAGGGTAACACTCAAAACTTTGTTGATGATAAACTTTTCCTTAATGATTCTGATGATGAGGAGGAATATCAACCTATGCCTAATGATAACATTATTGATAATAATTTGGATAATAATGAGGAGTATTGCTTAAATATGTTATATGATAATGCTTTGGATGATGATCCTCAACGTTTAGAAGTTGTTACAAATTTATGTGAGGATAAAAATGATATACTTGCTGTTTGTGATGGTACTCTTACTCATGAGAGTCCTACTTTGTTCTTAAATTCTCCTAGTCATACCATGGAGGATAAATTTGCTTATGTTAAGAAGTACTTATGTGGGCTGAAATTATCTTACACTAATAACCATTTCACCCACAACCATCATGTTTATGGTGCGTCTTGCAATTATTTTGAGAGAGGAAAACATGCTAATATCTTACATGATAGTTTTAATAATCCTCTATATGTTCCTAACCTTGCAAAGTTGCACCAATCTAAAAGTTCCTTTGTCAAATTTGTTTCCACTACTTGTAACTATTATGAGAGGGGAAAATATGGTTCTAAACATTTCAATATTATTACGTTTCCTCTCTTTAAGTTCAAAGTCTTGAAATTGCTCTTGTTTTATCTTCCTATGCTACTTGCTTTGTGTTTCAATAATTTATTTTCTTACAAGATCCCAATGCATAGGAAGAGAGTTAGACTTAAAAGTAAATTGTTTAATATTCTGTGGTGTGTTCCTTATGCTTCAATTTCCTATTCGGTTTGAGCACACCTTTATATCTTTACAACATGTAAAATAACTTTACTTACTGTTTTCTAATTGCTAGTTTAAGATTTTCATAAAAAATTGGGAAAGTAAATGAGAAGGATGAGTAATGGAGAAGTTGGGGTCGACCTTGAACATGTGTTGTTCATGCCAATGGAACCGTTGCAAAGTCTCTATCATTAAAACTTTTCCCAAAGCTAAAACCAAATAAAAAGAGTGTTTATGTTGTATATATTTGCTTCTCATTTTGCCTTTTTGCTAAATCAAAAACAACAAAAATATTTTCCTTCTTCTTTGATAGTTTTTCTTGATTTGCTGTCCAGAAAACAGATTCCTAAGCTTCACTGCGAAAAATGTTAAAAATCACAGAAAAGGAATTTTGACCTGAAATTTTACGACAGCATCTTCAGTTGTTAATACACATTTCATTAGTTCAAAATTTTCTGATTTGAGCAACGTAAGTGCCTCTAAAATTCACTCTTTATGGGCTGTCCAGTTTTTGACAGATTCTGTTTTATTTTGCATTACTCTCATTACTTGTGTTTTGTGTAGTTCTTTGATCAAGAGCAATACACAACCGTAGTAACAGTAGTTAATGTTTAGAATCAACTCATGATATGTCTTTGCTGTACCTATGTGGATTTAATTTATGGAGACACTAACCCCTCTAATCAAGTTTTATGATGAGTTTTGTGTAAAGAAATTTTCAAGTGGAAGAGTTGAGGGTGATGAACAATGATCAAGAGGGACAAACACTCAAGCTTGGGGATGTTACCCCTAGGCTCACTATATATCAAATAAGTACAAGAATTTAAGCTTGGGGATGCCAAGCCACCTCACTCCAACCATCTTGATACCAAGTAAGTAAGCCTAGCTATATGGCTATAAAGAAAGCGCTTTACGGGAGGCAACCCGGTTGTTTTTATTTTTGATTTTCTTTGTGTCCTCTTGCTGTAACAAGAGACTTTGTTTTAGTTTAGTTTCTGAATTTTTAATAAAGTGCCAAGTTTTACCCATTTTGGTTTGAAAAAGTTGCTTATAGCATTCGGAGATATTATTCCAGCACGAATCTGTGCACGGTTTGATTTTTAATTTCTATTCTGTAACTCCGAATGAGCTGATATTTAAACTGTAGAAGCAACTTTTCATCCTCTGTATGCATGAATGTTTTCAGAATTTTTAGACAAATTTAAGTAGGGTAGAAAAATACGTTTTGCTGCTGCTGTTTTTCTGGACAGATTCTGTCCCATTTTGTTTGATGCATGCTTAGAACTTTTAACTTGAATCTTTTAGATCCAATTGAGTTTATGAGTAGGCATACAACATAATATACTTACTGGACATTCATATAAATTTTTGTCTAAGGATTATATGCAGCATGAAACCTATTTGTTTATCACTACTAATGTCACCCCACAGAAAAGAAATGGGAGAAACGGTGTTTTGAAGTTTTTTCACAGGGATTAGAGGAGATGCACCAAGAGTCATTAAGGATGGTGAAACCATAAGCTTGGGGATGTGAAGACAACCCACTGGACCAACACACTCTCGGTTTGCACACGTCTAACTTCTGTTTTTCGATCAATGCACTTTATCGTATAAACTTGGAGCGTCTTTTTGTTTGTTTTTTTTGTTTTGATTTTTTTTTTAGACCACCACATTATCATTTATATATAGAGAGCTACTGGAAATATGGGTTGAAATAGTTGGATGCCATTATAAGATTGGGAAAAGGGATGTTTGAGTTGATTTTAAAAGATACATATAGTTGCATGATTCATGAGCTTGTTAATGAGTAATAATTTGCAAGTGTTTTATCAAGAGCTATCTTTTATTCATGTTTTGATGCTGAATGTTACTTTACTTTGTTTAACATGAATTAGTTAGTTCTATGGACACTCATGCATGCATTTAGACGGTCAACTTTCTCCCTCTTGCTAGCCCAAAAATTCCAACAAGTAAAAACTTGTTTCCAACACCTTCAACCAAAGTTTTTCCAGTGAGTCCACCATATCTACCTATTAGCTTTATGCTATTCCGAGTATGTTTACATGTTATTTTGTATCATTTATACCTCTGAATTAAAATGCTTATGTTGTTGATTGTTATGGGAAAAGTTGGTTATATAGCTCTCACGAACTTGATGCACACTTTACTTTTATTGCACTTAATGAACATGACCCATTGTGATTAAAATTATGATGTTATGAGCTTGACAAATCTTTGGTTGAGAGTTAGCAGAAATGTGCTGTCACATGGAACGCTTTCAACATTGCACTTCATTATATTTAGTTGATGTCATGCACTTTTGTTTATGGATGCTTATCATGGTGAAATAAAAGGTGAAATGGAGTAAGTTTAAATGAGTTTGTATAATGGTTAGAGAGACGCCTGGGCCGCTAATCTAAGCCATGCATCATTCATGGTGGAAATTTACAGCTACCATAGTGAACATTCAGTGATGCACATCACAATAAAAAGCTACACAATGGTAAATAAAAGAGTGCTGAGATTGTTCATTGTTGTTTGTCTTGTTTTTGATATGGGCTTGTTCCATATCCTGGGACAAGAGGTACCCCAGTTGACGCTCTTGATGATACTATTTTACTTACAATGATATAAATTGAACTTGCTTTGTTTCCCGAGTTGAGTAACACATGGTGTAGGTACTCGTATTCAAGGGGCATGAGACTTTCAACCATACTTTGTCAAGCACATTACTCATATTTGCTTTCACTTTAAACTTAATCATTCAAGATGCTATGATAGGGGCAATGAGAGCTTGACACCAAGGAGTACCATATTACAATCATTAACTTAAGTAGAGAAGTTCAGAAGTTAGATGAAACTTATTCATGTTTACCTCTACTCATATATCTTTTCAAAGTGTCCACCTTTTATATTCAGATTTCCATCTACACTCTATGACCATTATAGGATGTTCTTACTTATCATTATGCATACTTGAAGTCCATAGTACTTTTTCATTATGTTACACTTTGTGAATTATCATTGAACATCCTTACATTGAACATTTGATATCACTTCATAAACTATCTTGCATATTGTTACATCTTATTAAGAATGAACCATTTGACTCTATGTAGCAATAGTAATCATCTTTGATATCCATTGATAGTATTGAAATGCAAAGTCCATGTTAGTTTTATCACCTTCATACTCGAGGACGAGCATGGGTTAAGCTTGGGGATGCTGATGCATGTAAAATGCATACATGAACTTTGCATTATTTTATTCATATTCCATCATATTTGCATCATATAGGGTTATATCAATGATTTATAATGATTTTGGGAATAATTCACATGTTCCCCATTTATTTGGAATTAACCCTGTTTTCCAGAAAACATCTTTTTTAGTGTTTCAGACTTTCCGGAGCTTCGGGACTCCAAAAAGGGCAAGGTCAAAGAGCACGGTTCAGAATTTTCGAGACGAACGCAATGGGCTCAAATTGAAGACCAGAAGCCCAACAGGCTGGAAATAGAGGGTCCCACGCGGCCTAGTACTGTAGCCACGTGGGCCCACCTCTTTTCCCCTCGGAGCTCCGTTGCCGTCGATCTTTGCTCCACCGACTTCGTCTTGACCTAAAAACGTCTATAAAAATAGCCCTCCGAGGAGTTTCGAGAGGAGGCGGCGGAGAACACAAAACCAAGAAACAGGAGACAGAAGGCTGCCGCCGGAGAAGATCGGAGGGGGGAAACGCCGCCGGAAGCACCTCCGGAAGGCTCCTCCATCCCCCCTCCGGAGTCTCCATCAACACCACCGTAAAGACCAGCACCATCTCCATCACCATCTTCGTGATCCACTTCATCCCCCTCGTAGTTTGAGAGTTGCTATACCCTAGATACTTGTCTTGTGCTACTATTCATGTTTGTGATTGAGTACTTGCAATTATTTGGTGGTGAAGTTATATTTTCAGATTGTGTTGTACCACTTACACCATTGAATCATATCATGTCTTGGCGTTGTGAGTAGTTCTCTCATGTTCCTGGGGGCATAGGATGAATTGGCAATGATTTATATATGACATGTGTTGGAATTTTGTCTAGTTTTTATCTTTGATGCAATTCTATGATGGTGTTGTGCGAACGTCGACTGCACCTCACTTCACCTTTATGGGCTCATAGGAGAACACACTAGTGTAATGAATTGAGTGAGACTTGGGAGGACACGTAAACCCTTGACCGAGTCATGAAGTTACATTAGGAGGGGATTTATATCGGGGACCTTAGAGTGTAATGCTATGGTGGGACTTTATGTCTTAATAATTCTTGTGTAGTCATTTACTTGGCCACATGATCCATCATAAGGGGTTTAGTTTATTTATTTAGCTACACCTAATTATGGCTCCGTCCAAAGAAGATTAAAACTTGACAAAATGCTACCTTGTTGTTCTAGAAATATCTATGCCATGAAATCCATGTAGCCCCTGGGAACGTTTTCCACGCATAAGAAACATCACTCAAGCTTGTCCTCTTGCTGCATAGAGGATTGGGCTTTCTCTCTCTTTGAGAGCTTTCACTCATCATATTTTATTTTCAGCTTTGCATTCTTTACACCAAAAACCCAAAAACACTTGCATCATTTTACTTTGTCTAGTGCATAGATAATAAGAGAAGTGACACTCTTATTTGAGAGGATAAATACTTATACCTTCTACTCCTCGTGGGATCGATACTAATACTTACACATCGAAGATTTCAACGATCCCCTATACTTGTGGGTATCACTATAGCGCGCGCGGCCGAAAGCATCGCTCCAGCAAGCCGTGCTATCATCCCACACGTGGTAAATAGCGGCCAGCGCACCGACAAAAGCGGGATCGAAAGCTGCGTATTTCATGACTTCCGCGTAGGCGCGTTGCTCGAAGTTGTCTTCGCAGCCGGCCATCTCCTCGGGGAGATGGTCAGTGCAGAGCTGGATGTCGGTGGGGTACTCGGGTGCGATGTCGATGTAGACGCGATGCTCGCCGAAATGCATGACGGAGCCGTCCTCAGGGAAGGCTGAGCCGGCGAAGCAGGCGGCGTTGTCGTTGACGAAGTCGAGGGAGCCGAACGTCGAGACGAGGCAGGATGCGACTCGCTTGCCAAGGCGGGTGCGGGATCCCGGACGGAATATGACTCCGGACGCTGCTATCTGCCCCATGGTGGGCGCCAACTGACGTGGTATGTTACACGGCAGTGCCACACGGGGTGGATTGAGTAGAGGAGTGAGAGCAGCGTACTACAGCATCGACACCCGTAGGGATTGCGCCGAAGCGCTAAGACTCGATGTACCCAGGTTCAGGGCCCTCACGATGGAGGTAACACCCCTAATCCTGCATGATCTCTCTAATATCGGTGGGCACAATACAGAGTTGCTCCTCGAGCTGTTTGCGAAGCTCTTCATGGCTCTGGTTCTAGTTCACTATGGGGGGTGGAACAGATGAAGTGTTGGTTACCCTCTACTTGGGTGTCCAGACAGCCAGGGCCTGGCTATCTGGCTTACAGGCGGGGCCGGCTGGCCGTATAGACGGCTGACATATGTTACAATGTATCTCAATCATGACACAGTCTACAGTAGCGCGACGTGCGCCCTTGTTCTCCGCTGTGGGTGGCGTAGGCAGCCGGATTGTCCGCTACGAACGGCTGCCTCTTCCAATCAGGAACCATTGACCTTGGCGTATGGGCACATTGGAGTACTTGGAGGTGTAGGGGACGTCAGGCCAGGCTCGCTTTAGCCCATGCCTGCACGTCGTGGACGGCCAGCGGGTTAAGGCGCCAGCGTCCACACTGGTCTTGTCAAGTACGGCGAACATCCGCGTGCTGAGTCGTGGATGATGATGAGCTTGTGGCCTTTTGCCCATGCTGGCTTGTTGATCACGGCGGACCGGCTGCGCTCGGGGCAGGCGGATCCGGCTAGGAAAGAGCAGTCGGGGCTGGCTGTGGACGAACAGGCAGGGCGGCTGGTCTTCTACACCCGGAAGTAGTGATTGGGCTTCGAAAAATCTTCTGTGTGACTTGAGTAACCCAGGGGTCATCCCCACGACAACATGGGTGGTCCCACTTGTAACTGACTAAGCTCTCCAAAAATAGAGGGGTGTGGTTGCTCCTAGGTGTGAACTTGGGTGGCCCCACCTGTAAGTGAGTGTAATTTTCTTCTTTAAAGTACTAAGCTCTTTAAAAATAGAGGGATTTTAAATATAGAGGGATGTGGTTGCTCCTAGGTGTAAACATGTGTGACCCCACGTGTAAGTGAGTGTGACTTTCCGTTGCCCATAGGCGGTGATGGCACCGCTTTGTTGGTTTGATGGGTATACGTGTTGATCTTGTGTGGGGTAAGAAGGACGTCGCCGGTCCCAGTCCACCCTACACTGCCTCTCCGACCTTCGCGAGTCGGCAGCTGCACCACCCTTCATATCGGACCCGTCCTCCATGTTGCTGTCCTAGGCCTCGACGGCGTTGTCGCCGCCATTCTTCCCCATCCTCCAGTGTCGGCTCCGACACCAAAGTGGCCGCCGACCAGGCCGGAGCAGGCAACATTCTCGGCGCTCGTGCTCCCTAACAACCCCTCCTTCGGGAGCATCACTGCATCGCGCGTAGACGGTGACGTAACACGCGAGCCGGTCAAGCTTTTCCCAGTCATCCCGTTGCCGCTGCTCATGGCCGGCCTTCTCTTTTCCAAATGTTTTGTCCTCTGCCAGCTTCAGCCTGAAGCTTAGCTCGCTCTCGGTTGCACTGGCACTCTACACCACGCATTGGCGGCTGAGATGAAGAAGGCACAAATCCGTCAGATTTTTGCCGTAGACGAGTACTTTCCACTGGTCGGTGTGATGAGCAGTGGAGCGATTGCGTTGACTTGGGAGATCAATTTCTGAAATAGTAAGCGTGTGTTTGCCACCCACCTGTAAGAACTTATCGCATTTAAGACGATTTTAGCTGTGAACATTAACTTTTATTTTTTTGTCACTGTACAAACGGGCGCGGCAAAGCGCGCCTATCTCTTCTACTGATGCTCTAACGGAGCTAATTCGCTGCATCGCACCAGAGCTGGACGAGAAAGATTTGTTATCTCTAGTTTTTAGGTCCGTATCACTACGCACTGGTTCTTAGGTCAGGATCAGTGCCCGGTAGCGCCAACATGCTTTGCTTTGTGTATGTAGTTTAGCGTTTGGTCACGGCGAGATACGCACGGTGTTAGGTCCGGGTCACTCTAGAAAATTAACATACGTGTTGCACGTACGAGCGGAGAGGAACCTTGTCTTGGGTTGCTACTACAGAACCTGACAGGTGGACCTCGCAACTAGGTTCCGGAGCATATGGCGTCGGACGTGTATCTTTCTCCGCATTTCCTCAAACAAAGGGCAATGAACATAACCTGTAGTCGTTACCGTACCGTGGTTATCTCTGAGCACAAACTTCTACTCCATGCTTTGCTTCTATGAAAATTTGCATGCTTGTAAGAATCATCTTTATACAAAGAAAAAGAGAGAGCAAAGCAGCATCTGCGCGTCATCGTCCATGCTTTGCTTTGGAAAAGAGAAATGTGGCAGCGAGCAGCAAAGGATCCAGCCAGGGAGTATATGGAGACAACAAGGAAGGAATCAGTCATATATATACGCTTTGGCGTGGTCCGGAGGCCAAACTCGTGAGGGCGCAGGCGGCAGACCATATTTCTCCTGGACATCCTGCAACTCTGCTCTGATCTTCCAATTGTTGAATCCAAGCTGAGCCTACCCATTGTTGAGGTACGCAAGGTGTAAGAAAATTGGAGCACTTGCCGGCTTTCTTGGCGCCTTCAAACCTTGTTATATGCAGAATTCATGGTAGAATGAAACAGAACTTGTTCTTTTCATATAGAGTACTGCAAGGATTTGTTTTTTTCGGCCAGGACGGCTACTGGTATACAATGGTGAAGCCAAAACTTACAGTGTTATGGTTGTTCTTGTTTATCTAGGCGCGGTGACGAGAAATCTTCAACTGATGGGTTAGATGGATTGATTAGTTCGCTGAAGCTTCTCGTTCTTGGTCTTTCACGGAGAAATTCAACATGGGTATTCCTACGAAGGTATGAAAAGCATTTTGCCTTCATTAAGTATTTGCCAATCTTGTTGAGACTTCCATATAGCAGTGTATGCCATTTTTCCACGTCAACCCATGACGATGTATTAATTATCTCCATCAGAATAGTCATATGAGGGAAAGAAACATGATCGTGCCTCAATAATATGACGATCTCACTTCACTCTGTAATTAACAAACTGATGGATTATATACTAATTAAAAGCAATATAAGGAGTTTTAATAAAGGCACCAGGCTAATCCACATCATCAAAATTAATTTTAGTAGTTAGATCTAAAATCTCTACTATATAATATAGCTTAAGAGGATGGTCGTCGATGGTACGTCAAAGGGTCTCTTAGTCAAAAAAAAAACAACGATACCCATCGGAAAAGGAGTCCGATCGAATCAACATGAAAAAAAATCCTCTGGAGCCCTCTCGATCGGTACCTACCACACGGGAAAAAAAGAAAGAAAAACCAAGAGAGAGGAGGAGACATCGGAAAAGGGGTCCTGATCGAATCAAACATGAAAAAAAAAATCCTCCGGAGCCCTCTCGATCGGTATGTACCACACGCAAAAAAAAAAGGAAGAAAAAAACAAGAGAGAGGAGGAGATCTTCATGCAGTTGTTGTCTTGATCGATCTCAACACTCTCAAGCACGTATCGACGTACCTACATGCAGCCTAGATCGGAACTACTCAGTCCAGTTTCAATGGGCGGCACAAGATGGCAGAATTAATCGGCTAAGCTACTTTATGTTGTTTTTTTCTTTTGGCCTAGGTCTTGTTATTATTTTGCTCCTCCTATATCAATATAAAACATTTTTTTGTCTTGTTTCATGAAAAAACTGAGAATGTACCGCACAACGACTCGTAGAATCATGCTCGCCTACAATTTCTTCAAATGAGCACGCAGTTGACTGAGTGCAATGAGGAGGATGGCGTCGCCCGCGCGGACATGGTGTTGCCGTCGCAGCCGATCAATTTGGAGAAAAGAGAAAAATGACATGTTTGTGATTGAAAAAATGCAGTGAGTTCGTTCATGCACTTGTAGGCAAAAATATAACAATCATCTCATCAATGGTTCTAAATATCATCTTTTTTCAAAATGGTTCTAAACATCACGTACCAACCCGTTGCAACGCACGGGTATTTAGCTAGTATATGGCTAAGATCTTATGAAAAAATTGTAGTTACATAACATATTTGACACAATTATGTCCACGAAGTCACACACGTACGTCCGCATTAATAGTTGTGTCCTTTTGACAGACCAGCCGTACGTGTACAAGACTCTACCTTGGCTGTTAAAAAAACATTGGCTGTTCTCCCTAAAAGGAACTCGCGTGATAGCTTCAAACGAAAAACAATTAATTCTTTGCTGGAACGTGGTGGTCTGGTGGCAAAAAGTTAGGATTGTTAGGATATGTACAGGGAAAGTTTAGAAACAACATTAAACTGATCAATACGCCTACTTTCTCTGTTTTATTTACCCTCTTTGTGAGTTTAAACATGCATAATACCAAATTTATATAATATAGAAATACATTTTATGATGATTTAATAATAATGATTTTATATTCTAGATGTTGATCTTTTTTCTATATATTTGGTCAAAATTTGTAAAGTTTGATTTTGACTAAACGGAACACGGGATAATTATGAACGGAGGAAGAATGGTGTTCCTATGATTGAGTACACATAATGACAAATTTATTTGACTGCCATCAGATTAACACACGCACAAAACGCCGGTAGAAGTTTGGAGTCACGGAATTTTAAAATTAATAAAGTCACGACATTAGTCGCACTACGTACATTGTTCTATGATCGGATCGTGGAATTTCCTATATATTAGCATAGCATTACTGATGTCCCGACATTAGCCAAGTGTACCAAAAAATCGACTGACATCAGACCAATGCTCCCACAAAATGCCTGTGGAAGTTTAAAGTTCAGAGGTGGAATTTTAATATTAATGAAATCACAACATTAGTCGCAATATCAATGGGAAGGTCCCTCACACTTAGAAAATTACCGCCTTAATGATAGACACATGGCCGAGTCAACACAAATTCTCACGAGGATGATAATGTCCCTCCACTGAAAGAACATTAGTCGACACACTATTTACAAGAATGTTCCTCATACTATAAAATATTTTGGCTTAATGATACACACAGCGCTAAGTCATCACAGCTTCCCGCTTTATATGTTTCATATTTAGTGGTCACACGGTGTGTCAATAAATTTTTACTCCGATGACCAAAAATTCCATATGAATTGTTTTGGCGGATATTGCTTGGCTTGTATGATACACATATTTGGACTATTGTATGTGTCTTTCTCCGATATAACAATATCGACATAAGAACATATGTCATTCCAACCGCACTTTAAAATTGACAGATCATGAACTATGCTATCTAAGTCAGTTTGAATAACAGAGAAAATACATGTGACCGGGTGTGTAGAACCATTGAATGACGATAATAATAAGTTAAGGGTCCGGAAAACTTAGGATCATACTTCTCTAACTTCGGCTATTGATGTATTAAGTTCTTTCCAAATATGCCTAGAATAAAAGAATTTATCATATAAAGACACGCTCATGCATGTTTCTAAAACGTTGCACAATGTAACATGGAGTGAGTAAATGAGAGGGGAAGCATCAGAAACAAGATAATCGTCACCATTCAATGTGGCCTACCTATAAGGAGGATAGACCGTTTTATCTTGATTCAATATATTTTTTATCAAAAGTGCACTTATCTAACATCATGTAATAACTATAGTTCAGTTTACAGATCGAATATCAATTACATGGGTGTTTGAACATAGGGCATAATTGTCACTTGCCCACAATTTCAGATTGCCAAAGATGTTACTAACATACATGATATTTTGCTTACCAAAATATTTGTGATAGTTGTAGAACAACTTTATTCATTGTCACTTAATGGGAAATAAAGTGGTATCAATTCAACCACATTTTTATTTCTTAAACACTTTCAACCAACTATAGATGATGCCCTCGCATTTGTGAGGGCCACCATGCTAGTTAAGTAAACAGAAGATGGCTTTCTTTCGCTAATCTTGTGGAGACTTGTGTATGCCAATTTTCCAAATCTACCGTGAATCATGCATGATGTATTAAATGTTCTGTCTCTATCATGATAGTCAGTATATAGGAGGGAAAGAAACTTGATCACTCTCAATAATATGACGATATATATATCCCAAGAGGATCCTAGACAAAAAAAAAGAAGAAGAACTGATAATTCGTTTTGTTGTTTCAACTTTCAAGTCACATTCAGTGCTTGTTTATAGAAACAGGAAGCGCTTGTGTTTTGTTTGTTTGTTGGTTTTTCTAAGCCTACGAGCAATGTCCTGCAAAAAATCAAAGTGCCAATTTTGGATTCTCAACTTTATTACAAGGAAATGAATAGCGCAACAAACTCAACGCATTTCGTTAAAGTAAATGTCAACACTAATGCAAGGAAACTGAACAAATCCAGTAGAGCTGTCAAACTTGATTACCACTTGTCGCTAATTCCTACTCCAATGAAGATACCGTACATCAAGCAGGTAAGTATATAACACACAAGGTGCCAAAATTTCACTCATTGTTATTGCGAACTTTGTTAATGGCCCAGATGTAAGCAGTAGAGTAAACTGAGAAAATAGTTCTTCGGGTCACAGGAGATACTCCTTGCTCGCGTCGCCTCCTCTAGGGCGACCGTGGGAGAAAACTCTTGCCCCTCTGCCGCCAACCCCTCCCCCCGTCCCCTCTCCCGTCTTCGTCCCCAGAGGCGGCTGCCGGGAAAGCCTGTGCACCGCCGGTGATGGGGAAAGCAGGGATCTGGCGTCTCGTGGTTGTGACACGGCTGACTGGAGGGGCAGTGCATGGTGGTGCGAGATCCTCCTCCTCCGTATATTCCTCCCGGCGGCACGGCGGCGCTCCAGCGACATCGCGGGGACGACGGAGTCCGCAGTCAGTGCGACCGGTTTGCGGCGCAAGGGCATCGAAGTAGTGGATCCAACATGGCGGAGGCATCCCCTCATTGAAGGATGACTGGCCAGGGGGCGGATCCATGTGGTGGTGCCTGGGGGCGGGGGGATCACGGGACACCTTGCCTGGGTTCGTCGCAGGAGGCGCGTGGCAGCCAGAACTACTCTAGTATCGACGGCGCTGGGAGGCGGGAGAAGCCGGGACTGCGGCTCCGTATGATGGTGGCGTCAACGACCTCGCATTTGGAGGTTCGGAGAGGTGTGGTGCCGGTGAAAACCGCGTCGACTTCGGTCATGGGGATGATGGCGTCGTATTTGCGTCGTTACCTTGTCGAAGGCATCGTTGTTGCGGCTTTCGTCTTCCCGCCCGCGCTGCTCTGGGAAACCCTAGATCTGGGTCTCCCAGATCGGACGATGGCGTTGGGGGCATCGATTTGGAGCAGATGCTGGTTGTAAGGGTCCTGAGATGGAGCGGTGTGGTTTCTTCCATGTCTAAAATGGCGAGTCTCGGCGGTGTGGCACAACGGTGTCTCGGTAATAGACATGTGATGATGGACGCGCAGAGGGCGGTGGCACTGTCAGGTGTCGTGGTGATGTCTGTAGAACGGGATTGTAACACACGTTGTATTACTCAGGTGCAAAGCACACATATATAGTTACAATACAATCCCAACCATAAATGGGACATTACAAGAATTACTCTCCACGATTTAGGGGATTGGACAGTTAATAGCCTAAGCGCTATTAAAGGAGCCGCTATTAGAGGAGGCGTTAATGTACTATCCAGAAATAGGAGGCGCTATTAGAGGAGGCGTTAATGTACTATCCAGAAATATCTACTCAACACCCCCCGTAGTCGAAGCGTCGGCAGAGCAGACGCAAAGACTGGATCGGAACTCCTCGAAGGACGCCGTAGGCAGTCCTTTAGTCATGATATACGCGAACTGCTGAGAGGTGGGTACGTGTAGCACACGTATGCGACCAAGAGCCACCTGTTCGCGAACAAAGTGAATGTCGAGCTCGATATGCTTCGTCCGGCGGTGATGGACGGGGTTGGCGGAGAGATACACGGCGGAGACGTTGTCGCAGTATACCACGGTGGCCTTGTCGACGGGACAAGAGAGCTCCTGAAGTAGCTGTCGAAGCCAAGAACACTCGGCGACAGCATTAGCAACAGCCCGATACTCCGCCCCGGCGCTGGAGCGAGAGACCGTAGGCTGCCGCTTGGACGACCACGAGATGAGCGAGGGTCCAAGGTAGACGCAGTACCCCGAGGTGGAGCGCCGCGTGTCAGGGCAGCCGGCCCAGTCCGCGTCCGAGTAGGCGATGATGTTCGTGTCGGCAGAGGCGTGCAGCGAGAGACCAAGGTCCAGAGTGCCGCGGATGTAGTGGAGAATCCGCTTCACCGAAGTCCAATGAGCATCACGGGGGGCATGCATATGAAGACACACCTGCTGAACAACATACTGTAACTCCGGTCTGGTGAGAGTGAGGTACTGGAGCGCACCAACGATGGACCGGTAGAGCGAGGCGTCAGGCGCTGGAGAGCCATCCGTGGCGGAGAGCTTGGCCTTCGTGTCGACGGGGCTGCAGTTAAGCATCCCGGCGCGGTCGAGTAGCTCGTGAGCATACTTCTTCTGACAAAGGAAGAAGCCATCCGGTCGGCGCACAACCTCAATGCCGAGGAAGTAGTGTAGGGGCCCCAAGTCCTTGAGCGCGAACTCAGCACGAAGACGGTTGGTAAGCTGCTGCAAGAGCGCAGGGGTGCTGGCCGTCAGGATGATGTCGTCGACATAGAGCAGCAGGTACGCCGTGGCGTCTCCCATATGGTAGACGAACAGCGAGGCATCGGACCGTGTGGAGCGGAAGCCGAGTTGGTGAAGAAACGCTGCGATGCGCTGGTACCACGCGCGGGGCGCCTGCTTGAGCCCATATAATGAGCGCGAAAGCAGGCACACATGATCCGGATGAGCGGAGTCGACGAAGCCGGTGGGCTGCTGGCAGAACACTTGCTCCTCAAGATGACCATGGAGGAAGGCATTGGAGACGTCCATCTGGTGAACGGGCAAGCGACGAGACACGACGAGCTGGAGCACGGTGCGGATGGTGCCGGGCTTGACCACCGGGGCGAAGGTCTCGGCGAAGTCAGCACCGGCGCGCTGACGAAAGCCGCGAACGACCCATCGCGCTTTGTGCCGATCGAGGGTTCCATCCGGATGGAACTTGTGCTTGAAGACCCACTTCCCGGTGATGATGTTGGCATGGCGCGGTCGAGGAACGAGCTGCCAGGTCTGGTTGCGCTGCAGGGCGTCGAACTCGTCCTGCATGGCCGCAAGCCACAACGGGTCGCGGAGGGCCGCCCGAGCCGAGGCGGGCAGCGGAGAAGGCGCCAGGGGCGGCGACGGGGCTGTCGCGGCGTTGCAGACGTATGCGTCCGCAGGGTACCGCGTCGACGGGCGGAAGACGCCAGCGCGTGCACGGGTGACCGGACCCAGAGGGGCAGGCGCGGCATCACCCGAGTGTCCACTCGAGGGTGATGCGGTCGACAGAACGGCGCCCGAGCGAGAGCTCGAGGGCGACGCGGGCGGTGTCGGCAGATCGACGCCCGAGCTAGAGCGCTGGCAGCGTCGGCGGGGCGGCGCCCGAGCGAGGGCTCGAGGGCGACGCAGGCGGGATCGAAGAGGCGGCGCCCGAGCTAGAGCTCGAGGGCGATGCAGGCGGGGTCGACGAGGCGGCGCCCGAGCGAGAGCTCGAGAGCGACGCAGGCAGGGTCGACGAGGCAGCGCCCGAACTCGAGCTCGAGGGCGGGGTCGACGCGGCCGGTGCGAGGGCGCGACGCCGCGGGATATCACCCGCGGAAGGGGCAGAAGACGCCACCTGTTCCTGTGCAAACGGGAAGCAACACTCGTCAAAGTAAACGTGCCTCGAAGTGATGACCCGATGGGACACGGGGTCGTAGCAGCGATAGCCTTTGGTGTTAGCCGGGTAACCAAGGAAGACACACGGGATGGAACGGGGAGCGAGTTTATGAGGGGCGGTGGCAGCGACACTGGGGTAACAACGACAACCAAAAATCCGAAGACCATTGTAAGAAGGAGGGGAACCGAAAAGGAGGTGGTGTGGCGCATAGTTCCAGCGAGTACGACACGGACGGAGGTTGACGAGGAGTGTGGCGGTGGCTAAGGCGTCGGGACAGAAGGTGGGCGGGACGTGACCGTGGAAGAGGAAGGTGCGGACGCAGTCGTTGAGGGTGCGGAGGACACGCTCGGCACGACCGTTTCGCTGTGAGGTGTACGGACAGGTTAGGCGGAAAATAGTGCCGTGGGAGGAGAGGAGGGTGCGGACGGCGACATTGTCAAACTCTTTTCCGTTATCAGTTTGAAGGGCGTGGATGGGACGACCGAATTGCGTAGACACATAGGCATAGAAAGCTGTGAGAGTGGTGGCGACATCAGACTTTTTACGGAGGGGAAACGTCCACACAAAATGAGAAAAATCATCAAGAATGACTAGGTAATATAAAAAACCAGAATTACTCGAGATTGGAGAAGTCCAGACATCACTATGAATTAACTCAAACGGAAAAGACGCAACTGTGGAGGAATTACTAAAAGGGAGACGAACATGTTTGCCCACACGACAGGCTTCACAACTATGTGTAGCCTTTTTATTACATGAAAACGAAAAACCCCTCATTATTTGATGGAGCGTGTGGGCACTAGGATGTCCAAGACGAGCATGCCAAAGATCAACGCTAGCAGAGAAAGCGCGAGGTCCGGCGCTAGGGGGAGAGGACGACTGGACCGGATATAGATCGCCGGGGCTCTCACATCGGTGGAGTACCATCCGGGTACGGGCGTCTTTAACAGAAAACCCAGAGGCGTCAAATTCCACAGTTACAAAATTATCACGAGAAAAAGTTTTAATGGAGACTAAATTCTGAATAAGATGGGGAGACACAATGACATTATTAAGAGACAGTGGTTTAGAAGAAGAAGGAAAATTAGCAGAACCAATATGAGAAATAGGGAGACCGGCGCCGCTACCGACAATGATGCGAGACTCGGTGGAAGTTGGAAAAGAATGAGAGAGGTTACCCGGGTGAGCGGCCATGTGAGAGGACGCGCCCGTGTCCATGAACCAGTTGCCGCCGTCGGCGTAGGAACCGGGCGCGGGCGCCTGCTGATGGGCAGCGTAGAATGCCGGGTCCCAGGTAGGCTGCTGAGGCGCGTAGGTCGGCGGGCCACCGAAGGCCGGGGCGTAGGTCGGTGGCGCGGCGTTGTAGGCCGGGGTGTAGGGCGGTGTCGCGGACTGGAAAGCGGTCAGCGGCGCGGGATCCCATGGAGTCGATGACGACGGAGGCGCGGGGTAGTAGGCGGGCGACGGCGCGGCGTAGGCGCCGGGAACGGAGGGGCCGGCGAAGGGGCCGAAGGAGGAGAACCCGGCCATGGTGGGGAGAGGGGGCGGAAGCAACTAGAGTTGCGCGCGGCGGCGGTGCGGAAGGGAGGAGGAGGGCGCGACGGCGCGGTAGAGGCGGCGGCGGCGCGAGGTGGGAGAAGCGGCGGCGCGCGCGGGAGGCGGCGCGGCGGCTATGGTTAGGCTAGGAACGAAAAGTATCTGATACCATGTAGAACGGGATTGTAACACACGTTGTATTACTCAGGTGCAAAGCACACATATATAGTTACAATACAATCCCAACCATAAATGGGACATTACAAGAATTACTCTCCATGATTTAGGGGATTGGACAGTTAATAACCTAAGCGCTATTAAAGGAGCCGCTATTAGAGGAGGCGTTAATGTACTATCCAGAAATAGGAGGCGCTATTAGAGGAGGCGTTAATGTACCATCCAGAAATATCTACTCAACAGTGTCGACGACATGCATGGAAAGGTAAATGTGTTGCCTTATGATGGGTTCGGGAAAGATGGCGGTGGTTACTTCTGCAGCATGCGCATGCGGTGTGCGCTGAGGGGTTGCTGGACCACGACCTGACTTTTGGAGGTTTTGCTGGACCGGTGCTTCAGTTTTAGATGATGTGCTTGTGTGTGAGGTTAAGGCACATGGCCCTGATCATGGCCACCTCATCATTGTAGGTAGCGTCACTTGTTACCGAGAAGGTGGCTTTAGGTTTATCGATGTTTTATCTTATAAGGATTTGTTGAATAATATAATAAAAATAGTTGTGTGCATCATTTTGATCCAGAGACCAGGTTCAACCTTCTTAAAAAAAATGAAATTGAGTAAGCTGCAATGACCATTCAAACACCCACTCGTTAGTTCACTGACGCACCCATTAATTGTTCATTATTTTACAGATGTTATACTTATATGTCGATATAAGTTCTTATAATATTTGGTGTTGCTGCTGCATAGTTGGTCTAACTAAATTACGAAATTTGCTCCAGATGATCTGGTCCAAAGATGTTGATGAAGCTAGAGAAAAGATATTTAGGCATATTCAGCAAATGGTGGATGAAAGGGTCATCTATTTTCATGGATGGAGTGGACTCGGGGCATCCGTTGTTCTGAGATCCGTAGCAGAAGTGCTTCCTTCTAGGAGAGACATTCCAGAACTATGCTTTGAAAGGATACTTTTTATAGATTGCTCAGAATGGAAAAGTAGAAGATCAATGCAGAGGGAAATTGCACAGGAACTAAAACTTGATCCCTCAGCAATTGCTATTCTAGATAAGCAGGATGAAGTGGATGACTTTCATGGAGTTGATGAAAGCTCAAGGAGTGAGATATTCAGTGTGTCAAGAAAAATTAATCATATTTTGAAGGATAGTAGATTTATTATGATATTTTGTAATGGGAGTGACGACGAGATTGATTTATATGGTTCTGGTGTTCCTCCATTTGACATGTTTGCCGACAACATTTTGATATGGACCTGGGGAAGGAGGTTGCTGAACATAAAAGGAGATGAATATCAGTTACTGTTAGACAAGATGAGTCGGTTCACCCATGAGTTTGCTTATTCCCAAACAAGCTGGCTAACATGTGAACAGTTTTATGAAGTACTGTGTAAAGAGGCTGCCATTGTAGCTGCGGGCATCGACCTGACAATGGTCGCAGACTGTTGTTTGTACAAACTATTCCTGCACAGCTTTTGTTCTACCACAAATTATGATTGGGCTGGTCATGCTTCCAATTTCTGGATGTGTGACGGGATACTTCATGAGGACATAGAAAGGGTGATAAGTAATGTGTTGAGCAGAAAGATAAGTTTGAAATGCAATGCTTCATTACTTGATGATGAGCTTAGGATGTTCAAGAAACATTTGAAGCTTCCTTTTGTGAGAGTTAACGATCGGGATGCATATGATGAAGGACCATACCGTTGGATTTCAGTCACATCAAAGGATACAAAACTACATGGAATGCAAATTATTCCTGCACAGACATCATCTTTCTTCTTGGCAAATGAAAGATATGAACCACCGCTAGCATTGCCAAATGGTATGTTTGAACATTCCAGGAGCCTTGGTGTACTAATTCTTTGTTCTTGTGCCTTCAATTTTGCATCACCTCCTTTCGTGAAATGCCATAGCCTGAAATTCCTTGGACTAAACCACTGTACCAATAACAAAACATGTGAAGTAGAGGATCACACTGAGTGGGCATGTTTGTATAGGCTGAGGGTGCTAGAACTATGCTCCACGTATTGGAATGAGATCTTATCTCAAGAGAAGATTGATCTCATGGCCAATCTCAGAGAACTAAATATAGAGGGTTTCATGTGTTGGCAATACACAACATGCTTACAAGGGTGGATACCTAACCTTGAGAAGCTCCGGATAATCAATCCAACGCGTGAACCCGAGATTTCAACTGATACAAGCAACTCCTTCCTCGGCAGGACAAAGCTAGAGATACTTGATTTGTCAGGCAATAGCGATATGGAGATTCTACCAAGTAGCCTATCAGAAGTGAGTAGCCTTCAGGTGCTTGTCCTGGATGGTTGCACTAGGCTTCAAGATGTTGGGCCCAATGTGCTCCCTCTCATGCTAAGGTCATTCAGTCTTGATGCCAGTGCACCATCAACACAACGGACAGCATCTATTGTGCAACCTATGGAACATCACGGTCCATCTACCGCAGCAGGTAAGAAAGGTGCCACCAGTATTTCAAAAATCTCCCTAAAAGGTTGCACACAATTGGATAATCTATTTTTGTGTGGGCTACCAAATCTTGTTGAGCTAGACCTCTCAGGAAGTGCAATTAAAGTTGTTGACTTCGAAACCATGGTGGTTGAAGTCCCATGTCTGAGACGTCTATTTCTGCTAGGATGTGAGCACCTTCGTGCAATAAGATGGGGCAATACACAAAAGCATATAGAGTTGTTGTGCATAGACACGCGAGCTGGAACTGAGGGTCACCAGCCACCCCTTGACCGGGATAAACCCTTCAGGTTGCAGGTACATGCTGTTGTTGAGGATGCAAGGCTTTCTGGGTCCCTGTGGTCTCCGATACATGAAACATGGAGGCTCAGGAATGGTTGTTTTAATATCCATGTCCACATCCTCACCTGTGTACTATAATGGATCTGTTCAACTCAAAGCAATCTGCAAGGAGAAGACTGGCATGTACGGTGATCAAGTGAGCGTGCAACGATCTGTTCCAGCAAGCCGATACATTGATGTTCTTTTTTTTTTGCGAATACATTGATGTTCTTAGCATGCTTAGCGATGTCCCCCTGATGCAGGCTTTTCCGGATCCACCGACTACCAACTTGGCCCGACATATTGAGATTTCTGAAGGAAGCCGCGGCTTGGAGAGCGCACTGGACGAATCCTATAATCTAGCTGATATAATGAAACAGTACACGGAGTCCCTGCATGTGCACGATGTCTCCCTTAGTGGTAGTATGCCCGCGGGACATTGGATAATGCTCAAGCAGTGCCGCATGGAGAGGTGCCCCAGGTTGGTTACCGTATTCCCTTCGGCCTCCTATGGGTTTTATAAACTGAAGATCTTGTGGGCGTCCCATCTTCTGATGGCCCGCCAGATTTTGAAAGGTCGTGAAAGCATATATCTCAGAAGTCTACAGCACCTACACCTGAGTTCCTGCCCCAGGCTCCAGTACGTGCTCCCCGTGGCCGTACATTACCTCCCCAGCCTGGAGACCCTCCACGTCATCCACTGCGGCGACCTCAAGCACATCTTCGTGGTGGACAGATCTTCGTGGTACCGCAAGGAGATAGCCACAAACGGTGTAGCGTTCCCAAAGCTAACCGCCATCCACCTGCACGACCTCCCGACGCTGCGGCAGATCTGCGAGGTGAAGATGGTGGCGCCAAACCTGGAGAGCATCAAGATCAGAGGATGCTGGAGCCTGCGCTCGCTGCCGTATGTGAACAAGTCTCGTGGCCCAGGTGTGAAGAAGCCGGCCGTTGAGATCGAGAAGGATGTGTGGGAGGCGTTGGAGTGGGACGGCGTGGAAGCCGGCCACCATCCTAGCCACTTCGGGGCACCGGTGCACTCGCGCTACTACAAGAAGAAACTGCCCAGGACTTCCGTCCTCAGGTATACTTGTCTGCATATTAATATGTCCACATTTCTTTGTCAGTTGTAATAACTGAATGCATGCTCGGAGTTATCTCAGATTTTCACTCTTTTTTTCTCTGTCTCTCACGTTGGCTAGGTGATTTATGCACTGCGCGCACTTCATCGACATGTGTTTCTTCCATGGGAACTAGCTCGCTCATTTGGAGCGATGAATGCTCCTGCGGCTGTATATGCGTGTGGTTTGCTCGTGTGCTTGGATGGAGAATTCCAGATGTGATCGATTGCATTTAACTATACTATCATGTGTTGTTGTGGGTGCCAGGTCTGAGCTTATGGTGGCTCTTACCTCTTGTGTGGCTTTCAAATAAGAATCAATCGGTCTGGTTCGTGCCTGCGTGCGCTAGCCTGGCCGTCATGTGTGGTTTGCGATTGGGAGTGTTACTTTGATGTGTGTGTGTGTGCCTGCGTGCAACTACTTGTGTGAGTGTCTGGACTAAGAAGCAACTTGTTTCTGTGCATCGACCTTGGTGCATTTGTGTTTGATGTGGAATTTGAAATATGCAACAGCTATACATGTGTGCCGGCTTGTTTTATTTAGCTGCCAGTTTGTATGACACCTTCCTGCAACAACGAATATGTATAATTATGGTTATGTATCATTGGATTGCACAATTCTCCAGCCTAGATAATGATAGAGAGAATTCCTTATTTGACCCTTCCAAAAAATCTTCTTCCATATTTGGCCCTAGAAATAAAATTCTTCCCAATTTGACATCTTAATTTCATTTCTTTCCTAATATGACCCTCTAGTGCATTTTGAGCATTAAAAAGACTCTTTTGCCCCTGATAAATTATGTGATAAAAAAATCTCTTTAATTGTTGGTAAATGCCAGCGCAGCTGCCCGAGTAAATTACATAAAACTAATACTACGCGTAGCGGCACGCCGCGTCGGCCGAGCAGGCGTATTGCTTTTCTGTCCCGGCTGTACTAGCTTGATCGATAGTACCCGTACGTGAGCAGCTCGAATAGTACCTTATCCCTTGATGGATCTTTGGACTAATACGAGCTGGCTAGCTCTTGTTGGATCGATCGGGGAAGGGAGCTGGAGGCCACACCGTTCGTACGGGGAAGACTTGTAAATCCTATTTAGACATTGTTAAATTTGAGCTTAAAATTCGATCTATAGATAGAGAAACAAAAAAGATAAATTGTACCGTGAATAGTGCCAGGTTTGGGTGAATAGTGTTTTACACTATTTGCACTGAAATTTCTCTTTTTTGGTTCTCTAAGTGTAGGTCGAATTTGAAGCAGCAAATTTTTGGAGTTGCATGTATGACCTAGATGTGTGTTGTCCATTTTTTATACCCCTCCGTCCAACAAAGGATGTCGGAGGCACAGTACAAATTCATTTTTGCAAAAACGTCCCTAATACCTTTACAACGTGTCAAATTGGTCCTTCGAATGTTAATTTCAAAGTCTGATTTTGTCTCGCCTCAGTCTCCGTCGTCCTCGACGTTTTTTTTTTTAGATACAAGGCACAAGTGCCCAGCCTTAAATTAATAAGACCACAAAGTTCACACATAGTTGATTACATGCTGCGGCATACAACTTAGCCATAAGAGACGACAGTACTAGATCAACAGCAACTAAGACATAAGGCTGACAGGGGAGCCACCCCAGCAACAGTAAAGAGATCACCCACTCCGACTACTCGGACTCCTCCTCGGGCGATTTGCTGTATATAACAGCTTTAACTTGCCGACCAGCGTCGCGAGCCTTGGCCGATCCTTGTCCTTGGCGTTTAGACACCACAACTGCAAAAAGATAAGAGTTTTGTAGATCACATCAGCAGGGTGTTTAATAATCCTGCGCTCGATGGAGAGCTTGTTGCGAATGTTCCAAAGGGCCCAAGATTGCGCAACAAACAGGGACCACACCACCCTACGCGTTTGACCCGACAAACCACTAAGGATGGCGAAGAATTGCGCAAAATTAGCCGGACACCAGCGATTCCCAAGAAGTTGGCGCAACACACTCCACGAAAACTTTGCTAAGGAACACGAAAAGAACATATGTGACGCGTCCTCCGCCACGCCACAGAGAGCGTAGAACCCGTCTGAAGGCCCCTGCCTCGAAGCGAGAACTTGACCCGAAGGTAGCCTGTCTAAAATCAACTGCCAAGAAAAAATCTTAATTTTCAGCGGAAGCTTCGCCGCCCACACATCACGAAAGTAAGCAACGGAAGCCCCTTGGACCAGTTTCGCATACATTGAGGCTACCGTGAAATGGCCCGACTCTTCCAAAGACCAGGAGACCGAGTCCAACCCCTCCGAAAGGTGAATCTGGTCAATCAACTGTAACAACTCCTCCCATTGAGCTCTACCCGCCTCAGATAAGGAGCGGCGAAGACGAATGGAGTTACTGACCACCGAGGCCACCGAAATCTGATGGTTATCGCAGACCGCAAAGATGAGAGGGAACCTGTCTTTGAGTTTGCCGGTCCCATGCCAGCAATCGGTCCAAAAAAGAGTACGCTGCCCGTTGCGCACCGCATGGCGAGCACCTAACTTGAAGAGGTGCTTGATTTTTCCCAGACTCCTCCAAAACTGCGAGCCACCCCGACTCGAGCTTGCGAAGATGTCGTTGTTAACCAAGTACTTGGCCCTAATTAACCTGGCCCACAAACTGTCCTCATCCTGGTAGAGTTTCCAGATCCATTTTAGCATCAAAGCTTTGTTCATGAGTTTGGAATTGACAATCCCTAAGCCTCCGAACTCCTTCGGACGACACACTGCCGGCCAATTGAGGAGGTGGTATTTCCTTTTGGGGCCCGAACCTTCCCAATAGAACCGAGCCCTATGAGAGTCTAGTTTTGCATGCACACCATCTTGCAGCAGGAAGAGCCCCATGGCAAACATTGGGAGGTTGGCAAGACACGAGTTGGAGAGGATGAGCCTCCCCCCGGAGGACAAGAACCTCCCCACCCAGGGCTCCACTCTGGCAGCTAATTTCAGCACCAAAAAGTTCCATTGGTCAATAGTAAGTTTTCTGTCAGCCACAGGAAGACCCAAGTAGGTAAATGGGAACGAGCCCAATTTACAGTTGAGCATATCCGCCACCCTTTGGCGGTGCTCACGTGGTTTACCCATTACTATGACCTCACTCTTGTGATAGTTGATTCTCAACCCGGACATTTCTTCAAAACACATCAGAAGGAATTTCAGATTAGCGATCCCCAGATCGTTATCCTGAATCAGAATCAGCGTGTCGTCGGCATATTGAAGGTGAGACACTCCCCCCGGAATAAGGTGCGGCACAACCCCCTGGATGTGGCCGGTTGCAGAGGCCGCTGAGAGCATTGCCGACAGTGCCTCCGCAACAAAGTTGAAAAGGAGGGGAGACAACGGGTCGCCTTGGCGAACCCCTCTCTTGTTGCGGAAAAACGGGCCCATCTCACCGTTGATCGAAATGGCAGTCTGACCCCCCTGGACCAGCTGCATGAGTCTGTGAATAACGCCTGCATCGAACCCCTTCCGACGCAGGACTTCCGTGAGAAAGTCCCAGTTTACCCTATCATAGGCCTTTTCAAAGTCGATTTTAAACAGAATACCACCTAGCTTCTTCTGTTTCAACTCATGGACAATTTCTTGCAAAGCCAAAGCGCCATCAAGAATGAAGCGGCCCTTAATAAAGGCAGTCTGGTTGGGGCTAATAATCCTATTGGCAATCGGGTCTAGGCGCGTTGCAAAGGCCTTGGAAACAATTTTGAAGATGACGTTGATTAAAGCAATCGGACGGAACTGAGAGATCTGGTCAGCCCCCTGAACCTTAGGAGTCAGAGACAGCACCCCGAAGTTCAATCTGGCAATATCTATCCTGCCCAAAATGAAGTCATTGAGGATGTGAAGGACCCCATGTTTCACCAAACCCCAACAACGCTTGAAGAATAGAACCGGGAACCCATCCGGTCCAGGCGTCGTATCTGACTTCAAACTCACTAATGCTTCCAACTCCGCTTCTGAATAAGTTAGCGCTAGGCTCAAATTTTCTGCAGGCGAGACGCACCTATCCCCACCCCAGGTGTTCGAGGCGAGGCCGCAAAACCGAGGGGCCTCTGAGCCCATCAGCGCTCTGTAAAAGTTGTATATGTGATCTTGAAGGGCCATCTTGTCCGAAATTGGGCCGTCAGGGGTAGAGAGGGACGTGATTAAACATTTGCGACGCCGCCCGTTGGCAATCGCGTGGAAATAGCCCGTGTTGGCATCCCCCTGGAGTGCCCACCGAACTCTACCTCTCTGCCTCCAATATTCTTCCTCCATCTTCAAGATGTCAAGCAGTTGCTCTTCAAGGTGAAGACGGAAAGCCCAATCTTCCTTGTCCAACCCATCCGAGTCAGCACGCGAGTCAAGGTTTTTAATCTGCAGAAGGATGGAGTCCTTCAACGCCTTGGCACCCTTGCCTAGGTTACGACTCCACCCCCGAAGGAACTGGCGCAGGCTGGAGCTCATGAAACTCCACCAATCAACAATATCTCTCCCACCTACCACCGACGCCAAGTGGTTCCATTTGCTTAGCAAAATGGAGTTGAAGTTTTCCAATTCAAACCAGCCTGTTTCGAAGAAAAATCTATTGCTACGGACCAGGGAGCCCTCTCCCGAGTCAAAGATAAGTGGGGTATGGTCAGAGCCCAGGCTTGTTTCAGCCACCAGGGAGCACGTCGGAAAACGGACGTCAATCTCAGGCGAGATGAACACTCTGTCAAGAACGCAACGGACCGGATTTAATTGTCTATTGGACCAGGTGTACCGCGCACCCATGCGCGGAAGTTCTTTAAGCGCCCACATCCCAATGTGAGCGTTGAACAAGTCAATACGGGCCCAGTTCACCCTATCATTATTCTTATCATCCGCCGATCGGATCAGGTTGAAATCGCCGCCCATGAGAATGGGGTGGGAGCATCTGGCAATCTTGGAAGACAGTTCGTCTAGAAACGAGCTTGATCTGGCATGATCCGCTGGACCATAAACCCCAATTATGTCCATAATCATACCAGATGGTCTGTGTAAGGCTGACGCGCAGATGAAGCTCTGACCTTTCTCACACGCCCCTACCTCAAAGAGGCTGTCCCTAATGCCCAGCAAAATGCCCCCTGAATGACCATTCGCCGGTAACCAGCTCCAAAAGAACTTGTCCCCTATCTCAAGGCTCTGAAGCTCGTTATCAGTGAAGTCTTGTTTAATCGTCTCTAGGAGAATGACAACGTCGATGTGATGCTTGCGGAGATAGTCTTTAAGAAGAGTTCGGCGTCCCCGCACCCCGAACCCTCTAATGTTCCAGAAAAGAACACGCATTAGGAAACCACTCCCTTAGCCCGTGCTAGGCGGGTTAGCATGCGTCGTTCCACTGGCGCCGAAGTCTTGACCGCCCTCTTTCTAGATTTCTTCACTGGAGGCTTCACGACCTCCCCTGAGGCCGTGAAGGCAAAGGTCTCACCAGCCCTCTTGGTGATAGGATATTTTCGTCGGCGCTGGCGGCAGCACTGGACACTGGTTCCCCTTGAACCAAAGTCTGCGCCACTCCCTGTGGAGAGTTCTCCTTCTCTTTCTGTTCTTTGTCCCTCCTCTCTTTTTCTTTCTTTTCTAACTCTAGTTGGGCAGCTTTCAAGGCCAGCTCAGCCTGGACCAATTCTCTTGCTTGAATCATCGAAACCACCTTTTCGGGAGCACCGCCTGTTGGATCTAAAACAACGCAACTATCCCTAGCCACTTGCAGAAAATCAAGAACAGGACGGTCTTGGAGAATAGCAAACTTAGGGCATCTCCAGTCGTATAGCCCCCCCAGGACTCATTTTTCTCTAGCGCCGGCGCGAATCGGCGCTATTCTGATATCTGGGTGCGTGGTAGGACGAGCCCTGGCTGAGGAAGGGCGCGGCGGCCGGCGAGCTCCACACGTAGTCAACGCTGCCGCGGACGGACGGAAATCAAGCGATTGAAGCTGGAAATTAAGCCACTGGAGCTAGCTAGCTCCACCGATCGGTCAAATCCATCCGAAGCAAGCAGGCACGCAGCTGAATCATTCGATCCGTCCATCGGCGTGTAGCTAGCTTCAACGACACGGGCAATGGATCGATGATGCGAAACAGGGGCAGCACGATGCCGTGCATCGGCGCCGCCTGCTTCTTCATCCGCCGCCGTGAGGACGACCGCGAGCTGCGCCCAGACGAGCTCGCCGTCGCCGTGGGCCTCCACTGCCCAGCCGCTCGAAGCCACCCATGGCAGAGTGTGTCGCGCGCGGAGGTCCGCCCTGGCCGCGTGCGCCCCGGCCGGGAGGGTCCTGGTGAAGCAAATCTTGCCGGAACGAGGCGTTGGAGACGGAGGAGGGCGAGGATGCGCCGCCCGCGCCCTTCCACCTTGCTGTGCGAGCCGACGGCGACCGGCACGAGGATGAACGCCTCGAGGTGGAGGAGATGCCAAAAAAAGAGGCAGTTCTCCCGGAGGCGGTTCTGGGCGGAGGGGCGACGGCACGAGGGCATGGCGGCGACGGGCGACCACGGCGGCGAGCGATGGCATGGTGGAAGAAAAAGAGGAAGAAAGCAACAGGGGCGCACGTGGTGGGATATGGCAAAAGAAAGGAGACAGAGAGGGGGTTGGAGACTGACCAGTGGGCCTTTTGCTTACCGCCGCCCCCCCAGGCCGAACCCAGCCTGCTGGGTTTGTGCTGGGTACGCCGGCGCTAAAACGGCGCTATTTCAAGTCCTGGGGGGCTGGCTGGTAGATTTCGGCGCTATTTTGGTCAAAAAGTGGCATGGGAGGCTCCTGGGGGGACGGCTGGAGATGCCCTTAGAGATGGGTGAGTTACCTGGGTTGTTTTTCTTCTGAGTGCGAAGTAGCGCGCGGGCGAGAACCGGCCCCTCCGTCTCGCCTTTGCCCCGCTCGCTCTTCCTAGTCCTCGACGTCCGCCGCGGGGGTCGCCCTGCTCCGCCGCGGGGGAGCAAGGCCGCGAAGCTCCTCCGCCGTTCTCCTCCGTCGGCCTCAAGCTCCTCCGCCGGTCTGAAACTCCTCCGGCAACCCCTCTCGCGTACGCTGCTGCACCTCTCGCGGACGCTGCCGGCCCCGACCCCTCCTCCGTGGAACAGCGCCGCCGCCCTCCTCCGCCCTCCTCCGCTCGACCAAGAGCTCCGCCTCGCCGAGATCTAAGACCTCCTCGAGCAACGCTTGGTGGGAAGCCGTGGATCAGCAGGATCGAGGCCGTCTCCTCCCACACCGGCCGCCGCTCCGGTGACTCAAATCAGGCGGCTGCTGCTCCCCTGCTTCTCCCCTGCCGCCGGTTGAGCTCGGGCTGCTGCTCCCCTGCTTCTCCCCTGCCGCCGGTGGAGCTCGTGCTGCTGCTCCCCTGTTGCTGCTTCTCTGAACAGGTTCCTCTACCTGTTCTAATTTATCTTGTGATCTTCGGTACATAATTATCTTTCGCCGGAAGTCTTCAGTACAGTTAGACTCAGTTTGCAAGCTGTAGTATGAGGAATTTATTACAGATAAACGGGATCATCTAATTTTCTCTAAAGGTAGATGAATTTGCTTACTGATTTTATCTTGCTCTCTTGAACAAATGCTATGGAGATCTCAGCATGGTCCAAGACGAATTCAATTGCAATTTCTCCTGCATTGATCGCAACTTATCTAGTTAATACACCATTGTGATGTGCAAAGGAAAACATTGTTAAGAATCCAGACTTTCATTCATGGGCTAATGTAAATTCACCGTTCTACAGAAAATTTACACTGATAATATGCTTTGGTATCTCCCTCACACATTTGGTATTGTAGATATAGATAATTTTCTCGATACACTTGATCAAAGTTAATGAAGTTTAACTTTCGCAAAAACCAATATGCACTATATTATCATTATGGCAAGGAGCCAAGGAGGGAGTATGTCTTCACTGGGCATAGATTCCTTTACTTATTTCATTTTAATATTGATGTCTGTCCTTATTAATATTGATCTGTCTGGGTTATAATTTCCTTTACTTATTTCATTTTAGGCGTCTCCAATGAGAAAGATGATGCTGAAATTTGATAATCAAATAGTGCTCTCCAATGAGTAAGTTTCAATTGGCTCTTACCTACAAGGACAAATTCATTACGTCAGCTAGTTTCAGTTTGCTCTTACCTACAAGGAACAAATTCATCATGTCAATTAAATTAAATTTTCCCTTTCCACAGTTACATGAAAAAACAAATTGATGGCAAACAACTATGTAAGCTGGTTTCTAAGAGGAAGAAACTACCCCGTAAAGCACTGCATATGTGGAAATATAATAGGATGCATCAAAAGGACATCTTCTCCGAACCTTTGATACACGGTAAGCTATGCTCGATTCAGCTGGTGTTTTCTTGTTCTCGAAAGAAACAATGTCATGCCCTCAATCTCGCTCTTTTACAGGAATGTGTATTGACCTACGTAACACCTACAAGGCGGAGTTCCCTCAAGAAGTAGAAGCTGTTGCTGTCGACTTGAATGAGATTCCTGAAGAAGCTGCTGATCTCGACTTGAATGAGATTCCTGAAGAAGCTGCTGCTCTCGACTTGAATGAGATTCCTGAAGAAGCTCCTGTTCTCGACTTGAATGAGATTCCTGAAGAAGCTCCTGCTCTCGGTTTGGATGCTGAAGAAGCTGTTGCTCTCGGTTTGGATGCTCAAGAAGCTGTTGCTCTCGGTTTGGATGCTATAGAAGCTGTTGCTCTCGGTTTGGATGCTCAAGAAGCTATTGCTCTCAGTTTGGATGCTATAGAAGCTGTTGCTCTCGGTTTGGATGCTCAAGAAGCTATTGCTCTCAGTTTGGATGCTATAGAAGCTGTTGCTCTCGGTTTTGATGCTCAAGAAGCTGTTGCTCTCGGCTTGGATGCTCAAGAAGAAAATGCTGGTCATCCAAAACCAGAACTGACGAATGAGCAAAGGTTTGGTGTCTATTTTGCTTTGGAAGTAATCAAGAGTAGAGATGGAGGGATACAATCAGAGGACAAGGAGCTCATTGCGTTTCTGCTAAATACAAGTGTCCGAACTGTTGAAAGAATATGGGCCACAGCCCAGGCCCAGATTGAACGAGAGGAAGTAGTTGATGTTTCAAATAAAAAGAAGGGCAATGTTGGTCGAAAAAAGAAAGATCTGGATCTGCCGAGGGTAGCGACAATACCACTCAACAAAAGAAAGACCATTCGAGGTCTGGCAAGATCATTGGGTGTGAGTCACTCAACCTTGCACCTTAGGTTCAAGTTGGGTGACCTGACACGGCACAGCAGCCGTTTGAGGCCTTCTCTTACGCCAGCACACAAGCTTAAGAGACTGGAATTTTGCGTCTCGATGATCGACATGGACCGGTTGACAATTCCTTGTCCTTTCTTCAACACAATGGACAATATCGTCCACATTGACGAAAAATGGTTCTACCTGACCAACGAAAATAACAATTACTACCTACTCCCCGAAGAACCTCGACCATTCCGCACAACGCATAATAAGAACATCATTGGGAAAGTGATGTTCTTGACGGCTGTGGCGAAGCCAAGGTATGGTGAAGGTGGAGAGGTCACATTTGATGGAAAGATTGGCACTTGGGCCTTTGTTCAAGAGACGCCGGCTAAAAAAGACAGTAAAAACAGAGATAAAGGTACAATTGAATTGAAGCCGATGACAGTTACACGGGATGTTATGAGGGCAACCCTTTGCAAGAAAGTAATTCCAGCAATCCAAGAGCGGTGGCCCGATGAGGATATAGGAAGAACTATCTACATACAACAAGATAACGCAAAACCTCATCTCCTTCCTAATGATGAGGTTTTTCGACGGGTAGTAGCCGCGACTGATCTGAAGATCGAGTTGATACAACAACCTCCAAACAGTCCGGACATGAATGCCCTTGACTTGTGTTTCTTCAGGTCACTCCAGTCACTCACCGATACCAGAGCACCGACAAATATCAAAGAACTGATAGAGGGTGTGGAGGAAGAGTACCATAACTACGATGTCGACAAACTGGCTAAAAGTTTTTTAACACTCCAATACTGTATGGCTGAGGTTATGAAAGTAGGAGGAGGAAACCGCTACGACCCCCCGCACAACAAGAAGGAACGCCAACAAGAAGAAGGCATGCTACCAAGCGCTATGCTACCAAGCGCTATATCTATCACCGCAGAGCTACTTGCACAAACCAAAGCCCTTATAGAAGTAGGAAAGGCAGACAAAAAAAAGAGAGGTAGAGAAAGGAGAGAAAAATGTGTACTTGTGTGTAGCACAAACAATGTATACTTGTGTATGATATGATCAAGAACAGAGATGAAATTTACCATGTGCTTGTCCATTGTGAGCAAAATCTGGCTTTATGTTTGTGCTTCCGTGGAGCTTCTTTGTTCATGTCAAATGGCACTGCTTTGTGAAGATTGTGCTGTTATGTACCGTGTTGTTCATGTCAAATGTCATATTGCTTCAGATTGTATTGCTTGTACTGTTGCATAATATGAACTTGAGTTTGTTATTGCTTCAGTTTCACTGGATTTAAGATGCCAGGCGTACATAGGAGTACAAGATGAATTTTGCTAATTAAGTGTGCTGGAATTTCTGCATTTTGCTGCACATGTTAGCATTCTGGTCAGATCTGGAACGCTTCCCATATAATCACAGGAATATGCATCTTCCAAATTTTGTCCATGAATCAGACTCCAAATAAAAGTGGTTCAGATGAAACAAGGCACACAAACGTGACAGGAGATATAGCTGCGAAATATTTCATTTCATTTTATTAATTCAACAGATACAAGAGGAGTATTACAAACTAGCACGCACACACTTGCGCACACACACACTTGCTGCTACATATCTACTACTTTCACTGGTACATGCATACTACTAACAGATACTAAAGCTTAAACTCTGACTCTAGTTCTTGATCTTCTTCTTGGGCCCCAGCTGGTTGCTGTGACCACACTTCTTGCTGCGGCAGTTGACAGCCCTTGGGTGCAGACATGCATAGCACCTACAGGTAAATGGAAAGATTAGCATAATCGGGACAACAACAAGCGTTGGGTCAGAGAGCATGATGACTAAAACTGAACTTGGTCTAGAAATAGAAATATGAAATGGAGGTGCAATTAGTACACTAAAGGAAGCTTTACACTTGCAGTAAGGTGCCTACAGGAATGCTCTCTAGGCTCTGGTTATTCAAGGCAATATTTGATCAAAATAGAATTAGAATTAATCCATTCTTGAAAAAGAGGGATACTCAAAAATTCAGTTAAGCTACTTACGTGGTTGTGTTTGTAAAAATGGTACCGAAGTGCTTAAGAATGGTACTGAATGGTACTTGCTCTTTCTAATGAAATTCATTTCCATATTTCTATATAAGAGTATTCAGTCTGCCTACTGGTGCAAGCAACTAAGCTAAGATGTGGTTCAGTATCCAGTTGAGAATATTCAGAATCAGATAACTGCATATGCTAAACGAAGCATGAGCCAGTATGCTGACAGAGATCAATCGCGAGGTCCAGTAGGCTGAAGCATTGCTACTGAAGAATTGGTGAAATTTGTGGGAAGAGAAGACAACAGATGATGTGCAACAAGCAAACATAGTGTTGGACGGAGGGAGGGAGGTTACCCCGTTGCTGTAGGTGGTGGTGATGCCTGTCCCGATACTTGCGCCGAGCAGCATGACGCGTCCTGTGGCCTCTGTGGGCGGTGCGAGATCCCGAGCAGCAGCAGCGGCAGGTCCGGGAAGAGAAGCTCCGGGAAGATCAGCACCTGCAAAAAAACACAGAGAGAGAAGCGGATGAGATTTGGTTTCCCATCCGGCTCCGGCGGCGGCGCGAGTGGTGGTGGCGGCGGCGGTAGAGGAAGAGGAAGACGAGAAGATGGTGCCCTGATTCCGCCTCCCGTCCGCCTCCTTTTCTCTCTCCCTACCGCCGTGGAGGGGTGGCGCCATCGAAGACGTCGATGCGCCAGCCGCCGGAGCCGGAGCCGGGAAGATGCGCCCTTTGCAGAAAAGGAGATCCTTTTCCTCTTGATCTGCCCTCCTTGTTGCGATCTGGTTGTTGCAGAGGGATTCAGGTGGCGAGAAGAGGAGGAGAAGGTGGCCGGCGAGCGGCGAGGCGACGGAGCAGGCGGCCGGGGTAGAGATGCGCCGCGCGACGAGGGTTCGCCGGTGGGTCGCGGAGCGGAGGGGAAGAGGACGATGCGCGAAGGACTGTGGGTTGTGTCGGAAGAAACGCGAGGGGGTTTTCGCAAAATGTACGTCGCGACATCCTTTTATAGACGGAGGGAGTAGAATATTTGAACATGTTTTGTGAATTATAAAAATTGATCTCATAGATCCTACCTAATGCTAGATCTTATGCAAGTTGCCCCCCCCTTCGTACTGCTCCCGCCGAGAGCCACGCGGGACGAGCATGCGCGCGCACGACGCCGGCATGCACGCGTCGCGCGACTGCTCCGATTTCCACCTGTCGTTCTTCAACGCAGCAACAGCTAGCAGCAGCGAAGGCACGCACCAACGACGGCGACCAGCTCGCCGGAGGGAACACCTCTGGCAGCTCCGGCTCCGGGCGCGAGGCGGTAGCTCACGGACACGACGACGGCGCCGGTCTGCCGGCACGCCGGTGGAGACGTCGAGGCAACGTACGCCGAGCGTGTCCTAGATATTTTTTTTATTCTGAATTTTGCTTGGTCTGGTTGTAATTCTGAATTTTTATTACTAGTGAGAGACATAGAGAGAGGAAAGGAGAGGACCAGCCTGTTTTTTGTCACATAATTTATCAGGGGCAAAAGAGTCTTTTTACTGCTCAAAATGCACTAGATGACCATATTAGGAAAGAAATGAAGTTAAGATCCCAAATTGGGAAGATTTTTTTTTAGGGCCAAATAGGGAAGATTATTTTAAGTAAGGGCCAAATAAGGAATTCTCTCACGATGATATCATGGTACCCAAAAAAATAATGATATCATGGTATCCAATTTTTTGTTGTTGCATAATTACTGTGCCTTGCTAATGATATCATGAGAATCACAGCAAATTCTGTTACATGCTTTTGGCATGTCGTCTAAGTGTTCTATGAATCCATTGCTGAATAATGACAGTGAAGCACATGAGTATGCTGGCTCTCTCCAAATGCTACTGGGTACACGCGCCCTCTGGTAATAAGTGTGTGGATATTCATCCAAAATTTCATGAAACTGAACATGAACCTCTGGCCGCAGCTGTTCCTGGTCTACTGATGCTTGTATATCAAAATAGTAACCTATTTCAGTTTCAGTTTAAACCTCTCCTTCCATATCAAATGTTCCAACATCGACCGTACCGTACTTTTACATAAGCACCGAGTCTAAAGTTTAACAGGCGCAGCGACGAAGGGCATACAAAGTTGCAAGATGTGGTGGCCATAGCTGACCAGCTGATTATTCAGTGATACATACATAGCAGTTGAGCGCACCTACAGCTCTTCAGCGAGCACATTCTATTACTTTTCTACATGCTGCTGCTGTTTTTGGGTTCGTCGTCATTGTAGAGGATCTCGTTCCACGCCGGATTGCGGGGGAGGTATGTGTCCTGCAGTTCAGGAAACAGGCGTCAGGATCACGAGCAGTTGAGGAACCAAGTGTTCGCACAATTGCAGCCACGAAGCAGCTCAAGACCATGTTTTGAGACGAGGTGAAGAACAGTCAGCTATCAATCGGAGGTAGGAGAATTTCGAGAGGAAGATTCATGTAGACGAGTCGTGAGTCTACGCAGTTGGAGGACAGTTATCAGTCGGGATTTCTATGTTGCTTATTGCTACCGAGAAATCGACTAGTAGATCGGTGTTCATTTTTCGCGGCGCTGCTCAATTGCTGAAAAACTCAGGGATCAAGAACTGATTTGGCCTCGGGGAGAGGAGAGTTCAGGGAGAGGAGGTCACCGAGATGTAGGAGCAGGTGGGGATGACGCGCATGCCGTGGCTCCGCGCGTGGGCGAAGGCGGCGTCGCAGAGGCGCGCGGCGAGGCCCCGCCCGCGCTTGCTCCCCGGCACGTACGTGTGCACCATGTACATCGCCGCCGGGGACGCGCCGCCGCAACCGGAGGAGGTGCGCGGCTGCACGACGAGGCGGTACTGGAGGAAGGCCTCTCCGTCTTGCGTCTCGAACTTGCGCGCCTCCTCCCTCCACACGATGCTGTCCTCCGCCGCTTTCCCCTCGCCGGCGCTGCCCTCCTTCGCCATCGTGTTTTTTCGTTCTGTGTCTTCTGTTTTCTTTCGAGTGGATTTTATTTGTGATGGTAGCACGTGCGGACGTCCAGAAATCGTTGCACACGTACGCGACAGGAAAAAATGACTAGGAATTTCCCTTTTTGTTTGCGAATCTATCCTTAGAGCGCACCCCCATAAGTAGTGATCAAATCAAGAAAATCAATCAAACGATACTAATTGTTGTCCAAAAATCGCTGCACCACGTAACAAGGGCAGTGAAATGCATCTAGACCTATAAGTGGGCACGGCTGTCCCGTCGGCTTGCCGCTTGTACCCGATAGACCAAATGGGACTAGGATATTGCCACTTGATTGCCGTCTAATTTCCACGGCGTTCGCCAAACCCATCTAAACTCGTTAAACAACGTCCGAAAGACGAAACGCAAGCGCAGCGCAGCTCGTTGTTCGGTCAACTCCGCTTGTTTCCTCTGCCGACGGCGCTCATGGTGGGGGCACTGCCCGCGACCAGATGCGCTGGCAGTGAGCGGCGAGCTGGGCATCCTATATGCCCGACGGTCGGTCCGCCGCGCAGCTTCACCCGGCCGCCGCCATCGGATGTGTTGTTAATGGAGATGGGTGTCTGGATGTGACGGAATCCGTCGGCGGCGGCGCGCTCAACACCAGGCTGCGCACATGGAAGATCTTCTCAGGCCAAACCTGTTCACCGGTGCCGGCGGCAGCAGCCATGGCTGAGGCGCTAAGCGAAGGAAGCCTCTTTCCGATTGGTGTGTTTCATGAGACAACTAGAAGGAGTAGGTGGGCTTAATTGGGCAAATGGTTAGTCGCGGCAGCCCACCAACTAATACGATATCCTCATGGGCGTCCACTAACAGGATTAAGTGGGGGCGGCTTGGGGAGCCGTGGACGGCCCATCTCCACTTACAGCCTGAAATGCATCCACGATGCTTAAACTTGTTGGCCAAAGGGTCCATGAACTCGGAAAATGATTTATGGAGTAGTGCATTCCCTAATCTCGCTCAACAAGAGCAACTCTATACTCTTGAGGGTCTTCTTCCGAAAAATATCCGGTGGAAAGTGTGAACCGGTGAGAATCACAAAAAAACATGTTTGAAAGTTCTACAAGATTCTCAATAAAAATGTGTTATGTTGGTAAGGTAGAGTTATGTAGACATGCAAATTTGCAACTATAAACTAAAAATTGTTTAGCAGCTATGAAAAAAAGACAAATTCATCATAAATAGTAATGTTCAAATTTGCAAACAAACTCAAAATTGTTTAGGAACTATGAAAACGATAAATGCAGCAATGAATAGTAACGTTCCAATTCTTTGTTCAACGGCGGGCGCGCTTGCTGGCGGCGGCCGAGCGGCGGAGGCTGCACTGTTCCTCTTCTCCGACCGGAGGCGCACGACATCCGCCACGCCCGCTGAGGCCACCACGTCCATGCATGGATGAGTCCGCCATCGATCTACCAGAGAAAGCTGGTGTGGAGGCGGAGAAATCGAGGAATTGCTCGCCAGAGGTGGCGGCTACGCGGCGGAGGAGAAAGATTTCGCGTCGAAGGGGACCCCGGTAGTGATAATATAGCGGCGAAGGGGATCGATTTAGTTCGCTCCGAAAATTTTATCCCAGCGACCGATAAACGGTTTTCGTTTGGGCCAGAATTTTGCGGGCCGTAGAAGTTATAGTGTGTCTCCTAGTGATGCTCTAACAGCGCTACTTTTCTGCATCGCACCACAGAAATATGTGTTATATGTAGTTCTTAGGGCAAACCCAACGGTCTACCCCAAATGGAGGCGGACCGTACATTTGTGTCCGCGCGGACAGTGGGCACGACCCAACGGGTCACAGAAAACGGGCAGGTGTTCGTGGGTATGTCCATTTCCGGCTTGTGTCCTCTTTTGTCCTCCCCGGGTCCGGTCGACAGCCACACAAACGATGGCCACCTCCTCTCCCAGCCCCCAACCCCGAGCAGCCCCTCCTCGCCGTGGCGCCGCCGGTCGGTTCATCCTGCCGCCGTCCCCTCTCGCCCCGCCACGGTCGCACGTACCTCTGCGCACGCGTCCCGGATCTGTTTGCCGGCCACCATGGCCGCAGGTAGCCTCCACGCCGGCGGTCCCGGAGAAGCTCTCGACACGCCGACGTCTCCTCTCGACCCGCAAGCTGTTCACCGGCTGCAGCCAGCCTCCCCTGTCGCCACCGTCCAGTAACCCACGCCGACACAGCGGGAAGGTGGGACAGCCGCAAATAGGCCGCTGTTGGCTCGGTCTCGCTAGCCAACCTCTACGCCCGCAAGCTGTTCGACGGGTTGCCTAGCCGAGGACTAGTATGGTGACCACTTTATTTTTTGTGCATACACCACTACAATGTTCTATGCTTGTTTTTAATTGTAGATTTTGATTGTATGAACTATGTTGTAAAATTATGAACCATGTTGTTTATCTATCTTTGGACTTTATTTGATATTTGTACGCAAATGTGAGTGAAATTGGCGAAAAGTGCAAATTAAAGGGGCCAGACCCTGACCTGGACCAAAAAATCTGGGGGAGGGGGGGATTGGGTACACCCCCACCCCCAAACGGATCAGAGGCGGACATGGACCTCTTTTCTGTCTGCGGACCGCTCCAAACGGAGTAAAACAGACAGATTCGGTGTTCGATTTGAGGGGCGTTGTAGTTGCCCTTAGGTCCGCCAACATGCTTTGCTTTGTGTTTTTAGTTTAGCGTTTGGTCACGGCAAGATACGCAGTGTGTTAGGTCAGGGTCACTCTAGAAAATTAACATGGACGGTACGTGTTGCACTTGCACGCACGAGCGGAGAGGAACCTTGTGTTGGATTGGTGCTACAGAACCTGTCTGTGGTAGAATGGTTAGGAGGGTGATTATACCCTATCCCATCAGAGTTCAAACCTTAGGTTTGATATTAGTGTTTTTCATTTAGGCGGAATACTCTTCAGTGGGAGACGACGTTCCCGTCGACAGCGAGTCGCCTCTGGTGACTTCGTCAATCTCAAGACCCGACCCGCCGGCTCCGTCTGTCGGAGGTGCTCATAGGAGTAGGGTGTGTGCGTGCATTTATAGGGGTGAGTGTGTGCACGTGTATGTGAGCGTCTGCGGTTGCACTGTGTTTCAAAAAATGCTACATAACCTAACAGGTGGGCCTCGCACCTAGGTGCACTGTGGGGATCTACCTGCCAGCCAGACAGAGTTAACGAGAAAACGGCGGGCTTTGGACGGCGAGCATATGGCGTCGGACGTGTATCTTTCTCTCCGGCTCTCCGCATTCATTAAACAAAGGGCAATGAACACAACGTGTAGTCGTTACCAAGGTTTTGGTTACTGGTAAGAAAAATTTCCCGAGGAGGGTCGGGATTGCCGGTTACCGGAAAATCCCGACCGGTTACCGGATGAATTTTGAAATCTAAAATTCGAAAATTCAAATAATTTGGTTCCCAATTTGACCATTTACTGAAGTTTTCATTAAAATTCAAAAAAATCAGGTTTTTTTTTTACCCGGTATGACCATTTCCCGGGTGCTCGGGATATCCGGTTACCGACCGGTAATCGGATTTCTCGACCGGTAACCAAAACCTTGGTCGTTACCGTACAGCGGTTATCTCTAAGCACAAACTACTACTACTAGTATAATTTGCATGCCTGTAAGAATCATCTTTAGAAGGAAAAAGAGAGAGAGAGAGAGAGAGAGCAAAGCAGCATCTGCGCGTCATTTTGCGTGCTTTGCTTTGGTAAAGAGAAATGTTGCAGGGAGCAGCAAAGGATCGATTCAGGAAGTATATGGAGACAACAAGTAAGGAATCAGTCTTATATATACGCTTTGGCGTGGTCCGGAGGCCAAACTCGAGAGGGCGCAGGTGGCAGACCATATTGCTCCTGCACATCCTGCACCTCCGCTCTGATCTGGGACTTACACTAGCAGATAACGGTGCTTCCATTTGTTGAAATTAAGCTGAGCCTACCTATTGTTGAGGTACGCACTTTCTGGTGTTAGAAAAGTGTAGCATTTGCCCGCTTCCTTGGCGCCCTCCAACCTTGTTATATGCCGCCAGTGTCGCCTCCGACACCAAAGTGGCCGCCGACCAGGCCGGAGCAGCCAACATTCTCGGCGCTCGTGCTCCCTAACAACCCCTCCTTCGGGAGCTGCATCGCGCGTAGACGGTGACGTAACACGCGAGCCGGTCAAGCTTTTCCCGGCCATCCCGTTGCCGCTGCTCATGGTCGGCCTTCTCTTTGTTGAGTATATAGGCAATTGTTCGATTAAATTAATCCAATAATAAATCATGAACATGACGTGAGCAGTACTAATGACATACTGAAATTCTATGATAAAATCATGTACTAGACAAATAGTAGATACATCTACACAAATAGTTAGTACGACAAACATGCAATTAATCAGGAGAGGGATAAACGTGTACCCTCCAGTAGGCCAGTTGGCCGCAGCAGCAGCAGAGGCGGTCGCCTCGTCGGCGATCCTCTTGTCAGCAAGAGCCTTCTCGGCGTCGGTGACCATGGTGATGACGAAGGCGATGCGGACGTAGCGGATGTAGATGTACTTGAGCGAGCAGTCGCGTAGAAGACGCTCCCCAAAAATCTAATCGCCCCTCTCCCGTACAGAATCTAGAGAGTCGGAGTTTCGGAGGCCTGCTCTCCCGGTGACCGTGTACGCGATCGACGGGATGGGATCACCGGAGGCAGCAACAGAGAGTGGAACCATGGTGGCGGTGCGAGCAGATGTATCTATCTTTTTTTGCTGGAGAGGAGCAACCTCTCTCATATAGGCACACACGGGCAGGTGGAAGGCAAACGGCAACGCACGTAATTAGGCGCAATCAAGGGGAGAATTAAGAGACTGGAAACGGCCGTAATTAAGAGCACTTAATACAAAACGTTTCAGCTCAAATTTATTCTCCGTCAACGCCATTAATTAAGGCAAAACATTTCCGTTGTCAATGCCATTAATTAAGGCAAAACGTTTCCGTTGCCGCTCATATTTTTCCTGCGTGATAAAAAGATAAGCTCGGCTCGGCGAGATTCCCGCAACCCGCGGCGCGACGCGGCGCGTCGTGACGAGGCGAGGCGGGCGGCGGAGGAGGAGGAGCGCGCGTGTGGAGCACCTCCCTTCTCTTCACCACCAACACCTCATACATGTGGAAGAAGAGTCCACCTTATAAACTGGTGTACATCTCTCCCAACTAGCCATGTGGGACTAAACTCGCACCATTTGCCAAAACAACATGGGCCTTTAGGGATTTTTCAGGAATTGTTAAATGGGCTAAAAGGCCCATCCTAATATTTAAACAATATTTCAGCAATCCCCCACCAGATCCCAAAGACCCATGATGTTGTTCTCTGTTCCAAACACTGTTTTAATATACCAGTATTTTCAGTGGAGACCTGTTAAGGTTGAGCTCCACCTAGAACGAATAGCTACACTCCTTCACAACTGACAATGGACTATGCCTTGAATTGTCAATTTGGCGTAAAGTAGTTTCACTAAACATCTTACCAGTACTAGGCTGCCGAAGGCTGACCCCTCGGGTGGAGCATATTAGTCACACTCCTGACCTATTCATGAACTTATTAGAGATCAACCCAATCGCATAGACTGTGACCAGCAGTCAGGCTCATATAGGTGTGTTCCTCAAAAGATCGCTCTGTAGGATAGCATCTTGCTTATGCAAAGCCTTTGAACACATTAAGACAAATGTCAACCTGCCATACAGTTACCGAGAGTAGTGCATCTCCAACGGAGTGGGTTAGTAAAAGTACTCTCCTCAGTTAACCACTGGCTTGTTTTCCCAGGTCCTACTTCATGGGATCTCCGATCACATAGGTTAGGTTACTTCCATTGTCGATCTCGTCAGGATCGTTTGCTTGCAAGACTTTCAGGAAACAGCACCACCTCCAAGGGTAAACACATAACCCGTTGTGGCTTTCATCTCATCAGTATCAGAGATCCAGTTCGCATCACAATACCCTTCAAGCACTGACGGGCTTCTAGTATAGTGAAGTCCATAGTTCTCAGTACCTTTCAGATAGCGCATAATTCTTTCAACAGCACGCCAATGTACATCACCCGGATTGGAAACAAACCGGCTCAGTTTGCACACAGCAAACATGATGTCAGGCCTTGTAGCGCTTTCTAGGTACATGAGTGAACCAATTACTTGAGAGTATCTCAGTTGATCCTTAGATGTGCCTGTGAACATTCGAATCTGCACACTAGGATCATATGGTGTTGGAGAAATTTTGCAGTCTGAATATCCAAAGCGACTCAAAATCTTCTCAACATAGTGGGATTGCAACAGTGTAATCCCACCTTCATTATCTCTCAGTAGCTTGATGTTCAAAATAACATCAGCCACACCAAGATCTTTCATCTCAAAGTTCTGAGACAAAAATGACTTAACCTCCTCAATCACTTTGAGGTTGGTTCCAAATATCAGTATGTCATCAACATACAAGCACAGTATAACTCCTTCGCCCCCACCATGGCGATAGTATACGCATTTGTCAGCTTCATTAACAACAAAACCAGCTGAGGTTAAAGTTGTATTGAACTTCTCATGCCATTGCTTAGGTGCTTGTTTCAGGCCATATAAAGATTTCAGTAACTTACACACTTTTCCTTCCTGACCATCTAATACAAAGCCATCTAGCTGTTGCATGTAGATTTCCTCGTCTAGCTCTCCGTTCAGGAAAGCTATCTTAACATCCATCTGGTGGACGAGAAGACCATGCGAGGCCGCCAACGAGAGTAATACTCGTATGGTGGTCAGTCTGGCCACTGGTGAATAAGTATCGAAGAAATCTTCCTCTTCTTTCTGGGAATAACCATTGGCCACAAGCCTAGCCTTGTACTTGTCAATTGTACCATCGGGCCTAAGCTTCTTCTTGAACACCCACTTACATCCCAACGGTTTACAACCATAGGGACATTCAGTAATTTCTCATGTTCCGTTAGCCATGATGGAATACATCTCGCTACGGACCGCTTCTTTCCAGTAATCAGCATCCGGAGACGCATAGGCCTCTGAAATAGAAGTGGGAGTATCATCCACAAGGTACACAAGGAAATCATCACCAAAGGACTTTGCAGTCCTCTGTCTCTTGCCCCTACCAAGGGTTTCCTCGTCATCCTTCTCAGGATTTTCATCATGTGTTTGTTCATAATATTCCATAGGAATGGCAGGTTCAGGAGTCTCATCAGATTCCTGTCTAGAAGTGCTTGGCATATCTCTCATAGGAAAAATATCCTCAAAGAATGTAGCATCTTTAGACTCCAGAATTGTACCGACCTTCACGTCAGGTACCTTAGATTTCACTACTAGAAATCTATAGTCGACGCTATTCTAAGCATAGCCCAAATTAACGCAGTCCACAGTCTTTGGTCCAAGCTTACGCTTTTTGGGAATCGGCACGTTGACTTTCGCCAAACAGACCCAAGTACGTAAGTATGAGAGTGTCGTTCTTCTCTTCTCCCATTGCTCATAGGGAATAATTTCATTGTCTTTTGTCGGAACTTTATTCAGGACATGACATGACATGATGTCAATATAGCCTCCCCCCACTATGCCTTGGATAAACACGATGTATCTAACATGGCGTTAACCAAATCTGTTAGAGTACGGTTTTTCCGTTCGGCAACCCCATTTGACTGGGGCGAATAGGGAGGCGTCCTCTCATGAATAATACCATGTTCCGCACAGAAAGAATCAAATTCATTAGAGAAGTACTCTCCACCACGATCTGACCGGATTCGCTTAATTTTCTTTTCAAGTTGATTCTCAACTTGTGCCTTATAGATTTTAAAGTAGTGTAGAGCCTCATCTTTGGTGCTTAACAAATATACATAGCAAAATCTAGTGGAATCATCTATCAGAGTCATGAAGTATCTCTTTCCACCTTCAGTCAACACACCATTCATCTCACAAAGATCAGAATGTATGAGTTCTAACGGTGTCAAGTGTCTCTCCTCCGCAGCCTTGTGGGGCTTGCGAGGTTGCTTTGCTTGCACACACGAAAGGCACTTAGAACCTTTGGCTAAAGTGAAACTCGGATTAAATTCGATTTTACTAGCCGCGTCATACAACCGAAACTAATGTGACAAAGACGTGAATGTCAAACTTCTGTTTCATTAACATTCGAATGAATATTGTTCACGACTTTATTAAAAAAATCAGCGAGGGAAAAGCGAAACAAGCCTCCGCATTCATAGCCTTTTCCAACAAACAATCCATATTTCGTAACAACTACTTTATTAGACTCAAATACCAACTTAAACCCTTCTCTACATAGAAGGGAGCCAATAACGAGATTCTTCTTCATGGCGAGGACATGATGCACGTTCTTGAGCTGCACGATCCTTCCCGAAGTAAACTTCAGATCGACCGTGCCAACACCAAGAACAGAAGCACTTGCGCCATTCCCCATCAGTACGGATCCATTCCCTGTGACCTGATGACAGGGATATACCCCTCGGGTACCCTACCATGAGGATACCTGGTGCACGTATCGACTAAGGCCCAATTATCAAGAGCCTACATGAAGCCCATGACGGAAGGCCCAACAAGATGGAGTACCCTCCAAGATTAGACATAGGCATAGTCGGTTTAGACTTTCCTTACATGTAAACAGGGTCGGTTGCGAACTCCCGAGACCCAGCCTATGATATAAAGGCTGGGAGGGCCGCCGATCCTGGACAAGCAATACTCGAACCACCAAAACCCAAGCGAGATCGACATCTCGCCAGGACCCCATTGTAGCCCGCATAATCTCACACGATCAATACCAGACAAGCAGGAAGTAGGGTATTACTCTCCGGAGGCCTGAACCTGGGTAAATCATTGCTCTTGCTTGTCAGCCGATGAAACTACCAGCTCTACCACGTTCTCTCCCCGTAATTTCAACCCTAGGTCCTTAACCATGGGATTTGATGAGTTAACCCCTCGTCAATTGGCGCCGTCTGTGGGAAAGAATAGTGCTGGACTCACGGTTTCTGCGGTTCCATCGGAAAACGGCGACTCACCGATCGCATCTACAAACGGCAACTCGCCGGCTTCATCGACAAACCACAACTCGCCGACTCGGGCGGCACACGGCAACTCGCCGACTCACTCGACAAACGGCAGCACGCCAACTTCACCTGCAAAAAGTACATTAGATCCTCTGATGAACTTCGAGCCGCACTCGCCGGAATTCCAAGAGACGTTCGCTAGTCTCAATTCAGGTTTGGATTTAACCGTTGGTTCGTTCAATTTTTTCGTAAACAAGCTTGGTACGCAGGACTTGACAGATCCACGCCAACTCGCGACTTCCGCACCCGAGGCTCCATCGACTGCTGCTCCTTCGATTGCGGATCCATCAAGTGCGTTCATACCATCGTCGATCCTCCAAGCCTGCTCATCTGCAACAACCATGTCGACTCGAGAGTACAACGAGTTCGTGGAAAAAGAACTCCAAGGCGAGGAGGCTGAATCAGCATAACGCACAAACGATCCCGAGCTCAATCTTCCACTCGAGGATAGCTTCGACTGCGGGATCTCCCTCAGCGACTTCGATGAGCCTGAAACTCATATCGACAACCACGTCGACTCCGAGATCTGCGCCAACAACAACCTCGACTCCGAGATCCATAACGGCTTCGCCGACACCGAGATGAGCATAGGCGATGACCACATCGACAACGAGATCTGTCCAGCTGGACCACTCGAAGGTATTATCGACTCCGACATGAGCCTTGATGAGGACGTCGATTCCATGGCAAGAACCGACAGCACAAACGCGTACCCGCGAGTCATCCCCCATCAGGTCTATGTGGCCATCAACGGAGAATCATCTGAAGTCGCAGCCTCTCGCAGGCCTACAGAATTTCGATGTATAGTAACTATGCCGGATGGGGTCACAACTCTCATAATTACTGCTGAGATGGCAGCCAAAGCGGACAAAGTCATTAAGGAGTGCACAATGATGCCAGCTGATGCAACAAGGGAAGAGATGTTGACCTTCCAGTATTTCAACTGGCAAGAGTCAATTCGACTGCAAAATATGAGAGCAACACTCGACGAGCGCAGAAGGCAAGCCAGCATCTCGAGTGCACGAAGGAGACAGCTATCCCTCAGCTCCATAGGGCGGGTGACCTCCAGAGGTGGATCGAGGCTGGCACGCCTCCCAGAAGAAGAGAGGGCGGCACTCACTCGCAACCTAGACTTATCATTCATGACACACGACGACGAAGGGATACCAGTACCCAAAATAGCTGCGGGTGCCCTTTTCTCTGTAGGTGCTTATCTCAAGGCAATGCAACCTCCGGCGGACGACCCCAACGCAGCCCTGCATCGCCAGCAGATCAAATCACAGGCCCTGGCGGTGAAGGCCATCCGCCCAAATGCAAATACTCCAGGAGGGACTCGAGATCGCAACATAGTCAGCTCGCGACAGGCAGCACATGACCGTAGCGGCCGTAGTCGCCACTCGGAGGAAGAAAGGAGAGGCAGACGCCGACACAGGTCCAGCAGAAGCAGATCTCGACGGTCTTCAAGCAGTGACTCATATTCCGATCGGGACCCCGAGCCATGCGGAGCCTTGTGCTTTACTCGGCGCGTTCGCGAGACACGGATGCCCAAAGGGTTGAAGCTAACATCTGAACAACCCAAATACACAGGTCGACAGGAACCTTCAGGATGGCTAGAAGACTACAGACTCGCTGTCTCGTGCCAACGAGGCACGAACACCACAGCAATGCAGTACATACGACTCATACTCGAAGGAACAACCCGCGACTGGCTCAAGGCGCTACCTCCATCATCATACGACTCGTGGGATCACTTCCGGAGAGACTTCATCAAAAACTTCGAGCCTCTGTGTGATCGACCAAAAACATTCGAAGAACTGAGAGCCTGCACTCAGAGATCAGACGAAACATTGAGGTCATACATACGGCGATGGACTGAGATACGCAACTCAGTTGGAGCAATATCAGAAGATATGGCCATGGATGCTTTCATCATGGGTCTCGCAAGGCGAGATCTAAAGGAAGCACTTGGTCGACAAAAGCAAACCTCCGTGGTTAACCTCATAAAGATCGCGATGGAGTGGGCAGATGGAGAAGACTTAGTGCGAACAACCCGCGCTTCTTCACCACGCGACAATCATGACAGCGGCAGCCGAAACCGCAGGGACTCATACAGGGACGACTGGAGACGCAAGCGTTCCAGACGTCATTACGACGACGACAAACCTGATTTCATGGCGGCTGGGTTCACACAATCTCGTGACGACCGAGATAGAAGCGACCAGAGGCCAGATGATCGCTGGAGCAGTCGAGACCGCGAGCCACGAAGTGACAGCTACAAGAGACAAGAGTGGCGAAAGCCGCGCTCTGATGCGCGCAACGAGCGCTCATTCGTTGACAAGATGGATGACTACTGCAGATTCCACCTGTACAAAGGAGAGGACGGCAAGTTACGCTCCAACCACTCGCTGAAGAACTGTAGACAGTTCGAAAAACTGGCATCTGAATACATGCATCTCAGAAAGGCACCCGCCGCAACTGCACCTCAGCCAAACCCTGCACCTGCTCTAATGGCACCACCACCACAGCCTGCCGCGGGCGGGCAGGTCGCGGGCGCCATACACCCAATACATCGGGTAGAAGAGGATCGGTACCCTCAGCCTCAAGGTCAGATGTACATGATACAGAAGGGGCGCCCCTCCAACAGGCAGCAAAAACTACGCTCTCGACAGGTGAACATGGCTGTCATGGCACCTCCCGCTGTTCCTGAATTTTTTAAGGGATCCGAAACTGCCATAAACTTCAGCCGGGAGGACCATCCCCTAGCTGTAACTCGACCAGGGCACGCAGCTCTGGTACTCGACGCGCAAATTGGAGGCTACGCCATGACCAAAGTCTTCATGGATGGAGGCAGCGGCATAAACATCATCTTTGTAGACACACTTCGCAAAATGAACAGGTCAGTCGAAAATTTACCTAAATCCACTAATACTTTCCATGGTATAGTCCCAGGCAAAGCAGTCAGTCCACAAGGCACAATATAACTCGACGTCACGTTCGGGGACCCAAGTCACTTCAGGACGGAGTCGATAGAGTTCGAGGTCGTCGACTGGAAATCACAATACCATGCCATACTTGGACGCCCAACATTCGCTCGATTCATGGTAGTCCCACATTACGCCTACCTCAAGCTGAAGATGCCAGGGTCGAAAGGAGTCATAACTATCAATGGAAACTTTCAAAGGTCCGATGCTTGCGACCGAGAGTTCAGCAAAATCTCCGAGACATTCGGTATGGAAGAGGCACTCGCCGATCTATCGATCTCCAACGACCGCACACTTATGCCGGAATGGAAAAAATTGGCAGTCGACAGATCGTTCAACGCAACAAATGACACAAGGTCGCATCCGGTGCACCCGACTGATCCGTCCAAGACGGTCAGTGTATCATCAAGTCTGCCTGTCGCATAGGAAAGTGCGCTCGTCGAATTCCTCCGTGAGAACTGGGAAATATTTGCGTGGTGTCCAGCCGACATGCTGAGCACTCTCTCCAACTCTTTCCAGATGCAAAACCAGTCAAACAAACAATGCGCCGTGTCTCCGGCCCAAAAAGATCCGCAGTCGAATCCGAAGTCGATAGACTACTCGCGGCAGGATTCATCAGAGAGATCAAGAAGTCAGAATGGGTAGCCAATCCCGTACTAGTAGAGAAGAAGCATACAGACATCCTTCGGATGTGCGTAGATTTCACATCCCTCAACAAGTGTTGTCCAAAGGACCACTTCCCGCTGCCTTGAATCGACCAGATCGTCGACTCCACCGCCGGGTGCGCTCGACTATCCTTCCTGGATGCTTACTCGGGTTACCACCAGATAAGGATGAAGGAAGAAGACGAAGAGAAAACGGCGTTCATAACCTCACTCGGGGTCTACTGCTACACAACCATGCCCTTTGGGCTCAAAAACGCGGGTGCAACATATCAGCGTATGATGCAAGATTTCCTCAAGACACAGATTGGAAGAAACGTCTAAGTATATGTCGATGACATTGTCATCACAACAAGGGAAGAGCACACACTACTCGATGATCTGCGAGAGACGTTCGCCAACCTCAAGCACTTCCACATCAAGCTCAATCCTAAGAAGTGCACGTTTGGCGTGCCAGCCGGGCAACTCTTGGGTTATCTAGTCTCGGCTCGAGAAATCGAGGCAAACTCGGAGAAAATACAGGCCATCTTAACAATGCAAAGGCCTTCAAAACTTCATGACGTACAAAAATTAGCAGGTCGAGTGGCAGCGCTCAGTCGATTCATCAGCAAACTCGGCGAAAAAGCACTCCCGTTCTATCAGCTGATGAAGAAAGCAGACAAGTTCGAGTGGACGCCAGAAGCCGAAGCAGCTTTCACGGATCTCAAGCGAGTCCTCACAAACCCTCCAATCCTTGTCACACCCAAGGTACGGGAATCGCTATACTTGTATGTCTCAGCTACTAACAGGGTGGTGAGTACAGTACTGGTGGTCGAGCGCATGGAAGAGGGACACGCCCAAAGCATACAACGCCCATTCTATTACTTGAGCGAGGTCCTCTCCATATCAAAATAGTGGTACCCTCACTATCAAAAGTTGGCCTACGCCGTGTTCATGTCATCAAGGAAGCTGACGCACTACTTCGCAGAACACCCCATCACTGTAGTCAGTAACTCAGCGATTGGGGACATCCTCACAAACCCCAACGCAACTGGGAGAGTCGCAAAATGGCTCATCGAGCTGGGACCAAGAGACATCAAGTATGAGCACCCGAAAGCTATCAAAGCACAAGTATTACCCGACTTCACAGCCGAGTGGATCGAAGCTCAGCTGCATGGAGCACCAGATGTGTCCAACTCGTGGACCATGTACTTCGATGGCTCCAAGAAAAACGAAGGCGCAGGTGTCATCCTCATATCTCCAAAAGGCGACAAGCTTCGTTATGTCTTGCAAATGGGATTCGAGTTGCCATCAAACAACGAGGCCGAGTATGAGGCCTTGATCCATGGCATGCGGATGGCCAAAGCTCTCGGGTGTACTCGACTGATGATCTACGGTGACTCGAACTTGGTGGTGCAGCAAACAATGAAGGCCTGCGATGCCATCGTAGACAACATGATCGCCTACCGTGACCTGTACAACCTAATGGAGGGCAGCTTCCAAAGCTGCGAGTTGCGGCACATAGGGCGCGAGAGGAACGAAGAGGCAGATATGCTGGCCAATCTAGGCTCGACCAAAGCACCAGTTCCACCAGGTGTTTTCCTCGAGCGTATTGAGCATAGATCAATCAAGGAAAAACGAGCACCTCCTACATCGACTGCACCAGCCAAGAGCAAGGCACCTAGCACAGAGGACCCGCCAGTCGAGGTACTCCTCATGGAGCCAACTTGGACTCAACCTTTCCTGGCATACATACTCCGCGGCGAGCTACCTGATGACGTAACAGAGTCACGACGCGTCACTCGACGATCTAAAGCATACACCGTCATCAATGGCGAGCTATACAAGCGCAGCATATCAGGTATGTTCCAAAGATGCATAGCATTTGAAGATGGCCAGGCCATCCTTCGTGATATTCATGCAGGTACCTGCGGGCATCATGCCAGCAGTCGATCACTCATAGCCAAAACCTTTCGCGCAGGTTTTTACTGGCCCACAGCACTCAAAGACGCGGAGGACATAGTCAAAAGGTGCATCGGCTATCAAAAATTCGCCATAAAGCCGCACGCACCCGCATCGGCGTTGAAGACAATACCTGTCGTGGGGTAGATAACACGGCAGATGCTACTTTGGGGTAGCTTGAATTGATGGGCAAGGCGACTCTAGTGTCTGGGAGATGGTTTAGCATTGCAGGGACAAAGGATTTACCCAGGTTCGGCCTCTCCATTGGAGATAAAGACCTACTTCCTGCTATCTTATTATTGATCTCGATTACCCGGCTACGACAACAGAGCCGGATCTCGATCTAGGTTACAAGGTTCGCTTGGTAGCGTATGTTTCTCTCTATGATTCTCTCGCCTAAACTTGGATCGTAAAGGTCCTGTCTAACTGGGGCTCAGGGACCGGTTTATATAGATGACCGAGTCTCCTGGCGCTTTACAAGATAAGGCCGGGTTCTACCCAGACTCGGAGTCCTACTCTAGCTCTTCTGGCCTTCGTGTCCTCCAAGTCCTGAACCGCCTTTGGTCTTCTAGAAGCTTTCCTTCCTGAACCGGGTTACCGCCAAACCTACTGGCCCAGCAACATAACCCGGCCCATGCTGAAGGTTAGCTGGCCTGGCCGGGCCTCCTGCCTGGCGGGTCATGCTTCCCTCTTCATGGGCCTACCGGGTTATTATCCCCCCATAAGTAGCCCCCAGGTTAACCTGGTTGCCAGGTTGGCATGTTCCGCTTCTACACTTGAATGTTGCTTCTTTAAACAGAACTGATATCCTGGCCAGCCGGGTTAACCACCTGAAACAGGAAATAACACATAACAAATTAAATACCAAATTGCATCTCTTTTCTCTTTAGCTTGACCAGCTTTCTTTGGCGGCTCACGCCGTAACCCGGTTCTCTCATGCCGGGTTAGAAATACTCTATGCACCTTTTCCATATCTATACACTTTACTGCCCCTTTTTTGTTTGACTAAATCACTATCTTGTTCCAGTGCCAGAGCCTTTGCGGATGAAGACCCGGACTCTCCTCCAGCGGCATCTCCTCCTCCAGCAACAACAGAGCCTTCTCCTATGGAGGCACACATTGAAGACCCGGTGGACAAAGACGAGCCAACGGAGCATGCAACTCCCGTGGCTTCTCCAAAAAACTCAGCTGGTCCTGTACTAGAATCCTCCCCAGCTGCTAATTCGCCCGGGTTAGGCTCTGGAACTAAAGAGGATGAAGTACAAGTTACTGGAACCCGGCACGTTCCAATACAAGGTGCTCCAGAAACTCTTGCCAAGGTACCAGCTCCAGGTGCTAAGCCGGCATCCCCTGCCAAGGGAAAGGACCCGGCTCCTTCATCAGATTTGCCGGCTCTGGGTGCCATGTCCGTCCCAGCCCTTTGCGACGAATATTTTTCTCGCCTTGCTCAATACAAGAACCTGGAAACGGAACTGGTCGCTCTGATCCAAAAACGATATCAGGTACACTCTTTATTTCTAGCCTTTATATTTTCTTGCATAACTATATCTTGAGTAGCCCCCAAGCTCTAAGTTCATCACTTGTTGATGAGCTTGGTGCTTATAACATGAATTCCTCTGGTAAAAAACTTCAATCCTGTAGCCCCCAAGTGCCGGGTTGTCTATTCACTGCAACCTGGGACTAAAAACTTCCATCATTTAAAACTTGCGAACTTTCACATCAAAACTTGAACACTGTAGCCCCCAAGTGCCGGGTTGTCTGTTCACAGCAACCTGGGACTAAAAAATTTCCATATTGCCTCTTATGCACTACTTAAGAACGTCAAACGTGTAGCCCCCAAGTTCCGGGTTAACTTGCATGCGGTAACCTGGGACTAACATAATCTTTTGTATTTTAACAGGAAGACCACGCCAAAGCCGAGGCAGAGATCACCCGGCTCAAGGACGTTGCCAAAACTGAATCTGAAACCCGGCTTACGCATGCCAAACAACTGCAAACCCTGGAGAAAAGTGTCACAGAGCTGACCCAGGAAAATTCTGACCTCAAGAAAGAACTGGAGGAACATGAAGAACACTGGAAAGAGCAACATGCCAACCTCCAGACGCAGCTAGATGTAGCTACCAATGAGCTAAGCCGGCTGAAGAGAATGATCACCTCTATGGTGGAATCCTTAGTGGGTAAGCATTACTCCTTTGAACTCAAACTGAACTGAGCAAGCAGACCCGGTTTTTAAATCTCACTGTTATGCCTTTCCTTACCCAGGCCCTCGTGATGGGAACCTCTGCAAAACTGCTGCAGAGAAGATCAAGTGCATGTACACGCTGACACGTCAGCTGTACTTTGGCAGCTGCGAGGTCATCAAAGCCGCCAGGACTTGGGAGAACCCGCCAAGCGCGTACACTGAAGTCCTTGAGCATCTGTCAACAATGCCGCAATGGATACATCTGCTCAAGAGATCTGCCTGCAGGGCCGGGGTGATGCGAGGTCTTGCTTTGGCAAAGGCCTACCATCCCCAGCTAAACCCGGCTCCCCTGAAGAATGGTTTTCCCCAATACACCACTGATGGCAAGGAATTTGATAAGAAGTGCTACTCCCGGGTTGTGAAGCAAACCCGGCACGTCGCCACCGTGATTGCCAGCAAAATGAAGCTCACCACGCTGCAGTTTGGATATACTGAAAATGATGAAGAAATCATGGATGACGAGCCACAACGCATCGATCTTCTGCAAAGCTACAAAGATTCCATTGATCCAGCAAAAACTGCTCCCAGTGCTTCCACTGCACCCAGCTCTTCTACGCCAACTATTCCTCCTCCATCACGGGCCACGGTTGAAGAAGATGATGCAAACTACTTCGAATCACTTCAACAAGTCACCCGGCGCAAGACCAAGGCCAAGGAGACCAAAGAGACAGGAGATGACCCGGCGGCCGCTAAGGAAGATGACCCGGCGAAAACCACCGAGGAACGACCATCTAGCTCGCCTCGTCGTGACCCGGCTCCTGAAGCCAAGGCTTGAAAAACTTATGCAGACGCTTTTATCTCTGCAAAAAACAATTTCATTCGGCCCTTCGGGCAAGTTATTGTAATAACTTAGCACTATTATCTGTTGCTTGCAGTGGTGTAGTAGTACACCTTTGAAACTTTGCTTTCACTACTTGAAACTTTTGTTCAATGATACCTTTCTGTGGTTTTGATGACCCTTTTGATTTCTTTAACTGTGAGCCGGCTTTCGCATGGATACCCTATCGCAACGTCTCTAAGAAAAACAGGGTCGAACCAAGTCCCAATGGGCCTCATGGTTGATTGAATTTCCAGGTGAGCAATCAGGCCATATAAGTGCGAGTCACATCAGCTCAACAGCAAGATAACCAAGAATAAACTGGTGGCATAAAAGCCGGGTCTTGGGATTGCAGCTGCAAACTATTCAAGTAAGAGCCCCCAAGACCTGGATCAATGTCTATAAAGTAATGGCTTAACTATGCAACATTACCCCATTGATCCACATACTGGTGGGACACGCTCTCTGGTCGTCCTCAAAGATAACAATCATCTATAACACTTGTTCTATGACAAAAAACATCAACAACTGACACTTAAACTAAACATGCATACTACTGAATCCAAAATACTGAAGTCAAAAACTGCTCGGTCGGGTCACAATAATTTCGAGACCCGGATAATCGTATGTGATGGGGGAATAATAACCCGGTAGGCCCATGAAGAGGGAAGCATGACCCGCCAGGCAGGAGGCCCGGCGAGGCCAGCTAACCACCAGATGGGCCGGGTTATGTCCTTGGGCCAGTATCTTGGCGGTAACCCGGCTAAGGAAGGAGACGTTCTAGAAAGTACAAGAGGCGGTTCAAGAGGCGGTTCTAGACTTGGAATACACGAAGGCCAGAAGAGTAAGAGTAGGACTCAGAGTTCGGGTAGAACCCGGCTCACCATGTACGCGACCGGAGGCCCGGTGTCTATATAAACCGGCTCCTGAGTCATAGCTAGCAGGACTTTCGTAACCCCAAGCATAGGCGAGAGAACCATCGAGAGAGACATACAATCCTTGTAACCTAGATCGAGATCCGGCTCTGTTGTCGTAGCCGGGTTATCGAGATCGAGATCAATAATAAGATAGCAGGAAGTAGGTGTTTATCTCCAATGGAGAGGCCGAACCTGGGTAAACCTTTGTCCCCTGCAGTGCTAAACAATCTCCCAGACGCCAGAGTCGCCTTGCCCAAAAACATAAGCTACCCCAAAGTAGCATCTGCCGTGTTATCTACCCCACGACAGTTGGCGCCGTCTGTGGGAAACGCGTCCAAAGGTGTCACCATCATGGGAGAAGCAAGGCAAGGGGTCGAGAACTTCGTTTTCGGCCAGATCACAGTCAATGCACAAGGAGAGCTCATCGTTGATGATTCTGGCTGGGGGCCGGAATCAGATCTACTTGAATCAGGTGATGTTATTCCAATTGGCAAATTTAATGTTTTTGTGGGCGTGATTACAACTAGATCTGCTAGTGATGGAGACTATGAATCTGTATCAGGAGCCGCCACAATTGTTCAATCTGATGGAGAGGAATCAGTTGGCACGGCAGAAGTTGAGCTGGCCCTGGACACGCTGGAGTAACAGCTGGATGACCCGGCACAAATCCCGGGTGACGTGGTGGACCGTGCCGAGTCAGAATCAATCTTGCCCCTGTTTGAAGGCCGGTTTGGATATGATGTGGAAGAAGAGGATGATGAGGAACAAGAGTCCAGCCCAAGCCCGGTTCGGAGGGTAGCAGTGTACACCGCGCAAGAATCACCTTCAGCTGTTGTTCCGCCGGCCTTTACCCCGGGTCAACAGCAACAGCTGCCCCCGATATTGGAGCTCGCGGATCAGAGAACTGATGGAGAGCCGGCTTCGGTGTCAGATGAAGGTGAAGATACGGCGAGATACAGAAACAGTTTTGGGTTCCTGCATAACAGGGCTCAAGGAGAGGAAAGAAGTAACACGGCTGCTGCCCCGGCCTTGTTTAACAATGGCCTGGTTTTGGATCCATCAGCACTTACAAGATTGGTTACTCCAGAAAATGCAGCAGTTAGAGCAATAGAGCTAGATATGGCGCGCCGAGCCTTGGAACAGATGCGCAGGGACGCAGAGGCAGAGAGGCAAGAAATAGAAGCAAGAAAGAGGCAAATAGAGGAAGAGGAAAATCGTCTCAATGAGGCGACCCGGGCACACCAGAGGAGGCACCAGAGCCGGCTGGCCCGTGGAGAAAATGTAGCAAATCCAGTGCCCGTGGCAGCGCTGTTCAGAACTCCAGAAGATCAGCCCATTGGCGCAACTCAGGTGGCACCAGTGGCCAGGGCAAGCGCAGAGCAAAACAGAGGAACAGGGAGAACCGGTGTTGTAGCAGCCGCAGTGCCGGGTTTGCCCGCTGGGGGAGCCAGGGGAAATCCGGGTCTGCCGCCCAGGACACCAAGGTTTCACACGCCGGCGGGTCACTATTCAAATCCGGCGGATAACGTGTACGCAGCAACTTTGGCACTTGATCGTATTCCATTGGGAGACTCGCCAGCAGAGATTGAAGCCCGGCGTGCCATTGACATGTTACGCACTGCAGTTGTTCAGCAAACTCAGTATTCAAGGGAGAAAAGTGCGTTGCATTCCACAATATATCGTAGCAGGAGCCGCAACGGAGGTAACCCGCCATTGGCCGGGCCTGCAGCGGCACAGCAGCAAAACCCGCCCCAGCAGAATCAGAATCAAAACAATCAATAGAACCAACCCGCCCCGGCGATTTCTATAGCTCAGCAGATAGTTAACAGATCACGAGCGGGAAGAAGTGCAGGCAATGCAAACCCGGCGCCAGCAGTACCTGCAGCAGGAGTACCACATGGAGGACCGGGTCCTGCGCCAGCTGCGTCTGCAAGTTCGCCAGGTAATATCAATATTTTAGCAAGTTCTTCTAACTTAGCCGGGCCAAAGTGTCTTTCAGATACCATTAGAGGGGAGCCTTTCCCTGAGAAGTTCAAGGAGCCAAGCAAAATATCCAACTATGAGCCAAGCATGGACCCGGCGAGCTGGTTGAGCAGCTATGAGATGGCAATGTGCATACGCAACGCCACGGAGAATGTTTGTGCAAAGTATATGTATTTGATGATGAGTGATGGTGCAGCAAAGTTGTGGTTCAAGAATTTGCCAGAGAAATCTATCAATTCCTGGGATGAGTTGAAGGCAGTTTTCACCAAGCATTTTCAGGGTACGTGCAAGCGTCTGTTTTCCATTGAGGATCTTGATCGTTGCGTACAGAAGAAGGGCGAGTCAGCACGTGATTGGATGGGCCGGGTCACGGAGATCCTGCACTCTTCATCTGGTATTGAGCCCAAGGATGCAATTTCATCGATGGAGAAAACTTGTAAGTACGCACCATTGGTACAGAAGCTGGGTCGCATGAAAGAAGGGCACCGGGTTAAACCGGTCACCATGGCAGAGTTGATGGATGCTTGCAACAGGCACGCAGCCACGGACAAGACCCAGGATGAGAGCGAGGAAGAGAAAGGGAAAGGAAACGTGAACAATGGTGGAAGGAATAACAATGGCTCGGGAAACAACAACAGTAACCAAAATCAGCACAAGCGTGGCCATAATGAGGGAAGTTCAGAGCTAGTGGCAAACACCAATGCCGGGTTTCAGAGGCAAAGGATGGATGGGAACTATCAGGAAAATAGAGGTTATCAGGAAAACAGGGGTTACCAAGGCAACAGTGGGAATTACAGCGGTGGAAATAACTATCAGGGCTCACGTCCAATGAGCACTGAAGAAGATTTCAGGATGCCGTGTCCTTGTCATAGCAAGATGGGAAGACCCGCCAATCATTCATTAGCGCAATGTGTAGATCTGAACAGGTGGAAAAACAATGAGGTACAGCGAGCCTTGCAGGGAGCGAGCAGAAGTGGAGGACCCGCCCCGAGTGCTAACCCGGCTGCGAGGCCCTTGACAGGAGCAAACGCGGTACCTACGGATAACCCGGGTCAGAACCAGAACACGAGTAACCAAGGAGGATTTTCACAGCAGCCAAGGCAACTTAGTCAGTATCATATTTACACTAGTGGCACAACAAAAAGAGAGAGGAAGATAGTTAAGAGGGCGGTTAACACAGTGGCTGCTGGAGTTCCAAGGTATTTGAGGTGGTCAGAACATACAGTTACTTGGAGTAGAGCAGATCATCCAGAGGTGGTGGAACACCCGGGCCTGCTTGCGTTGGTAGTGGCTCCCCAAGTTCATGGCTTTGAGTTAAAGAAGGTTTTGATGGATGGTGGCAGTAGTATCAACATCTTGTACTGGGAGACGTTCGTGCGTATGGGTTTGAAGGAGTCACAGCTTCAGAAAACATCAACAATTTTTCACGATATAGTTCCTGGGAAGTCAGCCACACCAGAGGGCAAAATTTCACTGGAGGTTGCTTTTGGCGAGTCTATCCATAATTTCAGATCAGAGTGGCTCACTTTTGAGGTGGTTAAGTTTCCAAGTCCATATCATGCGTTGTTGGGAAGGCCGGCCTATGCCAAGTTCATGGCAAGGCCGTGTTATGTGTATCTCCAGTTGAAAATACCGGGTCCCAATGGGATCATTACAGTACATGGTAATAGAGAGATTGCGGCAGAGTGTGACGAGGGTGATGCAGCCCTGGCAGAGCACGCTTGTGCTAAGGAGGAATTGAAAGCTTACAGAGCAAATCTTGATCCGCAGGATAGCAAGGCACTCAAGAGGCCAACAAGAGAAGATGATAGGGTGAAGTTCAAAGCAGCAAAAGATACTAAGATGGTGGATTTTGTGCCTGGAGATTCCTCCAAGCAGTTCGCCATAGGGACCAACTTATCCGATAAATAGGAAAGCGCGCTCATCGAGTTCATCCGTGAGAATCGGGATGTTTTTGCATGGACACCTAGTGACATGCCTGGCATTCCAACTGAACTCGCTGAGCACCACTTACATGTTGATCCTAAGGCAAGGCCGGTAAAACAGGGTATGAGGAAAATGAATGCAGAAAGGAGAAAAGCAATTGGAGAGGAGATAGCCCGGCTTTTGGAGGCCGGCTTTATCATGGAAGTGTTTCATCCAGAGTGGTTAGCAAACCCGGTTTTGGTTCTGAAGAAGAATAACGAGTGGAGGATGTGTATTGATTTCACGAGTCTGAACAGGCATTGTCCCAAGGACCCGTTTGCACTGCCGTGCATCGATCAAATCGTGGACGCAGTTGCAGGCAGCGAGCTCCTGTGTTTTCTGGATGCGTATTCAGGTTATCATCAGATCAAGCTTAACAAGGAAGATTGGGAGAAGACGTCGTTTATTACCCCCTTTGGTGCTTTTTGTTACAAGACCATGACTTTTGGGTTGAAGAACGCAGGAGCAACTTATCAGAGGTGTATCCAAATTGTTTTCATGATCAGATTGGGCGGAACGTCCATGCTTATGTTGATGATGTGGTGATCAAGTCAGAAAAAGCCGAGTCATTTATCAATGACCTTGCAGAGACATTCAAAAATTTGAGAGAGTATAAGATGAAGCTTAATCCTACAAAGTGTGTGTTTGGAGTTCCAGCGGGAAAGTTGCTTGGTTTCATTGTGTCACAGCGTGGAATTGAGGCAAACCCGGAAAAAATTAGAGCCATACAGAGTTTGAAGAAGCTAGAGGATTTGGGAGATGTTCAGAAGTTGACAGGCTGTGTGGTTGCGCTAAGCCGGTTTATTTCCCGGCTCAGAGAGAAAGCAATTCCTTTGTACAAGTTATTGAAGAAAACAGACAACTTTGTGTGGAATCAAGAAGCAGATGAGGCGTTTGAGGCCTTGAAGAAACAGCTATCAGAAGCGCCAGTTTTGGCGGCGCCGGGTCCCAAGGAACCCATGCTGTTATACGTCGCTGCCGGGCCTCAAGCTGTGAGTGCCGTGGTAGTGGTTGAGCGTAAGGAGGAAGGAAAAGAGAACCCGGTGCAAAGGCCGGTCTATTATGTTAGTGAGGTATTATCAGAGACAAAGCAAAGATACCCACACTGGCAGAAGCTAGTGTTTGGTGTTTTCATGGCCAGTAGAAAGTTGAAACCATATTTTCAGGAGCATCCAATTACAGTGGTCAGTTCTATACCCTTAGCAGATATTATCAGAAATTCAGAAGCTACAGGAAGAATTGCTAAGTGGGCAATAGAGATGGGGGATTATCACATTGATTATGTGCCTCGTATAGCTATCAAGTCTCAAGCATTGGCTGATTTTCTTAATGATTGGACGCAGTTGAGTGCACCACCTCTCACCCCGAGTCTCAAATCTTGGGTTATGCATTTTGACGGGTCTAAGCAAGAGCAAGGATCAGGAGCTGGAGTTGTGTTAACTTCTCCCAAAGGTGATAAGCTGAGTTATGTTTTGCAAATCCACTTTGATTGTTCTAATAATGTGGCAGAATATGAGGCTTTGTTGCATGGTTTGCGTATGGCAAAGGAGATGAACATCAAGCGTATCAAGTGCTATGGGGACTCAGACCTTGTGGCACAGCAAGTTTCAGGAACTTGGGACAGGAAAGATGCAACAATGGCGGCTTACAGGCGAGAGGTGGATAGAGTAGCCGGGTTCTTCTCAGGCTATCAGGTGGATCACATTGACCGCAGAAAAAATGATGCTGCAGATGCTTTTGTCAAGACTCGGCTCACGCAGAGAGCCGGTTCCACCTAATGTTTTCTTGGACGAGCTATGGACACCATCAGTCAAGCTTCAGGATGCAGAAGAGCTGGCGGGTCAGGATGACCCGGATTCACAGTTGGTAGCAGCAACACATGAAATTCCAGAGTGGACAGAGCCTTATCTAGCATATCTTTTGCGTGGAGAGCTGCCCGAACAGGAAGTTATAGCCCGGCAGATTGTGCGCTGGTGCAAGGCCTATGTGGTTATAGATGGCGAGTTATACAAAAGAAGTGTCTCAGGAGTGTTTCAGAGATGCGTGTCTGGAAAGGAGGGCCGACAAATTCTGAAAGAAATTCATGAAGGAGATTGTGGTCATCATGCTTCAACCAGGTCATTAGTAGCTAAAGCTTTCAGACACGGTTTCTTTTGGCTTACAGCCCAGGCAGATGCAGAGCGCTTGGTGAATAGATGTGATGGTTGTCAGAGGTACGCTAGGCAGATTCATGTGCCGGCTCAGGAATTGCGCACCATACCTTTGACTTGGCCCTTTGCTGTTTGGGGGCTTGATATGGTGGGTCCTTTTAGCATGTCTCCTTGCAAGAAAACCCACCTCTTGGTCGCCATTGATAAGTTTACAAAGTGGGTTGAGGTGATGCCTGTTACAAATTGTGAGGCGGCTATTGCAGTCAAGTTTTTGAAGCAGATCATACACAGGTTTGGGTATCCTCATAGTATTATCACAGACAATGGTACCAATATGTCACTTGGAGAGATGGCAAAGTTCTGTGGAAAGAATGGTATACGTTTGGATGTTGCGTCTGTGGCTCATCCTCAGGCTAATGGGCAAGTTGAACGAGCAAACCAAGAGTTACTTAGAGGCTTGAAGCCACGACTCCGGGTCCCGTGTCTCAGAGCCGCCGGAGCGTGGGTGGAGGAGTTGCCATCAGTTGTTTGGGGAATCAATACAACACCCAACAGATCCACAAAGATGACCCCTTTCTTCATGGTGTATGGGGCAGAGGCAGTTTTGCCAAGTGACATTATTCATGACTCGCCTCGGGTGGCGGCTTACGTTGAAACAGAAAATGAGCAGACCCGGCAGGATTCTGTTCACCTGTTAGAAGAGAATAGAGAGCAAGCACTGGAAAGATCAGCAGTTTATCAACAGGATTTGAGGCGGTATCATAGTCGCCGGGTTAAAACTCGCACTTTCCAGGAGGGTGATCTAGTGCTGCGATGGGTGCAGTCCAAGGAAGGGATGCACAAGTTATCTCCTCCTTGGGAAGGGCCTTTCATCATAAGCAAGAAATTGAACAATGGTTCATACTATTTGGTGGATGCTAGAGAAAAGTCAGAGACGATAAATGACACAACACACTCCACCTTTTCTTTGGAAGAGCGTGAGAGGCCGTGGAACATTGCGCAGCTGCGCCCATATTATACTTAGCATGAGAAAGATATCCTATGTAACACACGATGTAACAGGCAGCAGGTTTCAGACGCGCTCTTTTCCTTACCAGGGTACCTAAGGGGACTGGAAGGTTTTTAATGAGACGGCTTGCTGACCTAACCTTTTCTATCAATAAAGTGAAGGTTGAACAGAAATTTGTCTCGTTTCAGTTTACGTTTCAGTTTTAAAGCCAATTATTTTTCCTTTATATGCATGTTAGTAATTCTGTGTTCAGCTTGGTCCTGGGGGCTTGTCATTGAAAGAGTTAACTTATTCCCTCAGGACCCGGCTCCAATGGTTGTCCGGGTTTCAAAATTTGTAACCCGGCAGAGCAGTTCATAGTTTGTTATATTCAGTAGTATATGTTTAGTTTCAGTATCAGTTGCTTTTAGTTGTTTTATATCTTGAGGATGCCCACAGAGTGCGTCCCGCCAGTATTTTGGGTCAATGGGGTAATGTGGCATAAGCCCTTTACTTTATAAACATTGATCCAGGTCTTGGGGGCTCTTAGTTCAATAGTCTGTAGCTGCAATCCCAAGACCCGGCTTTTATGCCACTAGTATTCTTGGTTATCTTGCTGTGCAGCTGATGTGACTCGCGATTATATGGCCTGATTGCACACCTGGAAATTCAATCAACCATGAAGCCCATTGGGACTTGGTTCGACCCTGTTTTTCTCAGAGAAGCTGCGCCAGGGTATCCATGCGAAAGCCGGCTCACAGTTAAAGAAACCAAAAGGGTCATCAAAACCACAGAAGGACAAGTAATTTGACATTTAAGACATGATATGATTCAACCAAGTTTTCACCGCGCACAAGCGCACATCACAGGCATAGTATCAAAATAAGCTAATTATTACAGTACTTGCCCCAAGGGCCGAATGACATAAGTTTTATGGCAGAGACACAGCATCTGCATGAGTTTTTAAGAGCCGGCTTCACGCGCCGGGTTAGTAGACAGAGTGGTGGCTGGAGTGTCATCCTTGGCGCTTGCCGAGTCGTCTTTTGCCACCTCTGTTTCTGCTTCCCGGGTCTTGGGGGCTCCATCGTTGCGCCAAGTGATGAGGTGAAGAGATTGGAAGTAGCTTTCATCTTCATCTTCCACTGGGGCTCGTGAAGGAGGAGGCACGGTTGGAGTTGATGAGCTTGGGGCAGCAGAGGAGCTGGGAGCAGTATGTTCTGCAGCAATGGATTCCTTGTAGCTCTGGAACAGGTCGATGCGTTGAGGTTCGTCGTCCACAATTTCCTTATTGGCCTCGTTGTAGCCATACTGGACGGTGTTGAGCTTCAGATTGTTGGCAATTTGGGTGGCCACGAACCGGGTCTGCTTCATAACCCGGCCGTAGGCCTTCCTGTCAAAGGGAGTGCCATCTGCATTATACTCAGGAAAGCCCGACGCAAGTGGAGCCGGGTCAAGGTTGGGATAGTAAGCCTTAGCCAAGGCTAGGCTGCGCATGGCCCCGGCCCTGCATGCAGATTTCTTCAGCAATTGAATCCAGCCAGGCATTGTTGACAGATGACCTAGCACTTCAGTGTAAGTGCTGGGCGGATTTTCCCAGTTCCTTGCAGCCTTGATGACCTCGCAGCTCCCAAAGTATAACTGGCGAACCAGTGTGTACATGCACTTGATGTTTTCAGTTGCAGTTTTGCGGACGTTGCCGTCACGTGAACCTGCAAGGAGAAACCAAAGTTAGAAATAGTTTAAATCCCGGGTTGGATCAGATAAGATTTACCGGATTTGAGAAAGTTGTACTTACCAACAAGTGAAGAGACCATGGCAGTGATCATTTTCTTCAGGCGGGTCAGCTCGCTGGTAGCTGAGTCCAACTTCTTTTGGAGGTTGGTCAGCTGCTCTTGGAAATTCTCTTCGTGTTCTTGCATGTCCCGCTTCAGGTCAGAGTTCTCCTGTGTCAAGGCAGTTATTTTTTCTTCTAGGGCTTGAAGTTGGTTTGCCCCTTCAGCCCGGGTCTCAGTCTCAGCTTTTAAGGCTCCTTGGAGCCGGGCCACTTCTTCATTGGCTTTGCTCACATGTTCCTGTTAAACAAAAATAAAGCAAGTCAGAGTTCTCTACAAGGTTTCAAGTTTACAAATCCAATGTGAAGTCCCAGGTTGCTGTGGACAGCTAACCCGGCACTTGGGGGCTACACATGCGAAAGTTTGAAGTCATTTAAGTAGTAGTCCCAGGTGGTTGTGGACAGCTAACCCGGCACTTGGGGGCTACAGTGTTTGAAGTTCTAATTTGTGTATGGAGTGAAACAAGCTAAGTCCCAGGTTGCTGCGGGCAGCTAACCCGGCACTTGGGGGCTACAGTGTTCAAAAGTTCTTATGAGCAGTAAGCAGTTTTAAATGGTGAAAATGTTAAAGTCCCAGCTTGCCGTAAACAGACAACCCGGGCCTTGGGGGCTACAGGTTGAAGTTTTTCGCTAAGTTATTGGTGTTTCAAGCACCAAGCTCATCAACAAGTGATAATCTTGGAGCTTGGGGGCTAGTATGGTTATAGTAATACAAGTAAGAAGGCAGGAAAAGTGGAATACCTGGTATCGTTTTTGGATTAAGGAGACCAGCTCAATCTCCAAGTTCTTGTGGTGAGCAATGCGCGAAAAATATTCTTCGCATAGAGCCGGTGTGGACATGGAGTCCAAAGCCGCCAAATCCAGCGAAGAAACCGGGTCCTTGCCCTTGGCAGAGGGATCCACCTTGACTTCAGGTGCGGTGACTTTGGCAATGGCAGTAGACACACCAGGGGCTGGGCCTTTGTGAGACCCAGTAATCTGCACCTCTGGGTCAACCTCTTTGGTTCCAGATCCATTCCCGGGTGATGGGGCCTCAGGAGATGGTTCTGGAGCAGCTGGTGGAGGGCTTCTTGGAGATGCAATTAAATTTTCAACAGCAGATTCCTCCTTCTGGCCCGACTCCTCGACTTGCACCTCCATTACAGAGGGCTCAGTTGTAGTAGGTGGAGGAGGCGCGGCTGGAGAGGAATCCGGGTCTTCCTCCACGATAGCCTTAGCGCTGAAACAAAAGAAAAGCAGTTAGTCACAGGAGAGATTACCAAGTGCTAAAAAATGAAGAGGTAGTGGAGCATTTCTAACCCGGCATTGATATGAAAATCCTCGGGCGTGCTACCAGCGTCCGAGGAGGAATCTGATAAACGAGAGCGTTTAGCAACCCGGATTTTGCCAGCCAAAGGATACTTTTTGCTGGGCGTCTTCTGGATGGATTTGGCCCAGCTTGACAAAGAGCGTTGAGGGATACCTGAGCTCAGGGATACGTGGGCTGATGAAGACCGGGTCCGGGGCCTCTTGTTTGCCTCGGCCTCCTTCTCAGCTTCCTTTTCCTGTGTTTGTGCTTGAGTTTGAGATAAGTTCATCATGTAAGTTGAAATGCGAGAATATGGCACCTTTGCAATTACGGCCCGGGTCCTCTTCATAGGAGTGGGTGCAGCAGCTTGTGGACCCGGCAATACATCTGGAGCCGGGTCAGAGGGGCCTGGAATAAGATGAGTCGGATTATCAGTAGAAGGGTCCTTGTTGGGGACTTCGCTGTTAAGCAAGTTGAGGAAGAGCCGGCCTAGGGAGTCTAGCTCACCTTCTTCTTCTTCATCTTGGTCATCACTTTCTGTGTCCTCTTCAGCAGAGGACGTGGGGGTGTAGTCTGCGCTCCACCACTTGGAGTCCTGAGAAAAAGAAATTTGGCAAATAAGACAACATGCAAGAAATACCGGGTTATGATTTGCAGAGACATGAAAAGACAAGTTCTTACCGTAGGAGGTTTGTTCTTGGTGCTGAATGGGGCGAGCCCGTTAAACGCGATGTCAGTTTTCTTCTCACCAAGGAGCCTCTTGGCGTTCTTCACGATTTGGTCATCCAGAAGCGTGATCTCTGAATACCGCATGCTATCAGTTGTTTCTTCAGTATATTCGCAGAAAAGCCGGGTTCTGATGCTGAGAGGCTGGATGAACCAGCCAATCCAGCACTTCACCAGGTCAGTTCCACGGAGGCCATGGGCCAGTAGAGCTCTGGCCCGGCAGTGGATGCCTTCAAGCGCTTCCCGCTTCTCTGGGCTGGCGTAACTGTTCATCTTGGAGTTGTACACCAGTGGGGAATTTCTGAAGGTCGGGAATTTGGCCTCGTCTGCTTCAGGAGAGGTGTCTTTGCAGTAGAAGTAGGTATTTTGCCACCCCTTAGGGTGGCTGGCCAAAGCGAGAGCCGGGAAGGTGCATTCTTTTCGGCGTTGAATAGAAACACCCCCATATGGGCCAAGGGGCTGGTTTTTGCGAGACGGGTTACAATAAAAGATTTCAAGGAAGAAGTCAAGGGATGGAGGAATTTGGAGGTAGTCCTCACAGAAGACGACGAAGTTGCTGATGTTTAAAATGGAATTGGGCGCCACATCCATGGGAGTGAGCCCGTAATATTTAAAGACTTGGCGGAAAAAGAGGGAACCCGGGGGACGGAGCCCCCGGGTGACGTGATCTAAAAGTACAACGACCTCACCTTTCTCTGGTGTGGGCCGGGTTTCCTCGCCAGGTGCGCGCCAGTGAATCTCGTTCTGAGGCGGGAGCTCGCCCCGGTTCACGAAAGATTGAAGGGTGGTTTTGGTCGCACTGGATCTTGTCCAGTTCACTGGAGCAGCAGCAGCCGCAGCAGAAGCAGATCCACCCGTTGCGGAACTGGGAGGTTTCTTCGCAAGTTTCTTTGCGGCCTTGGGACCCCCAGCCTTGCTCTTCTCCTTCACCATGGTTATGGATCTTCGAGGTGCCTAAATAGTAACAATGGCGAAGAACAACAAAGACGCTAAGAACCCTAGTTCCAGATGCAATGCGGAGAAAGAAATACGGGTTGAATCTAGATGAAATAAAGGCTGGAATCGGATGCGCGGTACGGATAAAAGTAAGAATCGAGGTTACCTTGGAGATGGATCGAGATTGGAGGGCTCGATTGAAGATCGGAGTTCTGGCGGCTGCGGTGGCAGTGACGCGAGCGTGAGGTAGGGGATGAACTCGAGAATGGGGAAACTCACTCTGGGGGTCGTGGCAAGATATTTATAGCCACGGTAAAAACCCTAGGGGTAGCATGGTAAAAGTGAGTGGATAAGGTGGTTAACCCGGCAAGCCAGGATACCAGCATTGATCCAGAAAGCAATACAAGAAAGAAGCAAAGCGTGGCAACCGGGTTACCTGGTTAACCTGGGGGCTACTGATGGGGGAATAATAACCCGGTAGGCCCATGAAGAGGGAAGCATGACCCGCCAGGCAGGAGGCCCGACGAGGCCAGCTGACCACCAGATGGGCCGGGTTATGTCCTTGGGCCAGTATCTTGGCGGTAACCCGGCTAAGGAAGGAGACGTTCTAGAAAGTACAAGAGGCGGTTCAAGAGGCGGTTCTAGACTTGGAATACACGAAGGCCAGAAGAGTAAGAGTAGGACTCAGAGTTCGGGTAGAACCCGGCTCACCATGTACGTGACCCGGAGGCCCGGTGTCTATATAAACCGGCTCCTGAGTCATAGCTAGCAGGACTTTCGTAACCCCAAGCATAGGCGAGAGAACCATCGAGAGAGACATACAATCCTTGTAACCTAGATCGAGATCCGGCTCTGTTGTCGTAGCCGGGTTATCGAGATCGAGATCAATAATAAGATAGCAGGAAGTAGGTCTTTATCTCCAATGGAGAGGCCGAACCTGGGTAAACCTTTGTCCCCTGCAGTGCTAAACAATCTCCCAGACGCCAGAGTCGCCTTGCCCAAAAACATAAGCTACCCCAAAGTAGCATCTGCCGTGTTATCTACCCCACGACAGTATGAGCCGGGTCTTGGGAAAAAATTTTACCACCTCAATGACCAGCCCCCAAGACCAAGCTGAACAAAAAAACTGCTATGACATACATTAAACAAAGAAAATAACTGGCTTGCCACTGCGAACTGAAACTGAAACAAGACAAATTTCTCTTCAACCTTCACTTTATTGATAGAAAAGGTTAGGTCAGCAAGCCGCCTCATTAAAAACCTTCCAGCCCCCTTAGGTACCCTGGTAAGGAAAAGAGCGCGTCTGAAACCTGTTGCCTGTTACATCGTGTATTACATCTCATATCTCTTTCTCATGCTAAGTATAGTATGGGCGCAGCTGGGCAATGTTCCATGGCCGCTCACGCTCTTCCAATGAAAAGGTAGAGTGCGATGTGTCATTTACAGACTCGGACTTTTCTCTAGCATCCACCAAATAATATGAACCATTGTTCAATTTCTTGCTTATGATGAAGGGCCCTTCCCAAGGAGGAGATAACTTGTGCATCCCTTCCTTGGATTGCGTCCATCGCAGCACTAAATCTCCCTCCTGGAAAGTGCGAGTTTTAACCCGGCGACTGTGATACCGCCTCAAATCTTGCTGATACACTGCTGATCTCTCCAATGCTTGTTCTCTGTTCTCCTCTAGCAGGTCCACAGAATCCTGCCGGGTCTGCTCGTTTTCTGTTTCAACGTAAGCCGCCACGCGAGGCGAGTCATGAATTATATCACTTGGCAAAACTGCCTCTGCCCCATACACCATAAAGAAAGGGGTCATCTTGGTGGATCTGTTTGGTGTTGTGTTGATTCCCCAAACTACTGATGGCAACTCCTCAACCCACGCTCGGCGGCTCTGATGCACGGGACCCGGAGACGTGGTTTCAAACCTCGAAGCAACTCCTGATTTGCTCGTTCTACTTGTCCATTGGCCTGCGGATGAGCAACTGAAGCAACGTCTAAACGTATACCCTATTTCCACAAAACTTTGCCATCTCACCAAGGGACATGTTAGTGCCATTGTCTGTGATGATACTATGAGGATACCCAAACCTGTGTATGATCTGCTTCAAAAACTTGACTGCTGTAGCTGCTTCACAATTTGTAACAGGCATCACCTCAACCCACTTTGTAAACTTATCAATGGCAACCAAGAGGTGGGTTTTCTTGCAAGGAGACATGCTAAAAGGACCCACCATATCAAGCCCCCAAACTGCAAAGGGCCAAGTCAAAGGTATTGTTCGCAACTCCTGAGCCGGCACATGAATTTGCCTTGCATATCTCTGGCAACCATCACATCTTACCAGGCGCTCTGCATCTGCCTGGGCTGTGAGCCAAAAGAAACCGTGTCTGAAAGCTTTTGCTACTAAAGACCTTGTTGAAGCATGATGACCACAATCTCCCTCATGAATCTCTTTCAGAATTTGCCGGCCTTCCTTTCCAGACACACATCTCTGAAACACTCCGGAAACACTTCTCTTATATAACTCGCCATCAATAACCACGTAAGCCTTAGCCCGGCGCACAATTTGCCGGGATATAACTTCCTGCTCTGGCAGCTCTCCACGCAAAAGATACGCCAAGTAAGGTTCTGTCCACTCTGGAATTTCATGAGTTGCTGCTACTAACTGCGAATCCGGGTCTTCCTGACCCGCAGCTCTTCCACGTCCTGAGCTTGACTGATGGAGTCCATAGCTCGTCCAAGAAAACATTAGGTGGAACCGGCTCTCTGCGTGAGCCGAGTCTTGACAAAGCATCTGCAGCATCATTTTTCCTGCGATCAATATGATCCACCTGATAGCCTGAGAAAAACCCGGCTACCCTGTCCACCTCTCTTCTGTAAGCCGCCATTGTCGCATCTTTTCTATCCCATGTTCCTGAAACTTGCTGTGCCACAAGATCTGAATCCCCATAGCAATTGATATGCTTGATTCATCTCCTTTGCCATACGCAAACCATGCAACAAGGCCTCATATTCTGCCACATTGTTAGAACAATCAAAGTGAATCTGCAAAACATAGCTCAACTTATCACCCTTGGGAGAAGTTAACACAACTCCAGCTCCTGAACCTTGTGCTTGCTTAGACCCGTCAAAGTGCATACCCAAGGCTTGAGACCGGCGTAAGGGGTGGTGCACTCAACTGTGTCCAATCATTAAGAAAATCAGCCAATGCTTGAGATTGATAGCTGTGCGAGGCACATAGTCAATGTGGTAGGCCCCATCTCTATTGCCCACTTGGCAATTCTTCCTGTAGCTTCTGAATTCTGATGATATCTGCTAAGGGTATTGAACTGACCACTGTGATTGGATGCTCCTGAAAATATGGTTTCAACTTTCTACTTGCCATGAAAACACCAAACACTAGTTTCTGCCAATGTGGATAGCGCTGCTTTGCTTCTGATAACACCTCACTAACATAATAGACCGGCCTCTGAACCGGGTTTTCCTTGCCTTCCTCCTTACGCTCGACCACCACCACAGCACTCACAGCCTGAGGCCCGGCAGCGACGTATAACAGCATGGGTTCCTTGGGACCCGGGGCCGCCAGAACTGGCGCTTCTGATAATTGTTTCTTCAGAGCTTCAAATGCCTCGTCTGCTTCCTGATTCCACACAAAGTTGTCTGTTTTCTTCAGTAACTTATACAAAGGGATTGCTTTCTCTCCGAGCCGGGATATAAACCGGCTTAGCGCAGCCACACAGCCTGTCAACTTCTGAACATCTGCCAATTCCTCTGGTTTTTTCAAACTTTGGATGGCTCTGATTTTTTCCGGGTTTGCCTCAATTCCACGCTCTGACACAATGAAACCAAGCAACTTTCCCGCTGGAACTCCAAACACGCACTTTGTAGGATTGAGCTTCATCTTGTACTTCCTCAAATTTTTGAATGTTTCTGTAAGGTCACAATAAATGACCCGGCTTTTTCTGACTTGATCACCACATCATCCACATAAGCATGCACATTGCGTCCAATCTGATCATGAAAACAGTTTTGAATACACCTCTGATAAGTTGCTCCTGCGTTCTTCAACCCAAAAGTCATGGTCTTGTAACAAAAAGCACCAAAGGGGGTGATGAACGATGTCTTTTCCCAATCCTGCCTATTAAGCTTGATCTGATGATAACCTGAATATGCGTCCAGAAAACACAAGAGCTCGCTGCCTGCAACTGCGTCAACAATTTGATCGATGCGCGGCAGTGCAAACGGGTCCTTGGACAATGCTTGTTGAGACTTGTAAAATCGATGCACATCCTCCACTCATTATTTTTCTTCAGAACCAAAACCGGGTTAGCCAACCACTCTGGGTGAAAAACCTCCATGATAAAGCCGGCTTCCAATAACCGGGCTATCTCCTCTCCTATAGCTTTTCTTCTCTCTGCATTCATTTTTCTCAAACCTTGTTTTACCGGCCTTGCCTTTGGATCAACATGTAAACGGTGCTCAGCGAGTTCAGTCGGAATGCCTGGCATGTCACTAGGTGTCCATGCAAAAACATCCCGATTCTCACGGATGAACTCGATGAGCGCGCTTTCCTATTTATGTTAGGCTGGTCCCTATGGCGAACTGCTTGGAGGAATCCCCAGGCACAAAATCCACCATCTTAGTATCTTTTGCTGCTTTAAACTTTGCCCTGTCATCTTCTGTTGTTGGTTTTTTGAGTGCCTTGTTGTCCTGCGGGTCAAGATTAGACCTGTAAGCTTTCAACTCCTCTCTAGCACAAGTTTGCTCTGCCAGGGCTGCATCTCCCTCGTCACATTCTGCTGCAATTTCTCTGTTACCATGAACTGTGATGATCCCCTTGGGACCCGGTATCTTCAACTGTAAGTACACATAACACGGCCTTGCCATGAACTTGGCATAAGCCGGCCTTCCGAACAACGCGTGATAAGGACTTGGAAATTTCACCACCTCAAAAGTGAGCCACTCTGACCTAAAGTTATGGATAGACTCGCCAAAAGCAACCTCTAATGAAATTTTTCCCTCTGGTGTAGCTGACTTCCCAGGAACTATACCATGAAACACTGTTGACGTTTTCTGCAACTGTGACTCCTTCAGACCCATGCGTATAAATGTCTCCCAATACAAGATATTAATGCTACTACCACCATCCATCAAAACCTTCTTTAACTCAAAGCCATGAACTTGAGGAGCCACAACTAAAGCAAGCAGACCCGGTGTTCCACCACATCGGGTGATCTGCTCTACTCCACGTAATAGTATGCTCTGACCATCTTAAATACCTTGGTACCCCTGCAGCCACTGAGTTAACTGCCCTTTTGACTATCTTTCTCTCTCTCTTGGTCGTGCCACTAGTGTATATATGATATTGGCCAAGTTGCCTTGGCTGGTTCGAGAATCCACCCTGGTTACCTGTATTTTGGCCGGGTCCTGCGTTCCAGTTGGTACCGCATTTGCTCCAGTTAAGGCCCGCAGCCGGGTTAGCACTCGGGCCGGGTCCTCCACTCTGTTTGCTCCTTGCAAAGCTCTCTGAACTTCATTGTTTTTCCACCTGTTCAGATCTACACACTGGGCCAATGAATGATTGGCGGGTCTGCCGTTCTTGCTATGACGAGGACACGGCATCCTGAAGGCCTCTTCAGTGCTCATTGGACGTGATCCTTGATAACTATTTCCACCACTGTAATTCCCATTATTTCCCTGATAACCTCTGTTTTCCTGATAACCTCTGTTTTCCTGATAATTTCCATCCATCCTTTGCCTCTGAAACCCGGCATTTGTGTTTGCCACTAGCTCTGAGTTTCCCTCCTGATGCCCACGCTTGTGCTGATTCTGATTGTTGTTGTTATTGTTTCCCGGGCCATTGTTGTTCTTTCCTCCATTATTCGCAGTACCTTTCCCTTTTTCTTCCTCTATCATCCTGGGTCTTGTCCGTGGCTGCGTGTCTGTTGCACGCATCCATCAACTCTGCCATAGTAACAGGCTTAACCCGGTGTCCCTCCTTCATGCGGCCCAGCTTCTGGACCAAGGGAGCGTACTTGCAAGTTTTTCCATCGATGAAATTGCGTCCTTGGGCTCGATACCAGATGAAGAGTGCAGGATCTCCGTGACCCGGCCCATCCAGTGACGTGCTGACTCGCCTTTCTTCTGTACACAACGATCAAGATCTTCAATGGAAAAAACGCTTGCACGTACCCTGAAAGTGCTTGAAAAAATTGTTTTCAACTCATCCCAGGAATTGATAGATTTCTCTGGCAGATTCTTGAACCACAACTTCGCTGCACCATCGCTCATCATCAAATACATGTACTTTGCACAAACATTCTCTGTGGCATTGCGTATACACATTGCCATCTCATAGCTGCTCAACCAGCTTGCCGGGTCCATGCTCGGCTCATATTGGAAATCTTGCTTGGCTCCTTGAACTTCTCAGGGAAAGGCTCCGCTCTAATGGCATCTGAAAGACACTTTGGCCCGGCTAAGTTAGAAGAACTTGCTAAAAAATTGTTGTTACCTGGCGAGCTTGCAGATGCTGCTGGTGCAGGACCCAGCCTCCTTGTGGTACTCCCACAGCAGGTACTACCGGGTTTGCATTGGCTGCACTTCTTCCCACTCGCGATCTATTGACTATCTGCTGAGCCACAGAAATTGCAGGAGCGGGTTGGTACTGCTGATTGTTCCGGTTCTGGTTCTGTTGGGGCGGGTTTTGCTGATGCGCCGCGGCAAGCCCGGCCAATGGCGGGTTCTCACCGTGGCGACTCTTACTGCGATAAGTTGTAGAATGAAGCGCACTTTTCTCCTTTGAATACTGAACTTGCTGAACAACTGCAGTGCGCAACATGTCAATGGCCGCCGGGCTTCAATCTCTGCTGGCGAGTCTCCCAATGGAATACGGTCAAGTGCTAAAGTTGCGGCATACACGTTATCTGCTGGTTGGAAAAATGACCCACCGGCGTGTGAAACCTTGGTGTCCTGGGCGGAAGACCCGGATTTCCCCTGGCTCCCCCAGCGAGAAAACCCGGCGTCGCTGCAGCTACAACTCCAGCTCTTCCTGTTCCTCTTTCTAGTTCTACATTGTCCTGACAACTGGAGCCACCTCAGTTACACCAATTGGTTGATCTTCTGGGGTTCTAAACAATACTGCTGGATTTATGGCGTTTTCTCCTTGAGCCAGCCGGCTCTGGTGCCTCCTCTGGTAAGCTCTGGTCATCTCATTAAGATGATTTTCCTCATCCTATGTTTGCTTTCTCCTAATCTCCATATCCTGCCTCTCTGCCATTGTGTCTCTGCGCATCTGCTCCAAAGCCCGGCGCGCTGTATCCAACTCTATAGCTCTAACTGCTGCATTTTCTGGGGTAACCAACGTTGTGAGTGCTGATGGATCTAGGACCAGGCCATTGTTAAACAAGGCCGGGGCACCAGCAGTGTTGTTTCTTTCTTCTCCTCGAGCCCGGTTATTGAGAAAACCAAAGCTGTTCCTGTAACGTGCCGTGTCTTCACTTTCGTCTGTCACCGAGGCCGGGTCTCCATCGACTCTTTGACCCGCCAGTTCCAGTACTGGTTGCAATTGCTGCTGCTGCTGACCCGGGTTTAAGCCGGGTGGAACAACAGTTGATGGTGATGCTCCCACGTTGGTAGATGGGGCTGTGTAAACCGCCACCCTCCTAACCGGGCTTGGGCTGAATTCTTGCTCTTCTTCGTCCTCTTCTTCTGCCTCATATCCGAACCGGTCTTCGAACAGGGGCAGGATCGATTCTGAATCTGCATAGTCCCACACGCCCGGGATTTGAGCCGGGTTTCCCGATCGTTTCTCGTGTGCGTCCTGGAGCAGCTCAACTTCAGCCGTACCAACCGATTCTTCTCCATCAGATTGAACAATTGTGGCGGCTCCTGACACAGATTCATAGCTTCCATCACTAGCAGATCTAGTTGTAATCATACCAACAAAAACGTTAAACTTGCCAATTGGAATAACATCACCTGATTCAAGTAGATCTGATTCCGGCCCCCAGCCAGAATCATCAACGATGGGTTCTCCTTGCGAGTTGAGGGTGATCTCGCCGAAAACAAAATTCTCCACTCCTCGCATTGCTTCTCCCATGATGGTGACACTTTTGGATACGTTTCCCACAGACGGCACCAACTGTCGTGGGGTAGATAACACGGCAGATGCTACTTTGGGGTAGCTTGAATTGATGGGCAAGGCGACTCTAGTGTCTGGGAGATGGTTTAGCATTGCAGGGACAAAGGATTTACCCAGGTTCGGCCTCTCCATTGGAGATAAAGACCTACTTCCTGCTATCTTATTATTGATCTCGATCTCGATTACCCGGCTACGACAACAGAGCCGGATCTCGATCTAGGTTACAAGGTTCGCTTGGTAGCGTATGTTTCTCTCTATGATTCTCTCGCCTAAACTTGGATCGTAAAGGTCCTGTCTAACTGGGGCTCAGGGACCGGTTTATATAGATGACCGAGTCTCCTGGCGCTTTACAAGATAAGCCGGGTTCTACCCAGACTCGGAGTCCTACTCTAGCTCTTCTGGCCTTCGTGTCCTCCAAGTCCTGAACCGCCTTTGGTCTTCTAGAAGCTTTCCTTCCTGAACCGGGTTACCGCCAAACCTACTGGCCCAGCAACATAACCCGACCCATGCTGAAGGTTAGCTGGCCTGGCCGGGCCTCATGCCTGGCGGGTCATGCTTCCCTCTTCATGGGCCTACCGGGTTATTATCCCCCATCAATACCATTGGCCTGGCCTTTCGCCCAGTGGGGACTCGATATGGTTGGGCCACTCAAAAAATCCTCCCACGGAGGGCATACTCACCTTCTGGTGGCAGTCGACAAGTTTATCAGGTGGATTGAAGCAGTCCCTATCACAAGTTCAACTGCCACTACAGCAGTCAATTTCATAAAGAGTATCATATATCGCTTCGGCGTCCCAAGCAGTATCTTCACGGACAACGGTACAAACTTCACGGCTGAGGAGTTCCGATCCTTCTGCAAAGAGCAAGACATCACGCTCAACTACGCATCCGTGGCACACCCGCAGTCCAATGGCCAAGTCGAAAAAGCCAATGGACTCGTGACGAGCGGGATCAAGAAACGCCTCTTGGTACCACTCAAAAGAGCCGCGGGTGCTTGGGTTGAAGAACTCCCATCTGTGCTATGGAGTCTACGCACAACTCCTAACGCTTCAACACAGTTCACCCCATTTTTCATGGTCTACGGCGCAGAGGCAATCCTGCCATCAGATGTAAGATTCAATGCACCAAGGGTGGCAGCATACAACGAAGACGACGCAGAAGAAGCACTCGAAGACGCAGTCGACTTGCTCGACGAAGCACGTGACACGGCTCTGGCGCGCACAGCCGTCTATCAACAGGATCTCCGCAACTATCATAGTCGTCGACTGCGTACCAGGTCCTTCGTGGTGGGTGACCTAGTACTTCGACTGAAGCAAAAGAAGGTGCACAAGCTCGCCTCTCCCTGGGAGGGACCCTTCATCATCACCGAGGTCCTCGACGGTGGCGCGTACAGGCTGAAGCACGCGAAGACAGGCGAACTTTCACACAACCCATGGAACGTTGCGCACTTGCGCCGCTTCTATGCATAGATTGCTCAGTCGAACAATGTAATAGGCGATATGTCAGATGGCTGCAGGTTTCAGACGCGCTATTTTCCTTACCAGGGTACCTACGGGGGCTGGAAGGTTTTTAGTGAGGCGGCCTGCAGCCTAACATTCAAAAGTGGAATATATTCAATGTTCCTCATAACTCCTTTTTGTTCATCACTCGCAAGCAAAATATAATAGCCGCACCCGAATACATGAGCCTTCGCTCTCGCAAAAATTGATATCCTAGCCGCACTCGAATACTCGGGGCTCGGTAGAGATATGTCAGAAAACACAGCCGCACTCGAATGCTCGGGGGCTGTGCCATTATTAAGTTCACCCTCAGAACATTTCATAAACCCCACTCAATAGACTCAGGGGCTGTAGAAACTGCAAAATAAAGTACAAGAGGCAAACTTACACTCGGGGGCTGAGCCCCGCGGACGTGTTACATATACATAAAAGCACAAAGTTTTGATTGACAACTTGGTACAAGCTTCTACACAAATGAACACTCGACCTACTCTACGGGCTCGTCCTTCGGTTGAACCCACTTCTCCTCCTCCTTCAGTACCTGATGAATCAGGACCAGCGCATCCACTCGAGTCTCTTTATAGTGCTCCTCCATAGGCACAGGACCACCACCTGGTACAGGAGCGGGTCCCATTGCAATCTTCTTCAGGTCAAGGTGGGGAAGGTGCGACCGCACAAAGGCAAGAGCAACGTTAGCCCCGCTAATCAGTTGCTCGCGTACAAACTTCTTGATCGCCTTGCCCTTTCGAAACTTCCTAAGCAGTTCCATGAGGCTCTGCGACGGTTCGTTTAATGGGAATAAGGCGTCATGGACTCGGAGCAAAGTCAACCTGCAACTCTCCAGTCGAATGGCAGTTCGCCACGCACGGTCTAGGAGCTTCACCAAGATGGTACTCCTCGCCCTGTCCGACCAAAAAGGTGGGCGGCATATTCCGCGCTACTCGCATAACCGTCGAGTCGGTCTTGTATCCGAGCCTCCTCCTTCTGCTCGTCGAAACAGACACCTACGGTAAAACAAAGCAAACTTGTTACCACAGTCGACTTGTGTGGCGAACCCACAATTCGATTTCCAAAAGGGCTTACATTCAAGCTGCAGGTTCACTCTCTCCAACTCGTCAAGCAAAAAAGTCTCCCGCTCTGTAGCTGGAGATGGCCTCGACTGCAGCTCCGCATATGCCTCCTGCACTTTCTTCAGTTTGCCGTTCGCCTCCGAAAGCTTGCGCTGAAGGTAGTCCATAATTTTCTGGTCATTCACGCTTCGTGACTTCGAGGAGCCACCCACAACAGGGCCAGTCGATGCTTTAGAAGTTCGGTTCTACAATCAGCATAACTCAGAGCATAAGGGGAAATGAAGAGTTCAAGCAAAACGCTCGGGGGCTGTGCCTCCCGATCACTGAGGTTCATACTTCATAAAAAGCACAAATATGATGTCTGACGATTTACATATAGCAAAAGCAAAGTCATAAAATCCCTAACACTAGGCGACAAAGGGGTCACTCGACAGTCATCGACTTCTTGGAGGAAGCCTTCTTCGCCTGAACTTTGGCTGCCCTATCTTCAATAGTTGTCACAAGCTGTTGAGCATACTTGTTGGCGGCTTCCATCCAAGTGCCTAACCCAACGGTTTTGCCGTCGGGTCCCCTCGGGAACTTCGTCGTGACCTTGTCAAAATCCGCCTCGACTCCGTGCGCGAGCAACATGAGAAAAGTAGTTTGAGCACCACTTACCATTTGCTCGCGGCAGAAATCGGCGACGACAGTTCCTTCTGGCTTGAACAGCTCCACCAGATCTGCAAATGAAGACGGAAGCTCTTCATCCGGGAAGAAGCTGCTGTGAAGGGCGCCCAAGGCACTCGCCGCCTTCGTCAGCATCTCGCCTGCTCTGCTACTGGTAACCTCTGAGACAGCCACACTTTCATCGAGTGAGGTGCCAAGGCTTTGCTTGCCAGGAGCTGCAGGGCCATCCATCACGCCTAGCATAGCATATGGACAGCATGGTCAGCAGCATGTTACAAAAACATTCAAACATCTAAGGCACCAGCTAAATTCGTATCAGTCAAAGTGGTGCTGGCAGCAGAGAGTCGACCAATTGCCGACTCTTCTCTAACTTCGGCTGCCTTCAGCCTCTTTTCCAGATCAGCCACTCGGCGGTTGGCTTTGGTCATCTCTTCTGCAGCGTCAGCAGCTGACTCTGCACATAAGCATTTCTTCAACATGCTGCAAAAATATGGTTACATCAAAACGCTCGAGTTCTTGTTGCAGGATACTTACTCTTGGCAGCTTCGAGTTGCTGCTGCAAGGTGGTGGCTTCCGTCTCCATGTGCACATATTTGGCACCAGCCTTCAGCAACTCTTGCACAAATGCCTACAACACGGCATGAGCAAATTCATAACTCAATCACTGAGTCTATGCAAAATTTTGGCACCTGATAGTAATTCAACTACGGCAACAAAGCGCAAACTTACATGCTCTAAGAAGGAAGAAGTCGACGCAGGAACACCTGTAGCCGCAGCTCCGCCTTCGTTAGCCGCAACCTCAGGCTCGGGCGGTGTAGCCGTGTCTGCAGCAACAGGAGTCGCAGGGGTAGGCGGCTGCTCTTGTGGCAGAGTCCGTGCAGTGGACGCTGCACTGCTCTTTTCTGCTGTAGGTGGCGGCGGCATATCCTCATCCGAGGAAACACTGTATCACACATTCTAAGTATACAAAGTGGCATTGTTCATAAAGTGACAAAGCAAAAGCACAAAATACTTACTCTTCAGTAAGGTCGACCATTCGACCAGGTGCAAGCACACCCACACTCGGGCACGCTCTCTTCGGTGGACGCGGGGGGAGCGAGCGAATCGGAGGAACGTCGAGTGGCTCCATCATCGACTCCGTCTCCCTTCCCTCCTTCTCCTCCGAGTCGGCAGTGTCTTCTTCCTCGCGCGACCGTTTCTGGTTGGTCTGCGCAGCAGAATCGCCGTCTTCGGTTTCTGGAGTCTCGGCAGGAGCGACTGAGATCCCTTCATCATCAGAGCCAGCCTCGAGTGGCTCATTGTCTGGCACTGGGCCACTCTCAGGCAATGGTGGCATTGACTCATAATTTTTGTGTCCCTGCACACAAAAACAGCAACGGATTTAAAGACCACACATGCATAATATAGCAACTTACAGGTGGTAGTGACTGTTACCTCCTTTAGAGGGTTGCTGGACTCATAAGGCGCAACGGGCGAGTTAATCTCGCAGGGCTCTTCATCAGTGAGTTTGGTAAGACCTCTCACCAACTTCTCGACTTCTCCAGCGGATAGCTCCACTTCGCGCGAGCGGGCTGGGTCAGAAAGCCCACTATATGCCCACATGGCATTGGCTCGGGCTCGGAGAGGCTGCACTCGCCTCTTGAGAAAGGTGGCCAGCAAATGGATGCCAGTCACCTCTCGACCAGCATTGGTCTGCAGCTTCAACACCTTCTCCATCAAAACGTCGGCCTCTTCGTCTTCGACTCCGATCGGCTGTGAGATCCAGGATGGCCTCTTCTTCACCAGGGCGTCTGCGTTGAAGGTCGGCAACCCGAACGCTTGGTTGCCTGTGGTCACATCCTTGATGTAGAACCACTTCTGGCGCCATCCTTGCACAGATTCGAGGAAGTTGATCTTGAAGTACTCGACGTCAGGTCGAGTCTGTACTCCAAAACCACCTGGTCCCTTGACACTGTGATTGCGCTTGATGTTGAAGATGCGGCGAAACAACCCAAAGTGGGGCGCAACGCCCAGAAAGCACTCGCAAAGAACGAAAAAAACACGCAATGTGCAAAAGCCCATTGGGAGTAAAATCGTGCAATTGCACTCCATAAACGTGCATCAGTGCACGCAAAAAATTATGAACAGGGAAGGAGAAGCCCCTGTTCACAAAATCCACAAAACAGACCCGCTCATCGGAGCCTGGGCGCGGGATTACCTCGGCGCCGGGGATGCGAACCTGCGACTGGTCCGCCGGAATCAGCCCGTCGTTCCGCAGGCTGGTGAGCATCCGCTTGCTGCAGGCGGTCTTGGTCCATGAGCCCTTATCCCTCTTCAAGCCGCTGGCGGCGTCTCCAGCGGCGCTGTCTGCCGAGGCATTCGCGGCACTCCTGCCCTTCCGAGGCGCGGTCTTCGTCATCGTGCTGGTGGTGGCAAAAAGCTTGGCTTTCGGGCTATGGCGATGCGCTGGGAGGAAGAAGAGGCAGTGGCGGCGAAAAACGAATGGCAAGTAAAAACGTTATTTACTCTGCCACGCCCTTTTAACCTCAACTCAGAAGAATCCGCACCATTGGTGCGAGATCGTGGGCTGCAGAGCACATCCAGCCCTACACGTGGAGGCCTTGGAGAGCAACCGTCGCTGGCCACGATGCCCACAACGCACGGGAATTTAGGAACCATCATCACAACCCCGGAAAAATCGGGCCCGAGCGGTCAAATTCAGTCCAAATGGCACCACCCTTGGTCAGCACTGCGGCGTGGGCCCACAGGCGTGTCATGTCCCATCGGTCGTACCAAAGCACGCAATAGCGCGTCAGAAATTGCAGTCGAGGCAGGCGTCAGTGCTGACGTCAACTAAGTCTCGCACACGATGGATACTTCGAGTCATCCAGCATTCAGAATCAAAAGACAGTCCTTCGACTGAGTAGCAAGTAAACGTACAAGTACTCGACAGCTTCTTCGACTACGTATATTACTCCCATCGGGAGCGTATCAAAAAATTCTTCGACTGAAGATATACGGGATAAAACAGATTTTGAGATTATCCTCCATTGCAAACAATACAGCACAATCCGGGGGCTACTCCCATCGGGAGCACCGTCGCGCACCCGATAGAATAATGACAAAGTAGCAGTCGACAAAATATTCGACTCAGATTCATATGCAAAGTCATACTCGAAAAATTCCCGAGTTGCGTCCGCCGCAAATATCTCGGATGCTACATGCATAGTGCAAAGGTAAGACCCGCCGAACTTTCGAGCTGGGCTAAGGACCGTTCCAGCAACGTTAATCCTTATACTTTCCGTGTCAGCAGACATGATGAAAAATCCCGACGGACGCGTTGGGTAAATTTCAAAGTTATACTGCAGATCGAGTCCGGGGAGTCGAGTTTGATTGAAAGCTAGTAAGGTTTTACCCGAATGTGTAGTTAACCAGTCCCGATCCGTCGAGTGTACTGGGTCTGCTAAGCTATTATCCCTTGATTACCATAAGCAAAAAACCGAAGTTGATGAAATACTCGACATAGCCAACATGTGCTACTCATACAGGAATTCCAATCATAAACACAGGTACAAAAGAATACGGCGTGCACTAATGAATGAGTCCATGCCCGATTCTTCGAAGTCAGACAAGTATTCGGGGGCTACTGACAGGGATATACCTCTCGGGTACCCTACCATGAGGACACCTGGTGCACGTATCGACTAAGGCCCAATTATCAAGAGCCTACATGAAGCCCATGACGGAAGGCCCAACAAGATGGAGTGCCCTCCAAGATTAGACATAGTCATAGTCGGTTTAGACTTTCCTTACATGTAAACAGGGTCGGTTGCGAACTCCCGAGACCCAGCCTATGATATAAAGGCTGGGAGGGCCGCCGATCCTGGACAAGCAATACTCGAACCACCAAAACCCTAGCGAGATCGACATCTCGCCAGGACCCCATTGTAGCCCGCATAATCTCACACGATCAATACCAGACAAGCAGGAAGTAGGGTATTACTCTCCGGAGGCCTGAACCTGGGTAAATCTTTGCTCTTGCTTGTCAGCCGACGAAACTACCAGCTCTACCACGTTCTCTCCCCATAATTTCAACCCTAGGTCCTTAACCATGGGATTTGATGAGTTAACCCCTCGTCACCTGATAAGAAGAAAACAATGAGATATCAGAACATACATGAATATTTGCACCTGTGTCAATCCACCAATCATTAGACTGACAAACAGAAAATACAGTAAACAAATTACCGTACCCAGATGCACCATTCTCATTGTTGCTCACAATCATGTTGACGGACTTGGAGTCCTGTCCTGGTTTCTTGAACTTCTTTGGACACTTGGGAGCCCAATGTTCCTCTGAACCACATGTGAAGCAGGCTCCTTTCTTCTTATCCTTGTTGAAGGGCTTCTTTCCCTTCTTCTTGAAGTCGGTATTTGGTTGGACACCAAATTTCTACTTGGGCTTGTGGAAGTTGGAGTTTCTTCTGTACAAAATTGGCAACAGAAGTTCCCTTTTCCATGCGAGTCCTTTGCTCTCGAATTCTGCTCGACACTCAGATGGCCGATGACATCCTCAACTGAGAATTCACGCCTCTGGTGTTTCAGAGTAGTAGCAAAATTCCTCCAGGAATTAGTCAGGTTAGCGATTATGCATCCCGCGACAAATTTGCCTGATAGCACACACTTGAGAAGCTCAAGCTCCTTAGCGATGCACTGTATCTCATGAGCTTGTTCCAATACAGAACGGTTTTCAACCATCTTGTAATCGTGGAACTGCTCTATAGTGTACATCTCGCTTCCAGCATCGGTTGCGCCGAATTTAGATTCGAGCGCCTCCCACAAGTCCTTGGCAACCCGCACATGTAAATATGCATCAACCAACTTATCTCCGATCACGCTCAGAACGGCTCCAACAAAGACGACGGTGGCTTCCCTAAACGCCTTCTCCTGTTCAGGAGCAATCGTTCCAGTGGGAGTAACACCGGCGACCCGGAACACGTTCATCGCAGTGAGACATAAGGTGGTTTTGGTTTGCCAACGCTTAAAATATGTCCCCGCAAACGGGGCAGGTTTCAGTGCAGCAGCAAAACCTTGGATCGAAAAATGCCTACACATATTAGGTTTTTGGATTGTTGAGTATATAGGCAATTGTTCGATTAAATTAATCCAATAATAAATCATGAACATGACGTGAGCAGTGCCAATGACATACTGAAATTCTATGATAAAATCATGTACTAGACAAATAGTAGATACATCTACACAAATAGCTAGTACGGCAAACATGCAAGTAATCAGGAGAGGGATAAACGTGTACCCTCCAGTAGGCTAGTTGGCCGCAGCAGCAGCAGAGGCGGTCGCCTCGTCGGCGATCCTCTTGTCAGCAACAGCCTTCTCGGCGTCGGTGACCATGGTGATGACGAAGGCGATGCCGACGTAGTGGATGTAGATGTACTTGAGCGAGCAGTCGCGTAGAAGACGCTCCCCAAAAACCTAATCGCCTCTCTCCCGTACAGGATCTAGAGAGGCGGAGTTTCGGAGGCCTGCTCTCCCGGCGACCGTCTACGCGATCGACGGGATGGGATCACCGGAGGCAGCAACAGAGAGTGGAACTATGGTGGCGGTGCGAGCAGATGTATCTATCTTTTTTTGCTGGAGAGATTCCCGCAACCCGCGGCGCGGCGCGTCGCGTCGTGACGAGGCGAGGCGGGCGGCGGAGGAGGAGGAGCGCGCGTGTGGAGCACCTCCCTTCTCTTCACCACCAACACCTCATACATGTGGAAGAAGAGCCCACCTTATAAACTGGTGTACATCTATCCCAACTAGCCATGTGGGACTAAACTTTCACCATATGCCAAAACAGCATGGGCCTTTATGGATTTTTCAGGAATTGTTAAATGGGCTAAAAGGCCCATCCTAATATTTAAACAATATTTCAGCACTCTTTTCCAAATGTTTTGTCCTCTGCCAGCTTCAGCCTGAACCTTAGCTCGCTCTCGGTTCTCGGTTGCACTGGCACTCTACACCACGCATTGGCGGCTGAGATGAAGAAGGCACAAATGCGTCAGATTTTTGCCGTAGACGAGGACTTTCCACTGATCGGTGTGATGAGCAGTGGAGCGATTGCGTTGACTTGGGAGATCAATTTCTCAAATAGTAAGTGTGTGTTTGCCACCCACCTGTAAGAACTTATCGCATTTAAGACGATTTCAGCTGTGAACATTAACTTTTATTTTTTGCCACCGTACAAACGGGCGCGGCAAAGCGCGCCTATCTCTTCCACTGATGCTCTAACGGGGCTAATTCGCTGCATCGCACCAGAGCTGGACGAGAAAGATTTTTTTTTTTTTGAAATACAAACCTGCGTACAATCAACAGATTTGTTATCTCTAGTTTTTAGGTCTGTATCACTACGCACTGGTTCTTAGGTCAGGATCAGTGCCCGGTAGCGCCAACATGCTTTGCTTTGTGTATGTAGTTTAGCGTTTGGTCACGGCGAGATACGCACGGTGTTAGGTCCGGGTCAATCTAGAAAATTAACATACGTGTTGCACGTACGAGCGGAGAGGAACCTTGTCTTGGGGTTGCTGCTAGAGAACCTGACAGGTGGACCTCGCAACTAGGTTCCGGAGCATATGGCGTCGGACGTGTATCTTTCTCCGCATTTCCTCAAACAAAGGGCAATGAACATAACCTGTAGTCGTTACCGTACCGTGGTTATCTCTGAGCACAAACTACTACTCCATGCTTTGCTTCTATGAAAATTTGCATGCTTGTAAGAATCATCTTTATACAAAGATAAAGAGAGAGCAAAGCAGCATCTGCGCGTCATCGTCCATGCTTTGCTTTGGTAAAGAGAAATGTGGCAGCGAGCAGCAAAGGATCCAGCCAGGGAGTATATGGAGACAACAAGCAAGGAATCAGTCATATATATACGCTTTGGCGTCGTCCGGAGGCCAAACTCGTGAGGGCGCAGGCGGCAGACCATATTGCTCCTGGACATCCTGCAACTCTGCTCTGATCTTGGAGCCATACTAGCAGTGGCAGAAGCAGATCACGGTGCTTCCAATTGTTGAATCCAAGCTGAGCCTACCCATTGTCGAGGTACGCAAGGTGTAAGAAAATTGGAGCACTTGCCGGCTTTCTTGGCGCCTTCAAACCTTGTTATATGCAGAATTCATGGTAGAATGAAACAGAACTTGTTCTTTTCATATAGAGTACTGCAGGGATTTGTTTTTTTCGGCCAGGACGGCTACTGGTATACAATGGTGAAGCCAAAACTTACAGTGTTATGGTTGTTCTTGTTTATCTAGGCGCGGTGACGAGAAATCTTCAACTGATGGGTTAGATGGATTGATTAGTTCGCTGAAGCTTCTCGTTCTTGGTCTTTCACGGAGAAATTCAACATGGATATTTCTTGGAAGGTATGAAAAACATTTTGCCTTCATTAAGTATTTGCCAATCTTGTTGAGACCTCCATATAGCAGTGTATGCCATTTTTCCACGTCAACCCATGACGATGTATTAATTATCTCCATCAGAATAGTCATATGAGGGAAAGAAACATGATCGTGCCTCAATAATATGACGATCTCACTTCACTCTGTAATTAACAAACTGATGGATTATATACTAATTAAAAGTAATATAACGAGTTTTAATAAAGGCACCAGGCTAATCCACAACATCAAAATTAATTTTAGTAGTTAGATCTAAAATCTCTACTATATAATATAGCTTAAGGGGATGGTCGTCGATGGTACGTCAAAGGGTCTCTTAGTCAAAAAAAAACAACGATACCCATCGGAAAAGGAGTCCCGATCGAATCAACATGAAAAAAAAAATCCTCTGTAGCCCTCTCGATCGGTACCTACCACACTCGAAAAAAAGAAAGAAAAACCAAGAGAGAGGAGGAGACATCGGAAAAGGGGTCCCGATCGAATCAAACATGAAAAAAAATATCCTCCGGAGCCATCTCGATCGGTATGTACCACACGCAAAAAAAAGAAAAAGGAAGAAAAACAAGAGAGAGGAGGAGATCTTCATGCAGTTGTTGTCTTGATCAATCTCAACACTCTCAAGCACGTATCGACGTACCTACATGCAGCCTAGATCGGAACTACTCAGTCCAGTTTCGATGGGCGGCACAAGATGGCATAATTAATCGGCTAAGCTACTTTATGTTGTTTTTTTTCGTTTGGCCTAGGTCTTGTTATTATTTTGCTCCTCCTATATCAATATAAAACATTTTTTTGTCTTGTTTCATGAAAAAACTGAGAATGTACCGCACAACGACTCGTAGAATCCTGCTCGCCTACAATTTCTTCAAATGAGCACGCAGTTGACTGAGTGCAATGAGGAGGATGGTGTCGCCCGCGCGAACATGGTGTTGCCGTCGCAGCCGATCAATTTGGAGAAAATAGAAAAATGACACGTTTGTGATTGAAAAAATGCAGTCAGTTCGTTCATGCACTTGTAGGCAAAAATATAACAATCATCTCATCAATGGTTCTAAATATCATCTTTTTTTCAAAATGGTTCTAAACATCACGTACCAACCCGTTGCTAGTATATGGCTAAGATCTTATGAAAAAATTGTAGTTACATACAACATACTTCCTCCGTTTTTTAATATAAGATGTTTTAGGGGTTGCACATGTTGTCTAGATACATATTAAAGTAAGTGGACACACATACTAAAATATGTCTACATACATATGTACACATGTGAATGTGGACAAATGCTAAAACATCTTATATTAAAAAACAGAGGGAGTATTTGAGTATTTGACACAATTATGTCCACGAAGTCACACACGTACGTCCGCATTAATAGTTGTGTCCTTTTGACAGACCAGCCGTACGTGTACAAGACTCTACCTTGGCTGTTAAAAAAACATTGGCTGTTCTCCCTAAAAGGAATGGAAAACGCTTGTTTTAGGCGCGTAGGTCGCTCCCGTCCCGCGCGCGAATCATACGGCCACGTACCTGATTCGCTCCCGTCCCGCGCGCGTACTATACAGCCGTGTATCTGATTCGCTTCGCACGCGCTGGTCGCGGTTTGCACGTCGCTTTCAACTCCACTGCTTTCTTTCCTTCCCTACACATGGGTGGACCTACAGGCTACAGTACTACTACTCCCTCCGTTCCAAAATACTGTAGATGACTTCCATTTGTCCGTATCTAGACTTGTTATACATCTAGATACATCCGCATGTAGACAAATGAAAGTCATCTAATTTGGAACGGAGTGACAAATGAAAGGCATGCATGCACCGATGGCACCCTGTACTACTGCTAGTTGTTTGACGACTTGACTTTTCCATGTCCCTGCTTTGTTTTGCAATCTCGAGTGTGAGGCTATAATGTACTCCGTAGGAAAAATACTTATTATTTTTATTGTGAAAACATATTCGAGTTGTTTGCAATGGTTTTTTCGGCGGTTGTTACTGTCTTCTGTTTTCTCTGGATTTCTCGACGTTGCATATGTGTTCTCAATCTGTAACAAACTCATATATGGGCACGCGTTTTGGCGAATGTTTCTGTGTGTTTCCTACAAATTGTGTTTTCCCCGGATTTTTTTACAACGTACTTTCAGTTTATAATAAATTAATATGCCCTTTGTTGTGAGATCACACACAAAATGTTGCAATGTTTTTTTTGTTGCGTGATGTCTACAAAGTTTGTGCGTTCCTTTAGGATTTTTTGTGGAATGATGTTTAATGTGCTTCTTCAAATGCTGCAAACATGTGAACTTTTGGTTGTCGTTCCTGGTATTTTTTGTTGAAATATGTGGTGATTTTTGTTGCAAAGAAATCTGCGGCAAAACATTTGTTCCTTACCCACTAAGTAAGTGTTGTCAATCAATGGTTTTTTGTTGCAATAATTTGTGATTTTTGTTGAAATAGTTGGTATGTTTTGTTTCAAATGAATATTCAGCAACAATTGCCCACTTTTTTAATTGCTACAAATACATGGTTTTTTGTTGTAATAGTTTATGATTTTTGTTGAAATGGTTGGTGATTTTTGTTGCAAAGCTATCTGCAGTAAAATAATAATTTTGTAACCATTTTTTTGTAGCATTACTAGTGTTTTAAATCTTGCAACAATTTGTTGCAATACTAAAAGAATTTTGTTCATGGGATAATTATGTTGTTGAAATACTCATAAATCTATTGTAGTACTGAGGGAAAATCACAGCAGTGGCATTTTTGCTGTAAATCCTACATATGTAAATTTTATTTGTTGTAAAAGCACAAAAAAATGTTACACATATATAGAGAAATTTTGTTTCGTTTCTTTGTTGTGATGCTACATATGTGATTTTATTTACTGTGAAGTACAAAAATTATGCTATAAATATATAAGATTTGTGTTTCAATTGTTTTGGATTTTTGTTGTGCGCATTTTGCTGCAATGGTACAACTTTACAGTGGTGTCAGGCTCAATGTCACGATTTCTTTGTTTTAGAAGTTCAAATCTACTGGTGATTTTAATATTATTTTTTATTTTTCGTTTTAACCATATTGCTGCAATAATAATACATGCTTTTTATTTGTTGTAAAAGTACAAAAATCCGGCGGCTACTACACGCAGCTAGACGCAGCTAGTACTCGTCCCACGCTGGCAGCCTTCCGCTGCATGCAAACAAGGCAGGAGCGGCAGCACAAGGTGGGCCACAAGCAGCATGCACCATCCACAGGCTTTAAATGCCAAAATCTGACACGTCTGATGCACGCAGTGATGGAAAGCGACATGTCCCGAGGGGTTGATTTACAAGCGTCTGATGCGCGGAATCCGACGGTTGAGAAGGAGACCTAACGCGCCCTTTTCTAGGCCGACCTACGCCTAGCGCGAACTCACGTGATAGCTTCAAACGAAAAACAATTCTTTGCTGGAACGTGGTGGTCTGGTGGCAAAAAGTTAGGATTGTTAGGATGTACTCCTACTTTCTCTGTTTTATTTACCCTCTTTGTGAGTTTAAACATGCATAATACCAAATTTATATAATATAGAAATACATTTTATGATGATTTAATAATAATGATTTTATATTCTAGATGTTGATTTTTTTCTATATATTTGGTCAAAATTTGTAAAGTTTGATTTTGACTAAACGGAGAACACGGGATAATTATGAACGGAGGAAGAATGGTGTTCCTATGATTGAGTACACATAATGACAAATTTATTTGACTGCCATCACATTAACACACGCACAAAACGCCGGCAGAAGTTTGGAGTCACGGAATTTTAAAATTAATAAAGTCACGACATTAGTCGCACTACGTACATTGTTCTATGATCGGATCGTGGAATTTCCTATATATTAGCATAGCATTACTGATGTCCCGACATTAGCCAAGTGTACCAAAAAATCGACTGACATCAGACCAATGCTCCCACAAAATGCCTGTGGAAGTTTAAAGTTCAGAGTGGAATTTTAATATTAATGAAATCACAACATTAGTCGCAATATCAATGGGAAGGTCCCTCACACTTAGAAAATTACCGCCTTAATGATAGACACATGGCCGAGTCAACACAAATTCTCGCGAGGATGATAATGTCCCTCCACTGAAAGAACATTAGTCGACACACTATTTACAAGAATGTTCCTCATACTATAAAATATTTTGGCTTAATGATACACACAGCGCTAAGTCATCACAGCTTCCCGCTTTATATGTTTCATATTTAGTGGTCACACGGTGTGTCAATAAATTTTACTCCGATGACCAAAAATTCCATATGAATTGTTTTGGCGGATATTGCTTGGCTTGTATGATACACATATTTGGACTATTGTATGTGTCTTTCTCCGATATAACAAAATCGACATAAGAACATATGTCATTCCAACCGCACTTTAAAATTGACAGATCATGAACTATGCTATCTAAGTCAGTTTGAATAACAGAGAAAATACATGTGACCGGGTGTGTAGAACCATTGAATGTGATAAGAATAAGTTAAGGGTCCGGAAAACTTAGAATCATACTTCTCTAACTTCGACTATTGATGTATTAAGTTCTTTCCAAATGTGCCTAGAAGAAAAGAATTTATCATATAAAAACACGCTCATGCATGTTTCTAAAACGTTGCACAATGTAACATGGAGTGAGTAAATGAGAGGGGAAGCATCAGAAACAAGATAATCGTCACCATTTAATGTGGCCTACCTATAAGGAGGATAGACCGTTTTATCTTGATTCAATATTTTTTTAATCAAAAGTGCACTTATCTAACATCATGTAATAACTATAGTTCAGTTTACAGATCGAATATCAATTACATGGGTGTTTGAACATAGGGCATAATTGTCATTTGCCCACAATTTCAGATTGCCAAAGATGTTACTAACATACATGATATTTTGCTTACCAAAATATTTGTGATAGTTGTAGAACAACTTTATTCATTGTCACTTAATGGGAAATAAAGTGGTATCAATTCAACCACATTTTTATTTCTTAAACACTTTCAACCAACTATAGATGATGCCCTCGCATTTGTGAGGGCCACCATGCTAGTTAAGTAAACAGAAGATGGCTTTCTTTCGCCAATCTTGTTGAGACTTGTGTATGCCAATTTTCCACATCAACCGTGAATCATGCATGATGTATTAAATGTTTTGTCTCTATCATGATAGTCAGTATATAGGAGGGAAAGAAACTTGATCGCTCTCAATAATATGACGATATATATATCCCAAGAGGATCCTAGACAAAAAAAGAAGAAGAACTGATAATTCGTTTTGTTGTTTCAACTTTCAAGTCACATTCAGTGCTTGTTTATAGAAACAGGAAGCGCTTGTGTTTTGTTTGTTTGTTGGTTTTTCTAAGCCTACGAGCAATGTCCTGCAAAAAATCAAAGTGCCAATTTTGGATTCTCAACTTTATTACAAGGAAATGAATAGCGCAACAAACTCAACACATTTCGTTAAAGTAAATGTCAACACTAATGCAAGGAAACTGAACAAATCCAGTAGAGCTGTCAAACTTGATTACCACTTGTCGCTAATTCCTACTCCAATGAAGATACCGTACATCAAGCAGGTAAGTATATAACACGCAAGGTGCCAAAATTTCACTCATTGTTATTGCGAACTTTGTTAATGGCCCAGATGTAAGCAGTAGAGTAAACTGAGAAAATAGTTCTTCGGGTCACAGGAGATACTCCTTGCTCGCGTCGCCTCCTCTAGGGCGACCGTTGGAGAAAACTCTTGCCCCTCTGCCGCCACCCCTCCCCCCGTCCCCTCTCCCGTCTTCGTCCCCAGAGGCGGCTGCCGGGAAAGCCTGTGCACCGCCGGTGAAGGGGAAAGCAGGGATCTGGCGTCTCGTGGTTGTGACGCGGCTGACTGGAGGGGCAGTGCATGGTGGTGCGAGATCCTCCTCCTCCGTATATTCCTCCCGGCGGCACGGCGGCGCTCCAGCGGCATCGCGGGGACGACGGAGTCCGCAGTCAGTGCGACCGGTTTGCGGCGCAAGGGCATCGAAGTAGTGGATCCAACATGGCGGAGGCATCCCCTCAGTGGAGGATGACTGGCCAGGGGGCGGATCCATGTGGTGGTGCCTGGGGGCGGGGGATCACGGGACACCTTGCCTGGGTTCGTCGCAGGAGGCGCGTGGCAGCCGGAACTACTCTAGTGTCGACGGCGCTGGGAGGCGGGAGAAGCCGGGACTGCGGCTCCGTATGATGGTGGCGTCAACGACCTCGCATTTGGAGGTTCGGAGAGGTGCGGTGCCGGTGAAAACCGCGTCGACTTCGGTCATGGGGATGATGGCGTCGTATTTGCGTCGTTACCTTGTCGAAGGCATCGTTGTTGCGGCTTTCGTCTTCCCGCCCGCGCTGCTCTGGGAAACCCTAGATCTGGGTCTCCCAGATCGGACGATGGCGTTGGGGGCATCGATTTGGAGCAGATGCTGGTTGTAAGGGTCCTGAGATGGAGCGGTGGTTTCTTCCATGTCTAAAATGGCGAGTCTCGGCGGCGTGGCACAACGGTGTCTCGGTAATAGACATGTGATGATGGACGCGCAGAGGGCGGTGGCACTGTCAGGTGTCGTGGTGGTGTCGACGACATGCATGGAAAGGTAAATGTGTTGCCTGAAGATGGGTTCGGGAAAGATGGCGGTGGTTACTTCTGCAGCATGCGCATGCGGTGTGCGCTGAGGGGTTGCTGGACCACGACCTGACTTTTGGAGGTTTTGCTGGACCGGTGCTTCAGTTTTAGATGATGTGCTTGTGTGTGAGGTTAAGGCACATGGCCCTGATCATGGCCACCTCATCATTGTAGGTAGCGTCACTTGTTACCGAGAAGGTGGCTTTAGGTTTATCGATGTTTTATCTTATAAGGATTTGTTGAATAATATAATAAAAATAGTTGTGTGCATCATTTTGATTCAGAGGTCAGGTTCAACCTTCTTAAAAAAAGTGAAATTGAGTAAGCTGAAATGACCATTCAAACACCCACTCGTTAGTTCACTGACGCACCCATTAATTGTTCATTATTTTACAGATGTTATATGTCGATATAAGTTCTTATAATATTTGGTGTTGCTGCTGCATAGTTGGTCTAACTAAATTACGAAATTTGCTCCAGATGATCTTCAGCAAAGATGTTGATGGCGCTAGAGAAGAGATATTTAGGTATATTCAGCAAATGGTGGATGAAAGTGTCATCTATTTTCATGGATGGAGTGGACTCGGGGCATCCGTTGTTCTGAGATCCGTAGCAGAAGTGCTTCCTTCTAGGAGAGACATTCCAGAACTATGCTTTGAAAGGATATTTTTATAGATTGCTCAGAATGGAAAAGTAGAAGATCAATGCAGAGGGAAATTGCACAGGAACTGAAACTTGATCCCTCAGCAATTGCTATTCTAGATAAGCAGGATGAAGTGGATGACTTTAATGGAGTTGATGAAAGCTCAAGGAGTGAGATATTAAGTGTGTCAAGAAAAATTAATCATATTTTGAAGGATAGTAGATTTATTATGATATTTTGTAATGGGAGTGACGACGAGATTGATTTATATGGTTCTGGTGTTCCTCCATTTGGCAAGTTTGCCGACAACATTTTGATATGGACCTGGGGAAGGAGGTTGCTGAACATAAAAGGAGATGAATATCGGTTACTGTTAGACAAGATGAGTCGGTTCACCCATGTTTTTGCTTATGCCCAAGCAGGTGGCTAACATGTGAACAGTTTTATGAAGTACTGTGTAAAGAGGCTGCCATTGTAGCTGCGGGCATCGACCTGACAATGGTCGCAGACTGTTGTCTGTACAAACTATTCCTAGACGCTAGCTTTCATAGTACCGCAAATTTTGATTCCAGGTTTTGGATATGTGATGGGATACTGCATGAGAACATAGAAAGGAAGATAAGCAATGCGTTGCATAGAGAGATAAGTTTGGAGTGCAATGTTTCTTTCCTGTATGATGTGATTCCAAAGTTCAAGAAACATTTGAAGCTTCCTTTTGTGAGAATTGAAGATCAGGATGCATATGAAGAAGGACCATACCGTTGGATTTCAGTCACATCAAAGGATACAAAACTACATGGAATGCAAATTATTCCTGCACAGACATCATCTTTCTTCTTGGCAAATGAAAGATATGAACCACCGCTAGCATTGCCAAATGGTATGTTTGAACATTCCAGGAGCCTTGGTGTGCTAATTCTTTGTTCTTGTGCCTTCAATTTTGCATCACCTCCTTTCGTGAAATGCCATAGCCTGAAATTCCTTGGACTAAACCACTGTACCAATAACAAAACATGTGAAGTAGAGGATCATACTGAGTGGGCATGTTTGTATAGGCTGAGGGTGCTAGAACTATGCTCCACGTATTGGAATGAGATCTTATCTCAAGAGAAGATTGATCTCATGGACAATCTCAGAGAGCTAAATATAGAGGTTTCATGTGTTGGCAATACACAACATGCTTACAAGGGTGGATACCTAACCTTGAGAAGCTCCGGATAATCAATCCAACGCGTGAACCCGAGATTTCAACTGATACAAGCAACTCCTTCCTCGGCAGGACAAAGCTAGAGATACTTGATTTGTCAGGCAATAGCGATATGGAGATTCTACCAAGTAGCCTATCAGAAGTGAGTAGCCTTCAGGTGCTTGTCCTGGATGGTTGCACTAGGCTTCAAGATGTTGGGCCCAATGTGCTCCCTCTCATGCTAAGGTCATTCAGGCTTGATGCCAGTGCACCATCAACACAACGGACAGCATCTATTGCGCAACCTATGGAACATCTCGGTCCATCTACCGCAGCGGGTAAGAAAGGTGCCACCAGTATTTCAAAAATCTCCCTAAAAGGTTGCACACAATTGGATAATCTATTTTTGTGTGGGCTACCAAATCTTGTTGAGCTAGACCTCTCAGGAAGTGCCATTAAAGTTCTTGACTTTGATACCATGGTGGTTGAAGTTCCAGGTCTGAGACGACTATTTCTGCTAGGATGTGAGCACCTTCGTGCAATAAGATGGGGCAAGACACAAAACCATATAGAGTTGTTGTGCATAGACACGCGAGCTGGAACTGAGGGTCACCAGCCACCCCTTGACCGGGATAAACCCTTCAGGTTGCAGGTGCATGCTGTTGTTGAGGATGCAAGGCTTGGTTGGTCCCTATGGTTCCGATAAATGCAAGAGCGACATGATGTTTGTTTCAATATCCACGTCACATCCTCACATGTGTACTGTAAGGATCTGTTCAACTCAAAGCAATCTGCGAGAGAAGACTGGCATGTACGGTGATCAAGTGAGCGTGCAACGATCTGTTCCAGCAAGCCGATACATTGATGTTCTTAGCATGCTTAGCGATGTCCCCCTGATGCAGGCTTTTCCGGATCCACCGACTACCAACTTGGACCGACATATTGAGATTTCTGAAGGAAGCCGCGGCTTGGAGAGCGCACTGGACGGACGGGTCATATAATCTAGCTGATATAATGAAACAGTACACGGAGTCCCTGCATGTGCACGATGTCTCCCTTAGTGGTAGTATGCCCGCGGGATATTGGAAATGCTCAAGCAGTGCCGCATGGAGAGGTGCCCCAGGTTGGTTACCGTATTCCCTTCGGACTCCTGGGTTTATAACTGAAGACCTTGTGGGCGTCCCATCTCCTGATGGCCCGCCAGATTTGGAGTAAAGGTCTACAGCTTCTATCTCAGAAGTCTACAGCACCTACACCTGAGTCCTGCCCCAGGCTCCAGTTCGTGCTCCCCGTATCGGACTCTTCCTTCCCCAGCCTGGAGACCCTCCACGTCATCCACTGCGGCGACCTCAAGCACATCTTCGTGCTGGACGGAGAGTACCCCGAGGAGATAGCCACAAACGGTGTAGCGTTCCCAAAGCTAACCGCCATCCACCTGCACGACCTACCGACGCTGCAACAGATCTGCGAGGTGAAGATGGTGGCGCCAAACCTGGAGAGCATCAAGATCAGAGGTTGCTGGAGCCTGCGCTCGCTGCCGTATGTGAACAAGTCTCGTGGCCCAGGTGTGAAGAAGCCGGCCGTTGAGATCGAGAAGGATGTCTGGGAGGCGTTGGAGTGGGACGGCGTGGAAGCCGGCCACCATCCTAGCCACTTCGGGGCACCGGTGCACTCGCGCTACTACAAGAAGAAACTGCCCAGGACTTCCGTCCTCAGGTATACTTGTCTGCATATTAATATGTCCACATTTCTTTGTCAGTTGTAATAACTGAATGCATGCTCGGAGTTATCTCAGATTTTCACTCTTTTTTTCTGTCTCTCACGTTGGCTAGGTGATTTATGCACTGCACTTCATCGACATGTGTTTCTTCCATGGGAACTAGCTCGCTCATTTGGAGCGATGAATGCTCCCGCGACTGTATGTGTGGTTTGCTCGTGTGCTTCGTAGAACTATAGGTGTGGTCGATTGCCTTTCACAATACTATCATGTATTGTTGTGTGACAGACTGCCTGGTCTGAGCTTATGGTGGCTCTTACCTCTTGTGTGGCTTTCAAATAAGAAGCGGTCTGGTTAGTGCCTGCGTGCGCTGGCCTGGCCGACATGTGTTATTTGCGACTGGGAGTGTCATGTGTGCGTGTGCCTGCGTGCAACTACTTGTGTGAGTGTCTGAACTAAGAGGCAGCTTGTTGTGTGGATCGACTTTGGTGCATGAGTGCTTGGTGTGGGTTTGAAATAAGAAATAGATATACATCTGTGCGGCTTGTTTTATTTAGCTGCCAGTTTGTATGACACCTTCCTGCAACAACGAATATGTATAATTATGATTATGTATGCTTGGATTGCACAATTCTTGAGCCTGGATAAGGATATCATGGGACCCGTTTTTTTTTTTTTTGCATAACTACTGCGCTCTGCTAATGATATCATGAGAACTACAACAAACTGTATTACATGGTTTTGGCATGTCGTCTCGGTGTTTTGTCTGAATCTAGATAATCCATTGCTGAATGATGACCGCACCGAGTATTCTGGCTCTCTACAAAAGCTATTGGGTGCCCGCCCCTCTGGTAATAAGTGTGTGGGTGTTCACTCCAAGCCATAGCTGTTTCTGGTTTACTGATGCTTGTATATCAACACCGTAACCTATTTCCGTACGGTACTTTTAGATAAACACCGAGTCTAAAGTGTAACAACCGCATCGACGAAGAGTTTACAAGATGTGGTGGCCATGGCTGGCCAGCTGATTATTCAGTGATACATACATAGCAGTTGAGCGCACCTACAGCTCTTCAGCGAGCACATTATTTTACTTTTTCTACATGCTGCTGCTGTTTTTGGGTTCGTCGTCTTTGTAGAGGAGCTCGTTCCACGCCGGATTGCAGGGGAGGTATGTGTCCTGCAGTTCAGGAAACAGGCGTCAGGGTCACAAGCAGTTGAGGAACCAAGTGTTCGCACGATTGAAGCCACTGAGCAGTTCAAGACAATGTTTTGAGTCGAGCTGAAGAACAGTTAGCTATCAATCGGAGGTTGGAGAATTTGGAGAGGAAGATTCATGTCGACATAGCAAAACTGAGCTACAGTTATTGTCCAGACAAAAACGGTGACCTGAATGAAAAAGATAAATTTCCTAAATCTCGAGTCGTGAGTCTACGCAGTTGGAGAACAGTTATCAATCGGGATTTCTATGTTGCTTAGTTGTACCGAGAAATCGATTAGTAAATCGGTGTTCAATTTTCGCGGCGCAGCTCAATTGCTGAAAAACTCAGGGATCAAGAACTGATTTGGCCTCGGGAGAGGAGAGTTCAGGGGAGAGGAGGTCACCGAGATGTAGGAGCAGGTGGGGATGACGCGCATGCCGTGGCTCCGCGCGTGGGCGAAGGCGGCGTCGCAGAGGCGCGCGGCGAGGCCCCGCCCGCGCTTGCTCCCCGGCACGTACGTGTGCACCATGTCCATCGCCGCCGGGGACGCGCCGCCGCGGCCGGAGGAGGTGCGCGGCTGCACGACGAGGCGGTACTGGAGGAAGGCCTCTCCGTCTTGCGTCTCGAACTTACGCGCCTCCTCCCTCCAAACGATGCTGTCCTCCGCCGCTTCCCGCTCGCCGGCGCCGCCCTCTTTCGCCATCGTGATTTTCTGTTCGTGTTTTCTGTATTCTTTCGAGTGGATTTTGTTTGTGGTGGTGCTACTCTGAGCTCGTGACTCGTCCAAAATTTCTTTGCACCACGTGAGAGCATCTCCAACAACCGCTGGAAAAACGCCGCGCCCTCGAAAAAACCGTCACTATAGCGCGCGCGGCCGAAAGCATCGCTCCACCAAGCCGCACTATCATTCCACGCGTGGTAAATAGCGGCCAGCGCACCGACGAAAGCGGGATCGAAAGCTACGTATTTCATGACTTCCGCGTAGGCGCGGTGCTCGAAGTTGTCTTCGCAGCCGGCCATCTCCTCGGGGAGATGGTCAGTGCAGAGCTGGATGTCGGTGGGGTACTCGGGTGCGAGGCGATGTAGACGCGGTGCTCGCCGAAGTGCATGACGGAGCCGTCCTCGGGGAAGGCTGAGCCGGCGAAGCAGACGGCGTTGTCGTTGACGAAGTCGAGGGAGCCGAACGTCGAGACGAGGCAGGATGCGACTCGCTTGCCAAGGCGGGTGTGGGATCCCGGACGGAATATGACTTCGGACGCTGCTATCTGCCCCACGGTGGGCGCCAACTGACGTGGTATGTTACACGGCAGCGCCACACGGGGTGGCTTGAGTAGAGGAGTGAGAGCAGCGTACTACAGCATCGGCACCCGTAGGGATTGCGCCGAAGCGCTAAGACTCGATGTACCTAGGTTCAGGGCCCTCACGATGGAGGTAACACCCCTAATCCTGCATGATCTCTCTAATTTCGGTGGGCACATTACAAAGTTGCACCTCGAGCTGTTTGCAAAGCTCTTCATGGTCTGGTTCTAGTTCGCTATGGGGGTGGAAGAGATGAAGTGTTGGTTACCCTCTACTTGGGTGTCCAGACAGCCCTGGCTGTCTGGCTTACAGGCGGGGCCGGCTGGCCATACAGCCGGCTGACATATGTTACAATGTATCTCAATCATGACACAGTCTACAGTGGCGCGACATGCGCCCTTGTTCTCCACTGTGGGCGGCGTAGGCAGCCGGATTGTCCGCTACGACCGGCTGCCTCTTCCAATCAGGAACCATTGACCTTGGCGTATGGTCACATTGGAGTACTTGGAGGCGTAGGGGATGTCAGGCCAGGCTCGCTTTAGCCCATGCCTGCACGTCGTGGACGGCCAGCGGGTTAAGGCGCCAGCGTCCACACTGGTCTTGTCAAGTACGGCGGACATCGGCGTGCTGAGTCGTGGATGATGATGAGCTTGTGGCCTTTTGCCCATGCTGGCTTGTTGATCACGGCGGACCGGCTGCGCTCGGGGCAGGCGGATCCGGCTAGGAAAGAGCAGTCGGGGCCGGCTATGGACGAACAGGCAGGGCCGGCTGGTCTTCTACACCCGGAAGTAGTGATTGGGCTTCGAAAAATCTTCTGTGGGACTTGAGTAACCCAGGGGTCATCCCCACGACAACATGGGTGGTCCCACTTGTAACTGACTAAGCTCTCCAAAAATAGAGGGGTGTGGTTGCTCCTAGGTGTGAACTTGGGTGGCCCCACCTGTAAGTGAGTGTAATTTTCTTCTTTAAAGTACTAAGCTCTTTAAAAATAGAGGGATTTTAAATATAGAGGGATGTGGTTGCTCCTAGGTGTAAACATGTGTGACCCCACGTGTAAGTGAGTGTGACTTTCCGTTGCCCATAGGCGGTGATGGCACCGCTTTGTTTGTTTGATGGGTATACGTGTTGATCTTGTGTGGGGTTAGAAGGACGTTGCCGGTCCCAGTCCACCCTGCACCGCCTCTCCGACCTTCGCGAGTCGGCAGCTGCACCACCCTTCATCTCGGACCTGTCCTCCATGTTGCTGTCCCAGGCCTCGACGGTGTTGTCGCCGCCATTCTTCCCCATCCTCCAGTGTCGCCTCCGACACCAAAGTGGCCGCCGACCAGGCCGGAGCAGCCAACATTCTCGGCGCTCGTGCTCCCTAACAACCCCTCCTTCGGGAGCATCACTGCATCGCGCGTAGACGGTGACGTAACACGCGAGCCGGTCAAGCTTTTCCCGGCCATCCCGTTGCCGCTGCTCATGGTCGGCCTTCTCTTTTCCAAATGTTTTGTCCTCTGCCAGCTTCAGCCTGAACCTTAGCTCGCTCTCGGTTCTCGGTTGCACTGGCACTCTACACCACGCATTGGCGGCTGAGATGAAGAAGGCACAAATGCGTCAGTTTTTTGCCGTAGACGAGGACTTTCCACTGATCGGTGTGATGAGCAGTGGAGCGATTGCGTTGACTTGGGAGATCAATTTCTCAAATAGTAAGCGTGTGTTTGCCACCCACCTGTAAGAACTTATCGCATTTAAGACGATTTCAGCTGTGAACATTAACTTTTATTTTTTACCACTGTACAAACGGGCGCGGCAAAGCGCGCCTATCTCTTCTACTGATGCTCTAACGGGCTAATTCGCTGCATCGCACCAGAGCTGGACGAGAAATATTTGTTATCTCTAGTTTTTAGGTCCGTATCACTACGCACTGGTTCTTAGGTCAGGATCAGTGCCCGGTAGCGCCAACATGCTTTGCTTTGTGTATGTAGTTTAGCGTTTGGTCACGGCGAGATACGCACGGTGTTAGGTCCGGGTCACTCCAGAAAATTAACATACGTGTTGTACGTACGAGCGGAGAGGAACCTTGTCTTGGGTTGCTGCTAGAGAACCTGACAGGTGGACCTCGCAACTCGGTTCCGGAGCATATGGCGTCGGACGTGTATCTTTCTCCGCATTTCCTCAAACAAAGGGCAATGAACATAACCTGTAGTCGTTACCGTACCGTGGTTATCTCTGAGCACAAACTACTACTCCATGCTTTGCTTCTATGAAAATTTGCATGCTTGTAAGAATCATCTTTATACAAAGGAAAAGAGAGAGCAAAGCAGCATCTGCGCGTCATCGTCCATGCTTTGCTTTGGTAAAGAGAAATGTGGCAGCGAGCAGCAAAGGATCCAGCCAGGGAGTATATGGAGACAACAAGCAAGGAATCAGTCATATATATACGCTTTGGCGTGGTCCGGAGGCCAAACTCGTGAGGGCGCAGGCGGCAGACCATATTGCTCCTGGACATCCTGCAACTCTGCACTGATCTTGGATCCATACTAGCAGTGGCAGAAGCAGATCACGGTGCTTCCAATTGTTGAATCCAAGCTGAGCCTACCCATTGTTGAGGTACGCAAGGTGTAAGAACATTGGAGCACTTGCCGGCTTTCTTGGCGCCTTCAAACCTTGTTATATGCAGAATTCATGGTAGAATGAAACAAAACTTGTTCTTTTCATATAGAGTACCGCAGGTTTTTTTTTTCCCGGCCAGGAGGGCTACTGGTATACAATGGTGAAGCCAAAACTTACAGTGTTATGGTTGTTCTTGTTTATCTAGGCGCGGTGACGAGAAATCTTCAACTGATGGGTTAGATGGATTGATTATTTCGCTCAAGCTTGTCGTTCTTGGTCTTCCACGGAGGAATTCAACATGAATAATAATGTAAAGGTATCAAACACCAGTGCATTTTGCCTTCATTAAGTAAACAGCAGATGGCTTTCTTTCGCCAATCTTGTTGAGACTTATGTATGCCAATTTTCCACTTAAACCGTTAATCATGCGTGATGTATTAAAATGTTTTGTCTCTATCATGATAGTCAGTATATACGTGGGAAAGAAACTTGATCGCCTCTCAATAATATGACGATATATCCCAAGAGTCTTGGATCCTAGACAAAAAAAGAAGAAGTGATAATTGGTTTTGTTGTTTCAACTTTCAAGTCACATTCAGTGCTTGTTTATAGAAACAGGAAGCGCTTGTGTTTTGTTTGTTGGTTGGTTTTTCTAAGCCTACGAGCTATCTCCTGCAAAATATCAAAGTGCCAATTTTGGATTCTCAACTTTATTACATGGAAGTGAATAGCGCAACAAACTCAAGGTCATTTCGTTAAAGTAAATGTCAACACTAATGCAAGGAAACTGAACAAGTCCAGTAGCTGTCAAACTTGATTACCACTTGTTGCTAATTCCTACTCCAATGAAGAAACCGGACCATCAAGCAGGTCGTATGTAACAGGCAAGGTGCCAAAATTTCACTCATTGTTATTGCGAACTTTGTTAGAGCATCTAGGCATCCCAATTTACCCCCAAAGGTCTAATGGGTCCGGATGCAAAAAAAATGCCCATAACAGCACCCCCAAGTGTCGGGGCTGACCCGATTTCTGTCCGGCACCCCCGAGAGACCCTCCAAACTTGGGGGCCTTTTCAGGTGTGCATGACATTGCCCGGACATGTCCTCGGACGGGCGGGTGCCCCTCGTCATACACACATAGTGAGCAGGAGGCGGTTAATGGCACCATGCAGGAGGCCGCTCCGCCCGTGTAATGACGAGCCGCGTACTGGCGGCTCCCTAGGCAACGAAGGGATGGCACGACGATGCGTTCGCCACACATGTCGCATTTACGCCTGCCTGCGCAGCGCCCAACCTTCCCGACTTCCCAAGCGCCGCTAGGCGGTGAAGAGGTGTCGCCGCCATTAACTCCGACGCGACGCGTGCTCACTCACCCGACGCTTCCCACCCATCCCACCGCTTTCCGCCTCCGTTTTCCACCTCGACCGGCCGGGCTATAAAAGCACCCCACCGTGCAGCCATTTCAACACACCACCCACGCCCGCCATAGCCCACACCACCCATGCCGCCGCTATGACACAACGCCTCGCCACCTCATGAGCCAGCCTCACCAGGACCCAACCCCTCCATTGTTTGACGACGAGGGCAATGCCGACGCCCGCTTTGATTGGGGGGGAGGAGCAGCATCCGCAGCCGCAGCAGGAGCTGCCGCCGGTGTGGCTTGACCAGGTGGTGGCCTACAACTCGTTCGCTACCTGGTGCAACGAGGAGGTATACCGTCGGGTCATGGCAGGCTTCGAGGAGGCAAACGCTAGCTTGGAGGCAGCCGCCATGCAGGCATCGCTCGAGAGCGCGTAGCGGGACGCGCGTGGCCGCGCCCTCAAGGCCGCCGAGTGGGCGGTCTACGAGCAGCTTAGGCGGCGTCGGCCGAGCAGCAACAGTTCATCGCCCAGGTGGATTAGTGTGCGGCCCATGAGGAACTCAATGCGGCGAGGGAGGCGAGGCTAGCGGCAGTGGGGGCTGAACGTCGCCGATCGCAAAGCGCGCCGGCAGAAGAGGCGCGTGCGCTCGCGCTTAGCGAAGCTGAACGATGACGAGGCTGGTCCTAGCGGCGTCTAGTTAGTTTAGGTTTCGCTTAAATTTTAGTCTAAATTTCTAGCCTCCCGTCGGTTAAGTTTTAGTTTAAATTTCGTAGTATTTGTATTTCAATCAAAATCATGTGTTCATTTATTTCAATCACATTTCTAGCCTACCGGCCACTGTGGACGCGACGCCACATTGCGCCTTTCCCACACGCAACGCAATAACGCCGCCGGCAATCGAGATGACGGCGTTGCGGCTCCCCACACATCACATTAACGCCCGCGCAACCGCCCATTGGCCTACTTCGGCAGGCGGTGTATAAGAACCCCACCATGCCACCACCCAACACTCTTCCCGCCTCCAACAATCTTCCCCAGTCCCTTCTGTCACCAACATCAGCACAGGCGAGCCACCACCATGGATGTGAACAGAAAGTAAAGGGTTGCGTGCAAGAATTTAAAAAAATTCCGTCTTACATAACCTCCGAGATCTACTCTATGAAGATATGAAGCACCCCATAATGCGATGATCTAGAATACTTACAAATACCGTTGTAGAAGATCTTGTGTTTGTCGAAGTAGATGTTGGTGAAGCCTGATGAAGAACCTCACGTCCACGCCGGGAGGTGAGATTGTTGTTGTTTCCCCCATTCAAGGATTGCTTGCACAATCCACTCTTCAAGTATCCACGTGTACACCTCGCCAATCCGCCAGCGCTCCGCCGTTCTAGAACTCGGCGCTCGACGAAGAGAGACAGCCTTTCAGCGTAGTATCGGTGGTAGATCTAATCAACTAGATTAGACCTATATGAGACTTTGATAAACCTAAATCTCAACATATGAGATCTAACTAGAGAGAGATTAGAGCAACGTCTAATTAGAATAATTAGAGCATTGTCTAATTGTACAATATTTCAAGAGAGAGGAACTTGTGCAAATCTTGCAAGTGGTGTGTTCTCCTTGTGGGAGGGGGTGGAGTATATAAGGGGACAAGGGGGGTGGTGCGCCGGCCCGGGAGGGCTGCGGCACCCCCACCCAAGCTGGTTTGAGTGGAGGAGTCCATCTAGGACTCCTTCCCATCCCTTTTTCCTTTTTTGCCTTTTCCCCTTATTCCTTTCCTAGTCCAATACGAACTCCTTTGTTTCTCCAATTTGGATAAGGAAAGAGAGGAAGGGGACTGGGTGCGCCGACCTACGTGGGTGGGGCCCATGCAGCTGGCCCCACCTAGGTGTGGCGCAGCCTCACGGAACCCTCCCTTTTCCGCCGGCACTCCCCCCCCCCCCCCCTTCCCAACAAACCTCCAAAACTCTTCCGGAACCAAATATACTCTATAGATAAAATCATCGAATCTATCCACTGATGTCGGAAACACTTCCCGACATCCCAGAACATCTCATCTTCGCCATATTTCTCTCTCAGGGCTCTCAGCCCTAATACCGACATAATATGCCTGTCATGTTAACTTCACCGGAACATCTCCAATCCTCACTGAAGTTGTTCCTGCGACATCGGAGGGACTCCGACCACTTCTCAAAACCAGTATTACTACATCTTCATTCTCTCAATCAAAGATTGACTACAGCTTAAGCATGAGACCCGGAAGGTTCGGTAACATATAGACATGCCTGGAGTACTTATCGGACAATAACTAGCATTAGGATCTAGACAGTCGTGCTAGCTCCTATATGTTCATGAATGAACGATGGAACCTTTTGTGTTTCTCATTACGCTAATCCCCTTATGTACACGATACCAATGATATCACGAGGTGAGACAATGTGCTCTAATGTGATCAACCATTCGATCATAACACATATAAACTCGTTCAGATATCATCATCTTTTCTCATTCCGTATTCTTGATGTCCTGTGATAAATCCCACTGTGTCTAGCCAGATGATTGGGTGACATCAGTAATACATGAGATTGCCCAGATAATGTATCTCGATCGCATTGAGTAGTAAGCACCATTCTTGAATAATCTCCGTTCCTTTATGTGTTCTTGCTTACCCCTCAAAAGTCACCGTTATAATTCCCAATTAAGGCCGAACGTTTGTTGACAATCAAGGCTTAAATGTCGAAGACGCGGTCACGAGATATTCTCATAGTATAATAATATAGCTAATGAGAACTCCATATGATCATTTGCTAATTTCGTATATGACGATTTGTCTCTTAGCAAGATCATACAATTGGGTCGGTTAAGTACTATTGTCATTCCGACAATATACTCTCATAGTTGTGTGACTTATACAAAGTCAATGATTAGGAAAAGGTGATCATCTAACAACAAGATGAGCTAGACTGAGAGACAAGACTAAGAACACTTTACTTGTTTGTATCTCTACATGTGCATCGGAGGTTTTCCTTTGAATATTCAATATTCAAGTGCCAATGCAGTTGTAGTATAAAGATACAAACATTAATAATAAACTTGGAGATAAATAAGAACTGAATATTATTGTCTCTAGGGTATATCTCCAACAGTCTCCCACTTGCAGTAGAGTCAATAATGATTCTAGTCAGTACGATGCCATAACACCAAATCGAACTTCCGGTGCTACTCATACTGAAGAAACTGGTCCGAGACTATGTCTGTCACCTTTAATTATCCTAACAGGTGTTAAACTTGTTTACACGTCAAACTTGACCATGTAAAGTTGGATTTAGTAGGAATTGGGTTTCTGGTGAAATCCTGGTTCCCCAGTAGCATTAACAATTTCAAGTGTCTCCAAATGAAATTATCATACCGTATATTGAAACCCCACCAAGTCAATGACTTCAACCAATAACTTGCTATTGTGACGTCTCAAATCAATGATCTAACTATCCATTATAGTATCACTATATATGTTGTAGAATCCACTCATAATACACTAGTGTTTCGATGAACTTTCAAAACATGAAGTATTATCAATTGGAAATATCAAAATCTGAATTTGAATCAATGAAGATTTGATTTTGCAATTACCACCACAAATACATATACGAGAAATTTCTCAATATATTATTTGAAGCTTTTACAAAATCCAATAAATCGTTATACTTTTGTAATACCACTGCAAGTTATGTATGCGAAACATCTCAATACAACCATCACAGTATTAATTACACTTTTATTTAATCATCTGCTTTTATGAGAAAACTTTGTACCAAGTATTTCTCCCATTGCCGGTGGCTAAATTTCCGGCATTATGTACTATTCACAGCAATGTGATAAAGTCAAACCGAACAATATGATCTGAACTTTATCCACTCTATTTGCTCATCAGTGACTTATTAAGGTCAAAGTCTCTTGCAAAATATCATACTATGTATTTTCTGGAAAAAAAAATATTTTCTCAAAACACAATTCGAATTACCATTCAGAATTGCACTTAGTACATTCATCATACTCATGTTTATTAAATTTCTCAATCTATCTCATAGACGATAATTTCAGCAACACAATTTCTGACCTTTTTATTTAAAACACCTTTTAAATAATTTCACAAGATATACATTTTCTATTCGGCCTAGCCTTATTCAACAAATATATCATCAACTCCCACTGAATTTTAAGTCCCTTCGATTTACATAATGTACAAAAATTTACTTCATTACTACGACTGACTTCAAACACTCATATTGTAATTATCTAGATTACCCATATAATCCAAATCAATTACTTTTAGCAATAACTTTTCCTATTTAGATTCTTTTAACATCACCAAGCATTAGATATTACAAGTCTTCAACTTATCATTATCCTTTATTCGTCCTTGATAAACAATTTTTAATCAAGACTAGCTTTATGAATATTAGATATTCATATCTATTTTACTTTATGAAATTTTCATGCCCAGTGATTTCAAATCACATCCAAACTACTCTCAAGATAAAATCTTGGAGTTACATGTAAATTTCTGGATCTCTTATGACTTTTAAGTCATTTATGAGTATTCCTTTTTCTGTTTGTGTTATTTTTGCATTTTAATGATCCTGGTCTTGGAATTTTGATAACATTATCACTGGGTGATACTTTCATCAAATTCTTCACTTGATCCCTTTTATAACTCTTAGTTCGAATTATGTATCACATACACGAATTCCCAGATAAAGTAATGCTTCGAAAAACATCTGCATGTTAGTCCCTTTTCATTCTAACTTTATTCCGAAGACTCACAGTCTTAACTTCTATGGATTCTATTTCCATTTCAATCCTTATGAGAAGACACTTTTCTCCAATTTCCAAAGTCAACAAGCATTTGGAATTGCTTTTGGAAATATAACCGCCAATATAATATTTTGGTCTTCTATGCAAAACATCTTTAATCAATTCGAATCACAAAATTGATCCAACATTGATCACATAAAACTTCATCAAATAACTCTAAGTTTAAATGATGTAGTTTCTCGTACAAACAAAACTATTACTTTAGTGGGTATTTTGGACTTTCTACCTCACATCACAACGTAACAAGACACTTTTGACATATTTATTATAACATCGCTTTTAAGCTTTGTCTCACAAAAGATTTTATTATCATGTCAATTTCGAAACATCAAAATTAAACATGAGTAATACGACTAAGAAAACTTTCTTTTCTCAATTTAATGTTATAATATATTTATTAAGTCATAATTTTGATTCATTTATTCTCCCACTTAATTATATGAAATATTGCAACTTCAATAATTTCACCAACTCTATTTCATTAATATGAAACATCATATTAAATTTTCAAGAATATTTAATTAACGGGTACACTCCACTCCTTTATGTAAATTTCGAAGTATGCTAGTGCGTAGCACTTTACATATTTCGAATTCACCCGATGCCTAGCATTTCGTGGATTTCGATTTTCACTAAGTGCCAAGCACCTTATGAATTTCGAATTGCCCAAGTGCCTAGCACTTTGCACATTTTAGTTTTATCGATTTAATTAGAGATATCCTTGAAACCTTTTAAATAAACCAACAAAAGGAATATCTCCAAATTAAAGATTAAACCAAACTAAATATTACTCAAACTTGAATAACATTTCGAATCAAAATATTAAAGACTTAACAATAAAAACTCATTGACATAGCACAATAAAGATGATCATAAATTTGAATTCCCACGATTGGAATTCCCACACATGTCTTAATATTTGAACATAACTTTGTTCCAGAATATAAAATATTCATTACACAATGATCGAGCTAAAATAACTGCTTGTATAAACCTCTAATGTAAATCTTCTTCGTTGACTTGAACTTGTAGAAGAAGTAGTGGTTACATCGCATAAAATGCGATCTTCCACTGTACTTTTTCTACATCCTGGGACGTTCAGCTATACTCCAAGTATATCTTCAACGTCATCCCAGAACTTCCTTTTCTTTCCAGCACTAGCTCCTTCTAAAGTACGTGCCACTGGTGCAAGTGTGAGCATTAATTAGTATAATATACCAATGCTGAAACTTATGTCAACAGATTTGTATAACTCTTATATCTGTCCTGGACCATGTCATGTCCCCTTCACGAATGTCGTCTTCTGCTTCCTTTAACAAGGCAAATAGCATCCGCACTGGCCACTCATCCGCAATGCGGTTGTATAAAGCAACAAATGCTTCATATTCTAGTGGTAGTGCTCCCAGTATAATGTCACTGAAGAACTCGTGAGTTATCGGAAACCAATATCTCTGAGTCTTCCCTCTAAACCAATCAACCTGACTTCAAACAGTTGAATGGGTTCCCCCACTCCAAGCTGACTATTCATCAGATCTACGGTCAGATTGAAACGCTCTGTGCGCACTTGACTCATGAACAGAGCTCTCAATTCTTCCATGAGACGGAAGGGGCAGAGGTTTTGGAAACGCTCAACCAGCTCTGGTTCAATAAGAGCGTGCATGAGCTCCTTGACAATACACTCATCACAAGACACATGCGGCCCACCATGGGCATAGTCTGGATGCATGGGATTTAAGACATGTTCCTTTCCTATGTTCCTTAGAACTCTCATCATGTGGTGAAGCCATCCTCCAAAGTTGTTTCCATTTGCAGCTAACTGCGCATGACCCAACATCAGATTAAAATGGTACTTTTCAAAGTGATCCATAGTTCTACAACAAAACAAGTTTATTACTAATAAATTGCACTACTTTCACTCAATTAAAATTGAATCCAAGATATGCTCCCACTAAGTCCAATAATTCTCATGATTGGCACTAAGTGATCCAGGACCCGAGAATCCGACATACCAAGCATGGATACATGTCATGGTATGTGGACGATCGGTAGGCGACCATGCCAGTTGTAGCAGCTACAACTCCTGTTCGTTTTTCGACGGAAGTATGCCTGGACTTCAAGACAACCAACCGTTCAACGATGTATGAACAGTTCATACACGCCTCCCCACCACCTGGCACACTTGACTCATGGATACATGTCGCCCGATGACAGCCAGTGGGTTTGACGCTGCCATAGTTGGAAGAACACGATCTCCTTGATATTTTTCTGAGGATTCACCCTAATAAATATCTAATTCGCAATCAAGGTGCAAACAACAAAGGATAAACATCACAGACAATTTATAATTCATGTGATCCGGTATAGCCTTTGTTTTTCTCTGGGAAGCCTTGAGGCATCTCCACGAGGATCCACCATCTTCGTAATCTCCGGTACGGCAATGTCCCTGAGGGAAAATTGCCGAAACCGAAAATATTGTCGTGTGCCCCGGCGCCTCCTTCTGTCCTCCGCGAAGAAATCTTTCCTCGCTTGATTGTCGATGACAAATTCAAACAACTGATTGGTGTTGGCCATCATGTTAAAACACCGTGACAAAATAGCTATACCAAATCACATGCACACAATCCTGCAAAACCAAGTTAGACGTCCTCTAACATTTTGTTCTGCATTTTTTACGTGGATGTAGGACTAAGGGTATTACCGTCACTACCTACGTACTTTGAGGCACGGTTATCCTTTTCACTAGATTAACTTTTCGGGGTGATTGAGATCCCAACATTACGAAAACGTTGTGAACCCCAATCTAAGCAACCGCACTGCGCGTGTCCTCTGTGGCATCCAACCCACAAGCCCCATCCACTATACATCAACGTCTCCCACTATAGGTATAGACCCGAAGCTACTGAAGCACTTCAAGTATCCACCCGTATGCCTCGCCAATCCGGCAGCGCTCCGCCGTTCTAGACCTCGGCGCTTGACAAAGAGAGACAACATTTCGGTGTAGTATCGGTGGTAAATCTAATCAACTAGATTAGACCTATATGAGACTTTGAGAAAACTAATTTTCAACACATGAGATCTAATTAGAGAGAGATTATAGCAACGCCTAATTAGAATAATTAGAGCATTGTCTAATTGCACAATATCTCAAGAGAGAGGAACTTGTGCAAATCTTGCAATTGGTGTGTTCTCCTTTTGGAAGGGGGTGGAGTATATAAGGGGACAAGGGGGTGATGCGCCGGCCCTGGACGGCTGCGGCACCCCCTCCCAAGTCGGTTTGGGTGGAGGAGTCCATCTAGGACTCCTTCCCATCCCTTTTTTGTTTATTCCTTTCCTAGTCCAATACGAACTCCTTTGTTTCTCCAATTTGGACAAGGAAGAGAGGAGGGGGACTTGGTGCGCCAGCCTAGGAGGGTGGGGCCCATGCGGCTGGCCCCACCTTGGTATGGCACAGCCTCAGGCAACCCCCCTTCCTGGCAAACCTCCGAAACACTTCCGGAACCAAATATACTCTATAGATAAAATCATCGACTCTATCCACAGATGTCGGAAACACTTCCTAGCATCCCGGAACATCTCATGTTCGCCATATTTCTCTCTCAGGACTCTCAGCCCTAATACCGGCATAATATGCCTCTCATGTTAACTTACCGGAACATCTCCGATTCTCGCGGGAGTTGTTCCTGTGACATCGGAGGGACTATGACCACTTCTCAAAACCACTATTACTACATCTTAATTCTCTCAGACAGTAACTAGCATTAGGATCTAGATAGTCGTGCTAGCTCCTATATGTTCACGAATGAACGATGGAACCTTTTGTGTTTCTCATTATGCTAATTCACTTGCGTACACGATACCAATGATATCACGAGGTGAGACAATGTGCTCTAATGTGATCAAACCATTCGATCATAACACATATAAACTCGTTCCGATATCATCATCTTTTCTCGTTCCATATTCCTGATGTGTGATAAATCACACTGTGTCTGGCCAGACGATTGGGTGACACCAGTAATACATGCATGAGATGGCCCAGATAATGCTCTCCATCGCCTAGAGGAGTAAGTACCATTCTTGAATAATATCCGTTCCTTTACGTGTTCTTGCTTACCCCTCAAAAGTCACTGTTATAATTCCCAATTAAGGCCGAAGCGTTTGATGACAATCAAGGCTTAAGTGTCGAAGACGCGGTCAAGATATATTCTCATAGTATAGGAATATAGCTAACGAAAACTCCATATGATCAATTGCTAATTTCATATCTGACGATTTGTCTCTTAGCAATATCATACAATTGGGTCGGTTCAGTACTATTTTCATTCTAACAATATACTCTCATAGTTGTCTGACTTATACAAAGTCCATGATCCGAAAAATGTGATCATCTAACAAAAAGATGAGCTAGTGTCAGAGACAAGACCATGAACACTTTACTTGTTCGTATCTGTACACGTGCATCGGAGGTTTTCCTCTGAATACTCACTATTCAAGTGCCAATGCAGTTGAAGCATAAAGGTATAAACATTAATAATAAACTTGGAGATAAATAATAACTGAATATTATTGTCTCTAGGGCATATCTCCAACAGAAAGGGGCTCAATTGGCACGAGGCCACGGTGTTCGCTGAGCATGGCATCCTGGCGGCGCGGAAGGCGGCGTTGCCGAAAGGCTTCGCCTTCAGCTTGGGCGGGATGCCCATGGCGCCAGTCCCCAAAATTGGCGTCGCGTTCGAGAACGAGGTCCACCAGCGCAAAGTGAAGCACCGGTTGCGACTAGACCCTAAGTTCTACACGCACAACCCATATTGGGCCACATACTTCCGTGAGGAGCGAGAGGCGGTGCTCAACCGCTTCAACGGTGAGGATGCACTGCCGAACAAGAACGTCGAGGAGCGGACGAGGTTCTGGTCGGAGCCCGGCCGCACCATTAGGGGTGTGTATGAGGCCGCCCTAGCAGAAGATGTCACAGCCAAAGCTGCAGCAGCTGCCCTCGAGGCGCCCGAGCCCGCTACCGCGTAGGCGTCGTAGGATTTAGAGGAGCGAGGATGAATACATTTAGATTTAAACTTTTATTAGTTTGAATCAAAGTTCTATTTCCATTTCACTATTTTTATGCCCAAAAGGTGTTTGATCATTTGCTCCATTTTTATGTCCGGTTGGTTTTGGGCGGCCCGCTGTGGGCTCCACCCTCCCCCCCCCCCCAATGTGGCAGACACATGTCCGGCACCCCCCCAAAGAGAGGTCAATTGGGGGGGTGCCATACACATATTTGGCGGCCTTCTGTGGAGATGCTCTTAATGGCCCAGATGTAAGCAGTAGAGTAAACTGAGAAAATAGTTCTTCGGGTCACATGAGATACTCCTCGCTCACGTCGCCTCCTCCCGGGCAACCGTTGGAGAAAACTCTAGCCCCTCTACCGCCACCCCTCCCCCCGTCCCTTCTCCCGTCTTCGTCTCAGAGGCGGCTGCTGGGAAAGCCTGCGCATCTGGCGTCTCGCTGTTATGGCGCGGCTGTCTGGAGGGGCAGTGCATGGTGGAGCGAGATCCTTATCCTCCGTATATTCCTCCCGGCGGCACGTTGTCGCTCCAGGTAGCGGCATCGCGGGGAGGACGGACTCCGCAGTCAGTGCGACCGGTTTGCGATGCAATGACACTTAAGTGGTGGATCCAACATGGCAGAGGCGTCCCCTCTGTGGGGGATTGCTGGCCAAGGGGCGGATCCATGTGGTGGTGCCTGGGGGCGGGGGATCACGGGACACCTTGCCTGGGTTCTTCGTTGGAGGTGCGTGGCTGCCGGAACTACTCTAGCGTCGATGGCGCTAGGAGGCGGGAGAAGCCGGGATGGCGGCTCCTGATGATGGTGGTGTCAACGACCTCACATTTGGAGGCTCGGAGAGGTGCGGTGCCGGTGAAAACCGCTCCGACTTTGGTCATGGCGGATGATGGCGTCGTATTTGCGTAATTACCTTGTCGAAGGCATCGTTGTTGCGGCTTTCGTATTCCCGTCCGCGCTGCTCTAGGAAACCCTAGATCTGGGTCTCCCAGATCGGACGATGGCGTTGGCATCGATTTGGAGCAGATGCTGGTTGGAGGGGGTCCTGAGATGGAGCGGTTTGGTTTCTTCCACGTCTAAGATGGCGAGTTTTGGTGGCGTGGCACAACGGTGTCTCGGTGAGAGACGTGTGATGATGGACGCGCGCAGGGCGGTAGCACAGTCAGGTGTCGTGGTGGTGTCGACGACATGCATGGAAAGGTAAATGTGTTGCCTGAAGATGGGTTCAGGAAAGATGGCGGTGGCTACTTCTGGAGCATGTGCATGCGGTGCGCGCTTAGGGGTTGCTGGACCACCACCTGACTTCTGGAGGTTGTGCTGCACCGGTGCTTCAGTTTTAGATGATGTGCTTGCGTGTGAGGTTAGGGCACATGGCGCTGATCATGGCCACCTCATCATTGTAGGTAGTGTCACTTGTTATCGAGAAGGTGGCTTTAGGTTTATCGATGTTTTATCTTATAAGGATTTGTTGAGTAATATAATAAAAATATTGTGTGCATCATTTTGATTCAGAGGCCAGGTTCAACCTCTTAGAAAAAAAGGGAAACTGAGTAAGCTGAAATGACCATTCAAACACCCACTCGTTAGTTCACTGACGCACCCATTGTTCATTATTTTACAGATGTTATATGTCGATATAAGTTCTTATAATTTTGGTGTTGCTGCTGCGTAGTTGGTCTAACTAAATTACGAAATTTGCCCAGATGATCGTCAGCAAAGATGTTGATGGCGCTAGAGAAGAGATATTTAGGTATATTCAGAAAATGGTGGATCGAAGGTCATCTATTTTCATGGATGGAGTGGACTCGGGGCATCCGTTGTTCTGAGATCCGTAGCAGAAGTGCTTCCTTCTAGGAGAGACATTCCAGAACTATGCTTTGAAAGGATATTTTTATAGATTGCTCAGAATGGAAAAGTAGAAGATCAATGCAGAGGGAAATTGCACAGGAACTGAAACTTGATCCCTCAGCAATGCTATTCTAGATAAGCAGGATGAAGTGGATGATTTATGGAGTTGATGAAAGCTCAAGGAATGAGATATTAAGGTGTCAGAAAAATTAATCATATTTTGAAGGATAGTAGATTTATTATGATATTTTGTAATGGGAGTGACGACGAGATTGATTTATATGATTCTGGTGTTCCTCCATTTGGCAAGTTTGCCGACAACATTTTGATATGGACCTGGGGAAGGAGGTTGCTGAACATAAAGAGATAGACAACTGTTATCCAAGGCGAAACGATTCACCCATGTTTTTTTTATGCCCAAGCACTATGGCTAACATGTGAACAGTTTTATGAAGTACTGTGTAAAGAGGCTGCCATTGTAGCTGCGGGCATCGACCTGACAATGGTCGCAGACTGTTGTTGTACAAACTATTCCTAGACGCTAGCTTTCAAACTACCGCAAATTTTGATTCGAGGTTTTGGATATGTGACGGGATACTGCATGAGAACATAGAAAGGAGATAAGCAATGCGTTGCATAGAGAGATAAGTTTGGAGTGCAATGCTTCTTTCCTGTCTGATGTGATTCCAAAGTTCAAGAAACATTTGAAGCTTCCTTTTGTGAGAATTGAAGATCAGGATGCATATGAAGAAGGACCATACCGTTGGATTTCAGTCACATCAAAGGATACAAAACTACATGGAATGCAAATTATTCCTGCACAGACATCATCTTTCTTCTTGGCAAATGAAAGATATGAACCACCGCTAGCATTGCCAAATGGTATGTTTGAACATTCCAGGAGCCTTGGTGTGCTAATTCTTTGTTCTTGTGCCTTCAATTTTGCATCACCTCCTTTCGTGAAATGCCATAGCCTGAAATTCCTTGGACTAAACCACTGTACCAATAACAAAACATGTGAAGTAGAGGATCATACTGAGTGGGCATGTTTGTATAGGCTGAGGGTGCTAGAACTATGCTCCACGTATTGGAATGAGATCTTATCTCAAGAGAAGATTGATCTCATGGACAATCTCAGAGAGCTAAATATAGAGGTTTCATGTGTTGGCAATACACAACATGCTTACAAGGGTGGATACCTAACCTTGAGAAGCTCCGATAATCAATCCAACGCGTGAACCCGAGATTTCAACTGATACAAGCAACTCCTTCCTCGGCAGGACAAAGCTAGAGATACTTGATTTGTCAGGCAATAGCGATATGGAGATTCTACCAAGTAGCCTATCAGAAGTGAGTAGCCTTCAGGTGCTTGTCCTGGATGGTTGCACTAGGCTTCAAGATGTTGGGCCCAATGTGCTCCCTCTCATGCTAAGGTCATTCAGGCTTGATGCCAGTGCACCATCAACACAACGGACAGCATCTATTGCGCAACCTATGGAACATCTCGGTCCATCTACCGCAGCGGGTAAGAAAGGTGCCACCAGTATTTCAAAAATCTCCCTAAAAGGTTGCACACAATTGGATAATCTATTTTTGTGTGGGCTACCAAATCTTGTTGAGCTAGACCTCTCAGGAAGTGCCATTAAAGTTCTTGACTTTGATACCATGGTGGTTGAAGTTCCAGGTCTGAGACGACTATTTCTGCTAGGATGTGAGCACCTTCGTGCAATAAGATGGGGCAAGACACAAAACCATATAGAGTTGTTGTGCATAGACACGCGAGCTGGAACTGAGGGTCACCAGCCACCCCTTGACCGGGATAAACCCTTCAGGTTGCAGGTGCATGCTGTTGTTGAGGATGCAAGGCTTGGTTGGTCCCTATGGTTTCCGATAATGCAAGTAGCGACATGATGTTTGTTTCAATATCCACGTCACATCCTCACATGTGTACTGTAAGGGATCTGTTCAACTCAAAGCAATCTGCGAGAGAAGACTGGCATGTACGGTGATCAAGTGAGCGTGCAACGATCTGTTCCAGCAAGCCGATACAGTGATGTTCTTAGCATGCTTAGCGATGTCCCCCTGATGCAGGCTTTTCCGGATCCACCGACTACCAACTTGGACCGACATATTGAGATTTCTGAAGGAAGCCGCGGCTTGGAGAGCGCACTGGACAGACGGTCAACTATAATCTAGCTCATATAATGAAAGGTACACGGAGTCCCTGCATGTGCACGATGTCTCCCTTAGTGGTAGTATGCCCACGGGATATTGGAAATGCTCAAGCAGTGCCGCATGGAGAGGTGCCCCAGGTTGGTTACCGTATTCCCTTCGGGCTGCTTGGTTGATAAACTGAAGACCTTGTGGGCGTCCCATCTCCTGATGGCCCGCCAGATTTGGAGTAAAGGTCGTGAAGCAGAGACTCGGAAGTCTACAACACCTACACCTGAGCTCCTGCCCCAGGCTCCAGTTCGTGCTTCCCGTGTGGAGATATTCCTTCCCCAGCCTGGAGACCCTCCACGTCATCCACTGCGGCGACCTCAAGCACATCTTCGTGCTGGACGGAGATCAGTACACAAACGTGTAGCGTTCCCAAAGCTAACCGCCATCCACCTGCACGACCTCCCGACGCTGCGGCAGATATGCGAGGTGAAGATGGTGGCGCCCATGCTGAGAGCATCAAGATCAGAGGATGCTGGAGCCTGCGCTCGCTGCCGCCGTGAACAAGTCTCGTGGCCCAGGGTGAAGAAGCCGGCGAGATCGAGAAGGATGTCTGGGAGGCGTTGGAGTGGGACGGCGTGGAGCCGGCCACCATCCTAGCCACTTCGGGCACCGGTGCACTCGCGCTACTACAAGAAGAAACTGCCCAGGACTTCCGTCCTCAGGTAACTACTCTGCATAATAATGTCCACATTTCTTTGTCGGTTATAACAACTGAATGCATGTCGGAGTTATCTCAGATTTTCTAACTCTTTTTCTCTGTATCTCGCTTGCTAGGTGATTCCTGCACTGCACTTATCGACATGTGTTTCTTCCATGGGAACTAGCTTGCTCATTTGGAGCGATGAATGCTCCTGCGACTGTATGTGTGGTTTGTTCGTGTGCTTCGTAGAACTATAGATGTGGTCGATTGCCTTTCACAATACTATCATGTATTGTTGTGTGACAGACTGCCTGGTCTGAGCTTATGGTGGCTCTTACCTCTTGTGTGGCTTTCAAATAAGAAGCGGTCTGGTTAGTGCCTGCGTGCGCTGGCCTGGCCGACATGTGTTATTTGCGACTGGGAGTGTCATGTGTGCGTGTGCCTGCGTGCAACTACTTGTGTGTGTGTCTGAACTAAGAGGCAGCTTGTTGTGTGGATCGACTTTGGTGCATGAGTGCTTGGTGTGGGTTTGAAATAAGAAATAGATATACATGTGTGCGGCTTGTTTTATTTAGCTGCCAGTTTGTATGACACCTTCCTGCAACAACGAATATGTATAATTATGGTTATGTATGCTTGGATTGCACAATTCTCCAGCCTAGATAATGATATCATGGTACCCAAAAAAATAATGATATCATGGTATCCAATTTTTTGTTGTTGCATAATTACTGTGCCTTGCTAATGATATCATGAGAATGACAGCAAATTCTGTTACATGCTTTTGGCATGTCGTCTAAGTGTTCTATGAATCCATTGCTGAATAATGACAGTGAAGCACATGAGTATGCTGGCTCTCTCCAAATGCTACTGGGTACACGCGCCCTCTGGTAATAAGTGTGTGGATATTCATCCAAAATTTCATGAAACTGAACATGAACCTCTGGCCGCAGCTGTTCCTGGTCTACTGATGCTTGTATATCAAAATAGTAACCTATTTCAGTTTCAGTTTAAACCTCTCCTTCCATATCAAATGTTCCAACATCGACCGTACCGTACTTTTACATAAACACCGAGTCTAAAGTTTAACAGGCGCAGCGACGAAGGGCATACAAAGTTGCAAGATGTGGTGGCCATAGCTGACCAGCTGATTATTCAGTGATACATACATAGCAGTTGAGCGCACCTACAGCTCTTCAGCGAGCACATTCTATTACTTTTTCTACATGCTGCTGCTGTTTTTGGGTTCGTCGTCATTGTAGAGGATCTCGTTCCACGCCGGATTGCGGGGGAGGTATGTGTCCTGCAGTTCAGGAAACAGGCGTCAGGATCACGAGCAGTTGAGGAACCAAGTGTTCGCACAATTGCAGCCACGAAGCAGCTCAAGACCATGTTTTGAGACGAGGTGAAGAACAGTCAGCTATCAATCGGAGGTAGGAGAATTTCGAGAGGAAGATTCATGTAGACATAGCCAAACTGCGCTACAGCTATTGTCCAGACAAAAACAATGACCTGAATGAAAAAAGACAAGTTTCCTAAATCTCGAGTCGTGAGTCTTGGAGAACAGTTATCAATCGGGATTTCTATGTTGCTTAGTTGTACCGAGAAATCGATTAGTAAATCGGTGTTCAATTTTCGCGGCGCTGCTTAATTGCTGAAAAACTCAGGGATCAAGAACTGATTTGGCCTCCGGGAGAGGAGAGTTCAGGGGAGAGGAGGTCACCGAGATGTAGGAGCAGGTGGGGATGACGCGCATGCCGTGGCTCCGCTCGTGGGCGAAGGCAGCGTCGCAGAGGCGCGCGGCGAGTCCCCGCCCGCGCTTGCTCCCCGGCACGTACGTGTGCACCATGTCCATCGCCGCCGGGGACGCGCCGGCGCGGCCGGAGGAGGTGTGCGGCTGCACGACGAGGCGGTACTGGAGGAAGGCCTCGCCGTCGTGCGTCTCGAACTTCCGCGTCTCCTCCCTCCACACGATGCTGTCCTCCGCCGCGTCCCGCTCGCCGGCGCCGCCCTCCTTCGCCATCGTGTTTTTTTCGTTGTTTTTCTGTTTTCTTTCGAGTGGATTTTATCTGTGGTGGTGCCGCCTGCAGACTTTGAGCTCGTGAGTCGTCCAAAATCGTTGCACCACGTAACAAGGGGAGTGAAATGCATCCACGATGCTTACACACTGAACTCGGAAAATGATTTAGTACGTTCCCTAATCTCAACTCTATCCGATTGTGCAAAAGACCCGGAATTGGAAATAAACTGCCATTTTACGGTTTTGGACGAACAAAAGTTCCGATCAGATCTGCAAGACGGGTTGCAAAAACCCGCATATACCCAGTACGAGCGTCCATTTTTCACGTTTTTTTTTTGAGTGAAACGTTGAGCTTTATTAATCAATCAAAACAAGATTCAATACAGATTGTCTCCCGGATAACCGCACCACGCCACACAGAACTACCAAGAGAATTACTCAAACGCGCTAAACAATGTGCAGCCTGATTTTGCAAACGATTAACATGAAGAACCGAGCAAGAGTTGAAGGATGCCACCAGGATCTTGATACCTTCAACTACTGGAGCACAAACCGAGCGATCGCGTGTCACCGCATGGATCCGCTGCACAAGTGAGAGATGGCGACATGCAAGTTGTCCAGACCTAACGAACATTGCGCACGTGTCGTCGTACCCTTCATTTGCCACACTCCATCGTCATACGGCTTTCATCGGCCGCCGCCAGCACATGGCAACACGACATTTCCCTAACCTAGCAACCGCGTGACCGCGACCACTTGACTCTATCTTCCCGACAGGTGACGATGACCAGGAGCTCTGCGAAGGTGACAACCATGCTCTTTGCAACGATGACGCTATGCATCCCCCTCCTTAGGATGACTCCAACGGGGCGACGCATCGAGTCCGCGCGCCTCCGTTTGGGTCGCGTTGGACCAAAACCAGGGCTCAATAGGGCGACGCAAAAGCGGACCGTGGCTGATTTCAATGGGCCAGGAATGCGTCGGCGCGGACGCGCGGCGGACTGAAAGCGCGTCCGCGTGGTCACGCGTGGTGTCCTCCCCAGGCCCACCTGGCAGCGACACGGCGCCGGTTAGCCTTCCCTGGCCCAGTCTTTTTTAATGCCAGGGGATAGGGACGGCCAGCCCCCACCCACTCCACTGCCCCACTGCCGCTCCCTCTCCGGCGACCAAACCCTAGCCAGAAAACCCTCCCTCGCCGCGATGCCGCTCCGATGGCCGGGGTTCGGCATGGCCAAGAACGACCACGAGGCGGGGTCGTCCTCTGGCCGCCGCCGCCTCCACACTCCCGCCCCGACGCCATCGCCATCTCCTTCCCCACCTTCATCCCCGGCGCCGCTCCGCGGTCTTCAATCTCGTGCCGCCGGGCGCCGAGATTGCGCGGCGCGACCGCGTCTACGTGCGCGTGGATGACTGCTGGTGGTACTGGAACCACGCGGTCCCGCTGCCATGGCCAGATGCCAAGTTGCCCGACAACTTGCACCTGAACCCGCAGCGGATCCCGGCGCCGCCGTTCCCGACCAGCCGCCGCGCACGAGATTTGGAGATTGAGCGCCGCCGCGCGCGCCTGTCGGCTTCCGTCCGCAACGACCCCGCCTTCGCGGCCACGTCCGGCAACTGGACCACGTGGTTCAACGACGAGCACAGTCTGCGGCGGCAGGCCCTGTACACGCGGGCTCCGACGCCGCCAAGTGGCCGTTGGTCACCGCCGCCGCACACACTGCGGTGGGACGCACCACGAGTGCCGCGCGCGCTGCGGATTGGCTCACCACCACCGCCGCCTCCACCGGATGTGAAGATGGAGGTGGACGACGAGGACGCCTCGCTCGCCACCGCGCTCGAGGCCTCCAAGAAATCCATGGCCAAGGACGCGGCCAAGCGCTGGGAGATGGTCCTGCAGGCCGTCGCCCGGGAGCAGGAGGAGGCCCTGCAGGCGCAGCAGGCCGCGGTCATGGAGCCACAGCCATGGTGGCAGGCCATGATCGTGGACCTGCCAGAAGGCCTGCTCGCGCAGAGCTGGACCTGGAATGGCAGCAGCTGGGAGGTCCAGCACGCGCCACCCCTCCCGGAGCAGGAGCAGGAGCAGCCGCCGGTCGCCGTCCCACTGGCGCACCTCTGGCAGGCGCCGGAGTACGTCGTCCTCTCCGAGGACGACGAGTAGAAGCCCGTAAAGGACAAAATATTTAGTTTTATCTATTTTTGTTTTAAGAATATATATGTAAAATGGCCGTTTGTGGCCCACCCACCTATATATGAGAGAAAGGCCCTTGTATGGCCTCTTTACCGGAAAAAAATTGGTGTCCATTTGCGATGCGTCGGACCATTGGGCGCACTGGCACAAGGACGGACATGGGCGAACTGGGCATGTCTGTTTGTCGACCCAAACGGACAAAACGCGCGTCCGTTTGGGTCGCCCCGTTGGAGTCATCCTAAGTCCTTATCGATCTATTGTTTTTACCGTTCTATTGTTGTTTGTTAAAGGTCATAGCCGTGGAGAGGACAAGCTTCATAAATCTGAATTTCGTTGTCACATTTCTTCACTAGCCGCGTGTATTCCGGGGACCGAATTATTGGGTAGCAAATTTTCTGTGAAAATTTTCGATGTTATTTTATGGAACGTGAGTTATTTTTAGGACGTGACTACACAGTGGTAAACCATTATTTAGCATACATAGTGGCCAGTTTAGAACATGAACTTAAAGTCTATTTTTGGAAAGTCACCGAGTTATGTTTCTCTCGTGAAAAGGCAATGCAACAACATCCCTTTCTTTTACTGTTTCTGGTAAATAAACAAAGCTGACAACATCCCGCGAAACAGTTCATACCGTACAGCAGCTTTTTTTGCGGTAAAAAAAAAACCTAGACAAGCGCCCAATCCCAGATATACCGGTACGAGCGACCATTTTTAGTTTTCCACAAATCGCTCTTTTGCTTGGTGGGAGGGACATTTTTGGTTTCGGGTCCCCCTCTCGCACCACGGCCGCCAATCACGATGTCGGCCCGCCGTCCTTGCTCCCTTGGACTTGCAAGTGTCGCCATTCGCACTCCTGTACCGCCACCCGTCAACTCCGCTATCGCGGGACCGCAGTTGACCCCTCTCACACTATCGGCGTCTGCCGCTGCCGGCACCTCCCTACCGGCACAAGATTCATCGTTGATCCGTGCCTAAGATCAGTGGCGGAGCAGGATTGGAAGCATGTGCTATCGTTTCTAATCTGTGATGCCAAATATATGTGCTTTTACTGATTTTTAAATTTTTTCTTAATAATTTTTGCTTGTATACAAAGAATTTGCAAAAATCCTGACCACACAGGTCACAACGTGGCTCAACTTTCACGATAAAAATAGTAACAGGATTACCACTTAATATTTTTTGCTTGTATACAAAGAACTATTATCTACTATTTTTGGTGAAAGTGAGAACTATTATCGCCAAGATTACCACTTTTACGGGATCCGCTAGAGTTGCTCTAACGGCGCTAATTTTCTGCCTGATGCATTGTACTAGAGCTGGGGCTTCCGACGGCGAGCATACGGCGTCGGACGTCCGACGTGTATCTTCTCTCCGCATTCCCTTACACAAAGGGTACCGTATTGTGGTTATCTCTAAGCACAAACTACTACTACTAGGAAAATTTGCAAGCGGACTGTGTTGTGTTTTGTGTCAAATATTGTGTACGTGTTGTGTTAGGTTTAGACTTGGAGTTGTATTAGGTGTGGATAGGTACGAGTAGTGTTCGAGTCGAACTCTTTTAGCCTTCCATATAATGAGGGGAGCACCACACGTGTAACCCATGACGACTTGATAGCAGCAGGCACGCAGGGGAGGAGCGCCCGTAGTCAGGGTTGCGGTATCAGAGGGGAGGTGCGCCCGTAGTCATGCCCCGCAGATGTAGGCGAGTTCGCCGAACTGCGTTACCAAATCTCGGTGTCGTCATCGTGCTGTGATTGCTTCGTGTTCTCGTTAGATCAATTTTGCACCTACGACGGTAACAATTGGTATCAGAGCGAGGTTGGAGGCCACGGATTGTTGATCTAGTGGTGTTGCCGAAGGAGTGATCAGGTTGTTTCATGGTTGTCGCGTGATCTAGAGCAACGCGAAGTGTTCAGAAGATCTAGGTCGATGGAAGCCAGGGGAAACGACGAGATCCTGAATCAAGTCGGCGAGATCGGAGAGCAATCGGTAAGAGCACAGAAGGCTGATCTGATTGGTTGCAGCAAGCAGTCCTCGGCGAGATCAATCGCACGTCGATGGACGAAATTGGATCGATCCGATCGTCGAGGGTTAGTGCAGCTCGGGCGAAGCGGTGCACGCGGATCGATCGATGCCTGGCGACGTAGCAACGGGTGCCAGCACGACCAGATGCGCTGGAATTGATCCAGACGAGGCGGTCAGGCAGGCTGCCCAGCAGCGGCAGCTGCTGGCCCATGTGTTGCGCTGCAAAGGCCAGGCAGGAGCGTGAGGTCCAGGAGGCGTGTAATGCTGTGTTAGCTGAATCAAAAGGAGGCTGCAGTATGAGATTTGTTACGTGAAAAAAAAAAAGACAACCTGTGCGATGGTATTCGGTGCATGAGCAAGGTAACATGGGAAAGGAAAAAGGGCATGGGAAGTTGTGGGATAAATGCTTGGTGCACCCACGGGAACTACCAGAGAAGCTGATTTCTTTGAATTTGTTGCTTAATTTGCACGGGTTTTACCGGATGGTTGACAGGTTGGCGATGTGCGTATAAGGCTGTGAGTAGTCTGAAGTATGTCGCGGAGGATCATGCACCAAAAGGCGTCGATCATGGCACGTTGGTGCTGGACTGATATGATGCGAGGTGGAACATGATTGCAGTCGAACAAGTTCGGCTGGGTTGGACTGGACAGTCTGACGGGACAGAAGACGGTGAAGATCGGCGACAACGACGTAGGAGCGTGAGGGCTGATGGTGTCCGAATTCTGTGGCGTGGAAACACGTGGCGCATGGATATGCGTGCTTCGACTTGCGATGACGCGGGGTTGATTCAAGATGGTGTACACATGAGATCTTGAGGTCGACAGGGCGTGGGGTGGATTGATCATCTACCAAGGAGTCATGTTGAAGGTGGAGCTGGAGTCTCTGGCGGAGATTTCACTCGGCTGATGGAGGGGCTACGGCGTAAGTCGACGGAGAGTCGAAGCCTAGTCAGCGGGAAGGCGAGAGGCACGTGGTCCGGACTGGAGCTCAGGGTCTGGAGAGATGCGTGGAACTCGGCATCGTTCGGGTATGACTGATGGTTGTCTGCAGTGGGGCCTGAGGTGGTGTGGGTTAGCGACCCGGTAGATCTTGGCCAAGATTGCAGATGCTCGACGCGGTAGTAGCGGCGAGGCGTGCGGTAAGCACGGGACACGGCGACAGACCAGGGCACATGTGGTCAGATATGTGTGCAGGGGTGCTGAAGTAGTGTTGGCGAGTATCGGATTCAAGTTGGTGACTGGGTCTATGGAGATTGATGCATCAGGTGATAGACAGGAGTCAGCCATAGGGAATCTGAGAAAGTGTGGGAGAGTCTGAAATGTCGGAATCGTGGAGAGTACATGGCCGTATATTCTGTGATGTTCAGTGCACGTGGCAAAGTGCGGGTGACTAGACACGGAAGGGGGCGGAGTACTATAGCCGTGGGACATGTAGAAGACTATCCAGATGAGACGACTGTGAATTTGACTCGGGGTGACTAAAAGGTGACGGTGAAGTTTCTTCAAGTTGAAAGCATTTTTTACGCAGACCACTGGTCGGTGTGTGATGGTGTTGAACGGGAAGAAGGGACTACAGTTGCAGGTGGAGTCACGTGGAGTCTGGGAGTAGCAGCGAAACTCATGAAAGACAACTCAAGTCCGGAGTACATGGAGGTTTGACGCATTGACGAATTCAAGGTGGTGGACAATATTCGCCAAGGTGGAGTTTGTTGTGTTTTGTGTCAAATATTGTGTACGTGTTGGGTTAGGTTTAGACTTGGAGTTGTATTAGGTGTGGATAGGTACGAGTAGTGTTCGAGTCGAACTCTTTTAGCCTGGGTCTCCCATATAATGAGGGGAGCACCACACGTGTAACCCATGACGACTTGATAGCAGCAGGCACGCAGGGGAGCCGGCGGCTTGTGCCAGCGCATAGGGCGGCCAGGTTTGTGGTATCAGAGGGGAGGAGCGCCCGTAGTCATGCCCCGCAGATGTAGGCGAGTTCGCCGAACTGTGTTACCAAATCTCGGTGTCGTCATCGTGCTGTGATTGCTTCGTGTTCTCGTTAGATCAATTTTGCGCCTACGACGGTAACAGACTGTAAGAATCATCTTTAGAAAAGAAAAAGAGAGCAAAGCAACATCTGCGCGTCATCATGCGTGATTTGCTTTGGTTAAGAGAAATGTTGCAGCGAGCAGCAAAGGATCCAGCTAGGGAGTATATGGAGACAACAAGCAAGGAATCAGTCATATATATACGCTTTGGCGTGGTCCGGAGGCCAAACTCGTGAGGGGGCGCAGGCGGCAGACCATACTGCTCCTCCACATCTTGCACCTCCGCTCTGATATGGAGTCATACTAGCAGTAGCAGAAGCAACTGATCACGGTGCTTCCAATTGTTGAAATCAAGCTTCGCCTACCTGTTGTTGAGGTAAGCACTTTCTGGTGTTTGAAATTGGAGCATTTGCCGGCTTCCTTGGCTCCCTCAAACCTTGTTACGCAGAATTTGAGTACTGCAAGGTTTTTTCTTGGTCGGGAGTGCTACAATCGCGGAAGCCAAAACTTACGGTGTTATCGTTGTTCTTGTTTACCTAGGCGGTGGCGAGAAATCTTCCAGGATGGGTAATTCTTTTTCATTTACGCCAAAGAGAAAAAAAAGTCAACACGGATATTCCTCTAAAGGTATTAAACACTATTAGTGCATTTTGCCTAAACTTATGGTGCGTTCTTTCCTCCAATCTTGTTGAGACTTCGATAGCTGTGTATGCCATTTATCCACATCAATCGTGAATCATGCATGATGTGTTAAAATGTTTTATCTCCATCATGAATTCATGATAGTCGGTAAAAGAAACTTGATCGCCTCTCAATAATATGGCGATCACTTCACTCTCATAAACGTCATGTGAAAATATCTTAAGTTATATATCCAAAGAGGATCCTAGACCCCCAAAAAGTGATAATTGGTTTTGTTATTTCAAGTCACATTCAGTGATTGTTTATACAAACAGGAGTCGCTTATGTTTTGTTTGTTGGTTGGTTTTTCTAAGCCTGCGAGTTAATCTCCTGCAAAAAAAGTAAAGTGCCATTTTTTTTATTCTCAAATTATTACATGGAAATGGATAGCGCAACAAACTCAAGGTCATTTCGTTAAAGTAAATGTCAGCATTAATGCAAGGAAACTGAACCAATCCCGTAGCTGTCGAACTTGATTAGCACCTGTCGTTAGTTGCTACGCCAATGAAGATACTGGGCAATCAAGCAGATCATATGTAACACGCGAGGTGCCAAAATTTTACTCATTGTACTTGTGTACTTTGTTAATGGCCCAGATGTAAGCAGTTGGTGTAACCGACATGACCGTTCAAACACCCACTCGTTAGTTCACTGACGCTCCCATTGTTCATTCTTTTACTCAGATTATATGTCGAAATAAATATATACCTCTTATAAAGTAAAGCCCCACTAAAATGTATTAATTATTTTTCTATCTCAACATGCAAGCTATTCTCATCACCCACTATTTTAGCCAATCAATTATACATGTCATATCCAATAGCAATCATTAATAATAGTACATCTCTTTCATGCTGCCGCGTGTCAAAATGCGGACACCGAGGAAATCGAAATGTTCCCCTACGGATTTGTTTGGCAAAGGGCGCGGGGAGTTCCTGCGTCGTCGTCGGAGATGAAGCTGAACACGAACGGAAAACACACTCGGTTTTTACCCAGGTTCAGGCCATCCGAAGATGTAAAACCCTATGTCCTGCTTGTCTGGTCTTGGATTGATGGTGGATGTGGAGTACAAGTGTAGGATCCCTCTTCCCCGGGAGGTAGCTTCTCCCCAAGGTCTTTGTTCTACTCTGGTGTTCTTGACTTGGTTTGCTTTGTCTTGCAGTGAGGAGTTCTAATGTGCCGATCCAATGCTAGGTGGACGAGGTCCTCCTTTTATACTTCAAGGGGATGCCACAGACGCCCGTTTAGTGCATGCACGACACCTCGAAGGCGCGTGCCACCGCCACGGACGGCTGGCATAGGTCGCGGAGGGATGCAGTGTCAACTTGCCACTAGACCGTCCACGCGTCGTGCCGAACCCTGGCGCAGATGCACACGGAACGTCTTATCTTGTCAAGCTTGATGTGCCGTCCAACAGGCCAGTGCTCTGCCGCGCCTCAGACGAGGTGCGCCAAGTGTCCGCCATGTGTCTACCGCCCTTCCCAGGGTGGTAGTTGGCTCGTGCGGCCCGGGGTGGGTCGTGGCTTCCCTTTGAAGGCTCCGACGTGCCTTGTCGGGCCTTCCCGCGCACCGGGCTATCTGGAAGAGAGACGAAGGCACCTGGCTTGCCTCGCCGGGCGTATGTACCTTGAAGATGTAGATCTCATAGGTCTCCACACCCTCACCGAGGGAACCGCGGTGGCCCACGCGACCTGTATCCGTGACACCTGGTTGGCAGGGTGTCAACAGTAGCCCCCAGGCATGGCCCGGCAGCGCTTGCCCCTTTTGTTGCCGGGCTACGCCCTTCTGGACCATGGAGAACAGATAGGGTTCCTGAGAAGACGTCTCGCTGTCGTCTGTGTGATCTTGACTGTTCGGGGCGCAGGCACTCAAGTGGATGTGAACCCGATGAGCCGACCTCAGTCAGGCGCCCGCCTTGACTTTCGTGGCGCTCGAGTCGCGGGAGGATTTGGCAGGATAGGCCCATCACGCGTCGGGGGTCGTGTGGCAGTTAATGCGCGTGGAGGGGAACCGCCCAGGCAGTTTCCCTCTAGGCCTATAAGGCTGCCGCACAGCCCCAGCTTGGCCCTCAGTACTCGTCCCCTTTCTTCTTCGTCCCCATCTCCAAGCTTGGCCTTTCTGCCTCCCCCTCCCCCCATCCTCGCCCATTGTTACATGGGATTCGGGGCGAAGAAAGGGAAGGAGAAGAACACGGCAAACATGTCTGGCCTTGAGCATGAGCGCGAAGGCTAGAAGTCCACGTGAGCGTTCTTCCCGCCTGGGTGCTCCCAAGCTGAAGTGGACGAGCTGTCAGGTTCCACTGCCGCTGATGGCAACGAGCACGGCTCCACCATCATCAAGCCCACCGACACCCCCGCAGCGAGCTGAGCCCACTCGATGTCAAGGTCTTCATGTGCTTCATCCTTGCTGGAGTGGTGCCGCGGATGTCGGCGTTTCTCTACGTCGTGCTGTCGGAGTACGGCTTGTGTCTCGCGCAGTTTCACCCCAACATCGTACAGGTGTTGGCCATATTCCAGTTCCTGTGTGAGGTGTTTGTGGGGGTGAGGCCATCAGTGGCGCTCTTCCCCACTACTTTACCCCCCGCATCGAGACCGGGGGGCACATCTCGGGCTTTGTGACCTTCCGTCTCCGCAGCAAGCTCGCGGAGCACTACATCGAGTGGGTTTACCTGCGTTTTCCTGCGTCGAGATTTACCTACATTTTCCGACTCCGGACGTACTCGCCGAACCCACCGCCGAGGTCGAGAAGCGTGATAGCTGGAAGGACCTCGGCGCTCGCGACGCCGATTTCAGCCCGGTGTACGCCAAGATCCGGGAGTTGAAGTGCGCCGGCCTCGAGGATACGCATGTGATAGCTTACTACCTTCATGTTCGTATTGCACCTCATCAGAGGCGCTTGCACCCGGCGTGGAAGGTCGCCACTGCTGGCGACGTCACCAGGCTCTCCGTGGGGCCAGTTGTGCCCTGGAAGAGCTTCGACCACGGGTGAACTGGCTCATCGGTGAGAAGCCGAGACAAAGGCTCAAGGACTTCCCACCTGGCGTGGAACCCATATTCACCCTTCCGGATGTTCCCGCAATCCTTGCGCGGATGCCGGAATGCAATGAGCGGGGAATCCTCCCCGGTTGGGTGGCGCCTAAAGGGCGGCAAGACTTGCCCCTCTGCCTCCGCCTTTGGGCCCCATCCCTGCAAGCGCGGGGATGATTGCCGTCGGCGCAGCCAAGGTGGCACGGTCTCCCTCGGACGCTGCATCCTGCCGACACACGCCAAGGCTTTCGGGGCAATCCCCGTAGGGGGCACCCCGTCATCGGAGGCGGGCGTATCCTCAAACCGGTCAAAGCGTCACCTTATCCTCGACGTCAGCGAAAGAGGATGAACAGACTGTGTCGCTCCGCCCTTGCCTGGTATCGGCGGCAAGGCTTGCGTCGGCAGATCCTCCAGTACGGAGCAACAGGGAGACCTCTCCCAGGGAGAAGGTCCCCCGACCGCCCCACTCTTTGGGCCGCTGGCTCTGTCCGGCGGTTGGACCCTATTCCTAGATCCCGTCGGCGACACCCTTCCTGGTGGTCGGGGAAGAAGGAGCCGCTGCGAGACGAATTCCTCCAAACCCAAGACCAAGAAGGCCCGGGAGGGTCCGAGGAGGGCGCCGAAGGGTGACCGGAGATGAAGCCTCGAATCTCGATGACCCGGGAGTCGAGTCAGCTCATGACGTAGCCCCCGAGGGTAGGCCATTTTCTCGTGTTTACCTGTATGCCTTTCCTGGAAGCGGCTTGCGCTTAACCGGCTACAGACTTTCTTTTTACAGGCGCTACCGAGCTGGCCTCTTCCAGCCAGGGCCACACCTTACCGGCGGTGGCTGTGGTGATGACACCATTGACCTCGATAGCGGGGACAGTCACATACCGCGCCCCAAGGTGTAGCTGCGCCTTCTGCACGGGCTCCCCTCCGCAGCCGACTCCGAACAAGCAGCCCTCATGGGGTGGCCTCAGAGGACATCGGCGACGATCGGGCCACAGTGACCATCGCTCCAGATCCCATGGCTCTGGATCCTACCCCATCTTGGGAAGGAAGCCCCAGGTCAGGCGAGCCCGGCGGTCGCGAGGCCGGTGGCAGAGGACCCCGTCGTGCCCCGGTTCAAGGGCTCCTTAACCTGGTGAACCTGGGGTTTTGTACTTCCCGGTGGTGCGCCAGTGTCCTTCAGAGAAAGACCAAGCTCGTCGTTGGCTCCGGCACCGAGTGACCCCGTGATGGGCTCACCGCCCCGCCCGGTGATCCTGGATGCTCATGGCTTGGCGACGGTGATGCTGAATACTGCGGGCTATGCCGCAACACACCAATCCATCGACATCATGGCGGAACAGCAGCGCCGTATTGCCGACGCTGCCTTCTTGCTCAACAACTGCATGAAGAGGCGACCCGGCACTTGCAGAGCCAGTGCCGGGAGATTGAAGGCTAGCATCAGAGCCCCTCCGAAGAGAGGGCGAGGCTGGGGCTCTCCGGCAAGCCTGCGATGGCCCCACGTTGCTCCGGACCAGCTGCAGCTGGACGCACAGCAGGCGGCGCATGACCAGACCATCTACCTGATCGAGATGGAGCGGACGAGCATGTCGACACCCACAACCTGGCCCTCAGCCAGGCCAAGGACCTGGTCCGCGATCAGATAGAGTTGCTCAACTCTTACCTGGAGAAGTTCAGCGAACAATGCGCAGAGCTGGAGGAGGTCGCGAAACGAGAGATCACGACGGCCCGCAAGGCCACAGAGAACGAGAAGTTGTTCGAGCGGTGCTCAAGGCCTAGCAAGACCAGCTTGCCGTGGCCCAGCGCGAGCTCCAAGCTGCGCAAGATCAGCTCGTCGACGTCCGTCGCGAGCTTCAAGTCGCCAACGATGCCACCATGGTGAAGGTGAAGAGCCTTGAGCGAGTGAGGGAGGAGCTGATGGAGAGACGCAAAATCGCCATCCACATGCAGCACGAGTTCGATACTCTCGCTACGTGTCGGAGACGCGATGCCGATGCTTTCTTCAGCCTTGCCGGGAAGGCCCAGGACGCCCTGAAGCGCTTAGGCTTGCCTGCCGGTTCCTTAGAAGACAGGACTTTGCTAAGATCTTCGCGGACCTCGTGGGAAAGATGGAGGTGTTGCCTGTTCTGGTTACCCAGAAGATGCAGAGCGAGGCCCACTCGATTGCTGGCGCAATCGCCACGACCATCCTGCCCCGCGTGCATTATTGGAGCCCAAATCTCCCTTCCACAAGCTCTTCGGGCCCTTCTCAGATGACAAAGACCGCAGGCTGCTGAGAAGGCCGTGGCGGGGTCCATCGAGGAAACGAAGGCCCGCACCCAGCGTCCTGAAAGAGCCTCTGCACCTCCATCCTCTTAGAGCAAGCACAATAAGAGAGTCGGCAGCCGACTGTATAGCAATGCCAAATCATCTATAGTCACCCTAAAGCCAGGTTAAGTATAATGGGCAGGCTCTTAGGCGGGCTGTATGCTGGTTTAATTAAATATTTCGGTGGTAGTGCTGTAGGTGGGTATGCACGGGATTGGTTAATGGCTAGCATGCAGCTGCATGCGAGCTGCCTTTCCTCGCAGAATGTGCTATAGCCGGGCGGCTAGAGCGCCCGCTCCATTCTCTCTCCTTCATTCTCTTTCTTCCACCTAAGATTTTTGGTGACATGGCAACTCTTGTAGCCAGCTGACTAGGCTTATTGTACTTGCTCTTAATGAGCCCCCTCTCTGGTTCTTCGCCTGTAACCCGACAGTCGTTTACTTTTGGACAAGGCATTATGTGCAAAACATGCACGATGTTGTACTTAGCCGCATTATCTTGTATCAGTTTGCTTGGTACCTCCCTCTCAGGGCAAAAAATTCTTGTATGTTTTTATGCCTTGTGTCTTTGGGGTGCCGGGCCTGCGCACACTCGCACCAGACCGCACAACGATGACCCGGATCGCTTGCCCGTGGGGTGGAATGCCGTAGTCGGGCCTCTCCGCTCTTGGGGACGCGATTCGACGCGCAAAGTCCTCCGACACGCCTAAGAGCTTTACGAGAATCCCACGAACCCCTCGAGCGCCCACTCGACACTCTAGCCATGAATTGAATCCCGATCTGAGTTAGAGTGAGGACCAGGAATCGAACGAAAAAGAGAACTTAGTTTTTTCTATAGTGCCTGGCTTTGCCGCTTTTCTTCTATGCGCATTGGTTGCCAGCTTCCCAACGGATTGTTATCATGCATTCATGTTATTCCAAGCCTCTAGTACCCGCAGATCTGGGGAAGGCATCGAGAACTAGACACAAGCAAGCTTGCGTCTGTTATTGCGACTCCCAGAGCGGACACGAAGCTCTTGCTCGGCAATTCTGGCATGGCGATACACTGCCCCTGCTCGTGTTCCAGTTCGTGATGTTTCTCCAAATCTCAGAAGTGGAGGGCAAGTAGATAGCAAAAAGAAGAAACCAGCAATTAAAGTTCACAAGTTTGACTAACTTGGTTTTATTACTAGCCCCGCCTGGGGAACTTTTAGCTTACAGCGGATTACACACAGGTCGAACCCGGATACGCTATATTACGATAGACTTGAGGATACTACTTCATAGCATTTTCCCATGGGGCTGGACCCGAAACTAGCAAGGTCTAACCATGCAGTGGGTAGATGGTACCTACAGTGGCGCGTGACGTCCCATGTGTCCAGCGCCGACCTTCTTACTTGGCCTTGCACTTGCTCGCATATGAGCTTGAGCTTGCCTCCTTGCCACCTCTTGAGGGAATGTCCCGGGAGGAACGAGCCTTCTGAATGGGGGGATCCCGTCCGAGTCTTCGTCTTCCCACCCTTGCTTCGGGCGTGGCCACCGTGATGTTCTGGTAGCTCTGCTGCACATAGGCCACCACATCTCCGGTGTTGGCCTTTATAGTGAGTACGCCCCACGAAGATGGCATTTTGAGCGACTTGTAGGCATGGTGGACAACCGCCATTAACTTGGACAACGCCGGGCGTACGTCCCAAGATGCCATTGTAAGGCATGGCCAAGTTCGCCACATCGAACATGACGTTCTCCGTGTGGTACATCTCTGGCTGGACACGAGCCAACTCGGTCCGGCTCGGGCCGAGCCTGCAAAAAGCTCGAGCCAAAGTTGCCGAGCCCGAGCCAGCTCGAGACTGCTGGCGAGCCGTATAATGGAGCTCGGCCCGAGCTTCCCAAAAGCTCGGTGCAGCTCGCGAGCCTGATGGAGATGGGTCACTGATGAGTGGGGCCATCCTCTCCGGCGGCGGTACGGAACGGGGGACGGGAACGGGACACAGGGTTGGCTTGTGAGGACGACGCCGACGAGGGGCGGCACAACCACGCGTGCTCGACTAAAATCGGACGTCTGGGATGACAGGCGAGCACGACGTCGACGGAAGATCGGGGCAGTTGCTGCGCCAGAGACATCTAGAGGAAGCTGCATCGGAGTCAAATGGCGGCGGCGCGTGGCTGACCTAATATGTGTGTCCGATGTGGGGAGAGGAAGAGGACGAAGCAAATTCGTGACCTCCTCGCTGTAATGCTACTAGCGAACAGACATACAGGCCACGCATCGAGGCCCAGTTCTCTCACTCTCGAAGAAAAAACCATATCTTAGCAGGCCAAACGAGCCAGCCCTAGCCGAGCCTAGCTCGGCCCGAGCTCGCGACGGTCCAGAGAAAGGAGCTCGGCTTGGTCAAATTCCCCAGCGGGCCGAGTCAAGGCTCGCACCGAGCCCACGAAACTCGGGTCGAGCCAGAAAGCTCGGTCTAGACGTCCAGCCGGAGGTACATCTCCTTTGTGCCGAAGGTGACGGGCAACATGATCTTGCCTAGGGGCTGGGTAGTTCCCGGGTTTATACCCTGGAACGGCCCAGTCGGAAGCAACCGCCTTTCTGAGATCTAGAGCTTGCTCATGAGGTGGGTGGAGATAAGGTTGAGGTTGGAGCCTGCGTCCACCAGCATCTTGCTGACCACGATGTTGTTGATGATAGGGGAGGCTACTAGGGGGTAGGTCGCCCACACCGGCGCTGTGGTCAGGATGGTCTTCTTGGTTGAAGGTGACCGCGACCACTTGAGCACTCTATGCGCCCCATGCTAGGAAGCACCCCGTACACCTCCTGGGCGAGCCTCTTGACCTCATTGTGGGATGAGGGGGGTGAGCCTCCCCCATGAATCTAAGCAGCATCTCAGGCCTCGGGAAATCCTTCCCGGGGGCCATCATCGCCCGCACCTTATTCTTGTGCGTGAGGACCATTGTCTCCTCCCCGTGCCAGTGCTTTGGTCGCCGCGGCTGCCTCAGCGCCCCCGTCCAGCCCCTGAGCATCCTCCGTCGTGGCCCGATCCCCGGTCGCCCCCTCCGCGGGACCGAGCATTCTAGCGCAAGATGGCCTGCGACGCCACAGTTGTAACAGTTGCTCGTCATGCCATTGGCCTCTCGCTCCGCCTAACGGCACTTGCAATTTTCAATTATGGCACGCAGGGACAGGCAACCCTGCGTGTCGTGCTCTTCGGTCTCGTGGATAGGGCAGTAGTTATCCGTGGTTGGTTTGGCCGCGGTGACATGAGCGTTAGCCGCGGCGAGGACCTCCCTGTCCTCGCGCTTGCGTTTCTTCTTCTTCGTGGTGTCGGAGTTGTCATGTGCCTTCAGGGCCAGCTTGGGCGCTTTGCGGCCCTCTTCCATCTTCTCGCACTTGCTGGCGAGCGCATAGAGCTCGCTTGTAGTTTTAATGTTGAGGTATGCGAGTTCCTCCCGCATCCTGACATCTCGCACGTTCTGCGAGAAGGACTGGACGACCGACGCTTCAGGCGCATTGGGAATGCGGTAGGCAGCCTTGTAGAAGCGTTGCACGAAGGTTCATAGCATCTTCCGGGCTTCTGGACGATTGCCTACAGGTCGACAAGCGTTCCCGGGCGCTTGTAGCTGCCCTGGAATCGCAGAGGCTTGCTTAAGACGTGATTGAGTCCGTCGGCAGGTGCATTAGCCAGGGCCTCGTTGTGTGGCCAGAGCGAGCGGGAACAAGTTGGCCATGACCTTGTCATCGGCCCGAGCAGCGACCATGGCCGTGGAATAGATCTGCAGGAATTCTCGAGGATCTGTGGTCCCATCGTATAACACCGGTACGTGGAAACGGAACTTGTCGGGCCATCTCACCTCCTGAGCTCGGGGGTGAAGGCTAAGCATCCCCCACCGTAATGTAGGGCTGTCAGTCCCGCTTCACGGGGTTTCGCGTCGCACAGGTCCTGTGGTGGGTGCGCATGGCAAGCCTCACGGGCCCGCGCGCCCGCTCCTGGTGGTTCGCCAAAGGTGCGGGTATCCCGCCGCGGGCTGGGAGTGGATGATCCGACGGAGACATGGTAACAACCATCGAACAAGGTCCGGGCCCGCGCTGGACCAGTTGGTGCTGGAACGGGCTGTGCTGGTTTGGCCGCCGGGATGATCATTGGCCCTCCATGTGAGTGGAAGCGTGTGCGTGCAGACTCCTCACGTCCGTGCGCAAACTCGAGGAGACTGGAGACGCGCGCCCTCCACAGGTTGTAGGCCGAGGTATCCTGTGGAGCAGGATATTCCATCAGGGCATTTTCTATGGCGAGCGGGTGCGAACACCCGACAACTGTGTCCCCGAGTGGTGGGAGACCGAGACCAATCGCTGGTCCCCTGCCCCCGTGGGGCCCCGTTGACCAGCACTAGGTGGAGGCGACCACCGAGGCTGGTGTGGAGTCGGTCACGAACTCCTTCCTTGTTGCCCGCTGAGCGGCCCACGGGGTGCATGTCGTGCACCGTGTTGGCGGCGCCGTTGTCGCCCTGATCTTGTTGGGCCGCGGCCTGATCAGCTTGTTGCCTTCGCACAGAAGCGTCGTTTCCTGCTCAGAGGCGTCCTGCCTTTGCTGCTTAAATGCGGTCTGGCTCCGCTGCTCGGAGGCGTCTTGCCTCCGCTGCTCGGAGACAACCCTCTAGTCCATCCCAGAGGGAGCCTGACGCCCTTGACATGGGATAGTCCGCCGTCCCTGCTCCGAGGCAGACCGGTGCATTGGAGCGGCGGCGGCTACAACCCCCGATGCACGGGCACCACCAGAGGCGCCCTCACCCGCCGCGTTGGTGTGCGAGCGCGTGCGCACCGCCGGTGGATCCGGCGCGATCGGGGTGCTCCTGGCCCCTGCTGGCGGCTTGGCAGGCGCCATGCCTGTTGATGTAGGCGACGAAGATGCGGGAGAAGACCATAGAAGAAACACGCACGCCAACTACCTGGCGCGCTAGATGTCGTGTGTCGATACACACGGACACCGAGGAAACGGAACATTCCCCTACAGATTTGTTCGGCAAAGGGGCGTGGGGAGTTCCTGCGTCGTCCTCGTAGATGAAGCTGAACACGAACGGAAAACACACTCAGTTTTTACCCAGGTTCAGGCCATCCGAAGATGTAAAACCCTACGTTCTGCTTATCTGATCTTAGATTGATGGTGGATGTGGAGTACAAGTGTGGGATCCCTCTTCCCCGGGAGGCAGCTTTTCCCGGGGTCTATGTTCTACTATGGTGTTCTTGACTTGGTGTGCTTTATCTTGCGAGTGAGAAGTTCTAATGTGCCGATCCGATTCTAGGTGGACGAGTTCCTCTTTTTATACTCCAAGGGGATGCCACATACGTCCGTTTAGTGCATGTGCGACACCTCGATGGCGCGTGCCACCGTGGCGGACGGGTGGCATCGGTCGCGGAGGGATATGGTGACAGCTTGCCACCAGACTGTCCACGCGCCGTCCCGAACCCTGGCGCAGTCCGGACGGAACGTCTTGTCTTGTCTTGTCAAGCTTGCTATGCCGGCCAACAAGCCAGTGCTCCTACCGCGCCTTAGATGAGGTGCGCCATGTGTCCGCCAGGTGTCTACCGCCCTTCCCGGGGTGGTAGTTGGCGCGTGCGGCCCCGGTTGGGCGTGGCTTCCTTTGAAGGCTCCGACGTGGCTTGCCGGGCCTTCCCTCGCACCGGGTTATCTGCAAGAGAGACAAAGGCACCCAGCTTGCCTCGTCGGCCGTACGTACCATGAAGATGTAGATCCTGTAGGTCTCAACGCCCTCGCCAGGGAACCGGCGGTGGCCCACACGACCTGTATCCGTGACACCCCGGTTGGCAGGGTGTCGACACATGCAACATATCCATGTCATCTTTTTTCAGCCATATAATTGTCCACGTCACTAATATGCAGTTCTCAAATATTCAACAATTTCACGCGAAATAAATTTAGTGTCTCGACTATTGTGATCAATGAATCTTGATAATTGAATATTTCTTGCGTTTTATACCCATTTCTCATTTACATAATAATTGTTTAAATTAATTCCCGGTGCAAAGCGTGGGGTATTCTTCTAGTTCTTATAGTATTTAGTGTTGTTGCTAGCATAGATGGTCTAACTAAATTACGAAATCTGCTCCAGTTCGTCCCTGCCACAGATGTTGATGGCGCCAGAGAGGCGATATTTAGTTATGTTCAGGAAATGGTGGATCAAAGGGTCATGTATTATAATGGATGGAGTGGACTCGGGGCATCCGCTGTTCTGAGATCCATAGCAGAAGTGCTTCCTTCTAGGAGAGCCATTCCGGAACTATGTTTTGACAGGATAATGTTTATAGATTGCTCAGAATGGAAAGGTAGAAGATCAATGCAGAGGGCAATTGCAGAGGAATTGAAACTTGATCGATCGACAATGGCTATTCTCGATAAGAAGGATGAAGAGGATGATTATGTGGGAGTTGATGAAATCTCAAGGGGTGAGATACCAAGTGTGTCACGAAAAATTCATCATACTTTGAAGGATGGTAGATTTGTGATGATTTTTTGTAATAGGAGTGATAAAGAGATTGATTTATATGACTTAGGTGTTCCTTCGTTTGGCAAGTGGAGTGAAAATATTTTGTTATGGACATTCTCAAGGAGGTTGCTGACCATACAAGAACATTACAAACACGGACTGGTACTCAAGTCAGGGTTCACCCATGTTTTGGCTTATGGCACTGCAGAAGATTTTACAGGTGAACAATTTTATGAACTATTGTGTAAAGAGGTTGCCATCGTAGCTGCGGGCATCGACACGAAGATGGTCGCAGACTGTAGTCTGTACAAACTATTCGTGCACGCCAGCTTTCATACTGCCACAAATTATGATTGGGATAGTCATGCATCCAGTCTTTTGATATGTGACGGGATACTTCATGAGGACATAGAACGGGAGATAAGAAATGTGTTGGATAGAGAGATAGGTTTGGAGTGTGATCCTGATTTGCTTCCTGATGTGCTTGTGAAGTTCAAGAAACATGTGAAGCTTCCATTTTTTAGAGTTAAAGATGATGCATATGAAGAAGGACCATACCGTTGGATTTCAGTCACATCGAAGGATAAAAATCTACATGGTATGCATATTGTTCCTGCACAAACATCATCTTTCTTCTTGGAATCTGAAAGATCCGAACCACAGCTAGCATTGCCAAATGGTATGTTTGAACATTCAAGGAGCCTAGGTGTGCTGATTCTTTGTTGGTGTGCCTTCAATTTTGCATCACCTCCTTTCATGAAATGCCATAGCCTGAAATTCCTTGGACTAGACCATTGTACCGATAACAAAACATGTAAAGTAGAGGATCATACTGAGTGGGCATGCTTGTATAGGCTGAGGGTGATAGACCTATGTTGCACATATTGGAATGAGATCTTATCCCAAGAGAAGATTGATCTCATGAACAACATCAGAGAGCTAAATATAGAGGGATTCATGTGTTGGCAATACACAACCCGCTTACCAGGTCGGCTACCTAACCTTGAGAGGCTCCGGATAATCAAGACAACGGTGAACCTGCGATTTCAACAGAGACAAGCAACTCTTTCCTCGACAAGACAAAGCTAGAGATACTTGATTTGTCAGGCAATAGTAATATGGAGATTCTACCAAGCAACTTATCAGAAGTGAGTAGCCTTGAGGTGCTTGTCCTGGATGGTTGCACTAAGCTTCAATATTTTGTGCTTGATGTGCTCCCACATGTCAGTCCATCTACTGCAACTGGTAATGAAGGTGCCACCAGTATTTCTAAAATCTCCCTAAGAGGTTGCACACAATTGGATAATCTATTTTTGCGTGGGCTACCGAATCTTGTTGAGCTGGACCTCTCAGGAAGTGCAATTAAAGTTCTTGACTTTGATACCATGGTGGTTGGAATTCCAGGTCTGAGACGACTATTTCTACTAGGATGTGAGCACCTTCGTGCAATAAGATGGGGCGCCATGGGACAAGGTTACCGTATAGAGTTGTTGTGCATAGACACGCGAGCTGGAATCGAGCGTCATTGGCCACCCCTTGGCCGGGATAAACCCTTAAGAGCATCACCAATAGAGCCAGCAAAAGTGGCTAATTTAGCGTGCGCGCTGGAAAGGTTGCCCTTGCAGGTACATGCTGTTGTTGAGGATGCAAGGCTTGCTTTGTCCCTATGGAATGCAATAAATGCAAGAGAGATCATGGATGTTTGTTTCAATATCCATGTCACATCCTCACCTGTGTACTATAACGGATCTGTTCAACTCAAAGCAATCTGCGAGGAGAAGACTGGCATGTACGGTGATCAAGTGAACGTGCAACGATCTGTTCCAGCAAGCCAATACATTGATGTTCTTAGCATGCTTAGCGATGTCCCCCTGATGCAGGCTTTTCCGGATCCACCGACTACCAACTTGGACCGACATATTGAGATTTCTGAAGGAAGCCGTGGCTTGGAGAGCGCACTGGACAGACGGCCATACTATAATCTAGCTCATATAATGAAAGAGTACACGGAGTCCCTGCATGTGCATGAAGTCTCCCTTAGTGGTAGTATGCCCTCGGGACGTTGGAAAATGCTCAAGCAGTGCCGCATGGAGAGGTGCCCCAGGTTGGTTACCGTATTCCCTTCGGACTCCGATGGGTTTCATACACTGAAGACCTTGTGGGCGTCCCATCTCCTGATGGCCCGCCAGATTTGGAGTAAAGGTAGTCGAAGCATAGGACTCGGAAGTCTACAGCACCTACACCTGAGCTCCTGCCCCAGGCTCCAGTTCGTGCTTCAATTTCCCGTGTGGAACTCTTCCTTCCCCAGCCTGGAGACCCTCCACGTCATCCACTGCGGCGACCTCAAGCACATCTTCGTGCTGGACGGAGAGTACCCCGAGGAGATAGCCACAAACGGTGTAGCGTTCCCAAAGCTAACCGCCATCCACCTGCACGACCTACCGATGTTGCAACATATCTGCAAGGTGAAGATGGTGGCGCCAAACCTGGAGAGCATCAAGATCAGAGGTTGCTGGAGCCTGCGCTCGCTGCCGTATGTGAACAAGTCTCGTGGCCCAGGTGTGAAGAAGCCGGCCGTTGAGATCGAGAAGGATGTCTGGGAGGCGTTGGAGTGGGACGGCGTGGAAGCCGGCCACCATCCTAGCCACTTCGGGGCACCGGTGCACTCGCGCTACTACAAGAAGAAACTGCCCAGGACTTCCGTCCTCAGGTATACTTGTCTGCATATTAATATGTCCACATTTCTTTGTCAGTTGTAAAAACTGAATGCATGCTCGGAGTTATCTCAGATTTTCACTCTTTTTTTCTCTGTCTCTCACGTTGGCTAGGTGATTCATGCACTGCACTTCATCGACATGTGTTTCTTCCATGGGAACTAGCTCGCTCATTTGGAGCGATGAATGCTCCTGCGGCTGTATATGCGTGTGGTTTGCTCGTGTGCTTGGAAGGAGAATTCCAGATGTGATCGATTGCATTTAACTATACTATCATGTGTTGTTGTGGGTGCCAGGTCTGAGCTTATGGTGGCTCTCTTACCTCTGCGTGCGCTAGCCTGGCCGTCATGTGTGGTTTGCGATTGGGAGTGTTACTTTGATGTGTGTGCGAAATTAATCCTATGCGACCACTGCCTGAACGACCCAGCTAGTGGACCACGTTCAGAGCCTGACACGTAGCAGATCGACAGCAATATTCGTTCATCGAGATTGTAGTTGGGGCATCGTACGGTGCAAAACTTGGTCCACCAGGTGGTCGTACAAGGAGTGGTCGCATAGGATTAATTTCCGTGCCTGCGTGCAACTACTTGTGTGAGTGTCTGGACTAAGAAGCAACTTGTTTCTGTGCATCGACCTTGGTGCATTTTTGTTTGATGTGGAATTTGAAATGCAACAGCTATACATGTGTGCCGGTTGTTGCCTGCATCTATTTCTAGTTTCTGGATGCCAATTTAAGTAGAGTCAGTACCAGTGCAAGCAGATCTTGCGTGAAAAAGCGCATGCCAAGCAGTTGCCTCTTTTGTGAAAAACGAACCCGAAAAGTTGGCCGCGACAGGGGAAGGCTCGCCGCCGCCGCCTTGATCTCCGACCAGCGGCCAGCTCCGCCACCATTGCGACCAGATCCGGCATCCTCTCGACGTGCTCTCTCAGGCCATCCCAAGGTCCAGCGCCCCCGTTGCCTAGCGTCCGCGACCGCGTGAGAGAAAGGGTTGGCTCTCGCGTCCGCGGCGGCCGCTGCCGGCCGGATCTCCTTGCTCCGGTCGCCCCTGCAGGAGAGAAAGTAAGAAGATGTGAGGCAGCAGCCTCGCGCCGTGGTTCCGTTGTCGCCGCCCCGCTTCCCGGCCTCATGCTGCTGCCGCCTCCGGCCGCCCCGTCCGCCGGGCTGCCCGCCTGCAGCATGCTCGAGGTCGCGGCCGCGACCTCTCCACGTGGGGCTCCCGCCGTTGAGCTTGCTGCGCCCCCCATCTCTCACCGTGGCACTGTGGGCCCATCGCCCACCGCCCCTGCTTCTTCCGTCGCCCTCGCCGCGGCCGTGCTCACCTCCCGCAAGCAAGACCCAACCGTTCGTGGACGGCTGATGGTGAAGCGCTCGGCCTCCCAGCCCCGGCCGGCTGCATCGACGCCAGAAGTTCTTGTGGCGCCTCTGTGTCGAACAACGTCGACAAGCTCGTCCCGTGTCTTCCGTCCAGGAGCTTCGTCCTGCTACATCCGTGACCGCTTCTCTGACGCCTCCTTGCTCGGACTCGGCTCCTCTGTCAGATGGGGGGCTTGGGTCCGACACTGCCGTGATAGTTGAGGGTCTCGGGTCCTTGTCGCTGCCTCGGGCGGACCTATCTTTGCGGAGGTGAGCTCCGTGAGGATGACGACGACGATGAAGATTATGCTCTGCAGACGCCGATGGCCTCCGCCAAAGGCATTGTTTCCGGCTCGGTTCATGGCAACGCTGATGTGCGCCCTGTTGAGGAGGCAATTGCGGAGCCCTGCGGCGGCCTCTCTCCTGCTGCTGCCGCTCTAGATGATGAGGAAGGCTAGGTGCAGGTGGGTCGGGGCAGCCATCCCAAACGTGCGCCATCGTCTCCGCTTCAAGAAGAAGGTCTCGACCGTTTCCTCGCCTTCAAGCGTTGGGCTCGAGGGAGGTGTTTTCGGTGCCTCGAGCGTGGCCACCAGGTCAGCACATGTCGAGGGCCCTTCAGATGCATCCGATGTCGTCGTCCTAGTCATCGGGAGCGTTTCTGTCGTGCGCGCTCTCCCGCTGCTCGCTCTCGCTCTCCGGATGCTCGGGCTCGTTCTTCAGACACTCGTGCTCCTTGCCAGCGGAGCCGTTTGCCGTCCGCCCAGCCTCATCATCCCTCGTCACCTCAGAGTCTGCCCGAGGTTGTGTGCCACTCTTCTTTGTGTCCTGCAGTGCAACCAAGGCCCTCTCCCAGGTGTCGTGAGGAGTTTAGTGACTCTGTCTTTCAGTCCCACTTTGCCTTGCTGCGTTTGGAGCTCTGTCAGCTGGTCGCTGACCGCATTGAGGAGGCGTCTCGCCCTCTTCGTGAAGAGGTGGCAACTCTCAAGTTGTTATTGGCAGGTGTTGATGGTCCTTTGCAGCCCACGGCGGCATGTGGTTCTGATGGCCTGGGGCTCGCCCAGGGGAGGCTTTGTTTCCGCTTGGCTCCGATGAGCAGAAGTCGTCTGTGGTTGAGGAAACACTTCACTTTTGTTGTTTCTCTCCTCGTGGCAGTCCTGGCCCGTCGCCGCATCTTGTTGCGACGTCCGACCCTCTGAGCGAGGTCAGTGGTGAGATCTTGGCTTCAGAGCTTCAGGACTCGTGTGGGGATTCATCTTTGGTGCTTTCGACGGAGTTGAGCTCGGTTGAGGTTTTGGCGATGGCCTCGACGCCCTCTGTGGGTAGTGGTGGCGTGTTGGCTCCTAACTCTGAGTCCCTTTTTGCTAAAAAGGTCCGCGGCTTACTCGCCTGTTTAGAGGCGACTAGTCCTAGATATGGCAAGGCTATTGCTTGCGTCTTGGAGAAATCCCTCAAGACGGTTACCATCCGGGGGAAGAGAAGAAAGAGGGGAACAACAAAAAAACCTTCGACAAAGGCGTGGTTCTAGAGTTGTCGTTAGTTCGCGGTTGTTATAGGTAGAGAGAGATTGTTGCTACGGGTGTTGCTAGCCTTAGATGCTGCTCTTTGTGGTTGTGTTGGCTCCTCCCTGTGTTGTTGGTGTGTGTTGTATGGTTTTCGCCCGGTTTCTTCCGCTAATAAACCGGACATCTTCTTCTTAATTAATGAATAAGGCAAAGCTTTGTTTTCGTTTCAAAAAAAAAAGATCTTGCGTGAATAGAACTTCAGTGTGCATCTATTGCTAGTAGCTGAACGCCTGAACCTGCTGGTATCCTTTACACGAAATCTCTGTTTTTTCTCTGAACCTAGCAAGATATACCTAAGATAAGTTGGGATATAACCTGTCATACTATTCTGTGTCAAATAATAGGGCATAGTCCTTTAATACTTGTACAAATGTTTACATGAAGGAAAGAATAGAGGGTAATTTGACCTTCTGAAGTACAAGAAAATGTTGAGGTCCAGAAGGTTGCATGAAGTTTTATCGTTTCATTTTGGTTCCACTTCTGCAAATAAACTCAATTTATATCTACACGAATGGTGGATCTGCTTCCATGGCCTAGAAATAATAATAATGTTGAGTTTTTTTTAATTCTGTTTAAATTTCTACGTTGAACACCAAATGCTCTAACATTGATCGCACAACAGAAACAGTGAAAGGCTTAACCAACAGAGGGAAACTCACGGACATTGGTCTGTCTTTGAATACATATAAGGTAGAGATGCCTCTACCTTATTATTCAAAAATAAAATATATATAATCTGGCGAACTGACGGGCCTTTTCATCCGAGGATAAATATCAGCAACACCACATCGATCATCAATTAATAGCGACGGTACACACCAAATCCATCGAGATAAGAGAACGCTGACAGCCACAGCCATTTCTGCTGTTTCCCTCGGTCGGATTAGGCATGCCTAGTTGGTATCAAATGTGAATGCAAATACAGCGCATGCATAGTAACAATATTTTTACCATTACTACACTTAATAGAAAACTTAACAAGGTTGCTAGAATGGCTGGTACGAAATATCTTCAAATTTTCTCAAATGTAAGTCTCCTAAAAATGCATGCACCATCTCGCTGAAAGGCGAATAAACCTTTTCATGAGAGGCCGCAACTTAGCAAGGAGATAGAAGAATGAATCTTGTGAGAAAATAAGACTGTCCGTTGGGCGAAAGTCACCCAAGATTAGAAAAAGAGCGTTTCATAAAATACAATCTGATTCATGTGATAAAATTTTGATTTCCGAATGAGATAGCTATGTTAATGATCTTTGGCACTTCTCTTCGTTTAATATATATTCAGGAGCAAAGAATCATGACATATTAAGATGTGCACAAATGGTCAGACATTTTGCATAACATGATTGATCAACCCATTAGAAAAATTCGCATAGCAATAGCATAAGTTATAAGTTAATAGCCGACACACGAATAGCGATGACATTTTACATGTTATGAATTACTAGTCGATATAGATGTATTCCTACATCGTAAATAATCCACCGATGGAGATTCTCGAAAAAAACAATCCACCGATAGCAAATGGTCTTGAGCACTATCAAATATACCCTTTATCAAGATAGCATTCTTGCACCCAATAAGGAGAGACCAAGCAATAGTAATCTCTATCTTAAATACACCTAGGTCACATATACCGCGACTTGTGTTGCATTTTTCAGCTGTGAAATAGACACTGCCTTCTGCAGCAATCTCACCGGATGCAGAGTAGGCTTGTACAAGCACTTTGAGACTTCCTTGTAATTCTGCAGAAACAATCTGCCTTGACAGATCAAGGTGACCATTTAAACCCATAGGCATTGTTCCGCCATGATAATCTAGCTGGACTACTTGCCTATACGAAGGCTCAGTAACAAAAACAACTCCTTGACTATCAACCACCATAACTTCCTGAGGTGATGACGAGCAAACAATTCGACCTCCATATTTAAAAGGCCATGACCTCCTTCGACAACACAGATGCCGAAGACAGTGGCTTGAACCGTTTTTTCAAGTTGCTCAAAGCTTAAAGTTATTTTTCCAAGAGGCTTGTGGAAGATAGGAGAATATAGACGACCAGAATAAACTCCATTGTAATGGAAGATTTCTGTTATCAATACTTGATCTTCCGACTTTGTTCTGCCCTTTACTTTTAGAAGGATTTCAAAAGTAACAGGGTAAATAGACAGAATTGCACGAGAGGGGCCAGTCAGCCGCAAAAAACAATCCTGCAATTGTCATTAACTAATCAACAAGGATGCTGTCTGTAAGGGAGAAAGAAAAATAACAAAAAATACAATACCTGTGGAGTTAGGATCTGGCAGTCATCCCTTCGGCGACCAAAAAGAAAGTTACGATTGTGATCCACGGTGTCCCGAGCAGCAACCAGGCCATACACCTCAATTGGTCCTTTTAATTCTGAAATTTTGATGGAGTAGACCTGCAAGGATCTCGCGGCGATGGCATCACTTGGGATGCGTCCAGGTGTGCAGTGTCAGTGTGTATAGTACATAGGACTCAATGAGCTGCACGAAGAGAAGTGTATGTTAGAAATCTAAGATGAAAGAATGTGCTTGCTTGAGACAGTAAGCACATCAGACATGTTTACTCACTCATGTCTTCAAAGCCACCACATCGTCCAAATTTGCTGCCCCGTGAATATTCCCAACCCCTACGGTGTGAAGCAGCTATATGTTCATCGATTGACTCTGTCATTGCCTTCGCCTCTGTCCTTGAAAAATTGCCTCCATCCGTCCCTTCCTCGGCCATTTCGGCCTTGGAGATCTCATCCCGCAGCACCCTGACCTACTTAAAGATCGATTCGAATGTTGGGTTGAATATGCAGGAGGCAATCGTCGCCCATTTGATGTTCCTGAAAAAGGATTCCATCTCCTGTATCTGGCCGCGCAGCTCCATCTGCTCTGAAACTGAATTCCTGTCATGCTCGGCCTTCTCCTCTTTCCCCAATTCGCAGCTACGATCTAACTCGGCCTCTAGTTCGAGTATCAGCATATGGAGTTCCTTCGACTGGAATCTGGAGACAATGTCCAGCAGCTCCTTGATCTGCCGGACGATCCACTTTGGTCTGGAGGCGTTCCTCACCGCTGTCAGTTGTTCGTTTTCCCTGTAAAACTGCTCCATCTCCTCCAGGAGGGCGCACGGTACATCCAGGTCCTCCGAGACAGAACAGAAGGCGGAGTATATCATCACTGCCTCCGTCTCCATGGCCGCCGATCCACCTGCGTGTTCAGTCCTTCTCTGGACGGTTTTCCTCTCGTTTTCCTTCATCTTCCGTCTTCTGCTCACGGCGCACAGTACAAAAAACAATGGGACGATTCTTCTTCACAAGTAAAATTGTCCATCTGAATTTATTGGTTGTGATAACATCTTATTTTTATGGGACGGGGGAGTAGGGTTAGACTCAAATTTTACTTGTACGCACACAGTTTCCCAAACTCATAGCCGATAACACACTGCACAAAGCTTCCATGATTTACCATCTTGAACAGAAAACCGCATGAGTAAATAATTTTGCTCACAAAGAAAAATAGGCCCTCATAGGTACAAAATTGGCAATTGTCTTGATGGCCTACATCAGTGCTTATTACCTAGCCCTGCAAGAAGACTATGTAAAGAGTCCACGCACACGTAAGAACCTGCTTAGCAAAACCGAGTAACGCCGGCACAGTATCTATTTCCCGGTTTCTTGTTTTGGAAGACTTTCAGCTGTTGTTTCACTCGCTTGGGTGTCGACAGGCTCTACGGCAGTGGCCTCGTATGTCCTCGCAGCGAGTTCTCTTTGCATTTGTATTTGCTCTCGCATTACTTTTGCCATTTCCTTCGCCTGCGCCTCCTCTTTCTCCATTTGCATGTCCGTTATCATTTGAGCATCCTTGTCGATCGGTTGGAAAATCTTCTCTATGGTAGTTTCCTGATAATTAAGATGAAGAACGAATTACAAATGTCATTAAACAATTGTGTGCATAGAACAAGTGGCATTTGAGTTTAATGCCAGTGATCCTAATATTGAACTACAAACCTAAACCAAAATATAAATCTGTTGTAGGAGTTCCAGAACAAGCATGTTTCACATCAATCAAACGTAAACAAGCCACTGTGTTGTTCTCCAAAGGCCGACAATATGATCGCCAAAACTCTGTTTCGCACTTGTGAGAGTGTAAATGAACTAGTAAATAACAACATCTAGAATGCAGTACACATTTCCTAGGAAAGTGTTGCAATTAACTATAAATTTGTGGTACAGTATCTTACAGCTTCCTCAAAGTGCTGTTTGAGAGCTTGCATCTGCTGAACCACTTGACGAACCTCTGACAGAATAACTTGCTCTGGCTGTTTCCTCACTTCTTCCTTCCTTGCCTGAGCCTGAATAACCAATACTGGAGTTAAGTGCTATCGCAATTGAATACAATATTGGCTCTCAGTTTTATGGATATGAATATATGAAGGATGACTGGTGGTGCCACTGTCACCACTGAAAACAAAACCTACTTATTACCGGGGAAGAATGATGTTTTTTTGCAAGCTAGTTTAGAAGTTTCCTGACACTAGTTTAAGATTTTGCAGTGAGCAATAGTGAAATACAAATTCATTAAATTGGGACATTATATTCAGATAAGTGACGATTGTGAACTTCATGATTTCTATGCTACACTTAGAATGCATAAGTTCAGCCCTAAGCCACACCCAAATATGATGAGAAACATGATTTTTTTTTTAAAATATATCATCCGTTTTCTCTCAATTTCAATATTACACAGAACCAACACTAGCTCCGACAACTGCTACCAATATGCCCTACAAAGTTACAATATTAGTTTCCTTCGTAGGTAAATTCTTACTACAACAATAGTTTTGGAACATAGAACTTGTCTATTACATAATAGCACACCATCATTGCTAAAATCAAAACTATGTGTCTGACAACCAATTCCACCACATAGTAACATAGATCAAAGGTTAACCCCAAAATTTCAAATCTACATTGTATCTACGTATATGAAAATAAATAAAGAAAATCTTATAATAGAAAAGGCAAACAGAAAAAATAAAGATAACTATTACTGAAAATTGCCCCTTTTTTACTCCTAATGTAAGTCGTCGATAAAATATACTGTAGGTTTTTAATTATATGATGACCTACATAACCATCTGCTCCATGTTTTAAGGGGTTAAGGACAAGACAGGTGGGATGCAGCGAATACACTCGAAAAACAAAAATGACATAAGAATTGTGATAGCAGTACAGCAAGGCAGGTCATAAGGACAAATGGTTTATATCTTTGTTTTATTATAACATTATCAACATAGAATTTAAGTATCAGATATTTTCATATAACTTAAATAGAGCAGTCATATTAGAAATAAAGTGCTGCTGAGTCAATCAGATATGCAGTGTGCTTAGTGAGCTCCTAACCATTTGAATCCAAGCACGTTGCAAGATAATTCAATATCCAAGGATAAAACTAGAGTTCATATGTATCACAAAACTAAAGGAGATGATTAGTTATAACAATGTTGCTTTAGAACAAACACATTTTGCATACCTAAGGAATCTGCCAAACAATACATAACTTTGTGAAGAAAAATAAAACCAGACAGGTTTCCTCAAAAGTATAATCATATGTTCATATAAGAATAAATTAGTTTGGAGTTATAGATTGGGGTCTACCATATGCTGAAGCTACAGTACATAGCACAGTGCAGAAGTGTTTACAGGCATATTCATATAACACTGTGAAATAGTTATTATGTAGGAAAGATAGGTAGTAACAACTGATTCTATTTTTTTTCAGGGACAACCATTTGCAAATTGATAGGACGTAAACCCGATGGTGAAATGATTAAGCTTGCACTACATGTTGTACCATTTCTGAAAAGCTGCTTTTTTACGAAACAGCAGATTTAGGGGAGGTAACACCTGTAGCTCGGATATGGATATACATGTTGTGAGTTGCATACAAAATCAGCAAATTTATTCTCTTAGCACACAATTTTCTTTTTCTAATAGTATTAAGCCGTTCTCATTACAGCCATGTCAAACAGCTAAAGAGAAGAACACAACTTCAGCTTAACACTACGTGTCACCCCTACTGAAAGTAAGACAAACTACAGATTTGGAGGTCAGCGCTACCATATACCAACAGATTACCTAAATAACAGAGCTAGAAGATTTATTGACATTTTTACACGGCTGTAGACTTAAGAGGTGAAATTGCTTATACAAGTAAAATGTTGTTTCCACAAAAATGATACTAAAATAGATGGACATATCATTCAGGAAATGGCCGGCCCAAGAAAAGCCTTGCCTGCTCGAGCCGCTGCTGCAGCTGCAGCCTGTAAGATCGGATCCTCCTCTGCTCGTAGCCGGACATCACGCGTACCACGAACCATGCCTTCCTCCCGAACTGCACCAGCTTATCCATGTCGCCGTAAACCAGAAATTCGCGCGGCGGCAGAGGCCCACCTGATCCTCTCCGAGAGCCGACGAGGGCCCTAGGAGGAGAAGGAAGAAATCCTCAGAGATCTACAAGCAGGAGAAGAGGTTTCGAGACCTACAGGAAACGAACCAGTGAGTGCTTGCGTTCCGGGGAGCGCGGAGGCGACCGGCGATCGCCGCCGAAGAGCGACGCAGGAGTGGGGCGGCGCGGCGGGGTAGACTTGGAAGGAGTGGGCGAGTTCTCTCTCTTTTTTTTAAACATGTGGGCGAATCCTCCTATTTGCCGCTTATTGCGTGCATCAACTAGCCATCGCTCACTAACAACCTAACTGGGCCGCCCATTTTGCGTTGAAAGCTCTTCAAGGACCAAATTACTAACGTTCAAAACAGACATATCCCTCCCCTAAAAAACAGACATACCCCTGCTAAAAAAAAACAGATATATAGTTTACTCCCTCTGTCTTTGAATAAAAGACCACTATCAAATATACATTTTTGCTTCTATACAAGGCCACAAACTCGCCGATGATGACAGCAATAACGTTGTGCTCCTTGTAGAACGCATTGTGCTCCTTTAGCTTCCATCGGCAGACACAAATCATCTCTGGTGAACCGCGCGGTAACAGACTGCGCGTGTCGTTGAGCGAGACCCTTATGGTGGCGAAAGCCTTGTACTGCGCCGCACTTGTGTGCTGCACAGCCCACTATGCGCTCATCGGTTTGAGCACCTTCATCCCCTCCATGATCGACATTGGCGAAGGGGCAGGACACGGTGGCGAAGACGGGATGCAACATCAGCATCACCTAGAACTGGAGCATCGGTCGGTGGAAAGGAGAGATACGATGATAGCCAAGTGTAGATAGGGTTTGCCTTATCTCACTGTCGGATGGGCCAAGTGGTGCCCGCATATGACGGGGCATCTGTCGCGCTAGCGTTAACTTTGGTCAAAGATGCGCGCAAATATATGGGGAGCGCGTTCGTGTGTTGGGTTGGGTAGCACGTTTATGAATGAGTAAAATGCACCCAGCTACTCAGGCTTGGCAGCCTAAACCCACCTCGGTTACCCGACTTCGAAATACACAGTATACGGTCACTAAATATGGTTAGGAGGCCCATCGACGGTCACCGCTGGGTGTAGAGTGATGTATTCGCAGATGTGGCAAGTAGTGGCCCCGTCTGTGAGGCCACGTGGGGTTTACGAATTGATTTTTCTTACAAAAACACGCTGATTTTTTTTAAGTATTGCAACCTTCTTCCCCAACTCATGTTCCATCTTCCTCACGACCGATGCAGGGCCTCCCTTCTCCGCCTCCGACGTGTGACCTGGAGCTCGGGTCAATCTGGTTGCGACAAAGCTCGTGACCTATTTCGGGAGGCTACAGGAGCATGCTCGCACGTGAGCTCTGAAGTTGGCGGGTGGCCGACAGGAGAGAGAGTCCGCTCTGGCCACCGGTGAAAGAACATATTTTATATCCCTTATGTGTTTTGTGTGTTAGGCAACAACACTAGGAAATATCTAATATGCTGTCAAGTGATGCAGGAAGTATAGATAAATTTACACAAGGCATTGTCTATGAAAAAGGGAAAAGATTGCTGCAGGAAAATTTCCAGGCTGGAGTCTCCGGTCTCTTGGACCGGAGTCTCCGGACTCAGGGCTCAGGAGTCTCCGGCCTCCCTCCGCCCCTGCCTTTTTACCTCGAAGGACCAGGTGGGGAGAGCATTGGATCTCCACCGGAGTCTTACCGGAAAGTTGTCAGAGTCTCCGGCCTGAGCCGGAGTCTCCGCTCTCTGGGCTCGAAGTCTCCGGTCTGACCAAGTGTTGACTCAAGACACGACTCAGGGCCGGAATGTTTGCGGAAGGGGACCGGACTCTCCGGTCAGGGCCGGAGTCTCCGGTCACTCGGACCAGAGTCTCCGGTGTAAAGTGACTGCAACGGCTCTAATTTTGGGGAGGGGTATGATACGTCTCCAACGTATCTATAATTTCTTATGTTCCATGCTTATATTATATCAATTGCTACATGTTTTATTCACACTTTATAGCATTTTTATGCATTTCTGGGACTAACCTATTGACAAGATGCCACAGTGCCAGTTCCTGTTTTCTGCTGTTTTTTATTCCAGAAAAGCTGTTCTGGAAATATTCAAGGAATTGGACGAAACAAAAAGCCAAGGTCCTATTTTTCTGTCACGTACACGGAGTCCGAAGGAGAGACGAAGGAGGGCACCGAGGCCCCCTCACCAGGTGGTGGCGCGGGTCCCACCCCTGGCGCGCCGCCACGTGGTGAGGAGCCCTCGGGCCTCCACCGACATCGCCCCTTCGCCTATAAATTGCCTTTCTCGGGGAAACCCTAAAGACCCGAGCCTCCATCCACGAAAAGTTCCAGAGCCGCCGCCGTCATCAACCCTAGCTTGGGAGGGTTCTGAAGCTCTTCCCGGCACCCTGCCGGAGAGGGGAATCATCACCGGAGGGCTCTACATCGCCATGCCTTCCTCCGGAGTGATGTGTGAGTAGTCCACCCCTGGACTATGGGTCCATAGCAGTAGCTAGATGGTTGTCTTCTCCTCTTGTGCCATCATGTTTAGATCTTGTGAGCTGCCTATCATGATCAAGATCATCTTATTGTAATGCTACATGTTGTGTTTGCTGGGATCCGATGGATATTGAATATTATGTCAAGTTGATTATTGATTTATCATGACTCCGTTATTAGTGTAGGCTTTGGCCAAGTTTATGCTTGTAACTCCAAAAGGGAGTATTTATGCTAGATAGTGGGTTCATGCCTCCATTTAATCTGGGACAGTGACAGAAAGTTCTAAGGTTGTGGATGTGCTGTTGCTACTAGGGGTAAAACAGCAATGCTTTGTCTAAGGATATTAGTGTTGTTTACATTATGCACCATACTTAATGCAATTGTCTGTTGCTTGCAACTTAATACTGGAAGGGGTGCGGATGCTAACCTGAAGGTGGACTATTTAGGCACAGATGCATGCTGGATAGCGGTCTCTATTTTGTGATCATCATGACTTGTATATGCATTGTTATGCGCTCTCTATTTTGTCAATTACCCAGCAGTAATTTGTTTACCCAGCATGTTAGTATTTTATTATGGAGAGACACCACTAGTGAACTGTGGACCCCGGTCCATTCTTTTACATCTGAAATACAACCTACTGCAATCATTGTTCTCTTTAATTCTCTGCAAGCAAACATCATTTTCCACACTATACGTCTAATCCTTTGTTTTCAGCAAGCCGGTGAGATTGACAACCTCACTGATTTTGGGGCAAAGTAGTTTGGTTGTGTTGTGTGCAGGTTCCACGTTGCTGCTGATTCCCTGGTGTTGCGCCGTGCCACATTCAGCCGCCAACAACCTTCAGAAGACCCTTGACTTCCTACTGGTTCGATTAAACCTTGGTTTCTTACTAAGGGAAAACTTGCTGCTGCACTCATCATACCTTCCTCTTGGGGTTCCCAACGGACATGTAACTTAACATGCATCAAGCCAGTTTTCTGGCGCCGTTGCCGGGGAGGTCGAGGTACTTCTGGAAGGTCTTGCAACCCCGACAAGACGCCACAGTTTTCTGGCGCCGTTGCCGGGGAAGTCAAACCTTCTGCAAGGGGAGTCTCTCACTTCCAATCTCTTTACTTTGTTTTTGTCTTGCTTATTTTATTTTTACTTTGTCTTGTTTGCTTCTTTATATCAAAAACACAAAAAAATTAGTTACTTGCATTTAGTTTATTTCCATTTTATTATCATCATGTCTAGTCCTATGCCTGTTGCTATGTCACCTGAGGAATTGATCTTCACCTTTAAACAAGGGAATGAGGAGAGCTTTAAAGAAGCATGGTTTAGAATTTTTGACTCTTATGGTAAAACTGAACCTAAAATGACTATGAGCTTGCTTCTTAGTAGCTTCTACTTTGGTCTTGTCCTTTGTTATAGATATGCTTTGGATGCTGTTGTAGGAGGAGATTTCCTTCATTGTGATGGGGACCAAGCTTTTAATGCCATAAAAAAGTTGATTGCAACTTCTAGCTTAACTAATAAACTTGATTCGGCCCTTGTAAGCATCCATGCTAGATTAAACACTCTTGAGACAAATATATCTTGTTTAAAAGAAGGTTATAATCAGATTCGTGAATATTATGACTATGTTCCAATGAGTTTTGAACCTTCAATGTGGGTCCCTACGGTAAAGGTTGCTATTTGTGGTGAAACTTTTTATGCCCGTTGTGATATTATGTCTGAATTTTGCCTTATGCCTAAAGACATTTATTAATCTTTGAATCTTTGGGGACTTTCTGAAGGTGGAGAAGGGATAACTCTTACTGATAACTCTGTTGTGTTACCCATTGGGGTAGCTGAAGGAGTGTTTACAACATTCCTAGGAAGAACGGTATCCATTGATTATCTTGTCATTGAATGTGTAGGGACAGGACAAATTACACTTGGAAGATCCCTGCTGAAACTCTTGGGAGCAACAATAGATGTGGGGAAAGGCACTCTGAATTTTACCTCCTCACCGGGATGCGGTCATGTATTCCCTAAACCAAAGAGTAAGACTAAGGTAAGAGAGGTAGGCGTAAAGCTCTCGGTAATAATTTGGATGCTTTATCTTTTGAGAACACTTGATTTTCACTTTCTGCGCCTAGCTGAAAGGCGTTAAAGAAAAGCGCTTATGGGAGACAACCCATCATTTTATTTCCTGTTATTTTTATTTTATTTGAGTCAAGGAGTGTGCTTACTTCTGTAACAACTCCTTTGTATCTTTATTTTATTGCAATGTTGTGCCAAGTAAAGTCTCTAGTAGAAAGTTGATGCTAGATTTGGATTTCTGCACAGGGACAGATTTTTGCTGTCCACGGTTTTGAGCTTTATTCACTCCAGAAAAATTGAAAAATTCTGAAAAAATTCGTGCGTGATCCTCAGATATGTACGCAACTTTCATTAGTTTTTAGTTTCTCAATCTGAGCAACTTAAGTGCCTCGAAAAAATTCGTCTTTACGGACTGTTCTGTTTTGACAGATTCTGCCATTTATTTTGCATTGCCTCTTTTACTATGTTTGATTGGATTTCTTTGCTCCATAAAACATCAGTGGCTGTAGCTAATGTCCAGAAGTATTGGTGATGATTGTGTCACTGTAGAATATGTGAATTTTTGATTATGCACTAACCCTCTAATGAGAATTACTTTGAGTTTGGTGTGGCGGAAGTTTTCAAGGATCAAGCGAGAAGGATGATATGATGTGATCAAGAAGAGTGAAAAGCCTAAGCTTGGGGATGCCCCCGTGGGTCACCCAAGCATATTTCAAGAAGACTCAAGCGTCTAAGCTTGGGGATGCCCAAGGCATCCCCTTCTTCATCAACAACTTATCAGGTCATCTCTAGTGAAACTATATTTTAATTCTTCCACATCTTATGTACTTTACTTGGAGCGTCTGTGTGCTTTTATTTTCGCATTGTTATTTTTATTTTCTGAATAAATTGGATCCTAGCATTCTTGTGTGGGAGAGAGACACGCTCCGCTTTTTCATGTGAATACTCTATTCTTCACTTATATTGTTGAGTATTCTTATCTAGCTACTGCTATGCTTTTAGCTCCTGTTTTTCATGCATCTCTTATTCAGAGCTGTTAGTTCTTGTAGAGTAATACTCTCTTGTTTCATTTATAAATTATTTGGAGAGTTTTTGTTGAAATAAGTTGATTGGTGTTTGGTTGGAAACAGAAAATGCAACATGTGGTAGATGGTATATCGAAAAGACACACATATAGATCATTGTCTTGGATAATTTGACACTTGGCAATTGTTTTGAGCTCTCAAGTATTTCATGTTTAAGCTCTTGCATCATGTAGTTAAAAACCTATTAGTAAAGAACTACCGTAGAGCTTGTTGAAATTTGGTTTGCATGTTTGCTATCTCTAAGGTCTAGATATTTTCTGGTAAAAGTGTTTGAGCAACAAGGAAGACAGTGTAGAGTCTTATAATGCTTGCAATATGTTTTCATGTAAGTCTTGCTGTACCGGTTGATATCTTGTGTTTGCTTCAAACAACCTTGCTAGCCTAAACTCTGTACTGAGAGGGAATGCTTCTCGTGCATCCAAACCTTGAGCCAAAACCCATGCCATTTGTGTCCACCATAACTACCTATTATGTGGTATTTTCTGCCATTCCAAGTAAATACTTCATGTGCTACCTTTAAACTATTCAAAAGCTATTATCCCTTATTTGTGTCAATGTTTTATAGCTCATGAGGAAGTATGTGGTGTTTTATCTTTCAACCTTGTCATTTACTCCTGACAGACTTTCACCAATGGACTAGTGGCATATACATCCGCTTATCCAATAATTTTGCAAAAAGAGCTGGCAAATGGGGTGCCCAGTCCCAATTAATTACAACTTTCACCTTTAATTCTCTTCACATGTTTTGCCCTGATTTATCAGTAAGCAATTTAAAAAGTTAATCATTTAAATAGACACTCCTCCATGGTATGTGATTGTTGGAAGGCACCCGAGGATTCGGTTAGCCATGGCTTGTGTAAGCAAAGGTTGGGAGGAGTGTCACCCAAATTAAAGTACATGTGTAAACAAAAGAGAAGAGGGATGATCTGCCTTTGGGTAGAAATAACGTCCTTCATGGGAGCCGCTCTTGAAAGTCTGGTTGACAAGGGGGTTAGAGTGCCCACTACCATTCGTTGACAACAACAAACACCTCTCAAAACTTTATTTTTATGCTCTCTATATGATTTCAAAACTTAAAAAGCTCTAGCACATGATTTAATCCCTGCTTCCCTCTGCGAAGGGCCTTTCTTTTACTTTATGTTGAGTCAGTTTACCTACTCCTTTCTATCTCAGAAGCAAACACTTGTGTCAACTTTGTGTGCAACAATTTTTATATGCTTACTTATTGCACTTATTATATTGCTTTGTGTTGACAATTATCCATGAGATATACAAGTTGAAAGTTGAAAGCAATTGCTGAAACTTAAATCTTCCTTTGTGTTGCTTCAATGCCTTTTACTTAGAATCTATTGCTTTATGAGTTAACTCTTATGCAAAACTTTTTGATGCTTGTCTTGAAAGTACTATTTATGAAAAGTTTTTGCTTATATGATTCAGTTGTTTACTCATTATCTATTTGTTAGCAAACTATAGACCATTGCCTTGAGTCACTTCATTCATAACATATGCTTTACAATATTATTTGATCATGATTATGTGGTAGCATGTCACCTAAGAAATTATTTGTTGTTATCGTTTTACCTACTCGAGGACGAGTAGAACTAAGCTTGGGGATGCTTGATACGTCTCCAACGTATCTATAATTTTTATGTTCCATGCTTATATTATATCAATTGCTACATGTTTTATTCACACTTTATAGCATTTTTATGCATTTTCTGGGACTAACCTATTAACAAGATGCCACAGTGCCAGTTCCTGTTTTCTGCTGTTTTTTATTCCAGAAAAGCTGTTCTGGAAATATTCTCGGAATTGGACGAAACAAAAAGCCAAGGTCCTATTTTTCTGTCACGTACACGGAGTCCGAAGGAGAGACGAAGGGGGCACCGAGGCCCCTCACCAGTGGTGGCGGGGTCCCCCCTGGCGCGCCGCCACGTGGTGAGGAGCCCTCGGGCCTCCACCGACATCGCCCCTTCGCCTATAAATTGCCTTTCTCGGGAAAACCCTAAACACCCGAGCCTCCATCCACGAAAAGTTCCAGAGCCGCCGCCGTCGTCAACCCTAGCTCGGGAGGGTTCTGAAGCTCTTCCCGGCACCCTGCCGGAGAGGGGAATCATCACCGGAGGGCTCTACATCGCCATGCCTTCCTCCGGAGTGATGTGTGAGTAGTCCACCCTGGACTATGGGTCCATAGCAGTAGCTAGATGGTTGTCTTCTCCTCTTGTGCCATCATGTTTAGATCTTGTGAGCTGCCTATCATGATCAAGATCATCTTATTGTAATGCTACATGTTGTGTTTGCTGGGATCCGATGAATATTGAATACTATGTCAAGTTGATTATTGATTTATCATGCCTATGTTGTTTATGATCTTGCATGCTCTCCGTTATTAGTGTAGGCTTTGGCCAAGTTTATGCTTGTAACTCCAAGAGGGAGTATTTATGCTAGATAGTGGGTTCATGCCTCCATTTAATCTGGGACAGTGACAGAAAGTTCTAAGGTTGTGGATGTGCTGTTGCTACTAGGGGTAAAACAGCAATGCTTTGTCTAAGGATATTAGTGTTGTTTACATTATGCACCATACTTAATGCAATTGTCTGTTGCTTGCAACTTAATACTGGAAGGGGTGCGGATGCTAACCTGAAGGTGGACTATTTAGGCACAGATGCATGCTGGATAGCGGTCTGTGTACTTTGTCGTAATGCCCAAATAAATCTCATAGTGATCATCATGACTTGTATATGCATTGTTATGCACTCTCTATTTTGTCAATTGCCCAGCTGTAATTTGTTTACCCAGCATGTTAGTATTTTATTATGGAGAGACACCACTAGTGAACTGTGGACCCCGGTCCATTCTTTTACATCTGAAATACAACCTACTGCAATCATTGTTCTCTTTAATTCTCTGCAAGCAAACATCATTTTCCACACTATACGTCTAATCCTTTGTTTTCAGCAAGCCGGTGAGATTGACAACCTCACTGATTCGTTGGGGGCAAAGTAGTTTGGTTGTGTTGTGTGCAGGTTCCACGTTGCTGCTGATTCCCTGGTGTTGCGCCGTGCCACATTCAGCCACCAACAACCTTCAGAAGACCCTTGACTTCCTACTAGTTCGATTAAACCTTGGTTTCTTACTAAGGGAAAACTTGCTGCTGCACTCATCATACCTTCCTCTTGGGGTTCCCAACGGACGTGTAACTTAACACGCATCAGGGTATAAATACCCCTCCACCTACCTCCAGCCAACTAGCTCGCCCCAAATTGAAGTCCACCATTATTGCAAGCTCAAGAATCACTAGATCTCCCAATCCTTCCACCCAAACTCATTGATCTTTGGAGGATTGAAGGAGAAGGCCCGGATCTACTACTTCACCAAAGCGTTCTTCATTTCCCCCTCATTCACTTGAGGGATTCGAGCCTAGGGTTTCCACTAGGAAAACCTAGGCATCTTGTTGTACTTACTTGCTTGTTACTTTTGTGTAGCAGGTGTTGTGGTGCTTGGGAGCCCCCAATCCTTTTGTGGGTTGAGCCTCAAGTTTGTTGTAAGGGCTCCGGATTCCGCCTTGAAGGATTCCGATAGTGGAAGGTGAACCGAGCTTTTGGGCAAGGTTCATCGGAGAATAGGGTGAGGCCATTTGTGGCGTTTGAGTTTGAAACTCACACCCCTCCAACGAGACGTACTCCCCTAAAAAGGAGGAACTCGGGAATACATCCTTGTCTCCGCGTGCTTCCCGTTCGGTTACTCCTTACTCGCTAGTCTTACTTGTATCGTGCTAGTCTAGTGTTAACTTGTCATATAGGTAAATTCACCGTAGTTGCATATCTAGAGAATTTACCTTTGTGTCAAGCCTAAATTCGAAAAAGAGCTAAAAATTGAGTAGCACCTATTCACCCCCCCCCCTCTAGGTGGCCATACCGATCCTTTCAATTGGTATCAGAGCCTCGGCTCTTTATTCGGGCTTAACCGCCTAAGAGAAGTATGCCATCGATGAGCATGGAGTTGAGATTCCCGAGCTTCCCACCGAGTCCACTTCGGTTTCCGTGGAGGACTTCAATACCTTGAAGTCCTCTATGGAAACTAAAATGGACAAGTTGCAAGAGATGATCTTGAAACTCATGGAAGCTAAGGATATCTCACCTCCACCCACCCTCTTTCTTCGGAGGTTGACAAACCCGAGAATGAAGAGGTTGGTGGGAAGAAGGGGGTTGAAAAGATAAAATTGACACCCCAACTAAACCACCTAATGGTTCGGGAGTATATGGTGCGTTCCTTTTCCATACTCTCCCGACCTACCTATCCCTCATCCTCCTATACACCTAAGGGGAAACCCACCTAAGCTAAATGCATCTTTGTTTACTAAATGGCAATCTTCTATGAGATCTTATGTGAACAGTGCATCTATCGAGCTTTGGAGGATCATTGAGCAAGGATATCAAGCCGTGGATGAATCCAACAAGACAAGAAGAGAAATAGTTGATTGTCAACTAAATGCCACCGCTCTTGACTTGATCCGAGATGCCGTGGAAGAGGATGATATGTCTCACATCGAGCATTGCACCACCGCCAAAGAAGCTTGGGCTTGTCTTGTTGAGGTGTTCGTTGGAAATGAAAGCATGAAGAGAAACCGGTTTGAGGAAATGAGCAACAAGGCCGAAGGGTTCTTCATGGAAGATGGAGAAGACCATGAGCAAATGTATCGAAGACTCAAGTCCCTTGCCAATGCCTATAAAGCTCTTGGTGGGACCATGTGAATGATGATTGGATCAAGAGGAAGTATGTGAATGCTCTCTTGCCCTTTGAACCGGCCGACTTGAAGAGTCTCCAAGGAAGGCACAACTATCCACAATTGACCTCCAATGAAGTCATGCAAGAGATGCAATCTTTCAAAGTCCAAGCCAAAATTGCACAAGACTCTCGTGCCCGAGCTATTGGAATGCAACAAGGAGCTTCACTTGCTTTGAAGGCCAAGGTGGTTGAACACAATGAAGATCAAGATTGTGAAGATGTGTCCTCCATGGACCCCGAAGAACTCAAGATTGCTCATAGGGACTATGTGGCTCTTGCGGCAAGGACCTTTTGGAAGAACCCATCCAAAGCTAAAGCTCAAGTGGAGCAAAAGTTCAAATCTAGTGGTTCAAGGAGGGCAACCCAAAAATGAAGACTTGCTTCAATTGCCAAGATAGATATCACTATGTTGCCGAGTGTCCCTATGAGAACCGTGAAGAACATGGAGGAAGGCTTGTTCTCAAGAATGCCTCAAGTCCCCTAGCAAGAAACCTTTCTTCAAGAAGAACCTTCCCAACAAGAAGCCTCCTTCAAGAATGGTATTGGTGACAAGAGAGGAGTACATGTCCGGGGTGAGAGCGATGAAGAAGAAACCACAAGTGAAGTGGCCGCTATTGCCATTGCTTCATCAACATCATCATCTCTCTTCGAATCCCCAATGAGAACGTCCCATCCAATCCGCCAAGTGTCTCATGGCCAAGGCACCGAGGTATCATCTCCTTCCCCTCCAAGACTATAAATGAAATGGATGATCTTATGAGTCTTAGAGTAAAGGAAGAAAATGTTGCTTTGGATCGTTTCATGACTAACTTGCAAGGTGAAGCCAAGAAACGCTTTGAAGCTCTTATGAGCGATTATGGGCGGATTCAAGAGGAGCTTGATGAGAAGGAGAGACTTGAAAGAGAGTATGCTAATGATATTGCCGCTCTCACCGTGGCTCTTGAGGAAGAGCATGAGCTTCGTGTTTCTCTTGAAGAGAAACTTGAAAATCTTGATGAGTCACAAAATGCAATTTTTCTCAAATCATTAAAGAACGTGACCATGCAATTGCAAAATATAAGCTTTACAAGAAAGAAAAGGTTGAATTTGGTGTTGGTCATGATAGACTAACCGAGGAGCTAGAGAAGCTCACCAAGGCTCACAAGGCCTTGGAGAGTGAACACTATACTCACCAAGTCTTTTGAACAACTTCAAATTCAATCATCTAAAACAATGTTCCTAGTTCCTCTACTACTTCTTGTGATCATGCAAATGTCATTGAGGAAAATGCTAGGTTGAAGGTCGAACTTGCCAAGGCCTCTTCCCAAAGTAAGCCCTTGATGATCTTTTGCAATGCAAAAGCCACACATTGGGAAAGAGGGTCTTGGTTATGTTGCCAAGAAGAAGAAGAAGAACAAGAAGAAGGCCAAGCCCGCACAAGCAAAGAAGACTACCATTGCGAGTGGTGATGCCACAAGGGGCAACACTCCTCGTAGTGACTTTGCGGGACATGCTAACCCCAACTATATTCTTTATGTTGATTATTATGGGGATGTTTATGCTAAATATGTTGGTCCTTATGATGGTTTCATTGCTTACTCTATTTGGGTTCCTAAGACCCTTGTTGCTAACAAAAGAGGACCCATTGCAAGATGGGTACCTAAAACCAAGCAATGATTTCTTGTAGGACTATGCTTCCGGTGGGTCGAAATGGGTGATTGATAGTGGATGCACAAGTCATATGACCGGAAGCAAGGAGATATGACGGAGTTGAGACCAAATAAATCATCAACCGTCACTTATGGAGATAATCTAAAGCAAGGTATCGGGCCTCGGCAAGGTGGTAGTAGCAAGGGATATCACCCTTGTGAATGTCATGCTTGTTGAGTCCCTTGGTTACAATTTAATTCCGTTCGTGCCGTTAATAAGATGGGTTTTGCCGTCCTTTGATCTTGATATTGTGGTACTCATGTGGAGCAAGACTCTAAAGGTCGCTTCGTTGGGTATGTCGAAAATGAGTTGTTTGTGGTAGACTTTTCGGAGTCAACCAACTCTCAAGCGATGTGCTTATTCGGAAAGGCCGACGTGGGGTGGTTGTGGCATCGCCGCTTGTCCCATGTCAATATGAGAACTTTGCAAAGTCTTCACAAGGGTGGCCACATTCTTGGACTAAAAGAGAATGTTTCTTTTTCTAGAGATCGTCTTTGTAGGGCTTGTGTTGAAGGAAAGATGCATGATTCTCCCCACCCAACAAGACCATCATTTCATCAACAAGGATATTGGAACTTCTTCATGTTGATCTTTTGGTGCCGTGCCTCAACCAAGTCTTGGTGGGAAGAAGTATTGTTTGGTGATTGTTGATGACTATTCAAGATTACATGGGTTTATTTCTTCAAGTCGAAGAGTGAGACCCAACAAGCCGTCATGACTTCTCCAATGAAGTCAACGTCAACACAATGTCCTATATTGGCCATTAGAAGTGACAATGGCTCCGAGTTCAAGAACTACACCCTAAATGAGTTTCTTAGTGAAGAGGGAATTCGTCATCAATATTCCGCTGCGTATACCCCTCAACAAAATGGTGTAGCCGAGAGGAAGAACCGGACCCTTATGGATATGGCAAGGTCTATGTTGGCGGAGTTCAAGACCCCACTTTCTTGTGGGCCGAGGCCATCTCCACGGCATGTCACTCATCTAACCGCCTCTACTTCCGCAGGGAAAGAAGTTCACTCCATATGAAATGCTTACCGGCAACAAGCCCAATATTTCCTACTACCGGGTGTTCGGTTGTAAGTGTTTCTATAAGATCAAAGGTTATCGTTTATCTAAATTTGAGTCTAAGGCTTTAGAGGGTACTTTTGTTGGTTACGGTGCCGAATCCCACACTTATAGAATCTACGACAAGTCCTTCGGGACCTTGTAGAATCTTGTAGTGTGGAGTTCGATGAGAATGACGGCTCCCAAGTGGCGCAATTTCATGTTCGTGATGTAGATGATGAGGAACCTCAAGATGCAATAAGGCGAATGGGCGTGGGATTCTTTCGCCCAATCGAGATCACCATGAGGCGCCTCAAGAAGGACCAAGCTCCACCCATGTGGAGCATTCATCATCACAAGTGGAAACCGCACCATCCGATGGAGCAAATGATGCACCAAGCCAAGAACAAGTTCAAGACCCTCCTCAAGTTGATCAAGTTGCTACGCAAGAACCAAGTTCTCCAATTATTGATGCTAGCCATGATCAAGACCAAGGTCCATCCCTCCTTCTAGTGATGAAGGTGTGCACATTGAAGACCAAGGTCATCATTCCGGTCAAGACGGGGACACAAATGATCAAGATGATACTCCTAGCTCCTCGTGAGGATATCGACACCCGTCGTCATGCAAGAAATGTCAAGACCATGGAAAGAAGACAACACTTGTTGGAAAATATTATTGGTGATTTGAAGAGCAAGGTTGTGACTAGAAGACAATGTGCAAACTTTAGTGAACATCAAGCGCACATATCCTTGTGGAACCAAAGAAAGTCTTTGAAGCTATTGAAGATCCGGATTGGTTGAATGCAATGCATGAAGAGCTCAATAACTTCAAGCGCAACAAGTGTGGAAGCTAGTTGAGAAGCCAAAGGAGTGCCGCAATGTTATAGGCACTAATGGATATTCAAGAACAAGCAAGATGAACATGGCATGGTGGTGAGGAACAAGGCAAGATTGGTGGCTCAAGGGTACTCTCAAGTTGAAGGCATTGATTTTGGAGAGACCTATGCTCCCGTGGCTCGCCTTGAGTCCATCCGTATCCTCCTTGCATATGCATCTCATCATAATTTTATCTTGCAACAAATGGATGTGAAAAGTGCTTTTCTAAATGGTCCACTTAAAGAATTAGTATATGTTAAGCAACCACCGGGTTTTGAGGATCCCAAACTCCCTAACCATGTCTACAAGCTCGATAAGGCACTCTATGGACTTAAACAAGCTCCACGTGCGTGGTATGAGCACCTTAGAGAGCTTCTAGTAGACCGTGGATTTGA